>CM042845.1:4564793-5239368 GCA_023653725.1 Bungarus multicinctus
CCTCTCCCTGGATCTGTCTGTGGGTATTTCTCCACTCTCTCTGTCTTCTCCTTCCCTCTCTCCTCCCTCCCCACTCCCTCCCCCTCTCCCTCTCTCTCTGTGTTCCTGTCTTTCTCTCTCTCTCTCTCCATCTCTCTCTCTCTGTCTCCCTCTCCATCCCTCTTTGTCTCTCTCCTCCCCTCTTTCTCTGTCTCTCTCCTCCCCTCTCTCTCCCTCTCTTTCTCTCTCCCTCTCCCTCCCTGCCCCTCTCCCTCGGCTCTCTCTGTGTCTCTGTCTTTCTCTCCCTCTCTCTGTCTTCTCCTCCCCTCTCTCTCCCTCTCCCTCCCTCCCCCTCTCCCTCTCTCTCTGTGTTCCTGTCTCTCTCTCTCTCTCTCTCCATCCCTCTCTCTCTGTCTCTCTCTCTCCCTTTTGTTCTATGTCTCCCTCTCTCTGTCTTCTCCTCCTCTCTCTCTTCCTCTCTCTCTCTCTGTGTCTCTCTCTGTGTGTCTGTGTCTCTCTCCCTCTCCCTCCCTCCCTCCCTTTCTTTCTCTCTCTCTGTCTCTCTCAGGAAACTTTTAATAGCATTAAATTACTGTTGAAAAAAACACGCCTTTGAGGTGCCCCAGAGCATGCCTCGCAGGGCTGCTGTTTGTCTAGGAGTCAGAAGTTTCCCTCCCCTTCTGCAGGCATATAAAACTCCAGACTAAAATAATGTTTCGGCTCATGACACGTGAGGGTTTGGGGTTTTTTTGAGTTTCCAGAATGACTCACGCTGACTTCATGATCGTATGGAAAGATGGCTGGGGTGTGGGTATCGCGCCCCTGCTCAATTTTGGGGCAGGCCTGGTGCTTAAAGGAGAAAGACACCCCCATGGAATGTTTGTTATTATTGTTATTATTTCTTTTTTTAAAAAAAAATCCATTTCTTTCCAGCAAACCCTCAAACTTGTAGGCGACCGCAAAATGCAAAACCAAGCATTCCCTTGGCACATCCTTAATTGGATTCTTGGATTTTGGATCGGGGCAGATATAATCCATTGCGTTTCAATCTTGCCCAACCAGGTTTAGTGAGCTAATGAGATGACGTGGCTTCATGGATTAACTCAAAGCAGGTCTGTGCTGAATTTTACCTGCTCGAGAGCCTGGGAACCTGAGAAAGACAAAAAGTCTGGTTGCCATTCAAAGAAGGAAGGGTGTCTCTAATTAGAGGTGGAGGTGCGGCTCTCCTTGATGATGTATAAAAGGGCGGTGTGAGAGAAAGTGGAAAGGAGGAAAAATAATAATAATAAAGGATTCCCAGGCCTTCCTTTCCACGGTCCTTCAAGCTAGCAAAATCTGGACTTGTTCGCAGAACGAGGCACGAATGCATTACGTAGCTTGCTAAATGCAACATTGAATGGAGAAGATTAACAGAGTTGGAAAGGGACCTTGTAGGTCATCTAGTCCAACCCCCACACCCAAGTAGATGCTACACCATTTCTGACAGGTGGCAGCCCAGTCTCTTCTTGAAAACCTCCAATGATGGAGCTTTCACAACTTCTGAATACAAGCTGATTGATTGTTCTTACTGTCAGGAAATTCTTTCTTATTTCCATAGTTGAATCTCTCCTTGTTCAGTTTCCATCCATTGTTCCTTGCTGCTGCACACTGCTGGCTTATATTTAGCTGGTTGTCCACTAAGACTCCAAGATCCCTCTCACAGTGACTGCTATTAAGTGTGGTTTCACCCAGTCTATATGTGCACTTTTGGGTTTTTCTTGCCTAAGTGTAGGATTTTACTTTTCTCTACACTGAATTTCATTTTGTTAGATACAGCCCAGAGTTCTAGTCTGTCAAGATCCACCTGGATCTTGAGCCTATCTTCTTCAGTGTTAGCTATTCCTGCCAGCTTAGTATCATTTGTAAATTTGGTAAGTTCCCTCATCTAAGTCGTTAATGAAGATATTGAAGAGTACTGGGCCTAAGACCGAACCTTGTGGCACCTTGTGGGATGAATGAAGGGGCTTTGAAAAAGCAGACTTGGGGCAGTATGTGTGGGTGTGTGGATGTGGAAGGGCAGGGAGCTGAAACTGCTTTTGTATTAAATAATAACCCCCCAATGCAAGGAGAGAAAGGGATTTTGCACTGCATAGCCTGACTCAGGATTTCAGGGTGCTTATTTCAGAATTGATTGCACAGAGATTCTCAAATAAATATGCCTGAATTGCATGCTGTTAAAAGGGATTTGCCAGCTACAAAATTTCTTACTTGGAGAAGTGGCTGGTTATGTCTCTGTATGATTCTCTGTTTTCCCCTTGCTTGGCCTTCTTCTCCCACATAGGTAGCCCTCAGCTTACAACCAGAATCGACCCCCCCCCTTTTTATGGCTAAATTAAGTGATTTTTGCCCCCTTTTACGACTGTTTCTTCCCACTGTTGTTAAGTGAATCCCTAGAGTGTTATGTTAGTAACACAGCTTGTTAAGCGAATCTGGCTTCCCCGTTGACTTTACTCGTCAGAAGGTGACCTTGGGACATTGCAACCGTCATAAATATGAATCGGTTACCAAGGGGCCAAATTTTGATCCCGTGGCCATGGGGATGCTACAACTGTCATAAGAGTGAAAAATGGCTGTAAGTCGCTTTTCTGTTAAATATCGATTAATATTCTTATAGTAAATTCTTATTTCCATATCTATTTCATTTAAATTTATATCTAGTTTAGCAATAATCCTTAACAAAATATCAGTTCCAGTCTTTTCAATGTTTAAATCTATATTCTTAAGTATCAGAATACATTTCCATGCAGAATCCCTTCCTATTCCCCTTCTACCCATCATCTCTCATTCTCCTGACTATATAATTTCTTTTCATTTTTGCTTGCTTTCTATTTCCCATCATTTTCTGGTCCTTTCTCTTAATTTCCCCTTTTCCTCCCTATTATTTCCCTCCATTTCTTACTCCAATTATTTATTTTATCCCACTCCTTCTTTTGTAAGTCGCTTTTTTCAGTGCCCATGAAACAGTAATAACGGTTATAAGTCATGGACTACCTTTCTAGCAGAATAACTTGCTTTTCTGGTTAGAACAGATACTCATGCAGAGACAAAAGGGAATGCTTGCTTCCTATTTTATAACTCTCCTAGACAGATGTTTCTGCAGTCATGTGAACCTTAAGTTAGATTGTATAATTAAAGGCTTGTTCCAGTAGGGAAAGTGCCACTTGCTATTATAATTAACGGCTTATCCTCCGTAATTAGAAATAAAACTTTTTTTTAAGGTGAAATATTTCTAGTGTCTGTGGCTAGCCTACGGAATAGGTTTCACGAAGAGCAATTTCCCACTGCTTGAGCATCTTGGGTGGGGGAGAAATCAAGAAAAATCTTATTTTTAGCAATTGTTAAGTGCAAATAACAGCTGGGTTCACCCTATCATGCCAAGTATTTAAACCCATGCCTTTCTTCCAAATCTGGGTAAAATCCCCCCTCCCCAAATTGTATAAAAGTGTTTTTTCTTTCCGTCATGACACACAAAAGCATATGTTTTTCTTGTGCAGCAAAGTAAAAAGGATCGACTCAAAAACTAAAATGAAATGTTTGGATTCAGACGCTAAACGAATCTTGGCTTAGTGTCGCGTGAAATCCTCTCCCTATCCTAAGCATTTTTGATTGATGAAAGTCAGCCCAGGGATCTTTTGATCAGGATTTCCCTTGCAAGTCCACATCCATAATTTGGATGCTGGAACTGAGCCAGGGGGGTGGGCTTGATGACCTCTAGGTTACCTTCCAACCCTTGGATTCTAGGAACACAGCACCAGGCATTGGAATACATTATTGTCACACTTTTGTGAATTTGCTGTCATGGAAATAAACTACGCCTGAGTAGGTCGTCCTCAAATTATTAGCTCATTTAGTGATTGTTTGAAGCTACCGTGGCACTGGAAAAAGTGACTTATGGCATTTCTCACACTTTATTCTTTTTATTTTATTATTATTATACTTTTATACTGCCCCCTCTCCCAAAAAAGGGACTTGGGGCGGTGTACAGCCAAGATAAAAACGACATAAATAGTAAAAAATTTAAAAGAGATTTAAAAGAAATTAAACTAGTGGCTGGAATGATATTATAAAAGCAGAGTAAAAAGGGTAAAAAAGTTAAAAATTTACAAAATTTAAAACCCTAGTAATTAATATTAGGGCAGACCGGCCTGTTGGAAAAGGTGGGTCTTTAATGCACGCCGGAAAGTCTGCAGGTCAGTGATGGCCCGCACCTCTGGGGGTAATTCATTCCAGAGGGAGGGAGCCCCCGCAGAGAAGGCCCGCAACCTCGGGGCCGCCAGCTGGCATCGTCCAGCTGACGGCACCCCAAGGAGGCCCACCCTGTGAGAGTGCACTGGCCGGCGGGAGGCCGATGGTGGCAGCAGGCGGTCCCGTAAGTACCCAGGTCCCAAGCCATGGAGCGCTTTAAAGGTGACCACCAACACCTTGAATCGCACCCGGAAGGCCACTGGAAGCCACTTATGACCACTGCAGCATCCCCATGATCACACGAGCAAAAATCAAGATGCTTAGGCACTGACTCATATTTATGACCGTTATCCCAGAATTGTGTGATCCCCTTTGGCAACCTTCCGGCAAGCAAAATCAGATGGCGGGGAAGCCAGATTCATTTAACGACCAGGTTACTCACTTAGCAACTGCAAATGATTCACTTCAAAACAGTGGCAAGAAAGGTCGTAAAACAGGGCAAAATTAAATGGTGTTTTGCTTAGCAACATAAATTATGGGCTCAATTGTGGTCGTAAGTTGAGGCGCCTGCCTGTCTTTGCGGGGGGGGGGGGGGAGAGAATGCTTTTGAAAGCGCAAGGAAAATCAGACAAGAGGGCAGGATGGAAATAAATGTTTCCCGCCTCTGGAATTTTTATCTGAGATTGTAATATTAGGAAGGGCAATAAATTGTGATCAGGGTCACCCTGGATTGATAAATCTACGCTCTAATATTCCAAAATGCAAGCAGGAATTGCTGTTATACAGGTTGTCTCTTCCTGTCCCTGCAGGTAGAAAGCTAGCTCCTTTTTCACCCTGTGTCATGCCCCTGTCGGAATCTGATTCCTGACAGGGAGTGGGAGTATGGCTCCGTTGGCTGTGGAAGAAACTGGGGGAGGGCACAGTCCGGCTGGGCAGAGCAGGGGAGAGGTAGAGCAAGGGAGAAGGGAATTCGGAGGAAGACCCAGCCCCCCCCCCCTTCGTCCTAGGGCATGCAGGGAGGAACGGACAAGGGAGCAACGTGAGTTGCCTGGCTTACGGGGGAGGAAAGGGCCCTGATTCCCTTCATTAACCACAGCTGTATTTAAACAGTGTTTAAAAAGGGAGATTGCGCACAGCAACTTGTTGGAAGCAAACCATGAGTTATCTGTTATTGTCGAGGCTTATCTGGGTTCCTGGCATCTTCCCAACTGTGTGTGTTTTGCTGGCCTTTCAAGTCTGCCATTCCTTACCCTGCCCGGTCCAGTTAATTACCACAGCGTGGTTTTAGTTACAGTTTGTATGTACTTTGTTTTCGGACTGAATTTCCTCCACTTAAAAAGACTGTTCTTGGGAGAGTTTTTTTCTCCAGCCGAAGGTAACCTGGACATTGGGGGTAAAGTTGGAGGTATTAAAGGGACTCTTCTTACTTATGTGACTGTGTTGCCTTTGTGCCACGCCCCTTTGGATAGGCCAGTTTTCTGCATGCAGGGATTTCTTTTTACCCGATCTGGAGAAAGACCCCCCCCCCCCACGTTGCATCTCCTGCTCGGTTGTGTTGCGACTTGCCGGCTGTAATTTCACATTATCTTCCCCAGCAGTGGCAGCTGATCAGTAGAACTCAACTTAATCTCTGCTCTTAGATTGCAGTTTAATTATCCTTTTTGGGGGGGAAGAGCTTAATCGCTGCTTTGGCAGCTTCTATCTCCACCCAGGTTGGAATTGACCGATGTCGTGGGAAAGATGACTGTTTGCCCGTTGCAAAAGTTTTGGTGGACCAGAAAAGGAAAAGTGGCTGCTGGCTGAAGTTTTTGAGTGGCCGGCTGGAGACAGGAGAAACTCGACGAAGCGTTCTGTGCTGCTCCAAAGCTTTGCACGGCTCTTGCAGGGACCGGCCCGCGGCTAAAAACAGACGCTCCTTTTGCACTTTTCAATATTGAAACCTTCCCTCCGCTACTGTATCTTGTTTCAGCAACAGACAGCCTGGTGTGCTAAATTGAGCGCTAGAGAAGGGAAGGAACGGAGTTTGTAACGGGTCTCGCAGGCAGGGGTGGGCTTCAAAAATATCACCACCGGTTCTCTGCCCGGTTGGGGGTGGGTGGGCGTGGCCTAGTCAGCCTCCTGCACCATGGCGGGGCAATTTCGCCATTCCCAGGCTCCGGAGGTTTTTGTCTAGCCTCCCGGAGGGTGAAAACAGCCTCCTTTGGGCTCTGGACCCTCCGGGAAGCTCGTTTTTCATCCTCTGCGAGCCTCCACAAGCGCCCTGCATTTACCTGCATCCAAAACGGGCCACGTGGAAACTCCTGGGAGGGGAGGAGAGGGGACAGGTGGTCATGGCCAGCCAGGCGGTGGGATTTGCCGGTGGCCTTTTAAAGCGGCATTAACACTTCTCGTGATCTTGATTCTCTCCCTCTGTTTATGCCGCCTAGGACTGGGTTGGCTTTTGTGGCAGCTGCAGCGCACGGCTGGCTCCTATTTCAATGATCGTCCACTAGGACTCCAAGATCCCTCTCTTTCCTTAATGCTGTTTAGTGGAATGAATCCAGGGGAAGTGAGAGACAAAAAATAAGGATAAATCAGCTTTGCTGAATGAAACCCGTTTCGCTGGTAGGGAATGACTAATCTCCTGAATATCTGCCGTGTCTCAAAAGGGGCATGGGTGAATTTGGACCGGCGGATGCTGCCCAGATGGTGATTTTTTTTCCAGCCTGCCACCTGATCCTGTACACTTTCGGGTGGGTCATGCTCGGATTTAGTCCCCCGCCTGAGGCGAGTCGGCCTTGTGATGGGAAAAGAGTGAAGACAGCTGGGAGAGGCACTTCCCTTGCTAATTACGGGAGGTTTTGTTTTCGGTTATTTTGGGTATGGCTGTTTCCCTGGAATCAAAGAGGGGGGGGGGTGCAGGAGGAGGAGTGGGGGAGAGGACAATGAGACATGCGTGTGGGTGAAAAAAGAGGCAGGAAACCAGGCTTGCTCTCTATCTGCAAGCCAAAGAAAAGATCTGTACAGATAGTCCTCGAATTACAACCACAATTACCCCAGGTACTTATTATCATATGTGGTGGACATGCGTGAAAGCAAGATAGATAGATATGATTCTTTATTGGCCAAGTGTGATTGGACACACAAGGAATTTGTCTTGGTGCAAATGTTCTCAGTGTGAATAGAATAGAATAGAATAGAATAGAATACAATACAATACAATACAATACAATACAATACAATACAATACAGTACAATACAATACAGGAATGAAGAATCGAATCGAATCGAATAGAATTCTTTATTGGCCAATCTGATTGGACACACAAGGAATTTGTCTTGGTGCAAATGCTCTCAGTATGAATAGAATAGAATAGAATAGAACAACAGAACAGAACACAATACAATACAATACAATACAGGAATGAAGAATCGAATCGAATAGAATTCTTTATTGGCCAATCTGATTGGACACACAAGGAATTTGTCTTGGTGCAAATGCTCTCAGTGTGAATAGAATAGAATAGAATAGAACAACAGAACAGAATACAATACAACACAATACAACACAATAAAATACAATACAATACAATACAATACAGGAATGAAGAATCGAATCGAATAGAATAGAATTCTTTATTGGCCAATGTGATTGGACACACAAGGAATTTGTCTTGGTGCAAATGTTCTCAGTGTGAATAGAATAGAATAAAATAGAATACAATACAATACAATACAATACAGGAATGAAGAATAGAATAGAATAGAATAGAATAGAATAGAATAGAATAGAATGTCTGCATATCTATAAGCAGGGATTTTCTTTCTTTTTTAAAAAAGTTAATAAAATCAGTGGTGGGATTCAAAAAATTTACTACCGGTTCTGTGGGCATGGCTTAATAGGCGTGGCATGACTTAGTGGGCGTGGCAGGGGAAAGATCCTGCAAAATCCCCATTCCCTCCCCACCCCGTTAACCTGCTTTCCAGCTCCGTTCTCCTGTGCAGGGCAACCAAAGAAAATCCAGCCAATCAGCTGAGACTCAATGGGAGGCAGAGAAGAGATCGGGGTGGGGCCAGTCAGAGGCGGCATTTGCCGGTTCTCCAAACTACTCAAAATTTCTGCTACCGGTTCTCCAGAACCGGTCAGAACCACCTCTGGTTAACATGCAGCATTGTGTGCCAAACCGAATTAAAACCTACGCTTTTGCTGAAAGCATAATTTCTGTCTGGCAATGTGTGTTTTCATGCAATAATAGTCATCTGCTTTGAGGAGTCTGGACTTGAGGGCTATGCAACTTGTGCCTGTATTTTAAAAAAAGAGAGACATTGACCGAATCTTACTAAATTCACGGGTTGTAGCTGGGGGAGAGCGGACAAGTATCTTAACAGAATAACAGACTTAGAAGAGACCTAGTCCACCCCCTGCTCAAGCAGGAAACCCTATACCATTTCAAACAAATGGCTGTCCAATCTCTTCTTAAAAACCTCCAGTGATGAAGTGCTCACAACATCTGGAGGCAAGTCGTTCCATTGGTTAATTGTTCTCCCAGTTAGGAAATTTCTCCTTTATTCCAGGTTGCTTTTCTCCTGGGTTAGTTTCCATCCATTGCTTCTTGTCCTGCCTTCTGGTGCTTTGGAGAATAGCTTGACTCCCTCTTCTTTGGGGCAGCCCCTCAAATATTGGGACACTGCTATCATGTCTTCTTTTCATAAGACTAGACGTATCCAGTTCCAGCAACCGTTCTTTGCATGTTTTAGCCTCCAGTCCCTTAATCCTCTTCGTTGCTCTTGGTTCATTTGTGCTGGGCCTCAGATCAATGAAAAAGCTAACAAGATAGGCAGCGATCCAGAGTCCATTAACTGAACTCAGTTCCCAGTGATATCACTACATTTTTTCATTTTTCATGGGATTTCAACTTTCCCAGCTGAGATAAGACCTGCGTGGGTTGGAGGGCTTCACCGTTTAATCGGGAAGGCTGAGGTTTAAAAAACTTTTGGCCAAGAATGTAGCAGGCTTGATGCTTCACACAACCTCCCTTCAGCCTATCTTATCTCCGAAAATGAAAAACAAAAGTGTTTTTTTTTTTCTTTGCCCCAGGACGTTAAGATACACCTTAATGAGGAAATAAAGAATTTCGTCTGGGTAGGAGCTCGCTTATATCAAGCGATGTTGATCTGGAGCATAAATGTGCTCCAGTAGGAATTAAGCAGAAAAAAATTAGCATTAGGGGGAAATTAAAACAACAGTGGTTTGGAAAAAAATGCCTTTGCAGAGATACAAAAGAATAAATAAATAAGTGAAGTTTATAGGCTTGTAATGATGTTTATGGAGCGGGAATTAAAACTGTCCCCTATTAAAAGCAGCTGAATTTCGAAAATTGGCCAGTGTGCATTTGACGGTTCTGATTTTGACTCTTCCTGGACTGGTAACTTTTCATTTTGGGTGAAATTAAGAGAGCGAGACTGATTGATCCCTGTATAAGAAGAGATTAAAGCTATTGTTGAGAAGTCAACAACTGAACGGTTGGGCAAATGGTAAAGATGCCGTTATAAAAAAAAATCTTTAAAATTGTCAGCTGGTATGGAGATCCATCAACAAATGCTTTTCCCATGGCATTTGACCTTCGGGGAACGGCATCTCGGCTGAATTTAGAGTTGCCAACTTTTTGATCTGAGGAAAAATTGCCTCAGGGTGGTGAATCTGGGCAGGATGAGAAGAGACACAGAGGGAGTTTCTGCCAGAAAGAGTTTTGCCAGAGCTTCTGGTTTTGGGAAAGGCACCTCTGTCTTTTGGTCTTTCGATAAAGAAATGATGTTTTTAGCCATTGGGAACTGTGCAAAAATTGATATTATTTACCCTTGGGTTATCTTGGTAATGCTGATGATAAGAAGTATATTATATTGAGGGGGGGGGGAAGGAGGGAGGAGAGAGAGAGAGAGAGATTGTATGTGTATTTATCTATCTATTTATCTATCTATTTAACTATACCTTCCTTTCTTCATTTTACTTCTCCCTTCCCTCCCTCCTTTGCTTCTTTCTACCTTCCTTCCTTCCATCCATCTATCCCTTCCTTACCTCCATCTCTCCTTCCTTCCTCCCTTCCTTCCTCTCTTATCTCTTCCTTCCATCATCTATTCCTCCCTTTCTTCCAGTATATTCTTTTCTTTCGTTCCTCCTTCCCTCCCATCCTCCTTCCTTCCTTCCTCTCTGTCATCTCTTCCTTTCACCCATCCATCATTTATCCCTCCATTCCTTCCTTCCATTTATCCCTCCCTCCCTTCCTTTCTTTCTATCTTTCCTTCCTTCCTTCCTCCCTCTTTCCTTCCTTCCTGACATCTATCCATTGATCCATCCATTCATCCATTGATCCATCCATTCATCCATCGATCCATCCCTTCCTTCCTTCCTTCCTTCCTTCCTTCCTTCCTTCCTTCCTTCCTTCCTTCCTTCCTTCCTTCCTTCCTTCCTTTCCTTCCTTTTCCTAAGAGCGTTTTTCATTTTTGGTACAGAACTTTGCCAGCCAGGAGAACGAAAAGGAAAACTTTGACCAGCGCTTCTCCAGCCTATTCAAGAAAGGACGGAGGAGGACGGTGGTGAGGAATCTGGGGAAAATAATCCACTATTCCAAACTCAAATTTAAGTTTCAGCACTGCCAGGTGAGATCCCCCAGGTCAGATGCTCGAAGCTTCTGAAGGCTTTTGGGTCAGTGCGTTTGCAACCCATTGGTTACTTCTGCTTTTCATATCGTTCAATTCTTCATCTTTATTCGGTGTGCCAGCATCCTGAAGACCGACTGAAAGGAATAAAATGAACGTCTTTTTTCTTTGGCAGGAAGCCAATGACTGCTATTTGGAGCTGTTTCAAGAGTTCCTCTATTTTCAGGCGCTCGGCCCCAACGGACACAAGTATCAGGTAAATGAGGATTTGGTTATCCGTAATTAGAAACAACCACTACCTCTGGTTCCTGGTTCCATTCTTTGCGTTTCCGAGCACAGCATGGGAAGCTTCCCATTAGAAAACCCCAAAGCCGTGATGGCGAACCTATGGCACGCGTGTGCCACAGGCGGCATGCAGAGCCATTTGTGCCGGCACGCGAGCTGCAGGCAAATTTACCTCACTGCGCATGTGCACGCCTCACAGTTGATTTTCGGCTGGTTTGAGGCCTTTTTTGGCCTCTCGGAGGCATGAGGAAGGCTTCTGAAGGCTTTTCAGGCCGAAAACTAGCCCTGTTTCATCACTTCCTGTTTTTCCGGAAATACCGGAAGTGACGAAACGGGGCTAGTTTTCGGCCTGCAAACCTGTAGAAGCCTTCTTCAAGCCTCTGGGAGGCTGAAAAAGGCCTCAAACCGGCCAAAAATCAGGTGTGAGGCGCAGTGCAGGTAAGGGGGTAGCAGGGAGTGGGTGGGTAGGGATTGCGCGCACATGCGTAGGGGGCATGGGGGCGCGCATTGCCTTCTGGGTGCTGCCACGTGAGCACGAGCGTGCAAGCACGCGCCCAATTTTTGGCACAGGAGCCCAAAAAGGTTAGCTACCACTGTCCCAAAGCCAGTCATGGTGGACCATAAGTTGCTCAAACAAGCCATCCCAAACCTTTATGAGACAATCTCCGATGCTAGTTTAAAGCAACCCTGTTTTTCCACAGGTTTGGGGTTCATCATCCCCTCTTTTTGGCCTCTACCTTTCAGGAAACTCGACCTGGCATTCATTTTTATCCATGCAGTGACCCTGAGAGGAAGCTTCCCAACAGAAAGTCCAGAGGTCCTCAAGCCAGAACTTTGTTCCCTGGCTCAGCCTCTCTTAGAAAAGCAGTGGGTTGTAGGGGGGGGAGGTTTGTTTGTGCACAGTGAATCTCCCACTGGATCCATTTTTTTAAACCTTTGAACATAGAATAATAGAGTTGGAAGGGACCTTGGAGGTCATCTAATCCAAACCCCCTGCTTGAGCAGAAGAGTCTATTTCAAATATTAGCCTCTACCCGGGATCGAACTCACAGCTTCCTGATTGTGAGGCGAGAGCTCCATCTTCTCAGTTTCTCTCTCTCTCTCTTAATCTCAGAACTGGATCCCCATTTGGCTGAGTCCTGCTCGCTTGCTCCCTGCCTTCTTCCTGATCCAATTTACCTCTCTCTCGTTTTTCTTCCAAAATGTGTTTGCAATTCCTCCTTAGAGGTGTGCAATCCAAGGTCACACAGGGCGAAAAACAACTGGAGTTTCACGTTTGTGATTCATTTCAGTGAGACAGGCTGCAGGACAAAATGCTTCTGTTTGTTGACGCTTTTTAAAGGTATTTTTGAAAGTCAGAATTGAACACTTCCATAGCCTCTTTGCCGCGACTTTTCCACGTAGGGAGTGGGTTCCCAATCCACCAATTTTAGACCTGGTTTTGAATAACGCCCCCCCCTCCGGGACACCTTCTTGGCAAAAGTCGGATCCATCCTTAGAGATTATAGTCTGAGGTCTTTTCGTTGCCAATAAACTATACTTTTGCTATCCCGACATGAAAAGTGCCTTCATCAACTTGATAAAAAGAAGATTTGACAATGGAGATGAGGTCAACTACTGACTTTTTATCCTCCTGCAGGGTTTGCTACCCCTGACCGAACTGCAGCTGACCAAACTTGAAAACGAAAACGGAATTCAGGAAGATCTCCACGCTTTTCAAATTGCAGGTAACAACAAATTACAGATCAGGAGAGAATAAGTCTGAATCCTTTGCAAGCCCTCCACAGCCTGTTCTGGCCTAGGCTTCCCCAGCAGCACGAAGCCGACTCCTCGTCCCGATAAACCCCTTTTATTTAGTTTACAGTGAATTCCTCTCCAGCAAAGTCCCGGCTAACAGTCTTTCAAGAGATTCCCCAATTACAGACCTTTATCAGGCTTGGAGAGTTGCCAGGACGATATCTTTCAGATGCCACACTGTAGCAGACAATATTTGGCAAGAATGCAGGAACAGATCTTCACCCTTATAAATTAATTGTCTCCTGCAAAACCCCACTCCCCTTTTGCTCCTCTTTTATTCCCTTTGGGAGGGGCCATTCACCATTCACCTGTAGCTTTACTCCCAAGTTAACCCTTGTTCTTTAGCTGTTCCCTTCTTCTGGCAGCTCTGCGCATGTGCACACTGGGAACAGGCTCCAGCTGTTCTTCTTCCCCACTGATCTCCGACTCCAAAGGCAGCCGATAACTGTCAGACAGCCCTGGCCCCATCTCTGCCTCCGATGCAGAGCCCTCATCAGAGCCTTCCCCAAACTCCAGGACTGGCCCATGTTCCTCCCCAACCTCCTCACTGTCCGAGTCTGCTTCCAACTCCGCTGACCACTGACAGGCCACAACCTGCCCAATGATACCTGAAGACTGCTATCATGCCTCTTGCAACCTTCTCTTCTGCATCTAACCTCGCCTGGGTTCGTCAACCCACTCCTCATAGGACTTGCTTTCCATGTTGGTCCCCAAATATTTGAGTGTCGTCTGTTGTTTTAGTTTTCATCTGGTCCAGAAGCACGTAGGCTGAGCACCATTCATAGGTGTTCAAGAGAATCCACAATCTTTCTTTACGTCACGCCCTTTAAACTATTATTCATAGTGGCATAAGGAGCACTACTCTCAGGATGACTAAGGAACCGGTCTTATTCTCCCAGGAAACAGTTTCCGCCAATGATCATGATTCAGAAGAAGGGGAAGCACAGAGAGAGAGAGAGAGAAAAAGAGGGGAATTTGACAGACTAAAATAACTGCTGAGTTGCAAGCAGTAGCTCAAAGATGTATTGGGTCCAGAAATCTTACTTGGAAAGGAGAACAGAGGTCTTGAGTGCAGTTCTCAGATAGATAGCATGTTTGGAAACAGTCTCAGAATTGTGGGAGAAACTTTTATGGAAAAAAGGTAACTTAAATTCTGAATTGGCTCTGCACTTTATTTAGATGGAAAGAAGATGGAAAGATGCAAAGCATCTTTTTTCCTTCCTTAGGTCTGCCCGTTCTCTAGTCAATTTCACATCGGTGGCTTGTCAATTTCAAAATTCCTTCTAGAACTGGTAAAATACAACAACCACAACCTGGCTTGATTTACCTGTATTTTCTTTTCCACCTGGTGGATTTTATAAATTCTATTAGCATTGCCCATTCACAAGTAAATTCAAAACAGCTTCCAAAGAGGGTTGAAAACCTACACCGAAAAGGCAATAATAAAACCACAATCGACAATCTTTCAGGAGAAAAGTTTTTAAATGTGTCCCCCCCCCCCCAAGTTTTTTAAGTCTAAAAGACAGCAGAGTTAGGGCTGCACAAACTGAACCAACACTTTCCCTTAATAGTATTACAATTAATAAAATCACTAGTACTATAACTTTTGCAATTTGCTCCCTGGTAAGACTGAATCGGTTGTTGTGCTAACAACCACCACAGCCAGACTGCTCTGGTCCTTTACTGGTCCCCTTCCTCCTTTATAAACTGAACGACTACTATGATATTTGTCAGGGTGTAGTTTGATAAGAATTGAGAAAGTAGGTGCGGGCAATTCAGTCTTAAGACCGGAAAACCTGAATTATAAACTTGGACTGTTGTCACTCCTTATCTCTGTTTATTTCTCCATCGTTCCGGACCAGGTGATTTTGTGCACCTTTTAAACCATCTTCACTGTAAGTCAGCTTTTTAAATAGATAGAATTCTTTGTGTGATTGGACACACAAGGAATATATCTTGGTGCAAATCCTCAACGGCTGGGGGTTGGGTTGTGTGTGTGCATGTGGCTACGAGGATGAAGAAATGACCTTCTTCTTAAGATTTTATTTTGGGTGGGGGGAGACCATTCAAAACCAAAAGACCGAAATCTCAGCTGGACAACTTGCCCTAGGGGCCTTGAAGAGGAAATATTTTCTTCTGGTTTGAGATAAGCATCACGAAGCCAGCCGTCCGAGGCCCTACCAGCTATTTTAAAAAAACAAAACAAAACTTTCTTTTTTTGGCAGAATGGCCTTAAGGCAATTGGGTGTGATTTTTAGACAGCAAGGGGGAAAAGTTCACCACCTTTCCAATCAGCCCCACGGTGGCATCTTATAAAACCCTGCCTCTAAAAAAATCTGGATCCAACTGAGGTGCTCAATTTCAGGTTGCAATGTAGGCCAGTTCAAAATACAAGCAAGCATTTAGAGTGGTGCTCTTTCATCCGGCACAATTTTCCCTCCTCGGTTTTTGTGGGTCAATCTGTGGCCTTCTAAGAGGTGTTCCCAATTTTCCTCGGTGTTATCTAGTTGTTGTTTTTTTCTTGTTCCCATCTTTTTTAAAAAACTCTCCCCGTGTGGTGAGAAGAACCTCCAGAAGGAATTATTTTCGTGCCCAGGAATCAAGGCAAATAAGCTTAGCAAGTTCACCCAAAGGTGATTTTTTTTTTTCAGGAGAGGCAACTAGACTTCCTCGTTTTTTGAAGACGTTTCGCTTCTCATCCAAGCAGCTTCTTCAGCTCTGACTGGATGGTGGGGAATAATGGAAGGATTTACATTGCTTGCAGGCAGAATTTATATTCCTTGCAGGCAGAAATCTGGTGTGCATTTCGACGCCCAAGAAAATGCGCATCAGATTTCTGTCTGCAAGGCATATAAACCCTAGTCTCCTGTCAAGAGTTGAAGAAGCTTCTTGGATGAGAAGCGAAATGTCTTCAAAAGAGAAAAAACAAGGAAGTCCAGTTGCCTCCTGAAAAAAGCCCTTTTGGGACAACTATGACCTGGATGACTGAGAATCTCTACCGACTTCACAGTTAATGGGAAAACAGAGTTAGAAGTAGAGGTGGTCTTCAGCCGGTTCTGACTGGTTCTGTAGAACCGGTAGCGGAAATTTTGAGTAGTTTGCAGAACCGGCCAATCCCACCTCTGACTGGCCCCGCCCCCATCTATTCTCTGCCTCCCAAGTCCCAGCTGATTAGCTGGGTCTTCTTTGGTTGCCCTGCACAGGAGAACGGAGCTGGAAAGCAGGTTAGTGGGGTGGGGAGGGAATGGGTAACCTTCCCCCAGGAGTGGGGAAGGAATGGAGATTTTGCAGTATCCTTCCCCTTCCACGCCCACCAAGCCACGTCCAACAGAACCAGTAGTAAATAAATTTGAATCCCACCACTGGTTGGGAGGGACCTTGGAGGTCTTCTAGTCCAACCCTTGCTCAGGCAGGATTCCCCGTATCATTTCAGACAAAATGGCCGTCCTGTCTCGTGTTGCCTCCTCGTATTGCCGTTCAGTGGGGAAAAGCAATCCATTTGAGCGATATTGAATGTTTTTTCTTCTTCTGGAAATTAAAGGCGGACTGAATGGGGTTGCTAAGGAAAGAGCCTGACAGCCTCACCAGAAAAATGAACAGCAGGATGCTATGTTGTCCTCTTATGCCGTAGTGACCATTTGTGGGTGCCTCTAACGGTCAATGAGTGGAAATATATCTCACCCTCCCCCCTGTTCTCTGCCTCAGTTTCCCCAAAGTGGCACAATGTGTGAGTGAGGGGGAAAAAGTTTCAGAACAGGGAAGGCGTTTAATTATTCTCTTGTTTGTCTTCAAACACCAAGAGGCAATGCCAGGCCAAAGTACTTGTTCTGCCGATAATGGCTTGTTATGACGGCTTGTGGCGGGTCTGGGCTTATCTTGACACTCTAATCAGCACCAGTTCAGGACCGTAATTTGTTAGATTAAGAGGGCAAGGCAGGAAATGATTCAGGTCTGAGCCGAGGCCTTGACGGGAACTAGCGTGCGCGCAACTAAGCAGAGTTCCTTTTTACCCTCGGGGCTGGGTAAGGGGACCAAGAGGCGATCCAGCTGGGGGAAGGAAAAAAAGCTGACGCTGATAGGCAACCTGGCTCCTTGAGTTGCTGCCCAGGATTCGATCCTGAAGGAGAACGCTAGCTTTCCCCAACAGCAGCTCAAAAAAAAAGAAAGAAAGAAAAGTCAAATACAGGTAGTCCTTGACGTGCAACAGTTCAAAGTTACGACGGCACTGAAAAATGTGAGCTACGACCATATACGACCATTGTAGCGTCTCTATATAGTCACAGGATCAAAATTCAGGCCCTTGGCTACTGGCACGGACTTACGACGGTTGTAGCATCCCGGGGATCACATGCTCCCCTTTTGCGACCGTGTGACAAGCCAAGTCCATGGGGAAAGCCAGATTCACTTAACAACCATGTGACCCACTTAACAACTGCAGTGATTCGCTTAACAACGGTGGCAAGAAAGCTCGTAAAATGGAGCAAACCCCCCGTTTAACCAGGGGCTCAAATGTCTTAACAACCGGCTCTGTGGGTGTGGCCTAATTTGTGGGTGTGGCTTGGCGGTCATGTGACTGGGTGGGGGTGGCTTGTTGACTGGGCATGGCTTGGTGGTCATGTGACTGGCTGGGCGTGGCTTGTATGTAATATTATAAATATTAATGTAAAGATTGATTTTTTTTATTAAAAAAAGAGCAACTTTTATCCCAAATCAGGCAAAGCAGGGAGGCAGATTGAGTTGCTCACAGAATCACAGAGTCACTCATAGATCTACCTTTCTGCAATTTGCTGCCTGAGTCTGTCACATAAAATTGGCTCGCGAGCAACCTCCTAAAACTTGCTAGCAAGCAAACTCACAAAATTACCTCACAACACACCAAGTATCTCCCTTTTAACAATTTTGGGCTCGATTGTGGTCGTAAGTGTATGCAAGGATCTCTGCATATTGATTAATCATTCAGCCAGGAGGTAGAGAAGAGAAATTGGCTATAAAGTTGGACTGCCCCCACAATGCTGGGCTTTTATTCCCGTTTTCCTCTTGGGTGACTTGTTTACATTTGGGAGGGAATGGCAAGCTGCATCCCAGATGAAGAAATAAAAATGCAGAATAGGATGAGAAATTTTCAGCTTTGTTTGGTTGCAGGATAAGAGGCACCAAGCAGAGCCCAAAGGACTTTTGGGCTCTGTGAGTAAAATAAACGGAGTTTCAGACAAGGTAAAGTTGTGTCAACACAAAGAGGCTGGAGATGAGGAGGGGAAACAACTTCAGGGGTGATAGAACAACAGGTCTGTTTAACTTTGCTAAATTCTTTTGATCTCAAGTTGAGTCTTTCTCAAACCATGTCCACTGAAGCTTTAAAAAGGACCTTATCTTTAAAAAAGAAAAAAAAAAGGACAGCATTTCAATGGGAAAAGCAATTCCATTTTGTCCTGAGGGGCTAGTTTTCTATATGCAGGGAAATATATATATATATGTATATATATATATAAAAGCTAAATACACCTCACGCATCATCACAAAATCTCTAGAACCGTAAAGCCAAAAACTTGAAATTTGGCATGTATGTTCCTCTTGGCTTCTAGGTGCTCACTAAGAAAGGATTTTTGGAAATGACCATCAGAGCATTAGTATTTTCTATATTATTATTATTATTATTAACAGGCTCTGATGCTAAGGAGTTCTACTCCCTTACCCACCTGAAAAGAAATCTGTTCCAATTGCAAAACACAAGCAGAGGAGAGGAGTTTCAGTTTCAGAGCATCAAGCAACTTTAATACAGAACAGTTGAGCTAAGCCATGCCCAGGCTCCTTGCTGTCTCCTTCTCGCTCACACAACAAATACTGTTTCAGTTTCCAAATAGCCCTCAACTCTCTCACACACGGACAGGACGCTAGCCAGATGGATACCGACGGATGCTACATAGTTTCATATCGAAGCACGGGTATTGAGTAATTTGATAAGATGAAAAGTTTTGGCCGTGCTTGCCTTCCAGCTGCACGGACAAGGACTCCCTTTCTGTGACTTTCCTAAGGATAATTCATTTTCTTTTCCAGCTGCCGGGATGTGCGCCGAGTCAGTTTGTTCCTTTGCAAAAAAAAAATAACTCTGTGCAAAAACTCATCGGTACAAATGAACTCAACGCCTCTTTCCTGCTCTCCTAGGTCCCCTCCTCTCCCCCCTGACCATCTACTGCCCCAGCCAGGCAGAACTGAAGCACTGGCTCTACCACCTGGAGAAACAGATCAATTTGAGTGGAGGACGCCCAGATTTGCCCCTGGAGACTCAGGTGAAGATCTAGAGGGGGGACTGGGAGACCAGCCCAAATGGTGGCACCGATGCCAGAAAGAGGGGATTTTGGGCCATGCAGCGTGCCCTCAATCTAGGTTAAAGAGGGAGGAAGGGAGGAGGAGTGAAAAGGGAAGGGAAAGGAAGAGAAAGATGGAGGAAGGGAAAAAGAAGAAGAGAGAAAGGGAGGGAGGGAGGAGTTAGGGAGGGAGGAAGAAGAAAAAGACAGAAAGGGGGAAGGAGGGAGGGAGAGAAGGAGAAGAGAGGAAGAGAGGGAGGGAAGAAGGATATAAGGGAAGAAGAGAGAGAGGGAGGAAGAATGAGAATGGAGAGAAGGAGGAAGGGAAAGAGGGAGGGAAAGAGGAAGGAGGAAGGGAGGGAAGAAGGGAAAGAGGGAGGAAAGGAGGAAGGGAAGAAGGAGAAGAGAGGAAGAGAGGGAGGGAAGAAAGATATAAGGGAAGAAGGGAGAGAGGGAGGGAGGGAGGAAGAATGAGAATGGAGAGAAGAAGGAAGGGAAAGAGGGAGGAAAGGAGGAAGGGAAGAAGGAGAAGAGAGGAAGAGAGGGAGGGATGGAGGGCAGAAAGAAGGAAAGAGTTAGGGAGAGAGGGAGGAAGAAGAAAGAAAAGAAGGATGGGGAGGGAGGGAAGGAGAAAGGAAGGGAAGAAGCAAGGGAGGGAAGAGGGATAGAAGGGAAGGAGAGGAAGGAAGGAAGGACTTGATGGGAAAGTTGAATAACATGCCAAAGAGTGTAGAGGCCAATGGGGATCTCTCTCTCCCTCTGCCTCCCCTGAAGATCTCTTTGTGTCCTGGGAAACTCTTCTCTCCTTCTCAGTGTTTATGGCTTGAGGCCTCCCAGCGTGAGTCATTTTGCTGGGTTGAGGAAGAGAGCTTAAAGGAGAGACAGCCCAGAGGATGCCATCCAAAGGAAGGCCCTTCTATTCCTTTGCCAAAAGCTCAGCTGGAGGTGGAAACTGGCAGGGCTGGTTTTTCCGGCAGCCTTTATTCACCGGGCGGGCACCCTGGGCAGAGGCCCTTGGAGAGCTGCGTGCCACAAACATTTTCATGTTTGCCGATGAGTGTGCAGTACGTCCAAAGTGACGATAAAGTTAGTCTAAGTCTAAGGGGAGGAGGGAAGTGATGGGACGGATGCTGTGATGAACGAGGTTTGCTCTGCCCCCTGCTTTTTTTAGAGGGTCTGGACGCAGGGCCTGCCGGACAAGGAGCAGCTGCGGTGGTCGATGCAAAACGCCCACGTGCAGGAATGGAAGGGCACCCAGCGCAAGTCTCTGGGCGACATCCTTTGCGTCTCCAAAGTCAAGTTGCAGCATTTACCTTTCCAGGTGCAGCACCCTTGATAGGAGGAGGACGGGGAGTGGGGCGGGGAGGGGCTTATCCTGGGAGGGAATGAATGGATCTCAAGGGGGAGGAACAGAAATGCCATTTTTTGGGGGGCCAAAAAAAATAGCTGAGGTATCTATACCTCTGTTCTATTTCTATTTCTATTCTATTCTGATTTCTATTCTATCATATCATATCCTATCCTAATTTTATTTTGCATTCTATTCTATTTTGATTTCTATTCTGATTTCTATTCTATCTAATTTATTTTGCATTCTATTCTATTCTGTTCTGTTCTATTCTAATTCTATTCTGATTTCTATTCTGTCCTAATTTTATTTTGCATTCTACTCTATTCTGTTCTGTTCTATTCTATTCTGTTCTTCATTCTTCTATTCTATTCTATTCTATTCTATTCTATTCTATTCTATTCCTATTCTGATTTCTATTCTATCCTAATTTTATTTTGCATTCTACTCTATTCTGTTCTGTTCTATTCTATTCTAATTCTATTCTGATTTCTATCCTATCCTAATTTTATTTTGCACTCTATTCTATTCCTATTCCACTCCATTCCATTCCCATTCCTTCTAATCTAGATGATTGTGCAGCCAATAGTAATAATAATAATATTCTTATTAAACAACATCTGCCTATCCCAAGTCCTTTAAAAGAACATGATAGCTGGACAAAAATGCCAAACCCAGTCTAAAAATCTGGCTAGTACTATGTGTGCCCAACTGTAAATAATCCCTTTTTTTTTTTGCTTCTTTTTACGTAAAGTTTCACCAAGTAATAGGTATGCAGATGGTGTATCGCTTATTTATATGTAATACGGTCTTCTTGGGTACCAACAGGAACAACATCATCGTCTGTTGGTGCTTTATCCTTCTACTCTGGTTATTGTATCTGAAGAACGTAACGGCCTCTACTTCAAGGTAAGACAAATTCCTTGCTGGTTTTTTTTTTCTTTTTCTCGTACTAAGGTCATTTGAGTTGATAAAAGTATATATAGAATTCAGAACAGAATAGAATAGAAAAGAACAGGAGAAAGAGAAGAAAAGATAACGGAATAGAATAGTATAGAATAGGAATAGGAAGAAAGAGAAGAAGAAGAAGAAGAAGAAGAAGAAGAAGAAGAAGAAGAAGAAGAAGAAGAAGAAGAAGAAGAAGAAGAAGAAGAAGAAGAAGAAGAAGAAGAAGAAGAAGAAGAAGAAGAAGAAGAAGAAGAAGAAGAAGAAGAAGAAGAAGAAGAAGAAGAAGAAGAAGAAGAAGAAGAAAACAGAATAAAATAGAATAGGAATAGGAAGAAGAAGAGGAAGAATAGAATAGAATTCTTTATTGGCCAAGTGTGATTGGATACACAAGGAATTTGTCTTGGTGTAAATACTCTCAGTATACATAGAATAGAATAGAATAGAATAGAATAGAATAGAATAGAATAGAATTCTTTATTGGCCAAGTGTGATTGGACACACAAGGAATTTGTCTTTGGTGCATATGCTCTCAGTGTACATAAGAAAAAAAATAAAAATTCATCAAGAATCATAAGATACAACAATTAGTGATAAGCAATCAAATTATACTAGGAAACAAATAAAACAAAATCATAAAATTGTAAAGATACAAGCAACATGGTTATAAGTAAGAAGAGATAGGTACTAGGAAGGATGAGAATAATAGTAATACAGTTTTACTAAGTAGTTTGACAGTGTTGTGGGAATTAATTGTTTAGAAGAGTGATGGCATGAAGGAAAAAACTGCCCTTGTGTCTAGTTGTTCTGCTGTGCAATGCTCTATAGCCTCGTTTTGAGGGAAGGAGTTGAAACAGTTTATGTCGGGGATGTGAGGGGTCTGTAGATATTTTCCCAGCCCTCTTTTTGACTCGTGCAGGATACAGGTCCTCCATGGAAGGCAGGTTGGTAGCAACTGTGTTTTCTGCAGTCCTAATTACTCTCTGCAGTCTGTGTTCGTCTTGTTTGGTTGCAGAGCCAAACCAGGCCGTTATAGAGGTGCAGATGACAAACTCAAATCATTCCTCTGTAGCACTGAAGTGAATATATACATAAATAACATATATTTCTGGTTGCTGTCCTTAGTTTATGGCTAAGAAGCAATGTATTTCCCAAACTTTGGAAAGCATAGAATTGTCCCAAACTGCAAAATGGTCGGTTTATAAATTTAATAAATAAAGTAAGTAAAATATATATACAGACAGGAACAGATTGCGACGGGAAATAGGTCTTTTTCTAAAGTTGCCTTTGGCTTTTTAATAGCATGACATAATCGGTGCTGTGTTGCAGCTTTCAGGATTTATATACGGTGTTCTGAGCAGACAAGACAATTGATCTTAAAACCAGTAGAATCCTAGGGAAGGACTTAAGAGGACATCTATCCAACCCCCTTCTCCCTCCCCCTGAAAACATCTGTAAGCGTCCAGCCTCTATTTGATCTCTCTCCAGATCAGGTGTCAGCCTGTTTCTTGTGGGTTTAAGAAGCCTGGAGTTTGAACCCTGCCCAAGGGCAACTCAACTCCTTCCTCTGCATGACAAGCAAAAAACGAATGAGATAGAATAAGAAATAGAATAATAGAGTTGGGACTATGGAGGTCTTTTGGTCCAACCCTCTGCTTAGGTAGGAAACCCTACATCATTTCAGACAAAGGGTTATCCAATCTCTGCTTAAAAACTTCCAGTGTTGGAGCATTTATAACCTCTGGAGGCAAATTTGTTCCACTGAATAATTGTTCTCACTGTCAGGAAATTTCTCCTTAGTTCTAAGTTGCTTCTCTCCTTGATTAGTTTCCACCTGTTGCTTCTTCTCCTACCCTTATGGAGGTGTTTCCAGCTTTAAAAAAAAACCCCATATAAGACAAAAAGCAGATGAGATTGCACGTTACAGAGATAAATCTTCAAAAGTCCACTTGGACTTTTGTACGGTATAACAAGCAATGAAATGTAAACTGGCTTGTTCTGGCTTATTCCATTTTTGGCCTCCCTTAGCATAATTTTAGGAGCGTTGTGCACTGATCCCATCTTAGCCACTTCCTCCAGCGGGCACGGGGTTGCCCTGGCTAGTGGGTACGAAGGATCTCCGAGGGATGCCCTCGCAGGAGGCTCTCCGCTGGATGGAGCACCCTGTCCCTTTAAAAAAAAAAGATGGTGTGGAAGAGAAAAATAAAGAAGGCACCCGGCTTTTGTTCTCCGAGAAAGCTGACGGGTGTCTGAATAGTTGTGGTTACGGCCGCCTGTCAGCGAGGGTGGTGCAGTGGCATTCCTTGAGCGGTGGCGCAAGACGGGCTCGGAGGCCCAGCCCGAACGGTAGCCTAGTTCTCACGGAACCAGCCAACCTATTTTAAGAGTTGCAAGGTTGCAAGGTGGGGCCTTTGGGTGACTCAGCAGCCCCCCCCCCACACACACACACAGCAGGCGCCTCTGGAATGAGGAAGCAATCGATAAGGGGAGGGTGGGTGGGTAGGGAAACATGGCCACGTCCTCAGCCCTGGTGGAAAAAGTGGGCCAGTTTTGTTTTTCTTCCCTGCTGCTTCGTCGGTGCTGTTTGGACTCGCCCCAGATGTGGGAGAGGAGCTCTTGTTGTCTTAAAGGTAGACGCAATCCAATGCTTGTCCTTTAAATGGATGTCTGTAGAGATTCTCCGTCATCCAGGTTATGGTTGAACCAAAGGTGCCTTCTTTTTTCAAGAGGCCACTGGACTTTCTGGTGTGTTGTTGTTTTTTTTCTTTTGAAGATGTTTCGCTTCTCATCCAAGAAGCTTCTTCAACTCTGACTGAACGGTTGGGGGGAATGGAAGGATTGATACTCCTTGCAGGCAGCTGGTCGTTTGCATCCTTTTAAGAGGGTCGTTGAGGCCACTTGGAGGCTTATCTGTGTCCTCAGGGTCACCTGAATGGTGCAAATGGTTCTTGTAGTCTGCAATTTCCCCCCCCTCTGAGAATCCATTCCTACTCCACACTGTTCCAAGGGGTGTTTATCCCAAATTGTATGGCTAAAAGTCTGTAGAAGTTCTCAGTCTTCCACGTCGTTGTTGTCCCAAAGGTGGTTTTTTTTTTTTTTCAAGAGGCAACTGGGTTTGTTTATTTTTCTTTTGAAGATGTTTCGCTTCTCATGCAAGAAGCTTCTTCGGCTCTGACTGAATGGTGAGAGACTGGAAGGATTGATACTCCTTGCAGGCAGCTGGTCATTTGCATCCCTTTAAGAGGGTCGTTGAGGCCACTTGGAGGCTTATCTGTGTCCTCAGGGTCACCTGAGAGTTGCAAATGGTTCCTGTAGCCTGCAATTTATTTTTCCCTCTGGAAATCCATCCTTACTCCCACACCGTTCGAAGGGTGTTTATCCCAAATTGTCTGTAGAGAGATTATCAGATATCCAGGTGTCCCAAAGATGGTTTTCAAAAATCAACTGGACTTTCTTTTTTTTTCCCTTTTGAAGACATTTCACTTCTCATCCAAGACAGGAGAGCTGGGAATGGAAGGATTGATATTCCTTGCAGACTGCTGGTCATTTTTCTCCCAAAAGAGAAAAGAACCAGAAACTCCAGCTGCCTCCCCAAAAAACACCTTTTGGGACTCGAAATGAATGTACTCCTCTGCTAGCTTTTGAGTTTGCTACCAAGCCACCCCGAAGGCTGGGAAACTGTACTTGGGTTAGAAATAGCCCAGGAACGTTTTAAAATTCCCCAAAGGGAGAGGTGGGGGACTTTGGATCTGACAATCAGAACGTGCCCCCCACCCAGAACCTGTGAGTTCCTTCTCCTGACCAGCCCTGTTGCTCTGATTCTGCGAAGGACACAGGAGCAACTCTGCCCTGCAACGGTTTTGGGATGCCTTTTAAAAATAGCCACAGGAGTGTGCGTCGGCAAACATGTGTTGCAGAAACTGCCTGTGGCTTTGGTGGGGGTGGGTGGGTGGGGGAGTGTGCGCTAGGACCCAGCTGTTGACGATAGCTGGCTGAATAGGGGCTTTTCAAAGGACAGGTGCATTTGGCCTCTGGTAGCCACGGTGGTTAGAGTGCGGTACTGCAGGCCACTTCTGCTGATTGCCGGCTGACTGCCATTTGGCGGTTCGAATGTCACCCAGGTTCAAGGTTGAACTCAGCCTTCCGTCCTTCCGAGGCGGGTCAAATAAATCCTCCCTCCCTCCCAGTGGTTAGGATGCAGTATTTATTTATTTATTTAATTTATTTTTATTTGCATTTATATGCCGCCCTTCTCCGGAGACTCAGGGCGGCTTACAGTCTATGGAGCACCATGCTAAGTGCTGGGCAATAGCCTTCCTTCCATTGTATATGCCTGCTTATTACTAGGGCTTCTGCCCCCCCCCCCCCCCCAAGCGGCATTTTTACGAAGTCAGCTTATTGCCCTCAACAAACTTGGGTCCTCAATTTACCTACCCCGAGAGGATGGAAGGCTGAGTCAACCTTGAGCCTGGTGGGATTCGAACCTGCACTAATTGCAGGCAGCTTGCACTAAGTGCTAGATGATTAACAGCCTGCACCATCAAGGCCCTGCCTGACCGACTGGCTCAAGGTTGACCCAGCTTTCCATTCTTCTGAGGTCAGTAAAACAAGAACCCAGATTGTTGGGGGGGGCAAGAGGCTGGCTCTGTAAACCACTTAGAGAGGGCTGTAAAAGCACTGTAAAGCAGTATATAAGTCTAAGTGCTATTGCTATTGCTATTGGATACGATTCGATTCTTCATTCCTTTGTTCTGTTCTGTTCTGTTCTATTCTATCCTATCCTCTATAACTCTAAGTGCTATTGCTATTGTATTCTATTCTTCATTCTTCTCTTCTCTTCTCTTCTCTTCTCTTCTCTTCTCTTCTCTTCTCTTCTCTTCTCTTCTCTTCTCTGCTATTGTTATTCTATTCTATCCTCTATAACTCTAAGTGCTATTGCTATTCTATTCTTCATTCTTCTCTTCTCTTCTCTTCTCTTCTCTCCTCTGCTATTGCTATTCTATTCCTTAAAGTTGCCAAGGTTGGGCCCCTCTGCTTTAGATTCTTCCCTTGCATTCACCCTTCTGCACACAAATGCACACACTTAATTTGTTCAGTTTTGGGGGGAGCAGAAGAGAACTTTGTTTCTTTCAACTGAAAATATCTCCCTCCCCCCACTCCCTCTCTCCTCCCTCCCTCCTTCTCTCTCTCTCTCTGTCTCTCTCTCTCTCTCTCTCACACACACACACATGCACACCTGAAAATCAGCCTCAACCCCTCTGCAAATTGCCAGAGAAGGGGAAAACAGCCTTGCAGACTTCTGAAAGGATTTGTGGTTGGTAAACTCATGGAGGTATAAAGTCCTTTAGGTCATGGAAATTTTTTCAAACCGGAGCCTTAACTCTAAAAGGGTTGACTGCGGGCACAAGGATTTTAAGTCAACAATCATCCAAAAAAACAAACAAACCCGAGAATCTTTGCAGAGCATTTCTTGACAGCGACCAGTTTTTAACTCAAAAACAAAAGGGGGTTGTGGAAGAAAACGTCACAACGTGAGTTTTTTCTTTAGAGTCTGCCCAACCCCTCTGGTGGATGCACTGTTTTATAGTAGTCCTCAGCTTATGGATGTATCTGGGGACAGAATTCCCACTGCTAAGCGAAGCAATTGTTATGGGGATCACATGCATTCAATGTAGAGAAAAAGAAAGTCCCACACTTAGGCAAGAAAATCCAAAAGGACACACATAGACTGGGTTAAACCAGGCTCAATAGCAATAACTGTGAGAGGGATCTTGGAGTCTTAGTGGACAACCAGATAAATAGGAGCCAGTCGTGTGTAGCAGCAGCCAAAAAAGCCAATGCAATCCTAAATTATATTAATAGAGGGATAAAATCGAGATCAAGGGAGGTACTAATACCAGTCTGTAAAGCCTTAGTAAGACCACACCTAGAGTATTGCATCCAGTTTTGGTCACCACATTATAAAAAAGATGTTGAGACCCTAGAAAAAGTACAGAGAAGAGAAACCAGGATGAATAGGGGACTGGAGACTAAAACATATGAAGAATGGTTACAGGAACTGGGCCTGGCTAGTCTAGGGAAGAAAAGGACCAGAGGAGACAGGAGAGCAGCCTTCCAATATTCGAGGGGCTGCCACAGAGAGGAGGAAGGGGTCAAGCTATTTTCCAAGGCACCCGAAGGCCAGACAAGGAATAATGGATGGAAACTGAACAAGGAGAGGTTCAACCTGAAATAAGGATATTGTTCTCACTTCCTGACAGTGAGAACAATCAACCCATGGAACAGCTTTTGCCTTCGAAAGTTGTGGGAACTTCATCATCCCTGGAGGCTTTCAAGAAGAGACTGGACTGCCCTCTGTCAGAAATGGTGTAGGGTTTCCTGCTTGGACTAGATGACCTATAAAGTCCCTTCCAACTCTGATTATCTGTTTATCTGTTATCAGGAACCCACAACCAGTTGTAAATAACAAATGCTGGCTGCTAAGCACCCGGATTTTGATTGTGTAACCCATGGGGATGTTATAACATTTGTAAGCATGAGGGCTGTTGGGAGCAACTTGTCTCTCTCTCTTTTTTTAGTGCGGCTGTAATTCTGAACAGTCATTAAACAGTCGCTCAACCTTCCCATTGCTAAGCAAGCTAGGCAACTTCTGCCCCCCTTTTATGATCTTTATGACCACAGGCATTGAGTTAGTAACGTGGTTGTTAAGTGAGTCAGGCTTCCACCATTGGTCAGACGGTTGCAAAAGGGGATCCCCGGGACACGGTGGGTGTCGTAAGTATGGTACATGCCAGTTGCCAAATGTCCAAATTTTGATCACGTGACCATAAAGGGACAGGGCAATGCTGGGTCATAAGTGAGAAAAACGGTCCCACGTCACTTTTTTCAGCACCGTTGAACATCATTAAACGAACGGTTGTAAGTTGAGAACTATCCGTATGTTCGCCATCTGGCTTCTGTTAAGTTAGGAAGTTTGTCGGGCCAACTTTTAAAATCACTTTTGCAGTCTAGAATTGATTGGCCTGGCTAGTCTAGGGAAGAGAAAGACCAGGGGAGACAGGAGAGCAGTTTTCCAATATTTGAGGGGCTGCCACAGAGAGGAGGAAGGGGATCAAGCTATTTTCCAAAGCACCTGAAGGCCAGACAAGGAACAATGGTTGGAAACTGAACAAGGAGAGATTCAACTTAGAAATGTTGAGATGTTGAGAGTCTAGAAAAAGTACAGAGAAGAGCAACCAGGATGATGAGGGGATTGGAGGCTAAAACATACGATGAACGGTTGCAAGAACTGGGCTTGGCAAGTCTAGGGAAGAGAAGGACCAGGGGAGACATGATAGCGGTCTTCCAATATTTGAGGGGCTGCCACAGAGAGGAAGAGAGAGTCAAGCTATTTTCAAGGCACCCGAAGGCCAGAGAAGGAATAATGGATGGAAACTGATCGAGGAGAGATTCAAACTGGAAATAAGGAGAAAATTTCTGACAGGGAGAGCAATCAACCCATGGAACAGAAGTTGCATTCAGAAGTTGGGGGAGCTTCATCCCTGGAGGCTTTCAAAGAAGAGATTGAACTGCCATCTGTCAAAAATAGTGTAGGGCCTCCTGCTTGGGCAGAGGGTTAGACTAGATGACCTACAATGTCTCTTCCAATCAGTGGTGGGATTCAAATTTTTTTACTACCGGTTCTGTGGGCATAGCTTGGTGGGCGTGGCATGGCTTGGTGGGCGTGGCGTGGCTTGGTGGGTGTGGCAAGGGAAGGATACTGCAAAATCCCCATTCCCTCCCCACCCCACTAACCTGCTTTCCAGCTCCGTTCTCCTGGGCAGAGCAACCAAAGAAAACCCAGCCAATCAGCTGGGACTCAATGGGAGGCAGAGAATAGATGGGATTGGCAGGGCTAGTCAGAGGTGGGATTGGCCGCTTCTCTGAATGACTCAAAATTTCTGCTACCCAGTCAGAACCGTCTGAAGTCCACCTCTGCTTCCAACTCTGTTAACATGATAAGTCCAATACTTGCTTAATCAGGCTGCAAAAGGGATTTGATTTTAGCTTGAAAAGTTGAGTCTCGTTTGTTTACACCTGGACAAGGAAGAACTGTGTAAAATCCATCTGGGTGGGTTTTGGTATTTCAAATGATGCCTGAATTTTTTTTTTCCCTCTACAAATAGGGTGAATTGCCTTTGAATGCCATCCAAGTACAATTTGAGGAAAACCAGAAGACTGCATTTTTAATAGAAGGTAGGTCCCTTGCTTACATGTAAATTTTGGGGTGTGTTTGTGTGTGTGTGTGTGTTATCAAGAAGAAAAGACTACAGGACATTTGGGACCGGACTTTCCATGGCTTAACCAAGGAGATGGTTCAAAATAAGGCACAGTTTTACTACCCATTTTTTGCCATGGTTGTTGCAGTCACTAAGTGAATCTCAGGGTCATTAAAGCAAATCCCTTATTGACTTTGCTTGTCGGAAGCCAGCTGGTAAGGCCGCCGAACACAGCAAACACAGGCATTGTCTTTTAACAGTGGTTGTATACATACATATAAGTGGTAGGCAAATATCTGACAAGCAATCAATCTTCTTTACTCTGCACTGAGAACTACAATGGAGATAGAACACAAGGAGAGAGAGAGAGAATGTCCTCTGATGGCCGCCCTTATATAGACAGCTTCTTAAAGTGGCAGTACCCATCTGATTCATTCCCCAGTTCATCATCTTGGCTTACAGCCCTACAGCAGCTGGTCAGCTCTTAAATCTTCATTACCTTAACATGTCCCGTCACAGTGAATCCAGCCACGGACATCCCCTCCGTTAAAAAGAGAGGAGGGGTGGGGAAGATTCTCTGAAGGATCACTTCCTGTTCAAAGATCCAGATCAAAAAAAGCCTCCATTTGGTTACGAACTAGACCTGATCTCTCTTTTTTTCTAGGCCGGCTAATCAACTCCATCCGGGTGATTTGTTCCAGCTATGAAGATTACCAAGAGTGGTTATATTGCCTTAAAACCGCTCAGTTCCGCCATGCAGATTCCTCCCTCTCTGGATCGGAGAGTTTCTCTGGGTTGAAGCCTTCTCACCTGGCGCAGGTAAGGCGCTGTTTCCTGCCTGGCTTATTAAACACAATTCTGCATTATGCGTACCAGGAGAATGGCTTTTTGTTTCCTTGCTTAAATCCTTTTTCTGGCATAACTCTGCCCAATTGTTCTGACCTAGGCTTCCCCAAATCACGAAGCAGACTCTTTGTCCCGACACAACCTTTTGTTATTAGGCTGGTGTGAATTCCTTTCATTCACATCCAGAAAAGTACCTGCAAAAAAGTCTTTCAAGAGTGACTTGCAGCCACAGACCTTATCAGGCTTGGAGAGTTGCCAGGCCGATAGCTTCCAAGCGCCACGCTGTACCAGAAAATATTTGGCAAGGAGCCTCTGTGAGTCACGAACAAAACTTCACACTAATTAAACGAACGACTTGTCTCCTGCAAACACCCCTCCACTTTCACTCCTCTTTATTCCCTAAGGGAGTGGCATGGCTTGGTGGGCGTGGCTTGTTGGACGTGGCTTGGTGGGCGTGGCAGGGGAAAGCTCCTACAAAATCCCCCTTCCCTCCCCACCCCACAGACCTGCTTTCCAGCTCTGTTCTCCTGTGCAGGGCAACCAAAGGAGACCCAGCCGATTAGCTGGGACTCAATGGGAGGCAGAGAAGAGATGGGGTTGGTAGGGCCAGTCAGAGGTGGGATTGGCCGGTTCTCCCAACGACTCAAAATTTCCGCTACCGGTTCTCCAGAACCGGTCAGAACCTGCTGGATACCACTTCTGGTCATCATAACTCACTTTTTTCTATGCCATGGTAACTTTGGTCAGTAAAGGAATGGTTGTAAATCAAGGACCACTGTAATCTCTTCATAAACTACCCCCTTAACATCTTATTCTTCTTCCCCATTCTTTGAAGGCCAGGATTGCATTTCGTTCACCATGCCAATCATTCAAGTGTATTTGATCAGCCTCTTTGCCCGCAGCCCAAATTCCGTGCATTTTAATTTCTTGCTTGGTTTAGTTTTCAGGAAGCGGAAGAGGGTCACTCACCTCGGAAGGCAGAACGAATTCCTGGGCTTCTGCTGGGAAGGGGCCTACGTCCACCCACCACTCTCAAACTAGCACAATCTCTCTCTCCGAGGGAGCATCGGTCGACATGGTGCCCCAGAATCGGTTAGCTGAAAACTCTCTGCTGCAACCAGTCTGCGTAAGTAATTGTTGGGTTTGATGGGCGGCTTCTAGCGGCAGCACCAACCTCATGGGGTCTGTGAGAAGAAGAAGAAGATGAAGAAGAAGATGAAGATGAAGGAGAAGGAGAAGGAGAAGAAGAAGAAGAAGAAGAAGAAGAAGAAGAAGAAGAAGAAGAAGAAGAAGAAGAAGAAGAAGAAGAAGAAGAAGAAGAAGAAGAAGAAGAAGAAGAAGAAGAAGAAGAAGAAGAAGAAGAAGAAGAAGAAGAAGAAGAAGAAGAAGAAGAAGAAGAAGAAGAAGAAGAAGAAGAAGAAGAAGAAGAAGAAGAAGAAGAAGAAGAAGAAGAAGAAGAAGAAGAAGAAGAAGAAGAAGAAGAAGAAGAAGAAGAAGAAGAAGGTCAAGTTGACTTGAAAGATCTGGAAAAGTTGCGTTCCTTGGTTGATCTTTGCCTTCTATGTAGAGCCCATCCACCATCAAGTGTTCTTTCTCAAAAAAATTTGAGCGCAACTGCTAAATTTGAGCGCAACTGTTGGAATATTGATTGGGCTGACCCATAGGAAGCCTTGGGCTCCAGATTTATATTGATTTCACAGGATTCCAGTTATTAAAGCAAGGGGGTTGGACTAGATGACCTACAAGGCCCCTTCCAACTCTGTTAATCTGTAAAGCCATCTGTAATAGAAGAGAATATTTACAGCTCTGGGTTGAATTTTGGAATCCTTGGTCCTCTCTGAGCTTGGTTGTTTTCTTGCAGACCTTTCATGACCCAACTAGGTAACTTCATCAGAGCTAGAAGGGAGTGGGCTTTGTGGATTGGGGGAGAAAGGGAGGAGGAGGATGGTGGGGTCCTTAGTGCTCTCTGAGCTTGGTAGTTTTCTTGCAGACATTTCATTATCAAACTAGGTAACATCACGACGGCATCAATTTCCCTTTTTTTTTTGCATATCATGTAATTTTTCTGCTCAGGGATGGCCTAGACTTATCCGGGTTCTTAAATTGTATATGAACAGAGAGCAAACCCCACTCCCTTCTAGCATTGATGATGTTACCTAGTTTGGGTAGCAAGACGTCTGCAAAAAAACAACCAAGCTCAGAGAGCACCAAGGACCCCTCATGTCAATCTTGAGCTACAAATATCCTTCCTTCCTTCCTTCCGTCCCTTTGGTACTAGCACTGATGATGTTACCTGGTTGGGTCATGAAAAGTCTGCAAGAAAACAAACAAGCTCAGAGAGCACCAAGGACCCCTTATGTCAACCCTGAGCTACAAATATCCTTCCTTCCTTCCTTCCTTCCTTCCTTCCTTCCTTCCTTCCTTCCTTCCTTCCTTCCTTCCTTCCTTCCTTCCGTTAGGCATCCAGAAATTATCCATAGTAATCAATCACTCCGAGACAAGCATAATCTCCAATTGATTTATTAGGAACAGCTCTGGTACATCTAAGGAAATTTCCAAAACTGAAACTCATTCCCAGCGCTCCCCATCTCCCGAGAACTAATTAACTGCAGCTGGAATTTTTTAATGTGATATACTAAATAATCTTGAACTGTTCAACTCCCTCACCCCCCTTCATTGTTCACATTTTTGTGGCAGCTGATCTCAGAGCTGACACCTTCCTTCCTTTCTTCCTTCCTTCCTTCCCTCCCTAACTTCTCTTTGGTACTAGCATGATGATGTTACCTAATTGGGTAATGAAAGGTCTGTAAGAAAACATCCAAGCATAGAGAGCATCAAAGACCCCACATTCCAATTACTTTCTATGTGCAACTAAAACTGGTTGCAGAATCTAAGAATAAAGTCCACTTATTGAGAGGGCACCATTCAATCCCCCAACTTCTCCAGGCTTGTTTTTAAAGGTGAAAAAAATTAATAAAAAGTATTCAATTTAAAAAAAAAAAGGGAAAAAAACACCTTTGGAAGAACCATGACTGGAGGACTGAGAATCTCCATAGACTTCTGAATGAATGTTCCTTAGAAGACAATAGCTTGGGGGTTGAACTATGGGGTCCTCTTGAGTTCAGTGCTCTTCTTCCAGGCGTTTCATGACCACATTAGGTAACATCATCAGGGCCTCCATCTCCCTTTTTTGCATTTATTTGAACAATAAATAGGAGTTTTATTATGGAGCTTTTGCAAAAGGGACTCCTGTGCTCATGGGCGGAGCCACAGAAGATATTTCCCCCAGGAAGACTGGAGTTTATATACAGTTTCAAATATACAGTCTCTGCCCCTTTCCGAATTCACAATCTATCCAGCTACGCATCACCCTACGCAACACCTCTATTATTGTAGCATAACATCTGTTTCCTTAACCTGTTTACCCGTTTCCATTTCCAGTAATCTCCATCACTAATATGTCCACTGGACAGTGTGACCCACCAAATATATAACCTTCATACAAAACACTAGAGAATTCTTACATAATATTCCAGTAAATTATCTTAGGTTAACAACCGAAGTTAAAAATGGCGTTACCACTGCTTCATATTTTCACAGGTATAATTTTACATACCACAGCATGTAATTTTTCTGCTCAGGGATGGTGTAGAGACCTATCCGGGGTTCTTAAATAGTATCTCCTCTTTTTGCAGTGCTCAGGAAAGCGAGGGGCAGGAATGCCGAAAGCCGAGCTGAAAAGAAAAGGGAGTTCTCGAAAGTCCAAAGGGAAAGGGGTCCCGCCACCTCAGCCCCCCCAGGGCCACCAGGAGGACTCCGAAAAGAAAAGCCACTTCCCGCTCATCTCGAAGCACCCCCGTGGAGAAGGCGTCTCTCCCGTGTACAATGAGCCGTACTCAGCCCTGGCCCAACAGGAGCATCCTGCCGTCCGCCCGCTGCACCTGGACTTAAACAATGTACGGGCTGAGGATCATCGTAGAATTTGGGGAGGGGGCAGAGCTCTGGGATTGTTCTGACCTAGGCTTCCCAAGATCATGAAGCAGACTCCTTGTCCTGATAAAACCCCTTTTATTTAAGGTTAAGGTGAATTCCTCTCCAGCAAAGTCCAGCCAACAGTCTTTCATGAGATTTCATTACTATAGACCTTGATCAGGCTTGGAGAGCTGCCAGGCCGATAGCTTCCAAATGCCACTCTGTAGCAGCAATTAGTTGGCAAGAAAGTCAGGAACAGACCTTCATCCTAATGAATGGAACTAATTGTCTCCTGCAAATCCCACTCCCCTCTCGCTCCTCTTTATTCCCTGTGGAGGGGCCATTCGCTGTCCACCTGTGGCTTTAATCCTAGATCGACCCTTGTTCCTTAACTGTTCCCTTCTTCTGGCAGCTCTGTGCATGCGCACACTGGGAACAGGCTCCAGCTGTTCTTCTTCCCCACTGATCTCTGACTCCAAAGGCAGCCGATAACTGTCAGACAGCCCTGGCCTCATCTCTGCCTCCGATGCAGAGCCCTCGTCAGAGCCTTCCCCAGACTCCAGGACTGGCCCATGTTCCTCCCCAACCTCCTCACTGTCCGAGTCTGCCACCAGCTCTGCTGGCCATTGGCGGGCCACAACAGGGATCAAAGCCCTGCTCTGTGGGCTTGGGAGGACGAGCATCTGGAATGGCCCTGCAAATGTCCTTCTGCAGTTGGATTTCTCATGCAATGGGCCTTTTTTCTTGTCTCCTCTGCAGCTGAAACAGTGGAACGTGCCACGGAGTCAGACCTGCCCAGCTCCTCAAACCTTGGAAAATATCTCTCTGTCTTCTTCCCCCATGTATGCGGATCCCTACACACCCAATTCCCCCTCCTCACACGGGGCCGCAGGCTCCTACTTCCTCGATGAGGTGAGTGGGGCCAAGTAAGCAGAGGGCACAAGGAGGGTCTAAAAGCGATTGTACAGGTAGTCCCCAACTTACAATAGTTTCTTCTTCTTCTTCTCCCCCTTTCTTTCCATCTTTCTCTTCCTCTGCTTCCTTTCTCCTTCTTCTTCCTCTTCTCTCCCTCTTCCTCCTGTTTTCTCTCCTCTTCCTCTTCTTTCTTCTCCTCTTCTTCTTCTCCCCCCTCTTATCTTCCTCCACTTCCTTTCTCCTTCCTCTTCTCTCCCTCTTCCTCTTCTCTTCTTCTTTCTCCTCCTCTTCCTCTTCTTCCTCCTCCTCCTTCTTCCCCCTCCTTCCTTTCTCTTCCTCTTCTTTCTCCTCCTCCCCCCTCCTTCTTCTCCTCCCACTCTCTCTCCTTCTTCTTTCTCCTTCCTTCCTTCTTTCTTCCTCCCTCCTCCTCCCCCCCTCTTCGTCTCCTTCGCAGCTTGGGAGGTGTCACGGGCTGTCCACTTTGGAGCACCAGAACGGCTACCCGGCCATGCCAGTGTCCGTTCCTATCTGCCATCATCCTCTGGGCTGGAGGAGCTTCCAACCTTCCTGCGGAAACCCCTGGCAAGAACCCAGCCTTGCACAGAGAGGCAACGTCTCGGCCCCGGCTTTCCATTTTGCCACAGAACCTGCACCAGATGGCCATTACTTGACCATGGTAAGTGCTGTGCAACGTCTCCTGAGGAGATTTGGTCCTCCTCACCCACTTCTGGGTGGGGCAGGGGTGGAATTGAGGGACAAAACTGTCCTGTGGGTATCATGCCCTAGTTGGAGTTTGATTCTGAGGGGGAGATTGAGCAGCTGATAGGGAGTGGGAGTGTGGCTCTGGTAGCTGTGGAAGACACTGGGGAAAGGCCCAGTCCGGCTGGGCATTCAGAGGAAGACCCAGGGCCATCTCTTCATCCTAGGGCACGCAGGGAGGAACGGAGAAGGGAGCAACATGGCTTAACGGGAGAGAAAAAGGCCCTGATCCCTTTCATTAGCTGCAGCTGGGAGAACAGGATATAAGAAGGGCGTTTGCACACAGCACCTTGCTGGAAGCAAAGCGTGCGTTATCTTTGTCAAGGCTTATCTGGGTTTTGGCGTCCTCCCAACTGTGTGTGCCTCGTTATCTTTTGGAAGTCTGAAATGTATTGTCCTGGTCTGTCGCATTAATTACTTCAGCTTTGTGGTTTGTGTTGGTTTTTTTATTTCTACTTTATCTGTACTTTGGGTTGGACTGCATTTCTTCCCTTTGTAGACTGTTTTTGGAAGAGTTTGATCTCACTGAGGATAACTGGACATTGGGGGCCAAGTTGGAGGCATTAAAGGGAATTTATCTACTTTTGCGACTTTGTTATTTTTGTGCCACGCCCCTTTGGGTCATCACAGTGGGCTTCATAGCTCTCAACTCCTTTTTTTTTTGGTCTTTCCTCACTTGCAAACAGAGCACCTCGTCTGGAGATGGCCTTCGGATGCGTTCCTTGCCGACTTCAGGTGAGTGCTTGGGAAACCTTGGTTCTTGGCATTGAATGAGTCTTCTGGATTGGAATTCACAGTCCACATAGGAGAAGAACAAGCCAAATATATGGACCATCTCTTATTAACTGGGAAAGCTTAGAGCCATTGCCTCCTCACTCAACGTTGCAAAACTCAGTAGTTTACTCCACCAGAAAAGTCTGAGTTCTAAAGTGTAAATTCTATTTCTTTAAATATATACTCATATTGTCTCAGTCAAAAAAATTGGTTTTGATTCCCCTTTCTCCACGCAACGTATTGCTAAATGTACATTTTAGTAGCATTTCTCCCCCCCAAAAAATCTTAACCTATTACTTTAAAATATTACATTAAAATAATTTCTACAAGTGTCTTGTCAGGAAAACGTTAAAAATTTAGAACGATGGGGAAAAGTAGTGCTAATTTGAATAGCCATTACTTGATTAATCAAAACTAACTAATTTTTGGAACTGCCTCCAGGCCTACTTATACCAACTACCTTGTAAGCGATTGACAAAATCAAATAAATAAAGAAGTCTGGACAATTCGGAGGGGATCCAAACGAAAGCAAGTGTCAGGATTCCAGCTATTTGCCCTAATTAAATCATGAGCAATGCAGCTCCAGAAGGAGCGTTCCAGGAATGGTCCTCACCGGGGAAGGGATTGTGGTCTGGTTAGTTGCCCCAGGCTGCAAATCCTTAACTTAAAGAATAACAGAGTTGGAAGGGACCTTGGAGGTCTTCTAGTCCAACCCTCTTCTCAAGCAGGGAACCCTATGCCATTCCAGACAAATGGCTGTCCAATCTTTTCTTAAAAGCCTCAAGTGTTGGAGCATTCACAACTTTTCTTCCACTGATTAATTGTTCTCACTGTCAGGAAACTCCTCCTTAGTTCTAGGTTGCAACTCTCCTTGATTAGTTTCCATCTGTTGCTTCTTCTCCTGCCTTCTTGTTCTGACCCAAACCTTGTTCCAAGGAATCAAACACGAAGCAGAGGTAACAACAAAACATTTTAATGCCTCTCTGCAAATTCCGTTCCTTCCTGGTTAAAAGGCTGTTTCAAACTAATTGTCCTGGCCCCATCCCTGCATCACACGCAGGCCCCTCATCTGAGTCCTCGCTCTCCGAGACCTCAGCCATCCTCATTTGCTGCCGGCAAACCACAACGCTTATGGTGCTTTGGAGAATAGCTTGACTCCCTCTTCTTTGGGGCAGCCCCTGAGATATTGGGACACTGCTATCATGTCACCCCTGGTCCTTCTTTTCATAGACTATAGATGTACCCAATTCCTGTAACTGTTCTTCGTATGTTTTGGCCTCTAGCCCACTAATCCTCTTGTTTCCTCTTCTCTGCCTTGATCTCTTCTAGATGAAAACCTTCAGGCTTACAACCAGCCTGAAACAGGGGTGGAATCGCTCGACTCGACAACATATCACGACTACGCTGAGCTGCAAAGCTTCCATGAGGACTACAGTTACGACAACATCTGGGAGACAGAGGTGAAGAAGCCGGCCTCCTCCGATCATGAGATCTACGATTGCTAAGGGAATGCCAAAATTGGATGATGGACTTCTGGCTCCTTTTGGACCCCTTTGCCCCATTCCTGTTCCTCTACTTCAGCTTGTGGTGCTATGAAAAAAAAAAAAAAAACTTCTGAGAAAAGGATGTGGAATTCTTCCCATCCAACTAATCCGTTGTGTACCAACACAGAGGTGGAGCCTGGTTAGGTGGTTATTATGAAGAAAGCTGTGTCTGTGGGGTCAGAACCAGTCTGGATTTTTGTGTGCCATTGATAGATCTTGCAATTCATCCCCAAACAGCAAACCAAAAAAAACAACCCACACCCTATCTGCTAACCGTTATGCCAAGGAACAAACGCAACACTGTTTTTTTCAAAGCCGCCGTTCAATCGGTTGAAGACCTGGGCTATAAAAATAGATTTGACACTCCTGCAGGATTAGGAATTTTGAGATGGCTTGTAGCAACAAACCACCCCCACTCTCCAAAGCGAACAAGTATAAGATATATTTCCCTGGCTGCAAAAAAAAAAAAAGACTTTTTTTTTTTTTGCCAGCTCAAAGCACAGCTGTTATGAAGGTTTGCAAAGAGACGACATTGCTGGCAATTCTGACTTGGGATAAAATGAGAGTATCCTTAGTCAAGTATATAGTAAACTGCTCGATCAACACACAGAGCGTGATTGCGTGCGCACAAATGTGCACAGGAACGACAGCCAGTTTTTACACCCTGTATGTGCGCTGTTTCAAGGGAACTCATTTTTCCCAGCCAATCTTCTGCCTTTTGGTGTATGTCATAAAGAAGGGGCTTTTTTGCACTCCCTCAGATAGAGAAATAATTCGCTTTGTGAAAGCTGGCTGGGGCTACTTCCTGTGTGCAACACAGCAACTGATATTCCAAGGGCCTAATACAACCTTGCTTGCTCTTGGGGACAGTTGCGTTCTCCTCGGCTGATGGTTATCCTTTTTTGAAAAACGCTGCTTTGTTGGTTACCATTTAAATACTACTACTATTACTACTAATAATAAAGCTGCTTGCAAACTACTTGGAGCAGCAGTAGAATGTTTGCTGTTGGGCACATGGGCTAGAAGAGAAGGCTGTAAGAACAAAGGAGAAGTGAAGAACTGGTGGATCATTTCAAAAATCAGGAACGTTGCAAAGGGAAGATTCCCTAAGATCCACATTATGCTGTGTGCATTATGTTGTATTTGTTGTTATTTATTCTTCTTCGCTTTTATAGCCCATTGTTCCTTGAAGAAACCAATTGGATGGCATCTGCCATCTCCTTCCTTCCCCATCTTCCTTCCTTCTCCATCTCCCTCCCTCCCTCCCTCCCTCTTTCCCTCCCTCGATCTTTCTTTCTCTTTCTTTTTTTCTTTCTTTCTCTCTTCTTTCTCCTTCTCTCTTTCTTTTTTCCTTCTTTCTTTCTTCCCTCCCTCCCTTTTCTCTTCCGAACAATCTCATCTGGTCAGTCAGGCAATGGGATGGCAGCAGGCACAATTCTTGTTCACACTTTTGGTGTTGCTATGGGCCAGGATAATCCACGGTCTACTTTTGTTACTTGAATTTAAAATATAAAAATATATACTGTTCAACCGCCAGCGTTTAGTAAAGTTTACAGGAGGGTCTTTGTTGGCTTGTCTGATATTCTATTTAATAAGCAATTAAATGTGTTTGCTTGCAGCAAGGGGAGGGGAAATTTTTCTAAAGAAATTATTTAATTTAGTAAACAATCCTGGCTGTTTTGACATCAGCTGCTTCTGGATGGTTGTTGAAGTAAAGCAAGGTGGGGGGGGGGGGGGAGTTGGTTGCAGCTGTAATTTCAATTCCAGTTTATTTGTTCGTTTTTGTACTTTTGAGGTGTGTGTTTGTGTCCGAGTTGTGGTGTGTTGTTGGCTTTAACCTGAGCGCAAACTGTAAAGTGAAACTGGATCTCAAATCACGTGGCTCAGGTTGCGATTGTGTTGCAGCAATGCTAGAGGATACTTGATGCAGATTTTGTGTGCATGGGAGTGTGGGCCGGTGTGTAAGTATGTGTGTGTGTGGGAGGGGGAGTTGTACAGCATTGACATTGTTCCTCTGGCTATTTCTTTGAAGACCTCTAATAAAGTTAATATAATTACGTGTGCCTGATTTTTGCTTTCTAACGGAGATATGTCTGTCTTTTAACGAAAAACAAATCTTTATTTTTTTTTCAGGCTAGCTAAGTCAGTTGAACTTAAACAAGAAGCAAATTGAGGAAGGGACAGCTGGGGAAGGGGGCTCTAAGCCAGATGTTCTCAGGTTTTCTGATCTGCTAGTATGAAAAAGGTTTCCAAGTTCCACTCATTTGCGCTACTGCTTCTTCTTCCTTAAGAGTGTACATCTCTAGAAAGGTGTACATACAGTATGTGCAATTCCCAACCACAGCTTGATTGTTTTCTTGCAGACCTTTCATTACCCAACTAGCTAACAGAATCAGTGCTAGTAGGAAGTAGGTTTTCACTGAAGATGTTGCTTAGTTTGGTCATGCAACATCTGCCAAGCTCAGAGAACTCCAAGGACGCCGCAGAGAAAGAGAAATTATGGTTTGCTGTTAGAAGAAGTAAGGATCTTGTTAACTTGGTTATGATGGGGTGGGGGAGCATTTCAAATTAGGTTGATTATCCCTGGGGGTTTTTTTTGCAGCCGATTCCTAAATTTGCAGTGGGGAACTCCTGACCACTTGTGAGCAGGTCTGGCCTCCGAGTTTCAAAGATGCAAAAAATAAAAATAGGCAGGATCTCGGAAGAAAAACTTATGGGATATTTTTTCCCCCCCAAATTCAAACGCATCCCTCTTGTGAAATGAACCTTGTGAAAACAGAGAGAGGGAATATCAGAAATCAACTGTAATGAATAATTTTTCAGAGGCAAGCCTGTTGAAGCGACCGTCCCCTTTAGCCTTCAAAGGCAGGAGGTGGTGAGACCCCCATGCAAGGAAACCCCCTATTATTATTATTTTCTTGGGGAGGGGGGAATCCATTGTGCTTTGCGGCCCTTCTTCAACCAGACACAACAGAAATGGAGGAGCCAGAAAGGATAACAGACAGCTAGCAAATGGTTTGGAAACAAGGTTCCCCTTTTAAATATGATTGCACCGGGAGGGAAGCCCTTAACTGAGCACTGATATGAATTACAAGGCTGCTCCTAATGTTTTGTAACACTCTGGAGCGACTGGTTTTATTTATTTAGCACATGGCAAATACATGAACATATAGCAAGTCACAGCCAGACTACATTGGAGCAACCGCAAAAAAGCGACACTGTAAGACAGCAAAATTGCATTGGGTCGAACTTAATTTGCGGTGACTTACACATCCACGTACCCAAGAGCACAACTGGGTGGAAAATTCTCTCTTTCTCTCTCTCTCTGCTGATGTGAAGACAACTGGGGAGCTCTGCTTAGTCTCTTTGAGTCACACACTTGTGTTCTTCTTTTTTTGTGTGCACACACTTCCTTAGGTGAAGGTGGTGGCGGTGGGAACAGAGGTGTGTGTAACCATAACAGGTGTTCTCCACCTTTCCTGGAATATCCTGATTGTTTCATTTATTTATTTATTTTTGAATGATTCCCCTTCAGGCAGCCAATGAATTAATTCTTCTGCAGGAGATCCTCGACTTACCACCACAACCGGGCCAATAAATTTCCATTGCTAAGCGAGGCAGCTGTTAAGTGAGTTTTGGCCCCCATTTTTCCGACCTTCCTCGCCGCATTTGTTAAAGCAAATCCTTGTGATCGTTAAGTCCCACAGTTGTTAAATGAATCGGGTTTCCCCGTTTGACTTTGCTTGTCCGACGGATACAGAAGGGGAATCACAACCGTCGTAAGTACACGCCAGTTGCCAAGTGTCCGAGTTTTGATCATGGGACCATGAGAATGCAGAAGTTGTTTATAAGTGTGAAGAAGGGTCATCAATAGGCCACTTTTTTCAGGGTCATCATAACTTTAAAACCATCATTAAAGAAATTACTGTAAGCCGAGGGCTACAGAGGTATTCAGCCAGTTCTGACCGGTTCTGGAGAACCGGTAGTGGAAAATTTGGGTAGTTCAGAGAATCGGCCAATCCCACCTCTGACTGGCCCCGTCAATCCCACCTCTTCTCTGCCTCCCATTGAGTCCCAGCTGAACAGCTGGCTCTTCTTTGGTTGCCCTGCACAGGAGAACAGAGCTGGAAAGCAGGTTAGTGGGGTGGGGAGGGAAGGGGGATTTTACAGTAACCTTTCCCTGCCATGCCCACCAAGCCACGGCCACAGAACAGTAGTAAAAAAATTTGAATTCCACCGCTGAAAGGCTACCTGTACGAAATGACACTGCAACTGTCATCAATATGAATCAGTTGCCGAGCGTCGGAATGTTCATCATGTGACCACAGGGAATGTCACAACGGTCATTAAGCGGGGGAAAATGTTCTGAAGTCCAAATTTTTTTTCCCAGTGCCGTTATAACTTGACCTGTTATAGTTACATATCCCTTTTTTCCCCCCAGTCTGGTCGCTAAACGAAACATTTTGAGTTCTACCTGCTTTTAGCTGGTCGGAGGACTGATGCAGGTGGAAAGGGTTAGGAGGCTGCAAACGTTCTCCTGACATTTGATTTTCTAAGCGGCGCGCTTTCAACGCTGGGTCCCTAGAGAGAGTGTAAGTGGACAGAAGGGACACCTGTTTGACTTTTTCACTCCCTCGGCAGGGAATAGCTGGGGGAGGCAGTCTTCCAAAATGCCAGCCAACTGCCCTCACCGAGGGAGAGCTGAGCAGAAAGAATAAGGGAGAAACACTGAGAGCATTTGCATGGAAGACAAATTCCTTGTGTGTCCAATCACATTTGGCCAATAAAGAATTCTATTCTATTCTGCATTCTATTCTATTCTGCATTCTATTCTATTCTATTCTATCTTCTATTCTATTTCTATTCTATGTACACTGAGAGCATATGCATCAAGACAAATTCCTTGTGTGTCCAATCACACTTGGCCAATAAAGAATTCTATTCTATTCTATTCTGCATTCTATTCTATTCTGCATTCTATTCTATTCTATTCTATCTTCTATTCTATTTCTATTCTATGTACACTGAGAGCATATGCACCAAGACAAATTCCTTGTGTGTCCAATCACACTTGGCCAATAAAGAATTCTATTCTATTCTATTCTATTCTATTCTATTCTATTCTATTCTATTCTATTCTATTCTATTCTATTCTATTCTATTCTATTCTGCATTCTATTCTATTCTGCATTCTATTCTATTCTATTCTATTCTATTCTATTCTATTCTATCTTCTATTCTATCTTCTATTCTATGTACACTGAGAGCATATGCACCAAGACAAATTCCTTGTGTGTCCAATCACAGTTGGTCAATACAGTATTCTATTATATTCTTTCTTGAAGTGTGAAAGAGGAGGTAAGTTACCTTCAGCGAGGCAAAAAAAAAGAGGAGTTATATCCCACAGGCCAAAGTGGAGAGAGTGGAGGGCATTTATACAAAACCTCCTGCTAACTTTCTGGCTTGTGTTTCAGGTCATTCCCGAGCCAAAGACCCATCAATTCTGCATTGAGTCCACTGACTCAGCCACAAAAGGTCAAGGCAAGAGACCAACTGTTTCCAAGAAAGTCAGAAATGGATTTGGACTGTGCCAGCAGAAACTCTAGGAAGGTTTATCTAAAAAAAACAGCTTAGTGCTGGCTTCTGAAATTCCCCTCCCCTGGTCCCCCTTCTCTCCATTTGCTTGGGTCTCTCATCCAGGGAAGGGGAGTCACCACCTTGCCCCTAATAGAGTTTTATTTCACCTGCCTGCCATTCCCTGTCAAGAGCAAAGCAGCTGTGCAAACAGGAGACTGACCTGCTAAGATGTCCATTAAAATACCTCCATCGCCTTCTTCAGATCAAGGGAGGCCGTGTGGACCATAGGGAAGTTAGCATACTTCCAACCCTTATTCCAAGATGTTTAATTTAATTTAGATTAACAGGGTTGTAAGGGACCTTGTAGGTCATCTAGTCCAACCCCCTGCCCAAGCAGTTTAAATACAGAGGCAAGCCCCTGGCACTAAGCCCTATGTCCATCAAGCTGAACTAGATTTCTGGTGATTTGATGGACACATCTAGATCATGTTTTCAGCAGCTTTTACGCAAGCCGTTCGCCCTGCCTTGTTGGGAAAGTTTATTTTAGCTTCATAGCTTAATCTTCAAAGAGGCATTTCCAAGCTTTGCCGCATCCAGGTTTAACCAGCTTTAGATCTAGTTGGGGTTTTTTTGAAGCTGGATTGAGTCTCTTTGCTGGGTTTCCTGCACTGTTAAAGGCAATTATAAGGATCGTGTGCCTCTGAGTGCCTGAAAACATTCTTTTGTTAACTTACTGAAATTATATTTGCCTACAGAAGTTGTGGATGCTCCAACACTGGAAATTTTTAAGAAGGGATTGGACAACTATTTGGTATAGGGCAGGTTTTCCAGCCTAGGCAGGGGGTTGGACTAGAAGACCTCCAAGGTCCTTTCCAACTCTGCTATGCTATGCTATGCTATTGTACTCTATTCTATTCCATTCCTAATTTATTCTATTCTTCATTTATTCTATTCCATTCCTAAGTTATTCTATTCTATTCTATTCTATTCTGCATTCTCTTCTATTCCATTCCATTCCTAATTTATTCTATTCTTCATTTATTCTATTCCATTCCTTATTCTATTCTATTCTTCCTTTATTCTATTCTATTCTATTCTATTCTGCATTCTATTCTATTCCATTCCATTCCTAATTTATTCTATTCTTCATTTATTCTCTTCTATTCCATTCCATTCCTAATTTATTCTATTCTTCATTTATTCTATTCTATTCCATTCCATTCCTAATTTATTCTATTCTTCATTTATTCTATTCTGTTCCTAGTTTATTCTATTCTATTCTTATTCTATTCTATTCTGTGTTCTGTTCTGTTCTATTCTTATTCCTATTTCTATTTTATTCTGTTATCTTCTCTTTTCTTCTCTTTCTCCTATTCTATTCTATTTTACTCTACTCTATTCTTATTCCTATTCTATTCTACTCTATTTTATTCCATTTTACTGATTTGTCTGAAATGGTATTTTCTACTCTCCTAATGAATGTTGTAGAATCAGGGAGACAGAGAACAGGAGTGGAAAAGAAATTTGAAGCAACAGATGAAGTCAAAATGCTGATTTAGTTTAGAGGCTACAAGCATGAGAAAATAGAAAAGAAAAATCTGTCATATGAATCTCCATTTAATTTCCAGTGCTGGGGAAGTTAAACTGATCTATGCATACGATATAAACAGCACAGCAAAGTAATATATGATATGATATATATATATATATATATATATGCCTGTGCCCAAAATACCAAGTTAAGTAACATTTCTTTCTACGCCATAGGCTGAAAAAGCACAAAACCAAGTCAGGTATTTGTGTGTGTTTGCAATCAACCTGTTGGGTAAGAATTGACACCACTTCATAACGAACATAGAAAGACAGACTGGATAGCTTTGTAATATTTGCAGCATCCTACAAAAAGTCATTTCTTGATGCTCATCAACAAAGATTTATGGGCTTCGATATAGAAGCAGTTTCTAGAAAATTTCCCCACTGAACACACCGTCCTGCCAACTTTCCAAAATCAGTTCATCATGTTGTAAATTGAGGGTTGCCTGTACGCTAAAACGTCAAATTCTCCTCCCATGTTCTGTAGTTGAAATGCCTTTCAACTATAGAAGGATCTTGTCTTTCAATTATCCCTTTTCTTAAACCTAGCTGTTTTTGCTTTTAAAACAACACAAGCCTTTTTGTTCCTTTCACTGATTCCTCTGTGAAAGTCCTCTCTAAATTCTTCTGGTAACTTTCTTCAACCTTCTTTGGTTGCTGTGTCTGCAGAGTAATTCATTTTATAGCTTACCATCCTTTGTAAGTTTAAGATAAATTCATAACTGGGAGATAAAGAAAGAAAGAGAGAGAGAGAAAGAGAGAGAGAGAGTGAAAGAAAGAGAGAAAGAATGAATGAAAGAAAGAGAAAGAAAGAGACAAAAGACAGAGAGAAAGAGAGAGAGAGAGAAAGAGAGAAAGAGAGAGAGAGAAAGAAAGAGTGAAAGGAGAGGGAAAGAAAGAGAGTGAGAGAAAGAAAGAAAGAAAGAAAGAAGGAAGGAAGGAAGGAAGGAAGGAAGGAAGGAAGGAAGGAAGGAAGGAAGGAAGGAAGGAAGGAAAGGAAGGAAGGATTTGAGGCTTGAGTTGGGTAGATCCCAACAGGAATGGTAACTAAGACTGATTTTTAGGGATGGTTTAATCATCTTTCTCACCTCATTCCCTGCCAGTAAAGTTTGGCAATTCAAGAGCCCCCAAATTTTGCTTTCCTGCTCTGCAGGAATCGATCTGGAAAGCACAACCTCCAGGAAGCGAATGGGATTGACCTGCATCTCCTTAAGAGCCGTGATAACTTTCCATGATGACCTGCCTCCTGAAGCAACGGATGGCCGAGAGGGTACCAAAATTTGCCAGCAGCACTGGAAAAAAAGAAAAAGAAAAAACAATGTGTCCAGATAAATGAATATGTCTAGATAAATGAAAGGAAAGGAAGAAAAGAGAGGAAGAAAGGAAAGGAAGAAAGGAAAGGAAGAAAATAAATAGGAGGAAAGGAAAAGAGAGAGAAGGAAAGGAAAGGAAGAAAAGAAAGAGGAAAGGAAAGGAAGAAAAGAAGAGGAAAAGAAAGGAAGAAAAGAGAGAGAAGGAAAGGAAGAAAGGAAAGGAAAGACCATTTTCTCTTTGTATGAATTGCCTCTCTAAATTGGCTTCTTTCTCAAAAAATAGAAAGGAATGGGAGAAATGGGGGGGTGGGCAGGCCTAGGAGTTCTGTTCTTACATTCTTTAAAAATAAACTTTCTTTTAAGATCTAAAAGGAGAAACTAGGCCTGCCTCTCTGCTGCTGGTTTGAAACACACAGAAGGTTGCTTTGAAAAAGAAAAATAGAATAAAGAAAAGATAAGGAAGTTAAGAGAGAGCATGAAAACTGGAATGAGAAAAATCAAAAGCACTCTCTTCCTGCCTCATTTCAGATGGGGAAACCAGTCGGTCAGCATTCCTGGGTTATCTTTCCTGCTTTGTCCCTCTCCCCCACCCCAAATCTCATTTCTCCCCACACAGGAGCCCTGGGAAGCATTACCAATCTTCCAAGCATCCGGAGAGTGGAGGTCGGAGGTTTTCACAGCCCAAGAAGCCAACGCCACAAATCCCAGACACAGATCTCTGGGCGTGAGGACCAGCTGAAGAGGCCTCTCTGAATTAAAAGAAGAACCAAGGTGGTTAAGAAAGGAGCTTGGAATCAGTGATGCTCAGAGGACATCTAGTCTGACCCGCCCCTTAGCGCAGGATGTGGGCATCCAAAAGTATGGTTCTAGGACCCTCTGGTCTCCCTCAAAACCCTCCACAGGGGTTCATGGAATCAAAATCATTTGCCAGCTTAGGTTGAAAAAATAATACTCTATTTTCCCGAAAATACGACCTACCTTGAAAGTAAGTCCTAGTTTGATTTTTATACATGTGCCCAATATAAGCTCTACCCTCAAAATAAGCCCTAATTAAGATCCCGCCCACTCCAGGGTGGACAGGTAAAAGGTAAGCTAGGGTGGGGATGGGGGAGAGGAGCCGCCCTACTACTTAACTTTGGACACCAGACTTTGCACACCCCGACATCTGCGTTACCGGTCCATTTCCTCTGCTGCCAGAAAGGCTTTCCCTGAAAGTCTCTGTAGCTGAGAACAAAGCTCTGGATCAATCCTGAGCTCAGTTATCAGCTGCAGAGGCCTTCAGGGAAGGCTTGCTGGCCACAGAAGAAGAAGTTCCTGAGAGCCTCTGACCGCGAAAAGGAGGCCGGGGGGGGCGACGCATGGAAGTGGGATTAATCAGTGGATGGCATCCCCCGAAAATAAGACCCTGTGCCTTTTTTTTGGTGGCAAAAATATATATAAGACAGGGTCTTATTTTCAGGGTAACACGGTACAATACACAAAGTCCTTGGCTTAACAACTGGGGACTGGGAACTTCCATTGCTAAGCGATCACAGTTGTGCACAATTTGACAAGTGTTTTTCCCACGTGTGTTAAGTGAACCAAGTGGATGTTAAACGAATCAGGTTTCCCACGGTGATTTCAACTTGTCGAAAGCCACCTGGTCAGGTGACTCCAGGATGCTGTAACTGTTGTAAATATATGCCGGGTGCCAAGGGCTCAATTTTTGTGCATGTGATTGTGGGCAGTGTGTATTAACCATTAAACAGACTAAGCACATGCTTAGGATACCAGGGCCAAAGTGGGCACCACAAAGTTGAGAATATGGCTTCATTTTGTACAGTAATGTACAAAGGAGGGGAGGACACCGAGATTTGACAGTGCTTAGGGTGAGCCTTAATCCACCACTGATTGTGGGGACACTGTTTCAATCACACAATGGTTATTATACACAATACAAGAAAGAGGTCAAGACTCTAGAAAGAGTGCAGAGAAGAGCAACAAAGATTATCAGGGGGCTGGAGGCTAAAACAGACGATGAACGGTTGCAGGAAGTGGGCCTGGCTAGTCTAGGGAAGAGAAGGACCAGGGGAGACAGAAGATCAGTCTTCCAATATTGGAAGGGAGAGGGAGAGAAAGAAAAGGAAAGAGAAAGGAAGGAAGGAAGGAAGAATGATCTTCGAAAGGAGATGGGTGACAGATTTAATAATCCATAAATGTGCAGCTCTGGATAGACGATTGTTTGTCCCACTGAAGTTTGTTCACCAGGACTGTATTTAACAAATACAACGGACTGGTACACAAACAACTGCAGGAAAACAAACCAACTCGGAGGGAATTGGTTCGGTTCTGCAACCCAACAAGACAGACACAGACTCCAGAGAGGAATTAGGACTGCAGAAAAACCAATGGCTACCAACGAGTCAAAAAGAGGGCTGTGAAAATATTTACAGACCCCTCACATCCTGGACATAAACTGTTTCAACTCCTTCCCTCAAAATGACGCTATAGAGCACTGCACACCAGAACAACTAGACACAAGGACGGTTTTTTCCCAAATGCCATCCCTCTGCTAAACAAATAATTCCCTTAACACTGTCCAACTATTTACAAAGTCTGAACTACTATTAATCTTCTCATCACTCCTTATCACCCATCCCCTCCCACTTGTGACTGTATGACTGTAACTTTGTCGCTTGTATCCTTACGGTTTATATTGACTGTTTCCTAGTATGATTCGATTGCTTATTGTACCCTATGACTATATTCTATTTACTATATACCCTATGACTATATAACCCTATGACTATTAAGTGTTGTACCTTATGATTCTTGACTCTTGATGAATGTATCTTTTCTTTTTATGTACACTGAGCGCATTTGCACCAAGACAAATCCCTTGTGTGTCCAATTACACTTGGCCAATAAAGAATTCTATTCTATTCCTATTCCTATTCTATTCTATTCTTCATTATTCTATTCTATTCTAACATTCAATTATTTAATTGTGCAATGTATTTGTGGAACAGGGCTCTGGGGCTTATTCTGCCTGCTGGAGAAATCGTGACTGCTTTTCTTTTTTCTTTTTCATCTAACGATAAAAAACTCAAAAACTCCATGTTGTTGCCACGATAAGAAAAACACAGCCCATCTTCAGACCCGATGATCACAGCCAGCCAAATAAAAATCCCCTTTTCTCAAAGACCTCAATCTTAATCTCCACTTGGCTGAGAGGTTGAGGCTGTGATAGATAAACCACCACCGTGTGTTTTTTTTTTAAAAAAAAACATTCAAAGGTCATTCTTGGCTTAAGTTCCAGAGAGAGAGAGAAAGAGGCCCCTTTTCATCTGCTGGATTTGTTTATGTCTCTCAAGTGCCCCTGAAGTACAAAATTTTCCTTTGGTGTCCCAGATCTCTTTTCTATCCAAGGTCAGGAGCCCAATTTAGAATTGGAAATAACTCAAAGGGGGAGAGAGAGAGAGATGTTCTCTAAGTCAATACCTCTTGGAGGAATCTGCAAAAGGGTGTTTACCCTTCAAACGGGTGTTGCAAAACGAAAAACAAAAAATTGCCAGAGCTGTGTATTCATTCAGCCACAGCAGACGTGTTTCTTCTTAATGGGTTACGAAGCAGAAAAACCTCTCACATATCTACAAAAATGTAGTATTAACAAGTAATATGTGTTACTATTATGTCGAGAAAATACTGTTATTATATGACCAGTATTGATGAACATTATTGCTGTTAAGATGATGACTATGGCTCAAATTAACTGTAACCAAACAACACACTGTTTATATCAGGGGTCTTCAAACTTGACAGCTTTAAGACTTGTGGACTTCAACTCCCAGAATTCCTCCTACAGTCAAGTTAGCTCAGGAATTCTGGGAGTTGAAGTCCACAAGTCTTAAACTTGCCTTGGGTCTTCAAAACCCCCCAGTGCCCACTGTCCACTTAACCTAGGGCAGGGGGTCTTCAAACTTGGCAAGTTTAAGACTGGTGGACTTCAACTCCCAGAATTCCTCCTCCAGTCATGTTAGCTCAGGAATTCTGGGAGTTGAAGTCCACCAGTCTTAAAGTTGCCAAATTTGAAGACCCTTGGTTTACATACAGATGTTGAAACTGTTGCTCTTGCTTTATATAGCAAAAAAAAATTTTTTTAAAAAAAGAAAAAGGATGGGAAAGAATGAATACCTGGTTTAAAGACAGCTACCCCAAGGTTTTCTGGTCTTGGGGATGTTCTGTCCAGAAGTGTTGGAGATATGAGTATCACTCTTGGTTGAGATCCTCTCCTCTTTGGCTGAGATCTGAGAAAGCGAACGGGCCTGCTTACAAGGGATGTTAAAGTTCTCACGGCCTTCTTTAACTCTGAAGCTGGCACAGCCAAGATGTTAGGCCTCTGGTGGCTCTTGACTTGTGGTTGGTGCACAAAGAAGTGCTCATACACCTCTGGGAATCCCATGGGGTCAGTGCTCATGTTGGATGGTGGCTCTTCCGAGTCAGTGGATGGAACTAAACCGTGGACAGAGCTGAAGGGCGTCTCTGAAGGACCAGCTTCGCTCCAAGTCTCCTCTTCAATCATAGGCTCACCCACATCCTGGAAGAAATATTCGTACATTTCAGGACCTGACATGGCCGGTAACTCTGATGGATGTCCGTGGCTGGTCTTCCACGAAGTTCCCTCCTGCGACGGCGGACTCTCTACTTCATGGAGATCATCCAAGAAGAAGTAGTCGTACACCTCGGGCCATGTCATGTTGGCTGAAGCTTCTTCTGGACAGTCATGGGATTTCAGATGGTAGGGAACAAGACTCGGGTTTACTCGAGTCCTAGTTGGGGGCTCTCCTTCAGGTGGGATGGCCAGGCCAAGATGGAGACAAGGTTCTCCATTATTCTGCCTTTCTGTCTTCTCTGATGAAGTGGCAGACCTTCTGTGGCCAGTCTCCAGAGATGGATCTGGAGACCCATCTTCTTCCAGGACTTCTGGGCATCCTTCCACCCCGTTGTCCTTGGCTTCGTCTCCCTCTTGAGAGGTATTAGGGCTTAAGCTCCTGCTGTGGTCTTCTGCTCCCCTCTCTGTTTCCGGGAAACCCTCTTCTTTCTTTCCAGAAGTTCTTGCCCTACTGCTGACCAACAGCGGTCTAACCCGGACTAAATGTTCTTGAGAAGAAGGGGAATGTGTTTCCTGGAACGAGGCCCTCGAGGAAACCTGGAGGAACTTGACTTCCTTCTCTGGATCCTCAGCTTCTCCAGAGGTTGGAGAAAGAGCAGAAGGAACCCCGAGGGAACTGGGATCTAGATCTGAGTCTCTCAGCTTGGGAAATTCAAGTTTTCCAGAAACGGCGGTGTTGCTCGTTGACCCTGGAGAAGCAGTCAGGGAAGTATGGTCTTGGGGATACTTTACTTTCAAGCCATTTGCTCCCTCTGGACTCTCGGTTGTCGAAGTGAGGGGCAGCACCACCAAAGATTTTTCTGCCGTCTCTGGCCTCGGATGTGGCTCCTGTGAATCTTTCTCTTGGGTGATGTAGGCTTCTGTCTTAGCTTTGGGATCCATGGGCCAACCTAGAATAGAACAAAATAACAGAGTTGGAAGGGACCTTGGAGGTCTTCTAGTCCAACCCTCTGCCTAGGCAGGAAACCCTACACCACTTCAGGCAAAGGGTTATCCAATCTCTTGTTTAAAACTTCCAGTTTTGAGCATTCACCACTTCTGGAGGCAAGTCATTTCACTGATTAAATTGTTCTAACTGTCAGGAAATTCCTCCTTAGTTCTAAGATGCTTCTCTCCTTGGTTAGTTTCCACCCATTTCTTCTTGCCCTGCCTTCCGGTGGCTTGGAGAATAGCTTGACTCCCTCTTCTTTAGGGCAGCCCCTGAGACATTGGAAGACTCCTATCATGTCTCCACTAGTCCTTCTTTTCATTAAACTAGACATACCCAGTTCTTGCAACTTTTCCTCATATGTTTTAGCCTCCGGTCCCCTAATCCTCTTTGTTGCTCTTCTCTGCCCTCTTTCTAGAGTCTCAACATCTTTTTTACATCGTGGTGACCAAAACTGGACGCAGTACTCCAAGTGTCGCCTTACCAAGGCATTATAAAGTGGTATTAACACTTCACATGAGTGTATCCCTCTGTTTATGCAGCCTTGAACTGTGTTGGCTTTTTTGGCTGCTGCCGCACAAGGCTGGCTCCTATTTAATGATTTGTCCACCAGAACTCTAAAATCCCTCTCACAGTTACTACTATTGAGCAAGGTAACACCTATACTGTCCCTGTGCATTTGGTTTTCTTGCCCAAATGTAGAGCCTGACTTTTTTCACCCTTGAATTTCATTTTGTTAGATAGCGCCCAATGTTCAAGTCTGTCAAGATCCTTGGGTATCTTACGTTAATTACCTACTGTCCCTGCGCCGTCTTCTTCAGCAACAGAGAGAGGGACAGAGCTGGTGGTTGGCCTTGGCAGATGAGGGTTCAAAGGGAGGCTGGAGAGTGGGCTCGGGAAGGCCTGGGAAGGCCGGAAGGCTTGCTGACTTCTGCAGAGAAACCTACTGACGGAGCCTAAATCGCTTTCATCTTCGCTGCCAGAGAAAGCATCTTCCGCAAGCAGGTGCCCACCTGGGACATCACAGGGGAGATGGCTGGGTTTGGGGTGGGCTGCTGAGCCCTTCTTGCCTTCAGCCTCCCCTTCCTCGAGATCACCCAGGAGCTGTTCTTCAGCAGTGGCCAAAGCTGGGGGGATCAAACGGCACTCTTCGGAGACGAAGTAAAATTCAGCCCAATCGCGGTCGTTCAGCTGGATGCTGTATTCAAAATTTTCCATCTGGAGAGGGAAATGTTTGGTGGCTTTTGGAGGGGAAGAGGGAAGGGGCGGGGTGGAGAGAGAGAAGCTCTATGAGAACAGAAAAGGAAGATCCTTTTGGTAGCTGCAGACCTTAATATGTATTTATGTATATAGGGCTACCCGTCTTAAAAACATAACTCTGGAGGGCACACACAACCTATCTATCTATCTATCTATCTATCTATCTATCTATCTATCTATCTATCTATCTATCTATCTATCTATCTATCTATCTATCTATCCATCCATCCATCCATCCATCCATCCATCCATCCATCCATCTATCTCTGTATCTGTATCTAAATATCTATCTATCTATCTATTTTTTTATTTTTTATTTTTAATTACATTTATATGCCGCCCTTCTCCGGAGACTCAGGGCGGCTTACAGTCTATGGAGCACCATGCTAGGTGCTCAGCAATAGCCTTCATTCCATTGTATATGCCTGCTTATTACTAGGGCTTTTTGGCCCCCTCAAGCGGCATTTTTACAAAGTCAGCTTATTGCCCCCAACAATCTTGGGTCCTCAATTTACCTACCCCGAGAGGATGGAAGGCTGAGTCAACCTTGAGCCTGGTGGGATTCGAACCTGCACTAATTGCAGGCAGCTTGCACTAAGTGCTAGATGATTAACAGCCTGCACCACCAAGGCCCTATCTATCTATCTATCTATCCATCCATCCATCCATCCATCCATCCATCCATCCATCCATCCATCCATCCATCTCTGCATCTGTATCTGTATCTAAATATCTATCTATCTATCTATCTATCTATCTATCTATCTATCTATCTATCTATCTATCTATCTATCTATCTATCTATCTATCTATATATATATATATATATATATATATATATATATATATATATATATATAAAGTGAAATACCCCTCATGCATCATCACAAAATCTCCAGAACCGTAAAGCCTACAAACTTAAAATTTGGCACATATGTTCCTCTTGGCTTCTAGGTGCTCACTAAGAAAGGATTTTTGGAAATGACCATCAGAGCATTAGTATTATGTATATTATTATTATTAACACACTCTGATGCTAAGGAGTCCTACTTCCCCTTCCCAACTGAAAAAAAGAAATGTCTTAAAAATGCAAAACACAAGCAGAGGAGTTTCAGCTTCAGTTTCAGAGCACCAAACAGCTTTAGTACAGAAAAGTTGAGCTAAGCCACGCCCAGGCTCCTTGCTGTCTCCTTCTTGCTCACACAGCAAATACTGTTTCACTTTCCAAACAGCCCTCAACTCTCTCATAAACTGACAGGATGCTAGCCAGATGAATACCGATGGATGCTGGTAGGCAGAGGGAGATTTTACCCACCTACCCCTTATTTTCCTCCCAAAAAACTAAGCCCGACTACATAGTTTCGTAACGAAGCATGGGTATCGAGCTAGTTTCAGAATAAAATAAAAACAGGAACAAAAATATAATAACAGCCCAAAGAACCCCATTGCCAAACAAAGATAAAGGGATCCAAAAATGAAACACCTGAGGGCAAAACAGAAAGGAAGAGAGTGAATTGAGGAATAGCAGAGGATAAGAAAGCAGTATAAAAATCACCACAAGATGGCAGCCCCTAGTTGCCCTTGGATGATCTCAGAGAGAGAGCCAAGCTTACAATTGGTGAGGGTTTGAATGGGAGACCACTAAGTAATCTCACAGCTAGACTGGGAAGTTGGAAAAAAATATAGGAAGAAGTGCAAATTGCATTCCTGACAAGAGTATTTACAGGGACCTGTCCATGAAGGGTCCGAGGATTGAACTCAATTTACAAAGTACTTTCACTTCTATTTTGCTCCCATCAACAGTGCCCAAAGGGGGGGGGGGGAAACAGAGGATGTGTAAATTCTGCAAGAGGTAGAGCTGAGGACTGCCTTTTTGGAGCAGATTCACCCCTTGGTCACCAAGAAGCAAATGAACTCCACTCCAGGGATGCCCTCCAATTAATTTTTATTATCATTTAGTATAGTAGCACTGATGATGTTACCTAGAAAGGTTGCAAGAAAACAAGCCAGTTCAGAGAGCCCCAAAGACCCCTCAAGTTAACCCTGAGCTACAAATATCCTTTCTTCCTCCCTCTCTTCCTCCCTTCCTCCCTCCCTCTGGTACTAGCAGTGATGATGTTACCTAGTTCGGTAAGGAAACGTCTGCAAGAAAACAAGCCAGCTCAGAGAGCCCCAAGGATCCCTCATGTCAACCCTGAGGTACAAATATTCTCCTTTATTGAAATTCATTACTAGGTAGAAAAACAAACTCCTTGTTGGAACCTCATTAATGGGAAGCTAAATCTCGTTGCTTGCCTTGGCTGGGGTGATTTTTCTCTTTCTGAATGGGGATGTTAGTATGCGCAGTGTTCCCAATCTTATTCGTAATTTATTTCTACCTCAAACACGAGGTTCCGCCATCTTTGTTCAGGAATAATAGCTACCTTCAATAGGTGAATCAAGGAGAGAAGCAACTTAGAACTTAGGAGAAATTCCCTGACAGTGAGAACAATCAACTGGTGGAACAAAAGATGTGGGTTCTTCCATCACTGGAGGCTTTTAAAGCCATTTGTCTAGAATAATCCTGTTTGAGCAGAGGGGGGTTGGACTAGAAGACCTCCAAGGTCCCTTCCAACTCTGTTATTCTGTTCTGACCTTCCAGGCTGATTCAAAAGTCCTTGGGGTGTCCCAATCCAACAGAGGGCTGTTTTAACGCCATTGTTCCTTCAGCGCCTGTTTGTACCTTCCCACAGCAAATAAAGGTGCCGAGGGGGAAAAAAACCTCTCCCATCCCAGAGAGGGAAAGATTTTGTAGATCCTACCTTGCAAACAGCTTATGCCAGGGACGGGGCCTTGCTGGGAAGTGCCCGTGAAGCCTCTCCTGGGGAGGCATGATGCAGTGCCCGGTGCCCTTCAGACTGGGAACAGGGGCAACGCCTGCCCGGAAGAGGCCAGCTTTGCAGGCCCAAAATAGTTCTCTCTCTCTCTCTCTCTGACCAGTCACGCGAAACTCTGCAAAGGCGAAAAAGGCCGACCTAAAATAGCAAGCAAGATGCTCCGATGCGGTCATGCCAGTCCTCCCAGCTTACCAGGAAGATGGTTTCTTTTTAAGAACTTGGCCTCAGCTGGCTAATTTGCTGCCAAGGGGAAAAACAGCATGTGGTTTTACAGTAGGGGGTAGTGGTTGATATACAATACGTGTGTGTTACGTGTGCCCCTCTGCACCTCTACAACTGCCTGGTTTGGCTCTGCAACTAAACAAGACAAACATCGACTGCAGAGAGTAATTAGTAATTTCACACTGTTTCCAAGCTCTGTCTTGGAGAGTTAAAGGAGTGGAGTAGCTTTCCAGGCTGGGTGTGGGATGAGGTGCCCTTGAGCATGGAAGCTGGGATTGAATGTCCAGCTGCCAGCTGGAGCACCCCGTGATCATCATCCAGATAGGAATATAATAATAATAATGATGATGATGATGATAATGATAACAACACAACAACAACAATAATAATAGACATGCTCTCAGAGAGAGGGCTGCGCTGTGAGATTAAATATTCACTTTTCAAATATTACTAAATGTTTGTGGAGATTCTTAGTCCTCCAGGTCATGGTTGTCCCAAAGGGGCCTTTTTTCAAGAGGCAACTGGACTTTCTTGGTTTTCCCTTGAAGACGTTTCGCTTCTCATCCAAGAAGCTTCTTCAGCTCTGTTTTAAAATATTACTTTTTGTCTTATGTAAAGACTTGGCTCCTAGGGACTTAATGGACATGGGGGGGTGGGGGTGGAGTTTTATTGCACAGGGGTGATTTGCAATAGCCTTCCTTCCAGATATTTTCAGGACTTCCCAGTCTAGCCTCTAGTTTTCCTGGTAGCCTCGCATCTCTGCACTGATGATGTTCCCTAGTTGGGTCATGAAACGTCTGCAAGAAAACAACCAAGCTCAGAGAGCCTTAAGGACCCATAGTCCTCCTCCTTTTCCTCCTCCTCCTCTTCCTTCTCCTTCTCCTCCACTCTGCAAATCCCAATCCCTTCTGGAACTGATGAAGTTACGTAGTTGGGTCATGAAACGTCTGCAAGAAAACAACCAAACTCAGAGAGCCCTAAGGACCCCATAGTCCTCCTCCTCCTCCTCCTCCTCCTCTTCCCTGCAAATCCCAATCCCTTTTGAACTGCTGATGTTACCTAGTTGGGTCATGAAACGTCTGCAAGAAAACCACCAAGCTGAAAGAGCACCAAGGACCCCACAGGTCAACCCTGAGTTACAAATTTCTCCTCTGCCCTTCACAAGATGCCCAACGTCCTTTGTTCCTCTAATCCGATCCCTTCCCATTCCCCCACCCCCCTGGCCCTCCTTCTTATGGAAAGCTGGGCCAGAAAGGCTGAGTCAGACAACCCACAAATCTGGGACACCAGAGACAGACAAAAGACAAATATCCCAGATGGGCTGATGCAGAAGTTAAAAGCGAGAACAGCTATTAATCTGATTGCAGTAAAAGCCACAAGGCTTCGTATCACACAGGATTTCAACACCCTCCCATTTAGGTCCCCGTTAAGATCTCAAAACTGTGTTGGTGACAAATATTTATTTTTGCAGGTCTGAGGTTCCTGGGCTGACCTGGTATGTTTACTTGAGAGCTGTTTTATGCCTTGTGGAAATGAAGGGCTGGAAAGAAAACAGAATAAACCAAATGTGGATACTTGTCGGTGGAGTTTCTTATGTAGAACAAAGGTGAGGTAATGAGAGAACTGCAGTGTTGATGGCAGAGGAGCTGGTCCTGGTTGAAAAACCAGGAGGGAGTCTTGAACCAAGATCTGAAAGGGGATCCTTAGAGGTCATCCAGATCAACCCCTTGCTCAGGACAGAAATTTTACCTGATTCTCTACCAGCCTCCTTTTAAACATAACAGCATGCCAAGATCACCTAAGTCATCTTTTGCACAAAATATTTGCTTTTCCACTTCTTCATTCTCATCTTTATCCAAATGATGCATTTTCAAATATTCAGTACTTCAGATTATCTCCTTGTAATCTTTCCCCCATTGTTTGGATTTGGCCATCCAGGTTGCAATCTGGAGAGAAACAAATATTTTCAGTTTTTTTTTTTTACAACCATATTCTTTGCAAAGGGGCTGGCTCTGTCCATTTGTTTTGAGCTAAAAGTGCATCACCCCCAAAATTTTGCATCTTATTTCAGAGCTGGGAATGAAGTCACTTTTCTAATCTTGGAAATATTTCTGGGGCTCTGGCTCCTTTGGAAACAAGACCATCTTTTTCAAGAAAATCCATGCATTTGGAAAGCTGTGACATGATTGACTGACTGACCGACTGATCAATTTTTAAATATAGCACAATGTCATACTTGATCAAGACAGGAGACATAACAATTCTGGCTGAGGTCTGCCCCCTGCTGGCCAAAATGCAGAAAAGCCACAATCCCCATTTGCAACTGATTTGAAACTACTGAATTGAAAAAAAAAAACCAAAAAAGGACAGAAACTTTACAGTGGAAAGTGCTTGGTTTTTTTTCTATCATTTTCCTCTTTTTTTCTGTCTTTCTTTTCCTTCCTTCTTGATGGAGAGTGCTGTGATCTCAAAAGTCTGCACACTATTTTGACCTAGGAAAGATATTGTTATAATATGGGATTTATCATCTCCCTTAACAGAATAACAAAGTTGGCAGGGACCTTGGAGGTCTTCTAGTCCAACCCCTTGCTCAGGCAGGAAACCCTACACCACTTCAGACAAAGGGTTATCCAATCTCTTCTTTAAAATGTCCAGTATTGGAGCATTCACAACTTCTGGAAGCAAATCATTTCACTGATTAATTATTCTGTCAGGTAAATTCTCCTTGGTTCTAGGTTGCTTCTCTCCTTGATTAGTTTCCATCCATGGCTTCTTGTCCTGCCTTCAGATGTTTTGGAGAATGTCTTGACTCCCTCTTCTTTGGGGCAACCCCTGAGATATTAGAACACTGCTATCATATCACCCCCAGTCTTTTTTATTAGAGTCTAGTTACTAGACATACCCAATTCCAGCAATCATTCTGTATATGTTTTAGCCTCCAGTCCCCTAATCCTCTTTGTTGCTCTTTTCTGCAGTCCTTCTAGAATCTCCACATCTTTTTTATATTGTGGTGACCAAAACTGGATGCAGTACTTCAAGTGTGGCCTTACCAAGGCATTATAAAGGGATATTAACACTTCACCTGTTTAACCCTGGCCTCAATGTTCTTCCCTTTTCCTGCAATTCAGTTTTAGGGGGCTCTCTTGCAGCTTCAATTTTGTAGAATCTTTGCAAGAAAAAAAAACCCACTTACGTATTGATCGGGGAAGTTCCCAAAAAGGGGCATTTGCAACTCGGTGAAAGCAAATGGTTGGAAATTGGATGGCAGGCTAAATATAACCCTTCTGATTATAGAAGTCAATTGAAGCCCTGCCATTTGCCCAAACTGAAGAGAATTTAAAGAATAATCAGAAGAATAAAAATAATCCTCGCCTTTCGACCACAATGGAGCCCAAAATTTCTGTTGTTAAGTGAGACAGTTGTTAAGTGAGTTTTGCCCCATTTTACCTTTCTTGACACAGTTGCTAAGTGGAGTTAGTGTTAGTGCTCAAGTTAGTGACATGGTTGATAAATGAATCTGGCTGCCCCATTGACTTTGCTTGTCAGATGGTCGCAAAAGGGGATCATATGACACTGCAACCATCTTAAGTACATGCCAGTTGCCAAGTGTCTTGAATTTAGATCACGTGACCATGGGGATGCTGCCATGGTCATTAAGTGTAACAATTGGTCATAAGTCACTTTTTTCCAGTGACGTTGTAACTTCGGTCACTAAACAAATCGTTGTAAGTCGAGGACTCCCCGGAGCAATGTTAAAAAGTTTAGTCATGGACAAAGAAGACTTTATGTGCAAAGTGCATTAAATGAATGCATGCTGGCTGGGGAATTCTGGGAGTTGCAGTCCACGCGTTTTAAGATCGCCATAGATTCTAACATGATTCTAACATTGAGCCTCAGTGGCGCAGTGGTCAGAATGCGGTACTGCAGGCTTCTTCTGCTGCCTGCCGGCTGCCTGTCATTGCGCAGTTCGAATCTCACCAGGCTCAAGGTTGACTCAGCCTTCAATCCTTCCAAGGTGGGTAAAATGAGGACCTGGATTGTTGGGGGCAAGAAGCTGGCTCTGTAAACTGCTTAGAGAGGGCTGCAAAGCACTGTAAAGCGGTATACAAGTCTAAGTGCTATTGCTAAGTGGGAAGAAAGGAAGGAAGGAAGGAAGGAAGGAAGGAAGGAAGGAAGGAAGGAAGGAAGGAAGGAAGGAAGGAAGGAAGGAAGGAAGGAAGGGCTGTGATGGCACAGTGGTTAGAATGCAGTATTGCAAGCAAACTCTGCCCACTGCCAGTTCGATCTTGACCGGCTCAAGGTTGACTCAGCCTTCTGTCCTTCTGAGATGGGTCAAATGAGGACCCAGATTGTTGGGGGCAAAGAGGCTGACTTTGTAAACTGCTTAGAGAGGGCTGGAAAGCACTTTGAAGCGGTATATAAGTCTAAAGGCTATTGCAATGATGCACAAGCCTCTGTTTTCTTTGAACAATAATTCTTTCTATCACTAGATGTCACTCAAGGACAGAGAACCTGACTGAAGTAAAATTCAGGATAATCCATTAAGGGCAAATGTTATTCTCCAGGCTAAAAGCCATTTGACCTCTCCCACAAGATCAGGTGTTAGAAGCAAAGCTTTTCAGCAACTGGGTCTTCTCAATCCAAAATGAGCAGAAGATCTCTGGAATTAGCAACCAAGTCCGTCTCTTATCATCTTCTCATACAGAGAGCCCTGAGATCTCTCTTCTGGGCAGTTAAGATATGTGATAGATAGATGGATGGATGGATGGATGGATGGATGGATGGATGGATGGATGGATGGATGGATGGATGGAGATGATAGACAGACAGGGAAGAGAGAGAGAATGATAGATAGGTAGATGATAGACAGAGAGACGGGGATAGATAGATAGATAGATAGATAGATAGATAGATAGATAGATAGATAGATAGACAGGCAGACAGACAGACAGACAGACAGACAGACAGACAGACAATAGATGATAGGTAGGTAGATAGATAGGAAATAGGGAGAGAGACATAATGATAGAGTAGGTGATGGAAAATGATAGATAGCTACACGATAGAAGATAGGCAGACAGATAGGCAGGTAGGCAGGGAGAGATAGAGAGGGAGATATTGATAGACAGACAGACAGACAGACAGATAGATAGATAGACAGACAGATAAAAATAGAAGACAGATAGATCGGACAGACAGACAGTCAGAGGAAAGGCAGACATTCTTCTTGCATCTTCCTCCTGCAAACAGTGAGCTTTTAGTTGAAGAACACAGAATAACAGGGATGGGAGGGCCCTTTGGAGGTCTTCTAGTCCACCCCCTGCTGAAGCAGGAGATCCCAGGCCACTCCAGACAAATAGCTGTCCAGCCTCTTCTTGGAAGCCTCCGGGGGGCGATGGCAAATTCTGCTGGTGGCAGAAGGACATTCCCTGCCTGGTTCCACCGGGAGCAAAGTGTCAAAATCAGGCTTGATGTCTGTGGCTTTCAGTCCATCTTCCTCCCATGCACCCCCCCCTTCCCTCTCTTCTCCCCCGCCACCCCTGCCTCCAAGTGGCCTTCTGGGCCTCAGAGGGATGAACAAGCGCTGGTTTTTTTTTTCTCTTTTGCCCACCCTGGCTTCAAAGAGCGATGGAGGAAGGAAGAGAGCATGGTTCACCATCACCCCCACATATTGCACTCCTGTGGGGAGGGGAAGGAGGGAGGGCCTGGCTTCCCCACTCAATCTGGACTGAATTAGAGCAGCGGTTTGCAAAGGAGGGGCAGGGAAGGGGGAGCAGACACACAGAGACAGGCAGGCAGGGTCAACCCTGGAAAAGCTGGTTGGCACAAGGCATGTCGAAATTGAGTTAGCCGCCACAAGGGAACTTTGGTGCCTGCAACACCAACTCCCAGAGCCCACCTTGCCCCCTTGTTGTACTGCACCCAGTTTTGGTCACTGCGCTATAACAAAAGAGGTAGAGACTCTAGAAAGAGTGCAGAGAAGAGCAAGCAGGATGATGAGGGGACTGGAAGGTAAAACATACAATGAATGGTTGCAGGAACTGGCCCTGGCTGGTCTAGGGAAGAGAAGGACCAGGGGAGACAGGAGACCAGCCTTCCAATATTTGAAGGGAGAGGGAAAGAAAGGAAAGAGAAAGAGAAAGGAAGCGAGGAAGGAAGGAGAGAAAGAAAAAAAGAGGGTGAGAAAGAGAGAAAGAAAACAAAGAGGATAGAAAGAGGGAGAGAGGAGAGAAAGAAAAAGAAAGAAAGGAAGGAAGGAGAGAAAGAAAGAGGGAGAAAGAGAGAGAGAAAGAGTGACTGGAGGCTAAAACATACAATGAATGGTTGCAGGAACTGGCCCTGGCTGGTCTAGGGAAGAGAAGGACCAGGGGAGACAGGAGAGCAGTCTTCTAATATTGGAAAGGAGAGGGAGAGAAAGAAAAGGAAAGAAAAAGAAAAAAAGAAAGAGAAAGGAAGGAAGGAAAGAAAGAAAGAAAGAAAGAAAGAAAGAAAGAAAGAAAGAGGGAGGGAGGGAGGGAGGGAGGGAGAGCAAGACAGAGTGACTGAAGGCTGAAACATATGAAGAACGGTTACAGGAACTGGGCCTGGCTAGTCTAGGGAAGAAAAGGACCAGGGAAGACATGATAGCAGTCTTCCAATATTTGAGGGGCTGCCACAGAGGAGGAAGGGGTCAAGTTGTTTTCCAAGGCACCTGAAGGCCAGACAAGGAATAATGGATGGAAACTGAACAAGGAGAGATTCAACCTGGAAATAAGGAGAAATTTTCTGACAGTGAGAACTGTCAACGGACAGAAGTATCTCATCACTTTTATGGAGAGAGAGTTCAGCTGGCACCTTCATCCCACCCCCCCATTAAGTCCAGCAGGGGATCCCCAAAAGCCGGCCAGTGGCCCCCTAAGAGCAGAGCCGCCGGGAACCCCTCGTGGCGAAAGGTTCAAGCCTGGTTCTGGGAGAGGCCTGAGAAATACGTCTCTTCCCCTCCTTTCTCTCTTTTCCACCCCACCTCTTTGGAGCCCCTCAGCAAGGGCTTGGCCCTTCTCTCTCTCCCCCCCACGCCCCCCCATGTTGGCATCTTAACAAGGCCTGGAACTGAAGCGAAGAAGGGGGGGGAAGAAGGAAGAAAGGCCAGTGGCCGTGAAAGAAGGTGAACCCCCCCCCCAGGATAATTAAAGGGTCATCCAGGACTTCCCAATTACTGTAGCAAGAGGGTGGCTAATGTGAGATAATGATGTCAGGTGAGAACTAATGAGGAGGATTAATGCAATCCCGCTGCCCCCCCTCCCCCCAGAAAACAGCTGCCTTCTGCTCCCCCAACTTTTTATAGCCCACTCCTCATCTCTCTCCTCTTCTTCTTCTTCGTCCTGTCTCAACAAAAGGAGCAAAGTTTCTAAGGATGCACTTGGCAAAAGAGGAGGAGGAGGAGGAGGACAAAGAAGGAGGAGGAAGAAGAGGAGGAAGAGGAGGACAAAGAAAGAAGAGGAAGAAGAGGAGGAAGAGGAGGACAAAGAAGGAGGAGGAGGAAGAGGAGGAGGAGAAAGGAGGAAGAGAAGGAAGAGGAGGACAAAGAAGGAGGAGGAGGAAGAGGAGGAGGAGAAAGGAGGAAGAGAAGGAAGAGGAGGAGAAAGGAGGAAGAGGAGGAAGAGGAGGAGGAGAAAGGAGGAAGAGAAGGAAGAGGAGGAGAAAGGAGGAAGAGGAGGAAGAGGAGGAGAAAGGAGGAAGAGGAGGAGGAGAAAGGAGGAGGTGGAGGAGGAGGAGGAGAAAGGAGGAGGAGGAGGAAGGCCCAAGAAGAGTTCAGAAGGCTCCTTTGATAAGGGGAACTCTTTCAACGCAAAGCCCCCACGCACACACCTCCCGTTCCCCGAGGTTTCCCACTTCATGAACTGCTTCTTGCAGGGATCTCAACAAGGCATTGTTCACCCCTGACCCTCCTCTCCACTGGACCAAGTGGTGCTTCTTAATTGAACATAATCCCCTGGGCTTTAAAACAAAAAAAGCCACACCCCACAGCCCTCTATTTTAACCCCCCCTCCCCCTTTTCTGTGTTGATGGCCTGCTCCAGAGGAAAACCCCAAGCACACTTTAACCAGCAGGGAAAAGCACGTTGAGTTGGTAATCTCAGTGTGCTGCGGCTTTTTCTTCTGGTTTAAACAAGGAAAAGGGAAAGAAAAGTCTATTTGGGAAGATAGCTTGGTTTGCTCATGGAAAAATTAAAGTTACCTAAACTCGGGGAAAGGGGTTACGTTGACCAACCGTTTAAGGATAAACTAATATTCTTCTTATCATTCCTGGATAACTGGATGGGTCTCGTTTTTATGAGGAGGAAGGGGAAGAGGAAGAGGAAATGGAAGGAGGAGGAGGAGGAGGAGGAGGAGAGGACGAGGAGGAGGAGAAGAAGAGGAGGAAGAAAAGAAGAGGAGGAGGGGAGGGGGAGGTGGAAGTGGAAAAAGAAGAAGAGGAGAAGGATGAGGAAGGGGAAGAAGAACGGGAAGTGGAAGGAGGAGGGGGAGAGGAGGAAGAGAAGAAGAGGAGGAGGGAAGGGGAAGGGGAGGGGAGGAGGAAGTGGAAAAAGAAGAAGAGGAGAAGGATAAGGAAGGAGAAGAAGAAGAGGAAGTGGAAGAAGGAGAAGGAGGAGAAGAAGAGGAGGAAGAGAAGAAGAGGAAGAGGGGGGAGGAGGGGAGGAGGAGGGGAGGAGGAGGAGAAAAAGAGGAGAATGGAAGAAGAAGAAGAAGAAGAAGAAGAAGAAGAAGAAGAAGAAGAAGAAGAAGAAGAAGAAGAAGAAGAAGAAGAAGAAGTTTCTTTTTTTTTTGCTTCTTGAGAAAATGAAGATGCTTCATTTGCTGTCCTCTGGGATATTTCCATCAAGAGAAGACTGTGGCTTTCACCTATCTACACCCTTCCCGCCCAATCCATGCCAAACCTTTGCAAGGTGCAGGGTTTTAATTATTTATATTTATTTATTTATGGTGTGTTGAAGCTTCTGGCTAAAAGCTGCCCATGCAGGGGTCGGGTCTCCAGATCAATATGAGTTTGGGCACAGGACGGGGGGGGACGACGACACCCTCCAACCTCCACCCAGGCTCTGTGCTTTCTCTCTCTCTCTCTCTCTCTCTCTCTGCTAAGCTGCCTGCCTTGGCATCTCTCTGGCCAGGTGCTCCGCGAGTTAAATGCTTCTTTTGTCTTAAGAGCTCAGGGGGGAGGAAGGAGACTAAAACCTGCTGTAACCGAGATTAAAGTGGGGCCATAAATGGAAAAAAACCACGGGGTCCCTTTAAGTGCTCCAAAATAAGAGGGGAGGGGGTGGGGATGCAGGGGGGCGGGGAGAAAAGTCAGGCATACTAAGATTTCCATTGAAAAGTTTGAAAGAGTGAAGGTTGTCGCTGTGACGTTGGGGAGGGCGGTGTTGGGGGCCACGGTGAACTAGGGGAGGTGGGGTAGAAACATGATTTTTGGGGTCCTTCCATAAATTACAAGTAGTCCTTGACTTACGTCCACCGTTGAGACCAGAATTTCCATCATTAAGCAAGCTGTTTGTTAAGAGAAGGAGGCTTGGTTTTATGAACCTTTTGGCCAGGCTGGTTAAGTAAATCACCGCAGTCATTAAGTGAATCGGACGTTTTTTAAAGCAAATCTGACCTCCTCATTGACTTGGCTTGTTGGAAGCCAGCTGGGACAATCACATGACCTCAACTGACCGTCAATATATGCTGGTTCCCAGTTTCAGTTCAAGAATGAAGAGCAGTATCTACATTAGAGGTGGTGGCGCAGTGGTTGGAATGTGGTACTGCAGGCTAACTCTGCCCACTGAGTTCGATCCTGACCGTCTCAGCCTTCCATCCTTCTGAAGTCGGTAAAATGAAGAATCCAGATTGTTGGGGGCAATATGCTGACATTTGTAAACTTAGAGAGGGCTGCAAAGCACCGTGAAGCGGTATATAAGTCTAAGTGCTAAGCCCGTTGTGTGAAGGCTACCAACATTTCTTACAGGGCAATTATGTTGGTTAACATAATTTAGCATAATTTTAACATAATTTTTTGATTGCTTATTGTACCCTACGACTATTATTAAGTGTTGTACCTGATCATTCTTGACTCTTGACAAATATATCTTTTCTTTTATGGACACTGGGAGCATTTGCACCAACGTACCTACTGTCCCTGTCCTATTGTTTCTTTTATTTTTTTAAATTTTTCTTATATGTATCCATGTATTCATAAGTATGTTTTTACTTATACCTACTATCTTGTAAGCAATTGACAAAAATAAATAAAAGAAAAAAGAAAAATTCCTTGTGTGTCCAATCACACTTGGCCATCTATTCTATTCTATTCTATTCTATTCTATTCTATTCTATTCTATTCTATTCTATTCTATTCTATTCTATTCTATTCTATTCTATCCTATCCTATTCTATTCTACCTATGTATACTGATTTGCACCAAGACAAATTCCTTGTGTGTCCAATCACACTTGGCCAATAAAGAATTCTATTCTATTCTATTAATCTACTAGCTACCATGAAAAATACTCTGAGGAATTCATAGAACACAGTAAATCACAAAAGGTTTCAGCTGGTTTGGGGTGAACACGCTGTAGGAACCTAGCCAACATGAAACCTGGTTAAAACAAACATGGCTTCATGCGGTTTAAGCATTCAGCCCCTAATGAGAGACCACAGATCACACACACTCAACAATAAGCCTGATTTGAATCAGACATGGGCGAAGTTACTGTGGCTTGCCTAACAGCCTCATACCCTAATCCTAGTTAATGAAAACAAGACATTGCATGTTGTGTGAATCAGAGGTGCCTGATTCATTGATTGGGCAACTTCAGCACAGCCAACCTGAGTTCCCGGAAACTTTTCGATGCAGACTGCCAACCTGTCTTCAAATTTAGATCTAAACATGCAATGAATAAAGCCACGTCCCCATTTCCCACCTGACCTAGGAGCCAGTGGCCTTTCAGACAAACTCCCAGCTATAAATCTTGAGGTGCCCCCACCCTATGCCCATGCATCCCACCAACCCACCAGGCCTTCAAGTAGCTTTGCAAATACACTGGAAGTCTGTTGCTCTTTTGAATAATGTTAGGAAGATTAAAGGCTGGGAGTTGAGGTCATGTTAATTGTTTGGCACTTCAGTTAATCATCCAAACTGAAGGTGGCTCATTCATTGCCAAAGTTGCCATGTGCCCACGGATTCTCTCTGGGCTTATAGGCGCTTGGAAGCAGGCACACCCCAAAATCCTTCTATCAAGGTAACTGATGGATAAGTTGCTTTAAGCCAGGGGGTCTTCAAACTGGACAGCTTTAAGACTTGTGGACTTCAACTCCCAGAATCCCTCCTCCAGTCATGTTAGCTCAGGGATTCTGGGAGTTGAAGTTCACAAGTCTTAAACTTGCCAAGTTTGAAGTCCCTTGGTTTAAGGCAACCAGGATTTTTGTAAACAAAGAGAGTCCTTTGCGGTTGATCGATCCAACATTCGTGATGTGGTTTTCTTTTTGGCATCCTTCCGAAATCTGTTTTTTTTTTTTAAAAAAGGGTCTCCTGGCAATTTCAGAGATGCTGGATGAAACTACAATGGTGGGATTCAAAAAAATTTACTACAGGTTCTATGAACGTGGCTTAGTGGGAGTGGCGTGGCTTGGTGGGTGTGGCTTGTTGGGCATGGCAGGGGAAGGATACTGCAAAATCCCCCTTCCCTCCCCACTCCACTAGCCTGCTTTCCAGCTCCGTTCTCCTGTGCAGGGCAACCAAAGGAGACCCAGCCGATCAGCTGGGACGTGGGACGCAGAGAATAGATGGGGGCCAGTCAGAGGTGGTATTAGCTGGTTCTCCAAACTACTCAAAATTTCCACTCCAGAACCGGTCAGAACCGGCTGAATACCACCTCTGAAACGCACGCAGCATGCTTTTGGGACTTTTCCAAAGCTTAACTATGTCATCGTATTTATGTTAAAAAGTCTAATACGAAGTGATTGTGAGATGGCATAAGAACACAAGTTATGAGCATCACATTCATCATAATTTCCAAATTTGTTTCAGCCGCCCCCCCCCCCCCCCCCCTCCGAGATGGCTAGGGCTTGTGTCATGTTTAATGCGGTTGGCAAAAAGCAGTGGTGGAGATAAGCTAAAGGACATCAACCAACTTTAAAAAAAAAGTTGGTGAACAAACATGATGGCATGCACCACAAGGTTGGGGCAGGTTTTGATGTCAAGAAGGCTGAAAATGCCAGAGGTGGTTGGAGCTCCCCATTTTCATAGCAGGATAGGCCCATGAAAGGCCCGTTAGTTTAAATTTCCCAACCAAAAACAAGTGTTGAAATTTTTTTCTCCTCCATTTGCGATTGCCATGATGAGGTTCAGTGTCCATTAATTTCCCCCAGCGGTGAGTTTGTACCAGTTTTCTACAGGTTGAAAATCTCTCATCATAAACTAACCCCTTAAAAAAAAAAAAAACAGACAATGGGGCTGCTATTGTGCCTGAGAGCCCAAGAAATGTTGAGTTTTAAAAGATGGTGCAAAACCATCAAATACTCACCATGTTCTTTGACGGAGTGGCCTTTCCAGATTGAAGTATGCCATTAATTGCAAACGACTTGATCAATTTATGAGCTGCAAAGAATCAAAAAGTTAATGGAGAAGTTAATGGTAGCGGAGATTTTGAGTAGTTTGGAGAACCGGCCAATCCCACCTCTGACTGGCCTTGCCAACCCCATCTCTTCCCTGCCTCCCATTGAGTCCCAGCTGATCGGCTGAGTCTTCTTTTGTTGCCCTGCCCAGGAGAACGGAGCTGGAAAGCAGGTTAGTGGGGTGGGGAGGGAATGGGGATTTTGCAATAACCTTCCCCTGCCACGCCCACTAAGCCAAGCCATGCCATGCCCACCAAGCTGGGCACAGAACCGGTAATAAAAAATAATTGAATCCCACCACTATCCAAAACCCACATTTCCTGCAATGGTCAACCAGATGTGACCAAGATGCTTTAAGGAAGCAGGAAGTGCAGGCCAGCATTGTAGAAATGACCTAAGAGAGCACTGTTAGTCATAGCCTGAATCAAAAAGTTTCGGGAGAAAAATTTCTCTCTGGAGTTCCCCGGAGAGATTGGACAGTTCCTTCTTTGTGGCCACAACAGATACAAAGAAGAGAAAAGCAAATAAGGAAACTCCGCGAAAAGCATAGAAATAAGTCCTCCAGAGCAGAAAGACGTGGCTAGAAGGGATGTTACCAACACCTTCATCTTCATTTTCCTACATTAAAAAGCTGGCAGGAATTATGGGTGCTGTAGTCAGTGTTGGATACCTCAGGATGGGGAAAGTGGAGAGCTGGACATTTTCCACTTCTTATTCAAGTCCCAGAGCATTTAAGTGCCTAACTCAGTGAAGGCGACAGGATTTGGGCGGCAAAGAATCAAATGGCCACTAGAGGGCGGCCAAGGGATTCAGAAAGCTGGTTATTTGCTGCCCTCTAGAGATGCTCTGGATTTTCGCAGCTTAATTTACGATCCATTCCGGAAAAAAAAAGTTTCTTAAAAAACTTCTTGCAACAAAAAGGGTGGGGGTTGTGCTTGGGAAACTCTACTCCAGTCATCAACCAAACCATAATCTCAGTACACTGAAACGCGCAATTACAACTCATTGCACCAGAACCTATGACGATGTCTTGTCTTTGCTTGAAGCTACCATTCTGGTCCCCAGCCAGAGTAGCAATTAAGAATATAATGAGCTACGCCTTCTTGTGGGTGATGACCCAGGCAAGAGTCTAGTCTTGGGTGGAATATTTTTTTGGGGGGGGAGAGATTGTGGCATGCCACATTAATTTACCTTCCCAAGAGATCTTGGGAAGAACGCTTGGCTCTGTCTGGGGAATGAAATTGCCCCAAATCCCAGAAAATGCCAGGAAAATTCAGTATGTCTCAATTTTGGTGATTTCAAGATAAAGTGGACTTCAGCTCCCAGGATTCCCCAGCCAGCCTGGCTGGGGAATCCTGGGAGTTGAAGTCCACACAACTGCAGGTTGCCATGGCTGAGAAACACTGGAATAGAATAGAATAGAATAGAATAGAATAGAATAGAATAGAATAGAATAGAATAGAATAGAATAGAATTCTTTATTGGCCAAGTATGATTGGACACACAAAGAATTTGTTCCAACTTTAGGGTGATAGTGGGGTAGACTTATTCATCTTCCAAGTTGCGCTGCTTCTGTACAGATAGTCCTCAATTCATGATAGTTCATTTAGTGACCGTTTGAAGTTACAATGGTACTGAGGAAGGTGACTTACAACCTTTTCACACTTATGAGCATTTCAGCATTCTCGTGATCCTGTGGTCGAAATTCAAATGCTTGGCAACTGACCCATATTTATGATGGTCTCAATGTCTTGGGCCCTTCTATGACTGTCTGATGAGCAAAGTCATTAGGGAAGCCAGACTCACTTAACAATTGTGTTACTAACTTAACAACATGCTGTGATTCCCTACTACTGCGTTAAATAACTGTGGGAAAGGAGCAAAATCAATCCACGGAGTACAGAGGCCACAGGCTGTGTAGAGAATGCTGGTTTCCGTTCGCAACCAAGATGCATTTGGCTCAGTGGTGGGGATTCAAATTTTTTTTATTACCAGTTCTGTGGGTGTGGCTAGGGGTGTGTGACTAGGGGGAGTAGCCATGTGACTAAGTGGCTTTATTTTTGCTTTTTGCAGCACCCTTCCTGTTTTTTGGGGCCTTCTGGGTTTCAGGAAAGCCTCCTAGGGATGGGGGCGAAGCGAGGGGAATCCCGGCACACTTGACCGTAGGAACAGCTGATTGTTGGGAGGGGAAAAAAAAGAAATACCTTAAGGAGTGACTGGGCAGGATAGTGTCAGGTAGGTGGGGTGAGTGAGCATCGGGTGGGTGGGGCAAGCGATTGAGCGGCAACCGGGTGACCAGGTCGGGGGCCGGCCAGAAGTTACTACCAGTTTGGCAACCCATGTCAAATCCTTGCTACCCGTTCGTGTGAACCGGTGTGAACCGGCTGAATACCACCACTGGTTCGGCTGTCGAAAACACCCAGCCTGGCAGTTGAATTTTACTTTTGAATGACATTCTGGTGGGTCTTTCATGGCATGACTTCCATTAACTATCTCCTGAGGCCATTGCCTCAGTTTCCCTCTGCAGGACAAAATGCACCCATCTAATCCAACAAAGCAATAATAATAAAAAAAACAAATTATACTTAGCATAACCACACAAGGAAAACGAGCTCTATTTTTTAAAAAAAACTAAGCTGGGTTTCCTAACTAAAGTTCCTGATCTTGGAGTCATCTGATTGGGAACCAGAATTACAGAATAACAAAGCTGGAAAGTTGGGCCTTGGAGGTCTTCTAAACCAACCGTCTACTCAAATAGGAGATCCTACACCATTCCAAGACAAATTGTTGTCCAATCTCGTCTGAAAAACCTCCAGTGTTGGTGCACCCACAACTTCTGGAGGCAAGTCGTTCCACGGATTAGTTTTTCTCACTCTCCAGGAAATTTCGCTTTTAATTTAATTCATGAGAAGAGTCCTCCACTCCTCTACTCGCAACAGAATATCTTATGCCACCGGACCTGAAATTTTAGGCTTAGACAGCCTAGAACTATACTGCCTTCAGTCTAACCTAAGCGTAGTACATAAAATTATCTATTGCAATGTCCTATCCATCAGTGACTACTTCAGCTTCAACCACAACAACACAAGAGCACACAATAGATACAAACTCAAGGTAAACCGCACCAAACTCGACTGCAGGAAATACGACTTCAGCAACAGAGTGGTCAATGCTTGGAATGCACTACCTGATTCTGTGGTCTCTTCCCCAAACCCCAAAAACTTTAACCCCAGATTGTCTACTGTTGACCTCACCCCATTCCTAAGAGGTCTGTAAGGGGGCGTACATAAGCGCATCAGCGTGCCTACCATCCCTGTCCTAATGTTCCTTTTTTTATTCGTATCCATTTCATGTACTCATAACCATGTTTATGCTTATACATGTGATCTAATACATGGTTGACAAAATAAATAAATAAATAAATTCTAGTTTGGACTCTGGAAAAACCTGGCAACATTATGGGACAAAGGAAAAAAAAAAGTACAATTCATAATAAGGTCTTTCTTTCTTAAAAAAAAAAAATACCAAACTGGGGCAGACACGAGAGAGTTAAATTTCTCCTTGAAATATCTCTATATTTTTTTCCTTCTTTCGCTCCACACTTCTAAGTACCCGGTTGAGCAAGACTTTCTGAGACAGGCGGATGGCTGATAAACTGCATGCCATAAAATTTGTCAAAGGCCCCACATACTTGATTCCTGAAGCTCAACCTAACCCTGCCCTTGTGTGTGTGTGTGTGTTGGAGTGTGTGCCTGCCTGCCTGCTTGCCTGCCTGTCGGATCTCTCTCTCTCTCTCTCCTATATGCACACACACTTCTGCGTAATTCATTAACCCAAGTGCTTGCGCTATGCCCCGGGGCATACATAACCTATGGCTTTGAGTCAAAGAGGGTGGAGAATTCCCACACTGTGCCTCCTCGGTGGTTGGCAAGCTCAACGCATTCCACGGCACCACAAAGCAAGTCCTTAAGCAGCCAGAGGGAGGGAGGGAGGGAGGGAAGGAAGGAAGGGGGGGGGTTAAGCCATCAGGTGTGACCCACAGAAACCACCAACCTCCTGTTCATTGGCCAATTTCTCAACTTCTTTCAAGTCTTTGTTCCCTGCCGTCTCTCTCCATTGAAAGAAGAAAAAAAAGGGACTTTGTTCACCTGGTTACCTGCCATGAAGGTGTACACACACACACACACACACACACACACACACACACACACACACGGTATTCTTCCTCCCCACATTCCCCCCCCCATCCAAGAAATCCCCATGAATTGCACTGGCTTTCCAGACAAAACAGGTTCTTCTGGGCACATTGTAAATGGAGCTATTCTGGATGCAAAGATACCAAAGGCTCTTCTCATTCTTCCCAGTTCAGCTCCGCTTTCTGGTTTTTCGTGGGCTATGTAGCTTATGGGAAAAGATAGGTAGGTAGGTAGGTAGGTAGGTAGGTACAGATTAACAGAATTGGAAGGGAACTTGTAGGTCATTTAGTCCAACCCCCTGCCCAAGTAGACCCTACACGTAGATACACAAAGAGATAGGCCATGAGAGAGAGAAATTATAGGTTAGTAGGTAGGTGGAAAGAGAGAGATGATAAGAATGAGCGAGAGAGATGAGATGAGGGAAATGATAGATAGGTGGGTAGATATAAAGTATATAGAGAAGATAGAGATGACAGAGAGTGAGAGAGAGAGAGACAGAAAGATGATGATAGAGATGATATATGAGAGAGAGAATAATACATAGATAAGAGAGAGAGAAATGATAGGTAGGTAGATAGAGATGATAGACAATGAGAGACAGATGATAGATTATAAGATAGATAAATAGATAGATAGATAGATAGATAGATAGATAGATAGATAGATAGATAGATATTAACAGAGTTCGAAGAGAACTTGTAGGTCATTTAGTCCAACCCCCAAGTAGATAAAAAGATAGGCCATGAGAGAGAGAAATTATAGGTAAGTAGGTAGATGGAAAGAGAGAGACGATGAGTGGGAGAGATGAGATGAGAGAGAAATAATAGGTAGATATGTGGGTAGATATACAGTATATTGAGAAATTAGGGATGATAGAAAGAGAGATGAAGATAGAGATGATAGATGGAAGAGAGAATAATAGATACATAAATAAAATAAATAAATAAGATACATAGATGAGAGAGAGAGAAATGATAGGTAGGTAGGTATGTAGAGATGATAGATAATGAGAGAGATGATAGAGATTATAAGATAGATAGATAGATAGATAGATAGATAGATAGATAGATAGATAGATAGATAGATAGATAGATAGATAGACAGACAGACAGACAGACAGACAGACAGACAGACAGACAGACAGACAGACAGACAGACAGATAGATAGATAGATAGACAGACAGAGAGACAGACATGGTCACATGGTGACCTGCTTAATGATGTGCAATTGGTACTGTGGACTCTATTATGGCTGTAAGCCAAGGGCTAAGTTGGCAAGGAGTCAGGCAATTCTCTAAAGTTGCCACCTGAAAATTGGAGTGATAGCCCATTGTGGAAGCCCATTTGTGGGGAATAGTTCACGGGCTAATTTCAGATTCAGAGGGGAGCCAGCCCATAAGGAAGCAAGCCAAACACTGCACCCAGTTTGTAGGTTATTATAAGTGGTTGGATTGGAAAGGAGACCACCAGGCGATGAAGGCTAGGTTGATATATGAAAAAAAAAATTTTTGCAAGGAGACGGTGACAGAAGGCAGTGGCAATCTAAGCTACCTCTGTTCCTGTTTGCTGACATTTGAATTAAGTCACCGAGCTAGATTAAGAGGAACACTATTTCATTCCATTCGTAGAGAGGGTTTTTTTAATAATAATAATAATAACAATAATAGTAGAAGTAGTAGTAGTAGATCGGGCGAATGGCAGAAAAGATCTTTCTCCATTTGAATCCCAATATTTGAGACAATATCAAACAAAAGGCCATTTTGCTTTGAGGGGCAAGGAGCTATCTATGGGAATGTGCTCCCAGAACATGCACTGATTCTTAAGGCTGCACATACCTAAGCCACATTCCCACCAAGCACACCCAGGTTCTTCCAACTTGGTGATCTGCTTACTGTAAATAAATCTATCAACTTTCCCAGCCTGAAGTGGAGTGTTTAAACTTTAAGCGTGGGACAAATACTGTTTGTCTGGCTCTACCTGTTTACACACCAAAAGCAAAGAGAAACAAAAAGGAAGAAAAACTCTACATGCCCATGGAGCAGTGTGCGTGAGAGAAATAACAAATACACATAGATTAAAACACCCATATACACAAAACCTCTCAGCCTGTAAATCTGGTAGGGTTGACCAATAAATTGGAAGATACTTTGCTTCCTCCTTCAGAGAGAAACCAATTGTTTATAAGCTCCATGAAAAAAGGAAGAATGATACAAACACTTGTTCTAACAGGGAGGGAAGGAGGAGGGAAAGAAGAAATGAGAAGGAAGGAAAGAAGACTTCAACTCCCAGAATTCCCCAGCCAGCAAAGTTTCGGATTGTTCTTCCTCCTCCTCCTCTTCTTCTCCTCCTCCTCCTCCTTCCTCTTCTCCTTCCCTTCCTCTTCTTCTTCCTCTTCTTCTTCTCCTCCTTCCCCTTTCTTCTTCTTCCTCTTCCTCTTCTCCTTCTCCTTCCCCTTTCCTCCTCCTCCTCCTCTTCTTCTTTTCTCCTTCTTTCTCCTTCCTCCTCCTTTACAAAACCCAACAGTGTTGGAATAGCTTTTGCTGTTTTCCAAGAAGCTGGGCTGACCGGTTCTTCTCCAGTTGGCACAACTCATCAGTGAGGCCCCCCTCCAGTTGGCACTAAGACCCCGCTGTCCTTCCCTTAACCCTCACTTGCTGAAGAAACTTGTTGTGTTTTGTTTTTTAAGCATGACTTTCTATTATAAAGGAACTGGGTCTAAGCCCTCTAACGTGGATCGTGGCATGGAAGGTGATAGGAATATGCTTTTTGAGACCTGGACAGAGATGTCCTCCTTTCAGAGGTTTCCAAGGGTTGCAGGGCCAAACAGAGGCTGCTGTGAGAAGGCGATAGGATTTCGATGTGCCTGCACTTTAGGGGAAGTTGGGTCACACAAACACACAAATGATGATCGGGTCATGGAGACCTTGGGAGGCCCAATCAGTGCAGCTGTGTTTGATAAATGATTAGCAAATGTCCAGACAGGATCTCTTGCATCATCAAGAAAGACCCCCATCGACTTCTCTGGTTTTATTTAATTTATCGATGAGTTTCATTTCAGGCCAAGGTTGAAATGTTCCCTGGGGCATTTGCAGGAAAAGCCTCCGGGTGCAAACCAGGGCAACATTAACTTCGGGGCCCAAAAGGAAAGCTGCAAATTTTCCAAAGCTGCAAAATTGAGGCTAGGCAGGGGAGATTCAAAGCATTCGAAAACCTCGTTTTTCTGCCACACTAGATCGTACTGGAGGGGGAGTAAAGAAAAGGAGGAGGAGAATAATGGAAATGGTATATAGACTTCCTTGCTCGAGCAGCGGGTTGGACTAGATGCCCTCCAAGGATCCTTCTTACCCAGTTATTCTATGTTCTATCCTGTTTCCCTGAAAATAAAACCCAACTGGAAAATAAGTCCTAGCATGATTTTTCAGGGTGCTCATAATATAAGACCTACCCAGAAAATAAGCCCCAGTTAAGACTGTCAGCCAGATGGATGCATTTAGTGGCCATATTTCCCCCCAAATAAGACCTAACTGGAAAATAAGTCCTAATACACCTTTTGTAGTAAAAGTTAACATAAGACCTGGTCTTATTTTTGGGGAAACACAGTAATAATTCTACATCCATGCCGTATCGGTAAAAACACATAGATATTAAACAACAAACACATACACACACACACATATCTTAAGTCCAGGTTTAAATACTGAAGTATCGTAAGATCTTCCAGCAATACCAGGACAGGTATGTTTGGGTCTTGGCCTATCTCTGAGAGGGTCCGTGGTGCTCTCTGAGCTTGGTTGTGTTCTTGCAGAGTGACGATGGAGATTCTCAGTCCTCCAGGTCATGGTTGTCCCAAAGGTGCTTTTTTTCAAGAGGCAACTGGATTTTTTTGGATTTTCTTTGAAGACGTTTCGCTTCTCATCCAAGAAGCTTCTTCAGTTCTGAAGAAGAGGCGTGAAGAAGCTTCTTGGATGAGAAGCAAAACATCTTCAGAGAAAAACCAGAAAGTCCAGTTTGCCTTTCCAAAAGAGTCCAGTTTGCCTCTTGGAAAAAAAAAAAGAAACATGCTTTGGGACATTTTCTTGCAGAGGTTTAAATGCCTGTAAGAAAACAACCAAGCTCAGAGAACACCACGGACCCCTCATTTCAACCCTGAGCAACAAATAATCCCCTTTATTGGCCTATATCTTTTTTTTTTTTTATCTCCCACAGAGTACAAGGCTGGGTTTTAACTTTTTCTACAGAGGTGACAGCCTCTGCACAGTCCTCTTTAAGAATGTGCTTTTTCTGAAATTGGGAATGTTCCAGAGGACAGAAAGTCCTCTCTCTCCATTCCATAAACAGGGAGGCATCTGTGGGTTCCTGTTCAAGAAAAGGCGTTTGCATATGTACGGATGTTTCCAACACCATGCCTTGCATTTAAGAATCAGAATGCCTGTGTTCGAAAATGAACAGGAGGAAATAACCCAAATGTAAAGGAAAATGGATTCCCTCCCCCCAAATCCAGCTTTCTCCTGGGGATGGGGTAAACTGGGGATGAAGTGGCTGTGTTATTATTAACATCCTTCTGTCTATTATTCCCTTGTCCTTCCCTTCTTCTGCTTTTATAACTTCTAATTCTTTTAAAATAATGATTATAGGAGAGCCAGTTTGGTCTAATGGTTAAGGCATCAGGCTTGAAACCAGGAGACTGGGATTTCTAGTCCTGCCTTAAGCATGAAAACTGGTTGGGTGACTTTGGACCAATCACCAGGAGATGGAGAGTTCTAGTCCCACCTTAGGCATGAAAGTTGGTTAGGCGACTTTGGGCCAATCAGCAGGAACCTGGGAGTTCTAGTCCCACTTTAGGCATGAAAGCTGGTTGGGTAACTTTGGGTCAATCACCAAGAGATTGGGAGTTCTAGTCCTGCCTTAGGCATAAAAGCTGGTTGGGTGACTTTGGGCCAATCACCAGGAGCCTGGGAGTTCTAGTCCTGCCTTAGGCCTAAAAGTTGGTTGGGTAACTTTGGGCCAATCACCAGGAGACTGCGAGTTCTAGCCCCGCCTTAGGCATGAAAGCCGGCTGGGTGACTAGGCCAGTCACTCTCTCAGCCCAACCCACCTCACAGGTTGTTGTTGTGAGGAAAATAGGAGAAGTAAGGGGTGTTAAATATGTTCACAGCATTGAGTTATTTATAAAAATAATAGAGATGTAGGAAGGAAGGAAGGAAGGAAGGAAGGAAGGAAGGAAGGAAGGAAGGAAGGAGACATAGTGAATAAAGGAAGATAGATAGGTAAGTAGGTAAGCAGGCAGGCAGATAGACAAAGAGAGACGGTGCAAGGAAAACAAATTTAATTCCTCCCTCCATGCGCCCCCCCTGGAGAATATACCGTAATATCTTCCCACATATATATCATACGCACACACACACCTCTGTCACATCCTCATGCCATTTCCTTAATTAAGTTTACATTGTCCATAAGATATATAGCACATTTATTTACCGTAAAATAAAGATAAAGTTACAAGGCATTGTCAAAAGAACTGCAGAAGCAAAAGGCAACAATGCCATTTACTGTAAATCAAGCACACTCGGCAAATATTTATCTAAGCCTGGATTGATACTGGGAGCCTAGCAGTTGAAAATGGATTTCAATCAGAGGGTTGATCTGATCCTGCCTGGTGAGGTTCGTATTTATGATGGTCGGAGTGGGGTTTTCACGTGATCCCCTTTTGCGACCTTCTGACAAGCGAAGTCCATGGGGGAAACCAGATGAACTCAACTAACTTAACAACAAAAGCCCAAATTCCCTTAAACAACTCAACAGAAAGTTTGGGCTCTGTTGTGGTCATAGTGCTGTGTAATGTTTGGACAAAGAAGGGGCCGGCAATTTGGAAATAAAGTTTTGGAGAAACTGACTAGGCACAAAGCAGAGTAACAGAGAGGAGGGTTCAGTTTTTAGTGGGTAAAACTCTATCCTAGGGAGAACTAAGCAACCTGGGGTGATTTTCTTACCCAAATCCAAGAGCTAAACTAACCTGAGGTTATTTCATGAGGCTGCAAATAGAGGATACGAATACCCCTTGCTTTCAATCCCTTTAAGATGAGTGGACTTCAACTCCCAGAATTCCCCAGCCAGCCAAGCAGGGGGAATCCACCCAACCACTGAGATTGAAAAACTCTGACTTGGAATGAAGATTGTTCTCTTGGTTAGGAATATATATAACACCCCCGCCCCCCAAGAGTTCTAGGAGGCTGTTTCTCTCCTTGACTTGGTTTAGATTCTATCCTGCCTTTGAAAGGAGAGGCAGGAGCATCAGCCACTCCTTGGATAAAGGAAAGACATGCCTCTGCGTGAGTGAGTCAGCGTCCTGGGTCACCCTTCCAGAATCAGCCTCCAGTAAGAAACTGGGTAGGTGACTGGGCTATAAATCAGGGGAGAGAGCATCAGTCGCTCCCCATTGGCAGGGTTTCTAGCACCTCTGCAGCTGAAGGTCGGCTAAGCTTCTGTGTGAGTCACTGTTCCCTTCAGCTTCTGTTCTGTAACAGAACAGAACTCTTCCTCCTCCTCCTCCTCTCCTCCTCCCCCTCTTTTCCTCCTCTTCTCCTCCTCCTCTTCTTCCTTCTTTTCCTCTTCTTTTCCTCCTCCTCTTCTTCCTTCTTTTCCTCCTTTCTTCCTCTTCCTTTTTTTCCTCCTCCTTCTCTTCTCCTCCTCCTCCTCCTTCTCTTCTCCTTCTCCTCTTCTTTTCCTCCCCCTCTTCTTGTCTTCTTTTCCTCGTCCTCTTCTTCCTTCTTTTCCTCCTCCTCCATGTCCTCTTCCTCTTCTCTTCTTTTTCTCCTCTTCTTCCTTCTTTTTCTCTTCCACCTCTTCTTCTTTTCCTCCTCCCCCTCCTCCTCCTCCTCCACAAAACCCAGTACGAATTTAACACAATGCAAATCATTTCAATAGCCAGAAGAGGGACACATCCCTCGCTGGAATAAACCTAATCCGGAAAACATGAGCGAGGAATGAAGTGAGAGCCGCCAAAATCACAGGCCTGCCCATTTTTCATCTTGGAGACTTAGCGCACCTAAATCAGCGGACAGCATGTCTGCATCTCCGTTTCCTCAACCTTCCCCTGACACCCGAATCGTTCCTGGCTGAAATATACCCCCTTTTCCTCTCCCCCTCTCTCCTATAATCTGGAGCTTCTCCTCTCTTTCCCTGCCTGCCTCCTCTGAGGTTTCTCCCTCTCTCCCTCCATCTTTCTTTCTCCCTTCCTCCCTCTCTCTCTCCCTACCTCCATCTCTCTTTCTCTCCCTCCCTCTTTCTCTCCCTTCCTCTCTCTCCCTCCCTCCCTCTCTTTCTCTCTCTCTCTCCCTGCCTCCCGCTCCCTCCCTCCCTTTCTCTCCTCCGTCTCTCCTCTCTCCCTCCATCTCTCTCTTTCTTTCCTTCCCTCCCTCTCTCTCCCTCCCTCCCTGCCTCCCTCTCTCTGTCTCTCTCCTCCCTCTCTCTGTCTCTCTCCTTCCCTCCCTCTCTCCCTCCCTCTCTCCTCCCTCTCTCCCTCTCTTTCTCCTTCCCTCCCTCTCTCCCTCCCTCCCTCTCTCTGTCTCTTTCTCCTTCCCTCCCTCTCTCCCTCCGTTTCTCTTTCCCTCCCACCCTGCCTCCCCCTCCCTCCCTCTCTCCTCCGTCTCTCCCCCTCTCCCTCCGTCTCTTTCTCTCTCCCTCCCTCTGTTTCTCTTTCCCTCCCACCCTGCCTCCCCCTCCATCTCTCCTCCGTCTCTCCTCCTCTCCCTCCGTCTCTTTCTCTCTCCCTCCATCTCTCTCTCTCCCTCCCTCCCTCCGTCTCTCTCTCTCTCTCTCTCTTCCCCGGATGTCTGCTGGGTGCTGACTGAAGCTGTCATTATCAGCTCAATAAATCTCTTGGCACAGAGATCTTCCTTTCTTTCTTTCTCTCTCTCTCTCTCTCTGGTTTTTTTTAAATTGAACTGCTGGCTTGCCCGGAGGGCGGGGAGGTGGGGGGGGGGGAAGGAGGCCAGCAAAGGTTGAAGAGAGCAGCATTTTCCCACGCCTAAGACACACCGCCTCGGCACATTCCCGGGCGCTGCCAGACCTTTCGCAAATGTTTAGATAGCGTAGAGCAAACAGCACACCTTCTACTGCTTGCTCTTCAGAGCCAGGCCTGCAGGAAGTGGGACCCCCCCCACTCCCACCCCTGGCCCCATACACACGGCCCCCCCACCCCTCTCAGCTGGACCACAGCTACCACCACCAACCTGTGTGCTGAGCAAGTCACCCACTCTTGGCTTGTTTCTCTCTGGGGGTGGGGAGTTGAAAGGGTTGGGGCATGGGCCACCCCGAAGGTTTTGCAAAGACACCTGGGAGAAAGGATCCTCTTCCTCCATCTCCCTCCTATCCCCCAAACTCTGCCCTTTGCGCTACCTGCTCGATAATCCTTGGCTTTTTTTCCAATCGGAATAGAGCTGGAAGGGACCCTGGAGATCTTCTAGTCCAACCCCTATTCCATTTCAGACCAATGGCTGTCCAATCTCTTCTTAAAAGTTTCCAATGATGAAGCTCCCACAACTTCTGGTGGCAAGTCGTTCCGCTGGTTAATTTTTCTTTCTTTTTTTTTGATAATCAAGTTTTTTATCTGGCTAATTTTTCTAAATGTCAGTAAACTTCTCCTTCGTTCTCCTTAAACCTCCATTTATTTTGTGACTGTTCAAAGCTACTGAAAAAAAAAAATGATTTATGACCGTTTCTCACACTTGTGACCCTTGCAGCTTGGCAACTGGCTCATATTTAGGTCCCTGTCAAAGGGTCACGTGATACCCTTTTGCGGCCTTCAATCCATGGTGGGATTTTTTTCCTATCTTCATAACGGCAGTGTTCTGCTTAGTGACGGTGGCAAGGAAGGTCACAAAATGGGGGGGCCAAAACTCACTGAACATCCGTCTTGCTTAGCAACGGTGGTCATAACTTGAGGGCTGCCCGTAAAAACTGGTGAAATTTTCTTCTCTGTGCATCGGGGGTGGGGGGTAGGGGGACAGCTGCGGGAAAGAAAAGATTAGGTGCAATTCGGCCTTTTACTCATTTAACAATGGCTGGGTTGGGAATAATTTTTTTAAAGGAGTCTATTTCTCCCCTTTCTTGATCAAAAATTTGTGGGATTTTTTTTTTTAATCCAAAAATCTTCCCCCACCTGTTTGCTTCGGGCCTCGGGGGCTATTCTCAACCACACAATAGGTAGGAAGTCTCCATAGGAGAAGCCCTTGCTGGAAGATAAGAGAAATTTAGCAAGCCTGGAGGGAAAATTCTCTCTCATAACGTCTCATATCCATCTTCCTTGGACTTAACAGAATAACAGAGTTGGAAGGGACCTTGGAAGTCTTCTAATCCACCCCCCTGCTCAAGAAGGAAACACTATACTACTTTGGACAATTGGCTGTCTTAATCTTTTCTTAGAAACCTCCAGTGTTGGAATACCCACAACTTCTGGAGTCAAGTCTTTCTGTTGATTAATTGTTCTCACTCTCTGGAAATTCCTCCTTAGTTCCAGGTTGCTTCTCTCCTTGGTTAGTTAGTTGCTTCTTGGTTAGTTAGTTGGTTAGTTAGTTCCTTCAGGTGCTTTGGAGCAGGGGTCACCAAACTTTTGGACCTCAGGGAGCACCAAACTCATAATTTTAAATCCTATGGACCACTAATATGAATTTTGACTGACTGACAGAGAGAGAGAGAGGAGAGAGACTTCTGGCTTCATGCAAGGAAAGCAGCAGAAGCAGCAGAAGTCTTTCTTTCTCCCAAATTCCAGCAGAAATGAGTCTTGCGAGACTTGTGCTGGCGCAGCCTCTTGGAGCAGGAGGCCTTGCAGGGTGCCAAAGACTCATTTCTGGCGGAGTTTGGGGGAGAGAAAAAAAGACTTTTGCTACTTTCCTTGCGTGCAGCCAAAAGCAGAAGAAGAAAGAAGTGGAAAGAAGCAGCCCAGTGGCCAGGCCAGGCGCATGGAGCGAGTGGGGCAAGTTCCCCCTCTCCGCCCTTTCCCCCCTCCCCTCACTACCTCCTGTTGTTCACAAGGCAAGCGACGCAAGCTTTGTGTTCCCACGCAGCCTGGATTAATTGCTTTGGGGGTGACATTTCTCTGCGGACCACCAAAATTTTCTCCATGGACCACTGCTGGTGGTTGGTGACCACTGCTTTGTAGAAGAGCTTGACTCCCTCTTCTGTGGGGCAGCCCCTCAAATATTAGAACACTGCTATCTTCCTTCTCTTTTTTTTAAAAAAAAATCTGTAGCTTCTGTAGGGAAAAGGTTTTTTTTTTCCTCTGCCTCCCCCTCCTCCTTCGCCATTACAAGAATCGCTGGCTGGAAATCTGAATTACCCTTTTGAGAAATCCCACATGACTTCCAAGCCTTCCTTTGACGCAGACAGGCGTGGAACCTGCCAAGGCAGCCAGGCTCCTGGTTAGAAGCTGGAACAAGAAGAGAGAAGCGGTGGGAGCTTTTCGAGAATTTCGACACAGCGTTGTCTGGGCCACACATGCAGGAAGCAAGCCAAATGGGAAAGAAATAGCAGCCCGTTTCGATGCTCCCCAATGAAGGGGAAGGGTCGGTGGTGGGAGAGGGCGCTGAGATAGGAAGGTGGAGAGGAAAAAAAAGGGGAAAAAAAAAAAACAACGCCTGGCCTGGGGCAGGATTTGCACTCTGCACCAGCAGGAACACCGTCTGCAATATTTCGGTGTTTTGGGGGGAAAAGCAACTGGCAGGAGGAACCGAGAGTGGCCCAGGAACCCAGCCCTGCTCAAGGCGCAATGCGTTTAAAAAGAACTGAACGAAACTTCTTTTTTCTTTTTTTGAAAATGCCGACAAACTGAGAAGATGGCTAGCTTACAAGCTGAAAAAGGGAAAAAGAAAAGAAACGGATGAAGCAAATTGCAAGATGGGAAGGGAGCTTCCCGGTATCAAAAGGAGAGTCGAAAGAAAACAAATTCAGGAGTTTTATAGAAAACTAGCTCGATACCCGTGGCTTCGCTATGAAACTATGTGTCAGGCTTAGTTTTTGGGGAGGAAAATAAGGGATAAAAAAAATCCTGCCTCTGCCTACCAGCATCCATCGGTTTTCATCTGGCTAGAGTGGAGGGCCGTTTGGAAACTGAAACAGTATTTGCTGGGTGAGCAAGGAGACAGCAAGGAGCCTGGGCGTGGCTTAGCTCAACTGTTCTGTACTAAAGCTGCTTGGTGCTGTGAAACTTAAACCGAAACTCCTGTCCTCTGCTTGTGTTTTACATTTGGAACAGATTTCTTTTCAGGTGGGGAAGGGAAGTAGAACTCCTTAGCATCAGAGCGTCATCATCATCATCATCATAATATACATTTATTTTTTATTTTATTTTTATCAGCATTTATATGCCGCCCTTCTCCGGAGACTCAGTGCGGCTTACACTCTATGGAGCACCATGCTAAGTGCTCAGCAATAGCCTTCATTCCATTGTATATGCCTGCTTATTTCTAGGGCTTTTTGACCCCACCCAAGCGGCATTTTTACAAAGTCAGCTTATTGCCCCCTACAATCTTGGGTCCTCAATTTACCTACCCCGAGAGGATGGAAGGCTGAGTCAACCTTGAGCGTGGTGGGATTCGAGCCTGCGCTAATTGCAGGCAGCTTGCACTAAGTGCTAGATGATTAACAGTCTGCACCACCAAGGCTCATAGTACCAATGCTGTGATAATCATGTTGAAAAATCCTTTCTTAGTGAGCACCTAGAAGCCAAGAGGAACATATGTGCCAAATTTCCAAATTTGTAGGCTTTACGGTCCTGGAGATTTTGTGATGATGCATGAGTAGGGTTTTGCCTTTTATATATATATATATAGATTATATGACCGAGAAAAAGTGTCAGAGGAAAAGAAAATATTGCAATATTTGGGGAAAGCGGAATTACCAAAGGTATCTGAAATGGTGAAAACTATGTTAAATTAAAAAAATAACAATGATGGAATGGATAGAGGCAATTAATAGACAAAAGGAGGACAAAACACCAGGGCCAGATGGATTGCTGGTAGAACTGTACAAACCCGTATAACAGGGGTCTTCAAACTTGGTAACTTTAAGACTTGTGGATGGCTGGCTGGGAATTCTGGAAGTTGAAGTCCACAAGTCTTAAAAGTTGCCAAGTTTGGAGATCCTTGCCCTACAAGATGTATTAAGTTTACTAAAGTTAGAGGTTTACCACAAAGCACTGTCAGAAGCTAAAATACCAAAGACTTGGATGGAAGCAAATATTGCTCTTATTCCAAAAGAAGATTCGGATTTAACACAAAATAAAGAATTGTAGGCCAATATCGCTATTAAATGTAGACTATAAAATAGTTGCTTCAATAATAGCAGAAAAGCTTAAAAGATATTTGAATGGATTTATACATTCAGATGAAAATGGATTTTTCACCCAAAAGGCTGCATCCCTGGATTTGACGAGTAGCTAATTAAAATGGTGCCATTGCGTCCTGTTCTGAGCCAGCTTTTCACGGCTGGCAAAAACTTTATGACTCTCTCCTTCAAGGAATGAAGACCTCAGTGGGCATTTCTTTCAATCAACAGCCAGCATTCGGGTTCCTTTTTAATATGTTTTGTTTGTTTAGAGGTTGAGAGAGTTAGAAACGCAAGATGACAAGAGCCAGGAACTAGCCTACGTCAGCGGATGTGTTAAGACAATGACACAATCACACTGGTAGTCTTCGATTTTCAAACACAGGTTTTGCAATTGGTGTACAATTGTCACAGCGTTGCCCACAATCGTGGGATCAAAATTCAGATGCTTGGCAACTGGAATGTACTTATGATGGCTGCAATATCTTGGGATCATATGATCCACCATTTCTAACCTCTTCCTAGCAAGCAAAGTCAGTTGGGGGTTGAAAGCTCGATTTGCTTAACGGTCACACATTCACTTAGTAACTGCAGTGATTCGCTTAACAACGGTTGCAAAAAAAAAACGGGCGCAACTCGTTTAAGAACCTCCTCGTTCACAGCGAAGGAAATTCTGGCTGCCATTGGGATCGTAATCCGAGGATTACCTGTATAGTTTATGGTTTGCTCCTGGTGAGAGTTTGCTGATCTGGTTGTTTGAAAGAGCATAAAGACACAATGTAGAATGCAGAAAATGGGAATGTTGTTTGGTAACAGAATAAGGGAATTAGAAGGGACCTTAGAGGTTGTCTAGTCCAACCCCCTGCTCAAGCAGGAGATCCTGAACACATGGCTGTCCAATCTCTTCTTTAAAACCTCCAGTGAGGTTTTCTGAAAGCAATTAGTTCCACCGATCAATTGTCTTCGCTGTCAGGAAATTTCTCTTTAGTTCTAGGTTGCTTCTCTCCTGGATTAGTTTCTCTCTGTTGCTTCTTGTTCTGCTCTGAAGGGCTTTGTAGAATGGGTTGACCTCCTCTTTTCTGTGACAGCCCCTCAAATATTGGAAGACCGCTGTCACAGGGAGATGAGGTTCCCAGGATTTGAGGCCCTGATGAAATCTCCTGATTTCATAAGAACCCACGACTTAAGGAGTGAGGAGAGAACTTGGAAAAGGATTAACAGAGCAGAAAGCTAGAGGCCTGCTGAGACTTAAGAAACATAAAACTTTGGAGGTCCCTTGACAACTGCAACAAAAAAACACCCCTCCCTCTCTCTCTCTCCAGCCTCCTCCCTCCCCCCTCCTCCCAGCTTCCTGTATAGCCTGTTTTCCTTGCCAGGAGATGTTTGACCTCCACTGAGTTGAAGCTGGATAGGTTCCCAGAATGAAAGGAGGCTGTTCCTGCCATGAGTCTTGAAAGGAAGGGGAAACCGGAGGTCAGCATCTTAACAGCTCAGGAGGAGATGATGAGATACGGCTCGCCCATCGCAGCCTGGTGGAATCAGTACTTGGATTGCAAAAGGGGCAGGAGGGGTGAGGGGTTTACAGAGGCCGGGCATGCCTCCTCCCCGTGAGGGCGCTTAAAAATAAGAATCACAGATGTGGAAGGAAACACGTCGCTGTCCGGGGCCTCTTTAGGAAACATATGTCCTTTTTCCAAAATAAAAAGGAACGTAAGAGCATTTCAAGAGGATGCTATCGTTGGCATCGCCTCCCACCCACCCACCAAGCTGGCCAGCTTAAATGGAATTCAACACAGAGGAAAGTAAAGTCCTACACTTAGGCAAGAAAAACCCAAAAGTGCACACATAGACTGGGTGAAACCAGGCTTAACAGCAGTCATTGTGAGAGGGATCTTGAAGTCTTAGTGGACAACCAGCTAAACAGGAGCCGGCAGTGTGCAGCAGCAGCAGCCAAAAAAGCCAACACAATCCTAAATTGCATTAACAGAGGGATACAATCAAGATCAAGGGAGGTATTAATACCACTCTATAAAGCCTTAGTAAGGCCACATCTTGAGTACTCCATCCAGTTTTGCTCACCACTATAAAAAGGATGTTGAGAATCTAGAAAAAATGCAGAGAAGAGCAACCAGGATGATTAGGGGACTGGAGGCTAAAACATACAATGAACAGTTACAAGTACTTGGAATGGCTAGTCCAATGAAGAGAAGGCCCAGGGGAGACATGATAGCAGCCTTCCAATATTTGAAGGGAGAGGGAGAGGAAGAAAAGTAAAGAAAAAGAGAAAGGAAGGAAGAAAGAAAGAAAAAAGAGAGAAAGAGGGAGAGAAAAAGTAAGGAAGGAGAGAAAGAAAGAAAGAAAGAAAGAAAGAAAGAAAGAAAGAAAGAAAGAAAGAAAGAAAGAAAGAAAGAAAGAAAGAGGGAGGGAGGGAGGGAGGGAGGGAGAGCAAGACAGAGTGACTGAAGGCTAAAGTGTATTATGAACGGTTACAGGGACTGGGCCTGGCTAATCTAGGACCAGGGGAGACAGGATAGCAGTCTTCCAATATTTGAGGGGCTGCCACAGAGAGGAGGAAGACTCAAGCTATTCAAAAATTGCACTCTGTACATGCTCAGGTGCACTCTTACACCCCTTCCCCCCCCTTTTTTTTAAGCAGCAGAAACAAGCTGTGACTCATTTAGGCTGTGGAGAAAGGGGGGCAGCAGCCCACTCTCCATATGCTCCAAGGCATCTCCTCTTCCCCCTTTATTTGGGACCCCCCTCTCCCCACATAGCCACCAGCAGCCGGAGCCAGCTGTGGGGCGCGGGGGGCGGGTGGGCAGAGCGCTCTCTGCACGCGCCTCCGGGGGCTGCGCGAGGGCCACGCGACCGGCGGCGGCGGCGGCTGGGAGGCTGGCGGGTGGTTGACTCGCGGCGGAGGAAGGATGGGCAGGCGGAAGGCGGGCGGGTAGGGGAGGGAAGGGAAGGGAAGGGAAGAGAGGGGAGGGGTGGGCGGCCAGCTGGCCTTCTTCTCCTCCTTCTCCTTCTCTCCTTCTCCTCCTTCTTCCCCCCACTCTCCCGGCTTTCTTGGGCGGCCGCACGGCGGATTTTTGCAGCCTCTGGCGCCGCGTTTGCAAAGCTTTTAAATACACTTTTTGGAAACGGGTCGGAACAGACAGAGGATCTGAAAGTCCCAAATTGGCAGGGCTGAAAGAAGAGAGGGGTTGCGGGGGGCGGGTGTGTGCGCGTGGGGGATAGGGATTCCCCCCCCCCCCAGTGGGCTCCCGGGGAGTAATTCTGGCTCTCAAGCGAGTTTTGTGGGTGCTTCCAGACCCTCGCCTGATTTCCAGCTCCAGTCTCCCCAAGGCTGGGAAGCGGAGGGTCAGCCAAAAGTAAATTCAGGAATTTTAGAGAAGAGGGGGAGATCTTTTTCCTGCCGCCACTGCTGTGCCCAGGAAGCTCTTCTTTTTGGCGGGGAGGAACTGGATTTTTTCTGGAAGGAAAAGCCAGTTCAAAATTTCAAAGGGGTGGGATGGTTTTCTGTGAGTCAGTTTCTGGACCTTGCTTAAGACATCCATCTTGTTCTTTTGGAGATAGTAAATGGCAAAGTATTATTATTATTATTATTATTATTATTATTATTATTATTATTATTATTATTAGTTTTGCCAGGTTCCTACGGCAGAGAGATGCCAAAAAAGGGTTTAGACCGAGATTGGTTGCTTAAAGCCAAGATTTGGCTGCTTGCAAGGGCGGCTGGCTTTTCCCAAGCTTTCTCCGTCCCTTCCTGCCAACCCTGTGTCCCTTCTTCTCCTCCCAGCTGCCTCCCCGCCTCACACGCAGCCTCCCAAATACTTCCCTCCCTTCCTGTGAGTTGACACACAGCCTCCCTTCTCTTTCCTTCCAGCTCTGAAGTCCTGCCAACGTTTACTTGATGATGGGCTGAGAGGCACACAGGCAGCAGCAAAGGGGGGAACCAGCTTTGGTTTGAGTTCAGGCCTCCACCCGTCTGGGGCAAGTGAGGGGTGAGGAGGGGGCAGCTGGCCTTGAACAGTTTGACAACTGCTACACACACACACATAGAGCTTCCTTCAAACAGGCAACCTTCTGTATAAAACCGCAAACAGGTATATATATATATAGCCAAACAAGGCGATGTTTCTCCAGAGCTGTGAATATATAGCTGGAATTCAGCCTGACCTCAGAAGCTTCCTGACTGCCCCCAATGTTTGTTGACATCTGCCCCCAAACTTCCTAACCGCCCTCCCCCCTCACTTAAATTTTGTTTATACTTAGGCTAAAATTTCTCAGTGGTGTCTCCCTCCATCAAAGGGATTCAACAAAGAAACAGGGGAATTCGAGAAAAAAATGAAAACAAAACTTTGTGTGCGCCATGACTTGGATTGCAAACCTCTGCAAACCCCCCCCCCCCCACCCCAAAGCATCCCAACATTGTTCCTGACAAAAACAGCCAAGGGCGAAGCTGTTTCTGGCTCCTGCTTTTGGTACGGAGGATTTGAATAATGTCATGCTGTCGTTCCCAACCGGGGAGACCATAAATATTATCAAAGAACACACACACACACACACACACAATCCTTGTTTTCTTTTTCTTTTTGGAGAGAATAAAAATCCTTCTGTCTTTTTCCCTCCAGCCCCCACTTTTTCCCCTCTCACGTTCTCCTTTTTTCTAAGAAGGACAAACTCGTGCAATCTGAAAAAACGAGTCGGATTTCTCGGGTAATCGGTTAGAAAAGCCTTCATTCCCAGAGCTTAAAAGGAGGGAAGCTTTTAAAAGACAGAAAGGAAGGTGGGTTTTGGGGTGGTTGGGTTCCCCCCCACCCCTTCTAAACTGGGAGGGGGCGGACTCCAGTCCCCCTTGTTTGCAAAAGTTCTTTGCTTCTGTTTGACTTTGATTTAGTGTGTGCATGAAGAATAAGGGGAGATTTTGGGGGGAGATCAAAGAGGAATAAACTGTAGCAAGAAAAATCTGTGGAGATTCTCAGTCATCCAGGTCACGGTTATCCCAAAAGTGCTTTGTTTTCAAAAGGCAAACTGGACTTCTGTCTTTTTTTCCTGAAGGCGTTTCGCTTCTCATCCAAGAAGCTTCGCTAGGAGGTCCATCTCTGCAGTTGTTAAGTTAGTAACACGGTTGTTGGGGAAATCTGACTTGGATTTTGTTCGTCTCGAGGTCATAAAAGGGGATTGAATGACACCCCTCCTGCGACACTGCAATCATCATAAATGTGAATCAGTTGCCAGGCACAGGAATTTTGAAATTTTGATCATGGGACCATGGCAAGTGCTGCAATGGCTGTGTGGAAAAGTGGCCATAAGTACCTTTTCCGTGGTAACTTTGAACAGACGCTAAACGAATTGTTTTAAGTCGAGGACTACCTGTATTTCAGGGCTCCTAAATTGAGGATCCATGCCAGTTACTGCTCCCCCCCCCGACTTTTACCTTAAACCTTGAGAATTCATGCCAGTTTCACCCTCCCCTTAGGATTGGGTTTGGCTAGTCTTAGGGAGAAGGACTGGGAGGGGGGGGGATGATAGCACTATTCCAGTATTTGAGGGGCTGCTACAAAGAGGAGGGGGTCCACTTATTCTCCAAAGCACCAGAAGGCAGGACAAGAAGCAACAGATGGAAACTAATCAAGAAGAGAAGCAACCTGGAATTAAGGAGAAACTTCCTAACAGGGAGGACAATTAACCAGTGGAACAGGTTGCCACCAGGAATCATGGGCGCTCCATCACTGGAGGTTTTTAAGAAGAGACTGGACAGCCATTTATCTGAAATGGTAAAGGCTCTCCTGCTTGAGCAGGGGGCTGGACTAGAAGACCTCCAAGGTCCCTTCCAGCTTCCATTCCATTCTATTCTATTCTTCATTCGTCTATTCTGTTCTATTCTACTCTACTCTATTCTGCATTTTATTTTATTCTATTCCACATTCTATTCTGCATTCTATTCTATTCTATATTCTATTCTATTCTATTCTATATTCTATTCTATATTCTACTCTACTCTACTCAACTCAGTTTGAGGGACTTCTGTAGCTGACCTACCCTTCAGAAAACTAGTTTTGGCGTGACTTTATGCTCAAATACAGATACGGATAATCAGAGTTGGAAGGGACCTTATAGGCCATCTAGTCCAACCCCCTGCCCAAGCAGGAGACCCTACACCATTTCTGACAAATGACAGTCCAATCTCTTCTTGAAAGTCTCAAGTGATGATGCTCCCACAACTTCTGAGGGCAACTTCTGTTCTATTGGGTTGATGGTTCTCCCTGTCAGAAAGTTTCTCCTTATTTCCAGGTTGAATCTCTCCTTGTTCAGTTTCCATCCATTATTCCTTGTGTGGCCTACAGACACTTTAGAAAATAGATTGACCCCCTCTTCCTCTCTGTGGCGGCCCCTCAAATATTGGAAGACTGCTCTTTGCACATTGCCAATCCTTTCCAAGGAAATGCAACCCAATATCCACATGGGACCGGCGGGAGGAAGAGAATCCTACCCCTCTGGCACCCTTGAGCAAAAAAAAAAAAAAAAATGGGATGAGAACTCTAATCACCATCTAAAATGCACCAAGAAACCAGCACCTTGGAGATGGGGCCGGTGCTGCTTTAAAGGGAGGAAACGCCTGTAAAATGAGCCCTGGCGCTCTCTTCCCAAAAATGCATCTCTGCTTACACGGAAGCTGCTCTGTGCAGAAGCCAAAGGAAGCTCAGGAGCAGCTAGAAACAATTATAGGTTGACCTTCTCAGGAGTGCGGGAGGAAGGGGAGAACACGGATTCTCCCGGGGCGTGTTTTGCTTGCAGGATGTTATCCAGATCCTTCCTGGAAGGAAAGGCTAGACTAGATTATCGTTCCTCCTCTCGGAGGAGGTGGCTCTTACGCAGGCCTTGGAGGGTGTGTGTATTCTGTATGCTGACCTAGGCTTCCCACAGCAGCACGAAGCTGACTCCTCGTCCAGATAAAACCTCTTTTATTTAGTTTACGCTGAATTCCTCTCCAGCAAAGTCCCAGCCAACAGTTTTTTCAAGAGATTCCCCAATTACAGACTTTTATGAGGCTTGGAGAGTTGCCAGGCTGATATCTTTCAGACACCACACTGTAGCTGACAATACTTGGCAAGATCTTCACCCAAATGAACTAATTGTCTCCTGCAGAACCCCACTCCCCTTTCGCTCTTTTATTCCCCATGGGAGGGGCCATTCACCATCCACCTGTGGCTTTAATCCCGAGTCGACCCTTGTCCCTTAGCTGTTCCCTTCTTCTGGCAGCTCTGCGCCTGCGCACACTGGGAACAGACTCCAGCTGCTCTTCTGCCCCACTGATCTCCGACTCCAAAGGCAGCCAATGTCAGACAGCCCTGGCCCCATCTCTGCCTCCAACGCAGAGCACTTGTCAGAGCCTTCCACAGACTCCAGGACTGGCCCATGTTCCTCCCCAACCCCCTCACTGTCCGAATTGTGGTGGGCCACAGCAGTGTGGTTTAACACCTGCCAAGGAGAGCTTGTGTGCGAGTGAACACCCTTTGGCTCGCCCTGCAAGCAAGCCAGGCAGTTGTGCTCACCACTTGCTGTTCTTCACGTGTGAGGCGAAGTCCTCGCTGGCTGGAGTTTATTCAGCAGGGCACACCTGGAGAGGTTGCCTGCTTTGGGGAGAGGGAAAAGAATATAGGCAGTGTATGTGTACGTGTGTGTCTGCTTTTGAGTCAGTCTTGACTTCTGGGAACTGCCTGGGCAAGTCCCTGCAGTTTTCTTGGCAAGAGTTCAGAAGTGGTTTGTCATTGCCTCCTTCCTAGAGAGGATCAGGCCCAAGTGGGGCTGGAACTCACACTCTCCTGGCTTCTAGCCTAAGGGGAAGGACTAGAACTCACCACCTCCTGGTTTCTAGCCTAATGCAGAACTACTATCATCTCCCAGTTTCTAGCCTAATGTAGAACTAGAACTCACCGTCTCCTGGTTTCTAGCCTAACGTAGAACTAGAACTCACTGTCTCCCAATTTCTAGACAAGGATGCAATAAGAATTCACAATCTCCTGGTTTTAGTGTCTACAACCATGAAGCCACCTGCTCTTTTTAAAGACTTTTGAGCCTTCCATTCCTACCTGATGCATGCCTTTTATCTCACAGTTAGCAAACTTGCTGCTCCAAACCAACCTTTTACAGAAAATATTTGGGATTTCCTCTTATATAACGGAGAAGCCTGGCTATTTCCCACGTGTCATGCTTAATTTATCAAGATAATTCACAGCCTATCTCACCTCAATGCGGCTTGTGAAGATACACACATATGTTTGCACTGCCAAAATCTGGAACTTGAGATCCTGAGGGAAACACACACACACACACAGAGTAACTCTTGGGTCCAAAGCTGGCCACCAGATGGGACAATCCCAGCCATCAGAGTCCGTCTGAAACTCCTCAAACATCAATCCTGAGACCTGCAAATGGTAACACCTCTTTGTAGGAGGCACAACACAGCAAAGGGAAGAGGAAATGAATCTTGGAGACAGTGAGTGTGTACGCATAAGGAACTTGTGTTTTATTGATACACACCACGTTGGCACTGTGTAGGTGGCACTAGGAGAACATGTGCTGCTATTTTTTTTCTTCAGGAAAGCAACAGACATGCAAAAAAAAAAAAATCAGCACAAGGGAGACTTTATTCCTCCCTCTCTCTCCCCCTCCCTCCTTCCCTTTCTCCCTCCCTGCCTGATTCTCCCTCTCTCTCTTCCTCCCTCCTTCCCTTTCTCTCTCTCTCCTTCTCTCCTTGCCTTTCTTCCTCCCCCTCTCTCCTTCCCTCCCTCTTTCCCTCCCTCCTTCCCTTTCTCTTTCCCTCCCCCTCCCTCCCTCCTTCCCTTTCTCCCTCCCCCTCTCTCCCTCCCTCCCTCTCCCTTTCTTCCTCCCTCCTTCCCTTTCTCTCTCTCCTCCTCCCTCCCCCCCACCCTCTCCCTCTCTCCCTCCCTCTTTCCCTTTCTCTCTCTCTCTCCCTCCCTATTTCTCTCCTCCCGCCCCCACTTCTCCAGGCCAAAAATTGCAAATTGACCAAGATCATTTTCAAACGGGTGGTAAGGCCACATCAATTCCTGTCCTTGTCTGAAACACCTCTGGATATCACGGAGCCAGGAGGAAATGGTTGTCAAGCAAGCAATGGAGTAGAAAGAGGAAAGAAAAAATTAATTTCCTGGTGTGTTAACAGAGGCCAGGGCTAAACTAAAATTGCTCCCCTATCGGTCCCATGACCTGCATGAGCTGGGCATGATCCTATGGTCGGGGCTCTCCTTCCTTCCTCCTTCTGCAGAGGCCCAGGGCTTGAGTTTATTTTCCTCTGGAGGAGAGCCATGCCACTTTGCAAGGGAGCTGTCAAAAGGTTTGGGAAGGGGCTGGAACCGGAGCCTGCCTGCAGCTCATTAGAGTCCAAAATAATAATTGCTCAAACGGAGGGTGATATTGAATGTAAAGGATGAAGAAGCAGAGGGAAAGCTTTAAAGGCACTCCAGTCGAATTGCACAAACGGCGTTAAGGATCCCCCACCTTCTGTTTCAGCGAGAAAGCCAGAATTTGTGCAGCACCCACCCTTCAAATCCCAACCTGGGGTTTTGACCTCTTTCTTTCTTTTTCCTGCCACTTTCTTTCTTTTTATTCCTAAACATTTTTAATACAGTGCGTTGTTACAGAAAAGCAAAGGAAGGGCAAAAAGGAATATTAACATAAATACTAATAACAAGAATAATAGTGTAACAGAATAGTTTTAACTAGAGTTCTCTTTATCGTAGCTTGTTTGTAATTCTGTTGGTTATATTGGCATATTTATAATTATAAGCCCTCTTTATATTTAGTTCACACATACCGGTAGCAATCATTTTTCTTCACCTAATTTCTACCTCTTCTCTCTAACCGCTCGTAAAATCTGTTCCATGTCAAGTAACATTCCGTGTCTCCTTTGTCCTTTATTTTTAGTGTCAATCTATCCATCTCTGCACAGTCTAATATTTTCAGAATTACATCCTCATCTGATGGGGTGTTCTCATTTTCCCAAGAGTGTGCAAATACAATCCTTGCTGCTGTCAATACATGCAAAACTAGGTCTATAGTTTTCACAGCCCTCCTTACTTTTTGACCTCACTTTCTGAATTGCTGCTCCTTTTAAGTGGGCGAGTGGAAGTCAGCTATCTCCTTGGATCTTTCTTCTTCCTTTTCCTCACAACCATTCAAGAGTATTGCTTCTCACAGACAAACAAAGACAACCCAGGTTGGCATTGAGCACCCCCCAAAAGGCAGGTGCTTAAAAATCCAGTTGTGTTGGCATAGTCTCATCCATTGAAGGATGTGCACAATTCAACATATTCTCCAAAGCACCTGAGGGCAGGACAAGAAGTAATGAGTGGAAAAACATTAAAGAGAGATCCAACCTAGAACTAAGGAGAAATTTCCAGACAGTGAGAACAATAAATCAGTGGAACGGCTTCTCTCCAGAAGTTGTGGGTGCTCCAACACTGGGAGGTTTTCAAGAAGAGATTGGACAGCCATTTGCCTGGAACGGTGTAGGGTTTGAGCAGGGGGTTGGACTAGAAGACCTCTAAGGTCCCTTCCAACTCTGCTATTCTATTAATGTCTTTGTCTCTGCTGGAAAGGGAAAAAATAGCAATAGCACTTAGACTTATATACTGCTTCACAGTGCTTTGCAGTCTTCTCTAAGCAGTTTGCAGAGTCAGCCTCTTGCCCCACAACAATCTGGGTCCTTGTTTTACCGACCTCGGAAGAACAGAAGACTGAGTCAACCTTCAGCCAGTTGGTCAGGATCGAACTGCTGGCAGTGGGCAGAGTTAGCCTGCAATACTGCATTCTAACCACTGGGAAGGAAGGAAGGAAGGAAGGAAGGAAGGAAGGAAGGAAGGAAGGAAGGAAGGAAGGAAGGAAGGAAGGAAGGAGGAATAGTACTTAAGATGTATATATCGCTTTATAGTACTTTCCAGCCCTCTCAAAGCGGTTTACAGAGTCAGCCTCTTGCCCCCAACAGTCTTGGGTCCCCATTTTACCAACGTTGGAAGGGACGGACAGCTGAGTCAACCTTTGAGCCAGTCGGTCAGGATCGAACTGCTGGCAGTGGGCAGAGTTAGCCTGCAATACTGCATTCTAACCACTGGGAGGGAGGGAGGCAGGGAGGCAGGGAGGGAGGGAGGGAAGAAGATAGCAATAGTACTTAAGACTTATATACCGCTTCGCAGTGCCTTTCCAGCCCTCTCTAAGCAGTTTACAGAGTCGGCCTCTTGCCCCCAACAATCGGGATCCTCATTTTACCGACCTCGGAAGGACGGAAGGCTGAGTCAACCTCGAGCCAGTCAGTCAGGATCGAACTCCTGGCTGTGGGCAGAATTAGCCTGCAATAATACGGCACTCCAACCACTACCCCATCACGGCTCTTGAAACATCCTGCCTCGAGGGTTTGGCTCGAAGACCTCCAGTGCCCCTTCTAACCTGTATGATTCTATAATTCGCCCCCCCTCGCGGGGTAAATCTTCGTTTTAGTTTCTTGCATCCGGAAAAGAAACCAGGAGGGGACCATGAAGCTTTGCCTCGCCTAAGAAGAAGGGGAGGGGGGGGGGGCTTCTCCTCTGGTGTCTTGCTTGCCCCACCCTACCTCAACCCCAGAGTGTTGACAGCTCTGCTTTATGGCCTCTGCAGCATAGTTCTTCTAACCCGCGCTGCCACCCCCCCCAGCCCAGCCCTCCCACATCCAACCTAGCAAATTCCACACTCCTTTGTGGCCTCCAATCACTTAAGGTTGTGCATTTGGCAGGAGGGGGGGGTGGGGTCAAGGCAGTTGGGGGTTTGTGGTGGGAAGGCTGCAGGGCCAGGTCTTTTTCCAATTAGGGTGTGTGTGTGTGCACGCGCGTGTGTGGTTTTTTTTCTTTCTCTTTCCCTTCCCCTGTTCGGCAGCATCTCCTCCGCCCTGGGTTTTTTTTTTATTATTATTATTTTTGCTTTTTGCAGCTGCACCGGCCCTCGCCCCGTGGCCCCCTGCTTTCTCACGCTCCCCTTGCCAAGTCATGTAATTGGCTGGGCGGCCGCCAAGACTCCGAGGTCGGCGTGTTAGCCTTGCTGCTTAACAGGAGGTGTTTTGCTTTAACGCTCCTCTCCGGAGACTTTCTTTTTCCCTACACACACACACATGCACACAACTCCTCCTGGCTCCTGGTCAAGGTCACAGCTGAGCGGCCACACCACCACAACGCTCTAAGGCAGAGGGAGGGACACACACACACACACACACACACAAGCCTCCCGGAATCTCCAGCTAGCAAGGCCAAAAGGGGGCTGGGGATTCATAATACAGTAATCTAGTATACAAGAGTTGGAAGGGACCTTGGAAGTCTTCTAGTCCAACCCCCTGGTCAAGAAGGAGAGCCTGTACCAACTTCAGACAAAGGGTTGGCCAATCTCTTCTTGAAAACCTCCAGTGTTGGAGCCTTTACAACTTCTGGAGGCAACTTCTGTTCCACTGGTTGATTGTTCTCCCTGGCAGGAAATTTCTCCTTAGTTCCAGGTTGCTTCTCTCCTTGATAAGCTTCCATCTGTTTCTTTTTTTTTTCTTCTCCTGCCTTCTAGTGCCTTGGAAATTAGGTTGACCCCCGCTCTTCTCTGTGGCAGCCCCTAAAATATTGTAAGATTGCTCTCTAGTCACCCCTAGTTCTTCTCTGAAGACTAGACTTCCTAGCAGAGGTGGGTATTCAGCGGGTTCTGACCGGTTCTGCAGAACCGGTAGTGGAAATTTTGAATAGTTCAGAGAACCAGCAAATACCACCTCTGACTGGCCCCGCCCCTATCTATTCTCTGCCTCCTGAGTCCCAGCTGATCGGCTGCGTCTTCTTTGGTTGCCCTGCACAGGAGAACGGAGCTGGAAAGCAGGTTAGTGGGGTGGGGAGGGAATGGGGATATTGCAGTATCCTTCCCCTGCCATGCCCACCAAGCCACGCTCACAGAACCGGTAGTAAAAAAAAATTGAATCCCACCACTGCTTCTTAGCCCTTCAAGAATACACCAAAGTTGGTGTATGGGTGTATCCCAACATATGGGATACAGCCAAGGTGTATTTTAGAGGACTAGCCATAACTTATGCAGGAAGAAAAAAATAAGGAAAAAGAAGCAACCTCCAAAGGCATTAGAAGGAGAGTGCAAAAGATTGGCAATAGAGCTAGAGAAAGAAACACACACACACTAAGAATCTTAAAAACCAAATGGAACTAATAAAACACAGTTTAACTGGAAAGGAAGAACTTGGACAGGCTAAAGTAGACAGAGGTGCAAATTCTGGAAGGAGTTACTCCACCACTGGAAGTGATGTTTTCCCTCTCTGGGCCCTACTCTTTTTCACTTCCTACCTCTTGGCCTTTCTTTAGCCTGGATTTGGGTCGGAGTGCAAGCGGAACCCTCCTTTAAAGCCGGAGTCTTCAAACTTGGCAAATTTAAGACTTGTGGACTTTCAACTCCCAGAATTCCTGAGCTAATGTGAATGGAGGAGGAATTCTGGGGGTTGAAGTCCACAAGTCTTAAAGCTGTCAAGTTTGAAGACCCCTGGCTTTAAAGGGTCTGCACAAACTTTAAAAGGTGGTGCTTGAATTAATTGAGGGCCTCGTGGATGTACCTGTTCTGCTTTCTCTGGCAGCCGTACAGGAAGCTGGGGGTTTCCTTCCAATCTTGAGTGGACCTGCCAGTCACAAGATCTCCAGGTGGTCTCCCTTCTGTGCACTGACCCAGCCTGACCCTAAGCCCAGGCAAAAGCTGAAGGTGTTTCCTGCACAGAGGAACTGGGGAAGGTTCATGAGCTCTATGAGCAATTGAGTTGGCTTGCTTTCCCTTCCCGTCAAGAGGAAACAGATCCGTCATGCCCCGTTCCCCATTTCTAATCCTTCCTACTGTCTGTGCGGCACTCCTCCTCCTCCTCCTCTTCAGCTGGAATTCCAGATTCCACCCTCCAGCTTTTAATCAAGTTGGATCCTCCCTTGAGGGACCGAAACAAGAAAGGGGTCAAACAACCAACTTTGCAGGCCAGTCCTCCTGCATTACAAGGGGCTGCCTTGAGAAAGTTGCATTGGGTGGCCACGCTCTCTTGCACCATTTGCCACACATCCCTGCACACTGCAGTTTCTTCTCCCTTCCTTCTGTCATCCCCACCCACTTCTTAAAAAAAAAAAAAAAAGAACAAAAAACCCAGACGGAGCCAGCACGGAGAGAAAGACACACAACTTTTGCAACCTCTCTTCCCCGATCTGGGACAAGGAAGCCGTCCAAAAGGCTGGAACCCATTCCTGACACAGCGGAGATGGGAAAAATAAGGAAGGGAAGGAGACCTTGAATTATCGCACTACAGGGAAGGTTTTCCTATCCAGGATTGGCTGGGGTTGAGGAGTGGAGCTTTCCTGGGGGCCATTTCCTCCACCCCCATCCCTGCTTCTCTCAGTGGCCTGGGACAAAATGCCGGTTTCCTTCCTTCCTTCCTTCCCCTGGCTCTCACCTCTTCAGGCCCACGTGGAAAGAATCAGCAAGCAGGCAAGACAACAACACAGTGTGGAAGGAGAAATACATGCGGGTCGTCTTAGACATGCGACCATTCGTTTAGCAGCCAAAGTTAGAACAGCACTGAAAACAGGGACTTGCAGCCAAGTCACTCTTCAACTCGCAACCTTATGCCACCAGGTTTGAAATTTTGGACCTACACAACCTACAACTACCCTGCCTACGGTCTGACCCAGGGGTGGGATTCAAATGGCATTACTACCAGTTATTCATATAGTTGTAAGTTGAGGACTATCTATATAGCCAAGGAGCTCTGAGAGCTGGCGAGACTACCAAGGCCTGGCACAGCCCATAATACTCATCTGACCCCAAGCTTGATCTTTTCCATTTGACTAAAATTCTCCAGAATAGGCAGGGGAATTACCATTTCTTTTTACTGATTCTCCTCCACTACCAAAAAAAAGTGAATCAAAGCAGTTGCCTGAACTCTCTTGCTGCACAACTATGAAGTGTTTGAAATGAAAAGGGGACCACTCAGAAATGCCAGGAGAACTGTTGGTTAGATAGGAAGTTAAAAAAGAAAAAACAATAGAGCAGAAGAAGGGCAAACAATTTCTCTAGTGTTGTTGCTCCTTCCCACTCCAGAATGGACAGAGACGTCCATGTAAATGTCCAGCTCAGCTCTGGGGCAAACCCGATGGCAGTAGTTAAGTAAACAAAAATGGCTTGGAAGATTGTCTCAACGTTGAAAAGAATTTTGAACGCCTGCTTGGAAACACGGAGATTACAGAAAGATGCAATCAAAGTCCAGACACTCTGAAAAGCCTGTCAGGGAGATAATGGCAACTGTCGTTGCCCCTTATCGCTCGAGGAGGGATGTAAATGTGCAAGCAGGAGCTAGCAAATTTGCAGAAGGAATGACAAAGTAGGGTAAACTTGCCTTAGATTGCCAGCGGCCCCTTCCCTGGCCGGAGATGTTTAAACAGAGGCCTCACAGCTGTTGGTCAGGAGAGGACAGTGGCAATCTGGCTGAGCAAATTGTGGCCTATACCAGAGGTGGTATATTCAGCTGGTTCTGACCGGTTCTGCAGAACCGGTAGTGGAAATTTTGAGTTGTTCAGAGAACCGGCCAATGCCATCTCTGACCGGCCCCGCCAACCCCATCTATTCTCTGCCTCCCATTGAGTCCCAGCTGATTGGCTGGGTCTCTTTGGTTGCCCTGCCTAGGAGAATGGAGCTAGAAAGCAGGTGAGTGGGGTGGGGAGGGAATAGAGATTTTGCAGTATCCTTCCCCTGCCACGCCCACCAAGCCACGCCCACAGAACCAGTAGTAAAAAAAATTTGAATCCCACTACTGGTCCACACCCCGGTTGGCCTTCCCAGGTGGAGCAGACAGGAAACAGAGCCAGAGTAGCTAATTCTACTTCATTGTAAGGCTATATTAACAGAATCTGCAATTTTGAAAGTACAAATGTCCCTTTAGAGCCTAGAAATTAGGGAGGGTCCCTTCTGAATCTCTTTTTCCACCCATTATGCATCTGAGGGCTAAGTTCTCTGACTGTTTCCCTAAGCACCGTTTCTTCAGTCCCCCAAGGTCTTTCATGCATAACTTTACAGGTAGTTTTCAACTTAAAGAAGTTTGTTTAGTGACTGGTACTGAAAAAAAAAGTGACTTATGACCGTTTCCCCCTCTTATGATCCTTGTAGCATTCGCATAGTAATGTGGTCAGAATTCAGGCACTTGGCAACTGACTTGTACTCATGCAGTGTTCCAGTGTCTTGTGATCGTCTTTTGCGACCTTCCAACAAGCAAAATCAATGGGGAAGCCAGATTCACTTAACAACAGTGTTGGTAACTTAATAACTGCATTGATTCACTTAACAACGGTGGCAAGAAAGGTCGTAAAATGGTCACCAAACTCAATAGCTGTCTTGATTAGCCGTTGAAATATTGGGCTGAATTGTGGTCATAATATAACTTAACCCTTCTTTAACCCAAAGCACAGTTGGTTTCAAATAGATAATTCGGATGCATTTGTGGCTGCTGCCCATGATAGTTGAACTACTGTCCCCAGCAGCCACAGCAAGTGCTGAGAGATGCTAGGAGTTGTAGTTCAAAAACAGCTGGAATGACAGGTGTTGCTTGCCTTTGTGTACATTAATTTTAAAAAAGTCTCAAATTGTCCTACCTTCTATAAAGATAACCTCTTGGCGTCCTCTCACCTTCAGCATTCCAGTAAAGTAAATTCTCTAGTTTTGGTCTGGAAAGGAAATAAATACATAAATAAAAGCCAAATGTTGCTATGTAAAGTATAAATGTTACTTTAAAAATGGTAAAATTTGAGACAGTATCAACCTGATCACTAAGAAACATTTAACCTGCTTAAAACAAACTTAGGGCCACACCTAGATTACTGCATCCAGTTTTGTTCACCACACTATAAAAAAAGTTGTTGAAACTCTAGAAAGAGTGCAGAGAAGAGCAACCAGGATGATGAGGAAACTGGAGGCTAAAACATATGAAGAATGGTTACAGGAACTGGGCCTGGCTAGTCTAGTGAAGAGGACCAGGGGAGACAAGACAGCAGTCTTCCAATATTTGAAGGGAGATGGAGAGAAAGAAAAGGAAAGGGGAAGAGAAAGAGAAAGAAAGGAAGGAAAGAGGGAAAGAAAAAAGGGGGAGAGAAAGGAGAGAACAAAAAGGGAGAAAGAATGAGAGAGGAGAGAAAGAAAAAAAAAGGAAGGAAGGAGAGAAAGAAAGAAAGAAAGAAAGAAAGAAAGAAAGAAAGAAAGAAAGAAAGAAAGAAAGAAAGAAAGAAAGAAAGAAAGAAAGGGAGAGAAAGAGAGGAAGAGAAAGAGAGGGAGAGAAAGAGAGGGAGAGAGAGCAAGAGAGATGGAGACTAAAACATACGATGAACGGTTGCAGGAACTGGGCCTGGCTAGTCTAGGGGAGAAGGACCAGGGGAGACAGGAGAGCAGCCTTCCAATATTTGAGGGGCTGCCACAGAGAGGAAGAGGGGGTCAAGCAATATTCTAAAGCACCTGAAGGCCAGGCAAGGAATAATGGATGGAAACTTACCAAGGAGAGATTCAACCTGGAAATAAGAAATTTTCTGACCATTGAACAATCAACCCATGGAACAGAAATTGCCCTCGGAAGTTGTGGGAGCTTCATCCCTGGAGGCTTTCAAGAAGAGACTGGACAGCCGTCTGTCAGAAATGGTGCAGGGTCTCCTGCTTGGGCAGGGTGGAGTTGGACTAGATGACCTACAAGGTCCCTTCCAACTCTGTTAATCTGTATCTGTAAACAGTATTTAATCCACACCGCCTGGGAGCCTCACATCCAAGCCTCTGCATCCCACCCACCCATCCCCCATTGCAAAATACAGGACCAGGTTTAGTGACTGTTCAAAAAAAAGTGACAAAAAGCAACTTACGATCGATTTTCACACTTAGCAATTGTTGTAGCATCCCCATGATCACATGATTAAAATTCTGGCAACTGGCATGTACGTTGCACTCTCCCACCAGGTTCATGTGGGCAAAACTCTTATAACACTTTGTCTTGCTGAGCAGGGGAAATTTTGGGCTGTTGTGGTCGTAACTCAATGTGATGACCCAAAGGGGCATGGCACAAAAGCAACAAAGTCACAAAAGTAGGTAAAATCCCTTTAATTCCTCCAACTTGGCCCCCAATGTCCAGTTATCATCGGCTGGAGAAAAAACTCTCCCAAGAACAGTCTTTAAAGGGAAGAAATTCAGTCCATATTGAAAGTACATTTAAATTATAAATTAAAACCAACACAAACCACGGCTGCAGCAATTAATGAGGACACGGCAGGATAAGGAATTGCAGACTTCAAAAGATAACAAAACACACACAGTTGGGAGGACGCCAGAACCCAGACAGGACTTGATAAACAAAGATAATGCATGCTTTGCTTCCAGCAAGGTTCTGTGCGCAAATGCCCTTTTAAAATCCTGGTTTTCCCAGCTGCAGCTAATGAAGGGAATCAGGGCCTTTTCCTCTCCTGTAACCCACTTTGCTCCCTTATCCGTTCCTCCCTGCATGCCCTAGGATGCCTGGGTCTTCTTCTGAATGCCCAGCCGGACAGTGCCCTTCCCCAGTTTCCTCCACAGCCACCGGAGCCACACTCCCACTCCCTGTCAGATATTCGACCTCCCCCTTGGGCAAACAATAGATACAAACTCAGTGTAAACCGCTCCAAACTCAATTGCAGAAAATACGACTCCAGCAACAGAGTGGTCAATGCTTGGAACTCACTACATCCTCAAACCCCTCAACTTTTAATCTTAAACTGTCTACCATGGACCTCACCCCATTCCTAAGAGGCCTGTAAGGGGCTTGCATACGTGCACCAGCGTGCCTACTGTCCCTGCCCTACGGTTCCTATTTATTCATACTCATGTATTATGTATATACTTACATTTATACTTATAGGTTTATATGTTATGTTCGTACTTCTACTTGTTTTCTCATACATGCTTGACAAACTAAACTAAATAAAATGAAATGAAATGAAAATAAGGTCCAGCAACAGCAGCTATCTGGTTTGTATAAATGTGGGGGGGCCCTCGGTGTTCTCTTCACAATGCCGGACAAAGGAGGACCAACCTGGTGTCTCAGCTAGGAATCTTCCTGGTGACACAGCTGTAACCAATGCAAATACCATCCTGGTCAATCTGGAGAGACCCTGGCAACCTACTTGCAGTCTTGCTGACAAAAAGAAGGAGCAAACAATGCCATGGAGAGGTGGAGGGCCCATCCAAATCTTAAATATTTCATTAGACAACAGAGAGATGCAGGTTTTTTTCCCCTCTCAAAACCCGGGGGGGAGAAAAGAGACTGAAGAAGAGCGAGGAAAAAGCAAACACTCATTTTGAAGCAAGCTGAAAGAGAGGGGCAGAGAAAGAGAGAGATGACTTGGGAGGAATATAAAGGGGGCACCTGAGCGGGGTTTGAACCCCAGTGCAGGTGGTTAGAGAGTGACATTGTGCAAATGTAAGACCCCAGTTGCTGTGGCTAAGACGACACATCGAAATCTGCGCAAATGCAAGCTACAGACTCTAACACGAACAATAATGTGGTTTGAATTCTAATTTGGTTGTGTAAAATAAAAAAAATGTTGCAGTCTGCTACAATTCCCAAAAGCAGATGAGTTAGTAATAGGTAGCCCAGCGATCTACACAGGCTGTGCATGCATCCCTGGATGTTTATGGTTGAAGAGCGATATGAATGAAGCGTCCTTTAAAGAAAAAAAGGCATTTTAGTGCCCCTGGGACAGAAATAAGTAGGAGAAACAGGTGCCTCTTTATTTTTTATAATCGAGACTGGCAGTTCATAAGGGGTGCTACATTTAGGTTGCCAAATTCCAGATGGCAACAGCCAAGAGAGACAGGTGAATTGTACTCTCTGCTCCCATCTAATGTCTGTCTGGGGGGTTGCACCTCAAATTCCACTTCTTTGAGATGGATGGCTATATAAATAAGATAGGTAGATAGGTAGACAGGTAGGTAGGTAAGTGGGTAGATAGGCAGGCAGGCAGGCAATGCTGAATGGATGGATGGATGATAGATAGGATAGATGGATGGATGGATGAAAGGGTGAGAGGGAAGGAGGATGGATAGATAGATAGATGGATGGATTATAAGGTAGATATTATAGAAAGAGGGAGGATGGATGGATGGATGAAGGATGGGTATGATAGATATAGATAGACAGACAGACAGAGACAGACAGACAGATTATAGATATGCTGAATGGATGGATGATAGATAGGATGGGTGGGTGGGTGGATGAAAGGGTGAGAGGGAAGGTGGATGGATAGATGGATGGATTATAAGGTAGATATTATGGAAGGAGGGAGGATGGATGGATGGATGAAGGGATGGATAAAGGATGGGTTAGATAGATAGATAGATAGATAGATAGATAGATAGATAGATAGATAGATAGATAGATAGATAGATAGATAGATAGATAGATAGATAGATAGATAGATAGATAGATATGCTGAATGGATGGATGGATGATAGATTGGATGGATGGATGGATGGAGGATGAATAGATGACAGAGAAAAAAGAGATGATGGATGGATGGATGAAAGGCTGAGAGGGAAAGGGGATGGATGGATGAAGGTAAATATTATGGATTGAGGGAGAAGGGATGGATGAAGGGATGGATGGGTATGATAGACAGACAGACAGACCCCAGGTTGTTTTATTTCAGAGGGAAGCCAGGTAAGGGCCTCTTTAGCAAGGCTGAGGTTAATCCAAAGAGCTAGAGCTCCATCTCTTAAACACTTCTTAATATCGCCTCTTCCCCCCACTTTATTTGCCAAATGACCTCCAGCCACCCCCTCCAGAGCCTTTCTCTCCTGCCTCTTCTCTTGACGTTGGCCTCTGGTGAATAGGACCTTCGAATCCGCTTCGTACTTGATTTATCAACCCTCTTTAAAGACACTTATGAATAATTCAGAACGATGTGAGATTATGAGGAGGATCGTGTTCCCTTCCCCCCCCCCACCCCATTTCCAACCTTGAATCTTTTTCTCTCCCCCCACCTCCACACCTCTCAGGCACCAAGAGATGGGCCCAGACTGCTGTCAGTTAGATAAATATAATCTATTGCCAATTAAGTGCTCTTTTGCTGTCTCCTCTTCACAAGGAAACACCTCGAGTTAGGGTAGCTGCTCCCAGGAACGCTGACAATTATTGATTGTGAGAATAGAAAGCCTGCTTTTATTTTTATTTTATTTTTAAAAAAAAACAGCTTGGGTCAGTTGAGCACTTCCCCTTGGTATGTAAATAAGATCTGACATCATTTTTTTTTTCCCGTGGAAAAAATTACCACAGAAAGCTTTGATTTCTCTTATTCTGGGCTCCTAAAGACATTTAACAGCCTAAAAATGGATGCAACTATGGATCCTTTCCCCTCCCGCTTCTCTGATTTTATTTATCATTTAAATAAATAGATTAGCCTCCGACACTCTGGATCAACTGGTTTGAGTCTCTGCAAAACCTCAAGGCGTACTTGGTTAACTTAGCTGGGACCCATTTATGCAGGGTGACTTAAACAAGATTTGTTTACATAATTAACTCAATTGTCTGGATTCTCCTTGCGCAACTGAACCATAAGCAAAGTTCAGGAGCTGAGTTTGCATCACCTACCGACTAAAAATGGTGTTGGGAGATTTGTAGTTTAGGGCAACAGATAACAGAGTTGGAAGGGATCTTGTAGGTCATCTAGTCCAACCCCCCGCCCAAGCGGGAGGCCCTTACACCATTTCTGACAAATGGCAGTCCAATCTCTTCTTGAAAGTCTCAAGGTAGGTAGGTAGGAACCAGAAGGTGTGACAGTAAAGCCTTCATTTGGGGAGCAATTCCTATTTATTGGGCAGAGAAGGCCAGGATTATGACTATGGCCAGGAAAAGGAGAGATAACTTTAATAAAAGTAGACAAAATACAGCTTAGACCCTAAGTAAGCATACTGCATTAGCAGCACTCGGTGCAGTGTAAGAACCAGGCCTATAATTCAAACTGAAGTTCAAGAGATAAATATAAATAAATTTTTATATATATGACATTTATGATTTGTGATGTATGAAACTTGCAAGTTTGTGAAAAAGGAGCTTTGTGTCACTGTACAACTGCAAAATTATTCTGCCATTTAGGCTTGCATTTAATCCAGATTTGCTTCTCGACTTATGACCAACGAACATTTCTATGTTGCTATGCAAGATAGTTGTTCAGTGGGTTTTAACTTGTTTTACAACCTTTCTTTGTTAAGGGAATCGCTGCAGTTGCTAAGTTAGTCACAGGGTTGTTAAGTAAATTGGACATCTCCAGTGACTTCGCTTGTCAGAAGGTCGCAAAAGGGATTCAAGTGACCCCGGGGATATACAGCTGTCATAAATGTGAGTCAGTTGCCATCTGAATTTTGATCAGGTGACCGTGAGGATGCTCTAATAGTTCTAAATGGCTTTTTTCAATCCCTTTGTAACTTTGAACGACCAGTAAATGAATTGTTGTTTAAGTCAAGGACTACCTCTGTTTCATAAAGACTCTTTAGAATAGAACAGAACAGAATATAATAGAATATAGGATAGACAGAACAGAACAAAACAATAGATAAGAGAATAGAATAGAAATAGAACAGAACAGAACAGAGCAGAGCAGAATAGAATAGAACTCTTTATTGGCCAATAAAGAGGAATTTGTCTTGGTGCAAATACTCTCAGTGTATATAAAAGAAAAGATATATTTGTCAAGAATCATAAGGTACAACACTACCTTATGTCATAGACATATGACATATGTCATATGTCATAGTCATAGAGTACAATAAGCAATCAAATCATACTAGGAAACAATCAACATAATCCATAAGGATACAAGTGACAAGATTACAGTCATGCAGTCACACGTGGGAGGGGATGGGTAATAAGGAGTGATGAGAAGATTAATAGTAATAGTACTGCAGACTTTGTAAATAGTTGGACAGTGTTGAGGGAATTATTTGTTTAGCAGAGTGATGACATTTATGGAAAAAACTGTCCTTGTGTCTAGTTGTTCTGGTGTGCAGTGCTCTATAGCACCATTTTGAGGGTAGGAGTTGAAACAGTTTATGTCTTGGGATATGAGGGGTCTGTAGATATTTTCACAGCCCTCTTTTTAACTCCTGAAGTATATACAGGTCCTCCATGGAAGGCAGGTTGGTAGCAATTGGTTTTTCTGCAGTCTTAATTACTCTCTGAAGTCTGTGTCTGTCCTGTTGGGTTGCCGAACCAAACCAGACAGTTATATAGAGCTGCAGATGAAAGACTCAATAATTCCTCTGTAGAAGGAATCCATAAAGTGGTTTAAAAGGGAATTGAAGCACATGAGAAAGAGGGAGAGATTTTAAGTCTTGCCGTCCATAGGATGAAACCTATGGAACATGCAAAGAAGTGACTTCGGCCTAATTCGTTTTTCCACCCCCCCTGTTTATTTCGGATTTGATTCCAAACCCCGAAAGCCAAAATGAGGTCCCAGGTTTTCCATCTAATCCAAACAGTTATTCGTTAACTTAGAGAAGGTTTGTTGCCTCCTCTTGTTTGCCAGGGAGACAGCAAAGGCTGGAGGGGGTGGGGGGCTGTTTATCTCCCCATCAGTCAATAACACCACACTGCCTGCCCCAGAGGTCAGCCAGCGGAGGCTGGAATTTTAACCCAAGGGGCTGGACGCTTTCCCTGCTCTCTCACCAGCTTGTCAGTAACTCAAGCACCCTGGATTTATTCAGCTCGAGATCTTCAGGTTTCAAAAGGATAATCTGGGAATAATTGGGAGTTAAGGAACACTGCTGCCCTTCATCCCACAGATTGACATTTTATGCCATTCTAATTTGAGGGGCCGATTGGACCCAAATGATCATTATTGTCTTAGGGTACCTTAATTGGGTACCTTAATAAAAGGGATGCAGTGGCTCAGTGGTTAAGACGCTGAGCTTGTCTATCAAAAAGGTTGGCAGTTTGGCGGTTCGAATCCCTAGCGCTGTGGAACAGAGTGAGTTCCTGTCCTTGTCCCAGCTTCTGCCAACCGAGCAGTTCGAAAGCACGTAAAAAAATGCAAGTAGAAAAATAGGGATCCCTTTGGTGGGAAGGGAACAGCGTTCTGTGCGCCTTCGAAGGCGTTTAGTCATGCCAGCCACATGACCACGGAGACATCTTCGGACAGAGCTGGCTCTTCGGCTTTGTAGCGAAGATGAGCACCGCCTCACTAGAGCTAGCATGGAACTACTAGCATGTATGTGCAAGGGGAACCTTTATCTTTTACCTTAATAGCTTTGCTGGTTAGTCACAGCACAGGATCAAGAACTAGGAGCTCTGGAGGACACTGGCAATCTCTCTTTCTCAAACTCAGTCCCTCTTTTCTTCCCAAAGCCTTTGAAAATAAATCAGTGGATTGATGGGGAGCTCCATATTCAATTGATCAATCCGAATAGAGCTAGAAGGGACCTTGGAGGTCTTCTAGTCCAACGCCTGCTCAAGCAAGAAACTCTACCATTTCGGACAACTGACTGCTCAGTCTCTTCTTAAAAGCCTCCAGGGATGGAGCACCTACAACTTCTGAATGCATTGGTTAATTGTCGTCACTGTTAGGAAATTCCTCCTCAGTTCTAGGTTGCTTCTCTCCTTTATTAGTTTCCATCCATGGCTTCTTGTCCTGCCTTCCGGGGCTTTGGAAAATAACTTGACTCCCTCCTCTTTGTGGCAGCCTCTCAAATATTGGGTGATTGCTATCGTGTTACCCCTAGTCCTTTTCTCTAGACTGGCTAAACCCAAATCCTGCATCCTGTTGTGGTTTACCGGCAGCGGGTGCAGATGGCAGCAGAATCGGACAGTGAGGAAGAAAGGGAACCAGTCAGGGAGCCTGGAGAGGACTCGGACGAGGGTCCAGCATCCGATGGAGGGACGGGGCCAGGACCATTTGGGAGTGAGGTGCTGCCTTTGGAGCCTTCGGAGTCTGGCAGCAGCGAGGCAGAGGACCAGGGGAGCCTGTTCCCAGTGCACATATGCACAGAGCTGCTAGAAGTTGAGAGAAGCCAAAACAGAAGGGGCAACTCGGGAGTAAGGCTGGGAGGTGATTGCCTCTCCCATAAGGGATAAAAGTCAGTCCTCTATGATGAAGAGCTTTGCAGGAAGCAAAGTAGTTCGATAGATTCCGTCCTCCTTGAAGCTCTGTGTACTCTGGTCATTTTTTTCTGGTACTTCGGTTGGTTTCTGTTATAATTAATTGGATACTTCTGTTTTGGGCAACATTCCACAGCACTGAAAGGCATGTGCTTATCTTGGGGAACTGTTTAAGATTAGTTCTGACTGGGAATGAAAGTAATTCCCAACGTTGCAATAAAATAGATTTTGCTTTTAAAACAAGTTTGATATTAATTACATTTGATGAAGCCTGGGTCAGAACATAACCGTTCTTCTTATGTTGTACTGAAACATAACTACCTTCTTTAAACAGATCCAAAATGGGAAGACTGAGGAGTGGACAAGGGTGACATTTTTGCCCTTTTGCTCTTATGGAACTTTGAAACGTTCACAGGTGAGGCAGAAATCCAGCAAGCCCTTCTGTTCAGAGGCAAATTCCTTCCTTGAGGAATTTAAATACAGGACGTCCTCCACCTATGACCACCATTGAGCCCAAAATTCCCATGGCTAAATGAGCTAGGTGTTCAGTGAATTTTGCCCCATTTTATTATCACCTTCCTCACCACGGTTGCTTAAGTGAATCACTGCAGTTGTTAAGTTAGTAACATGGTCATTAAGTGAACCTGGCTCCATCAGAAAAGATGATCCCGTGACGCAGGGATGGAGCCAGTTGCTAAGCGGCTGAATTTTGATCACGTGACCATGGAGATACTATAAGGGTCGGGTAATAACAACAGATAATCAGAGTTGGAAGGGACCTTATAGGTCATCTAGTCCAACCCCCCGCCCAAGCGGGAGACCCTACACCATTTCTGACAAATGACAGTCCATGTTCTTCTTGAAAGTCTCAAATGATGATGCTCCCACAACTTCCAAGGGCAACTTCTGTTCCATGGGTTGATTGTTCTCACTGTCAGAAAGTTTCTCCACACAGAAAGAATGAAAAATGGTCCCCAGTCACGTCGTAACAATCGCTAAACAAACAGTTGTAAGTCGAGGACTACCTATAAAATCCACAAAACCAGCCTTGGTAACATTTAAAAGTGTTTGGAGGTTAATTCTCATGGATGTAAGTCACACAAAATGCTCTGAAAATTGAGAAAGCTCCCCTCTGAGGCAGAAACTCTGTGATTTCTAGAAGTCGTAGGCAGAGAGCTGTGTTAGCCTACGATGGCCAAAAATTATAAAGAATGTATTTGGGAGCGCTTTAATATGTTTGAGTATTAAAGGGATATGTTTTCATGTTTTCATCCATGCAGCTCACCTACACCCAATGCATACCTTTCTAGAGTTTCAGTAAATGCTAGATTTCTAGAGTTTTGGTGAAACTAACAAAATCACCCTAGGGAAGGGATTCATGGCTGGCCAAATCTTGCAAAAGGCTTGAGGCTACCCTTAATGGAAATGGGTAGGATGTGTTTTACTAGTTATTCCCCAGAGATTTAAAAAAAAAACCCACAAGATCAGAGACTGAAACATTTGCCCTTTTGCAAGGCTTATTTAAACCATTTAAAAAATTTAAATTACACATAAAAAAAATAAAGCCATTGCAGGATTAACTTTCTGCAGACTTAAAGTTTTCTGCGCTAAAGGCTCTTTTGCATTCTTTTGTTCAGGAAATATGACCAACTCCAAACAGACCAGAGTTGGAAGGGAACTTAGAGGCCTTCTAGTCCAACCCCCTGTCAAGCAGGAAACCTTATACTATTTCACACAAAATGGTTCTCTAATTCTCTTCTTAAAATTGGAGGCCTTTCATAACCCACCAGGATAACACTTTAACTGTGGAATAGAGTCGTTTCATCATGTAATTTAGAAGAACACAGGACTGCTCCTGGATATGGAGGCTCGACTTAGCAGTGAACTTTCAACCCAATACAGATAAGTGCAACTGCGAACAGCGAACTCAATATCCTGACGGCACGAATAACGAAGTTTAAATGCTGATCCTAAGTGAACCTGGCTCATCCCTCTCTGTATGTATCTTGGTGAAACTTTTAGCCCAGAGGCATTTCAGCAATTACAAGCCTTTCTCTCAGCAAGTTCTAAAACGAGAGTGGCTTGCTTTTTATTTATTCTCTGACTCTCCATTTTTTTCCCCACCCCTCAAGGTTTGAGGCTTGGAAAGAAATCTATCTTAATCAGAGCCCTGGAAATTACAAGCAAGAGGTGCTTGTGTGTGTGCGTGCATGATAACTTTTAAACAAAAGGAAGAGAACAAATTAAATTACCATCTAATTTGATGAACCGACTGGTTGTTGTACCAATCTTTTCTGGAGGCCCACTTCATTTTAAAACTCTTTCTCTCTCTCTCTCCCTCCTCCTTTACCTCTTAAGAGTCAGCTCTAATGAATAAGGTACAATTGGAGTTTAATAGGCTGCATCGTGCTTTAACATCTGATCCCGTGGCAACTGCTCTTTTCTCGAGATTTTAAACAGCCTGAAATGCTGTTCATTGTCCCGCTTAAAACGGGCGATGCTGGGCTCCCCCCGCCCTCCCAAGGGGCTGGGGTGGGCGTATGTATCAATTTGTTTGTGCCTTCTCTCCAAGGCAGATCCTCTTTCCTGACTTATGAATAGGTGGGGAGGGGAGAAGGGCCCGAAGAAGGAGACAATGAACCAGATGATTTGGCTCCAAGGAGACCGTGGGCCCACTCTCGGCTGGAATGGTGACATATGGTCCACCTCGGAGCTAAGCCGTAGCTTTTCAATAGGGAAAACTTGTACCTCTCGGCACAAGAGCCCAGCATTCGTTTTTTTTATGGCCATCCATTCATGCCTCCTCCGGTTTTTTATATTATTATTTTTTTTAACGTGGCTTTGTTTTCTTTTGCTCTGGGGAGGGAGGAAAAGGAGGAAAAGCCAACATCCAATGTTGACCAATGGAAAACAGAGGCAGGGTGGAGTGGCAGGCGATGCTGGAAGAAAGAAAGAAAGAAAGAAAAAAGAAGTAACAGAAATGCTCGTGTTTACTTTCTGCTGCCTTGGAGGAATGGGGTGAAGTTGCAGCCCCGTGCAAAGAAAGCTCGAAAGGGGGCTTCGGGGGTGCGTGACAAAGCCAGACCCCCCCCCCCTCCGCTCTCTCATTTTGCTCTGCCTCGTTTCGAAGGCCTTCCTCTAAGAGCAGGAAACCATTCTGACACATGCACAGAAGTTTCTCCTGGCTAGGAGAGGGGTCAGTCAAGCAGGCAAAACCACATCAAGCACCTGGATAAAGCATCGCCAATTTCCTGGACAACTCAAAAAAAAGGGGGTGCTATCACCGACGTAGTACAAAGCCCCTCACTAGCTGGTGGGAATAGAAAAACAGATGACTTTGATTTTTGCATTTAAAGTGATGCATGTCTTTAGAGCAGAGCAGAACAGAATAGAATAACAGAATTGGAAGGGACCTTGGAGGTCTTCTACTCCAACCCGTTTAGGCAGGAAACCCTACACCGCTTCAGACAAATGATTATCCAATATCTTTTTAAAAACTTCCAGTGTTGGAGCATTCACAACTTCTGGAGGCAAGTTGTTCCATGGATTAATTGTTCCAACTGTCAGGAAATTTCTCCTTAGCTCTTCTCTCCTTGATTAGCTTCCACCAATGTCTTCTTGTCCTGCCTTCAGGTGCTTTGGGGAATAGATTGACTCCCTCTTCTTTGGGGCAGCCCCTGAGATATTGGAAGACTGCTATCATGTCTCCCCTAGTCCTTCTTTTCACTAGACAAAACATGCCCAGTTCCAGGAACCGTTCTTCATATGTTTTAGCCTCTAGTCCCCTAATCATCTTTGTTGCTCTTCTCTGCCCTCTTTCTAGAGTCTCAACATCTTTTTTACATCGTGGCAACCAAAACTGAATGCAGTACTTACCAAGGCATTATAAAGTGGTATTAACACTTCATATGATCTTGATTCTACCCTTCTGTTTATGCAGCCTAGAATATGTCAACATTCCTCTGGAGGCCTCAGTTTTACAGGTAACAAAATTATGTTCAATAGCTTCCTGTCCCAATAGCAGAGGTTGTATTTAGCAGGTTCTAACCAGTTCTGGAGAACCAGGAGCGGAGTTTTGAGTAGTTCGGAGAACCAGCAAATACCACCTCTGACTGGTCCCACCCCCATCTCTTCTCTGCCTTCCATTGAGTCCCAACTGATCGGCTGGGTCTTCTTTGGTTGCCCTGCACAGGAGAACAGAGCTGGAAAGCAGGTTAGGGGGTGGGGAGGGAATGGGGATTTTGCAGTAACCTTCCCTTGGAGTGGGGAGGGAATGGGGATTTTACATTTTCCTTCCCCTGCCACATCCACCAAGCCACGCCCACCAAGCCATGGCCACAGAACTGGTAGTAAAAAAATTTGAATCCCACCCACCACTGCCCAATAGACATATATCTTAAGCATCTGGAGGGCATCAGAATATGGAAGGCTGATTTGGTGAATGTCAGAATAACGACCACCATGTTAACTCCAGGATTCATGCTACTCACTCAGCCATAATGTGGTTCTGTTCTGTTCTGTTTTGTAGAAAATCAGCCACTGTGTAAACTAGGTCTCTGGCTTAACAGGAAATCCTTGCCCAAGATAGCTTTTGTTCAGCATGACCGAGAAAATCCATAATGCACCATGAAGGAAAAAAAATCCCTGCTTTTTGTGATGGAAAAAGCCAACATTGAGATACTACCCAAACAGTCATCAAATATGGTGTGTCCAGAGCAGACAAAAATGTCAACACATTTTGTGACTGTAACAACCCACATACTCCCGGTTTAGATAAATGCATAGGCAAGTTTTCAATCACCCCTCAGTTAGGGTTGGGTTCAAATGCATGATTTATTCTTACATAAACATGTGCAAAGAAAACCATATAATCAATCTTTCAGAGGGAAATAAATACACCGCCACCTACTTACATTATGTTCAATTCGCCTGATATTCTTCCTTAGATACCACCTGATCTTACATCAGCCATTGGTTTTTTTTTCCAGCAACTTAAATTAAAAAAAACAAAGCCTTTGTTAATAAACAAGTAATATATCTGATGAATTTGATCATCTCCTTCAGTCTCCAATAACAATTCGCCCCAAAACTATCCTTAAGATGGTTTTAGTAATTAAAACCTGCGGTTTTAACCCCAAAACTTACAGATGAGGTTTATACAACACACCAAGCACAATCACTTTAAATCTTAACAAGTGCATGGGCACAATTGTTCTCACCATTACGAGAAATTTCCTAAAAATCAGCATGCAGAACAGTTTGCCTTCTGAAGTTGTGGGTGCTCCATCACTGGAGACTTTTAAAAATAGATTGGACAGGATGGTATATGATCTCCTGCATAAGCAGGGAGTTGGACTAGGAAACTTCCAGGGTCCCTTCCAATTCTGTTTTTCTGAAACCTCTGAAACAATTGATTAAGCTTAGATACACTTAAACTTGTTGATTTCTTTATGTCCTAATATGTTGTGCATTGTAACTTTTTTGGTTTATGGTTTAGATCTAGGAAACAAGTTAATTTAATTTAAATGCAGGATGTAAATTTAGCTATAGAGAAGTATCTTTGAGCATGTAGAGAATTCTCTAGTGGAAGGATTTTATTTTAGGACAATTACCCCCAGATTATTAGGCAGTCCCCCTAATTATGGTCATAGACACATCCATAGTGTAGAATGCTCTAAAATTCCATTTCTAAATCAGAGAATTCTATATACTTACAGACTTGTTTTTAATCGTACCCTGCACCCTGCCTGCCCTCTTTGTGAAACTTCACCGAATTGCCTAGGCTATTTCAAAATCTCCAACTGTATATAAATAATGATATACAACCTTGGATTTTTCATTCCAAACATCCAAGGATTTCATTTTTGATTGCAAGAGTTTGTGCCTACAATTTAACCGTTGATATGCGATGTGGAGAAAGCACTAGACAAAGAAAGAAAGAAAGAAAGAGAGAGAGAGAGAGAGAGAGAGAGAGAGAGAGAGAGAGAGAGAGAGAGAGAGAGAAAGAAAGAAAGAAAGAAAGAAAGAAAGAAAGAAAGAAAGAAAGAAAGAAAGAAAGAAAGAAAGAAAGAAAGAAAGAAAGAAAGAAAGAAAGAAAGGAAGGAAGGAAGGAAGGAAGGAAGGAAGGAAGGAAGGAAGGAAGGAAGGAAGGAAGGAAGGAAGGAAAGAAAGAAAAAGAAAGAAAAAAGAGAAAGGTAGGAAGAAAAGAGAAAGAAAGAGGAAGGAACGAAGGAGAAAGGAAGGAAAGAAAGAAAAAAGATAAAGAAAGACAGAAAGAAAGAAAGATAAAGAGACAGAAAGAAATAAAAAGGAAGAGAAAGGAAGAAAAAAAAAGGAAAGAAAGAGAGAAAAAGGAAAGGAAGAAAAAGGAAGGAAGGAGGGAAGGAAAGAAAAAGAGAAAGAAAGGGAGAGAGAGAGAAAGAAAGAAAGACAGACAGACAGACTCTAGAAGCAAGGGATATTTTCTGTCCACCAAATGGACTGGGTGTTTGGGAAAAGAGCAATATAAACTCCATTCCCAGGGATTGCAAAGGAAGAAAGAAGCTTGGGAATTTGAAGTGGAAATGACACCAACCTACCATCCACATCCTGGTCTTTATTGGGCTTCAAAGTTGCTTCTCACCGTCCTTTCCTCATTAGCTAATTACCACGGTTGTTTTCCCCAACCTCCCTTCAGAGCAATCAAACCAACATCGCACAGCCAATAAACCAGGACGGGAAATGAGTCCCTTTGGGGATTTGAAAGCAGCTGGGAAGCCAGAGTCTGCCTTCCTGCATAATCCATTTATGGCACAATAAACACGCATTTGTTTCTCATTAGTGTGCCGTCTGTGGATCTGGTTCCAAGGCTGCTGTCCTTTTGTGTAGCAGGCCCCTGGTTTCTCACAAGACAGAAAAGGGTTGCTGCTGTGCGGTGTGTGTTTGTGTACTTCCTTTAAGCCAAGGAGAACATTCTCTTTGCTGTCGCCACTCATATATTAGTGCAGAAGGCTGAAATTAAGGTGAGTAAATTCATACAAGTAGCCCTCGGCTTACAATCATTTATTTAGTGACCCTTCAAAGTTACAACACTGAAAAAAGTGACTTATGACCCTTCTTTACACTTATAGACCCCTCACATCCTGGACATAAACTGTTTCAACTCCTGCCCTCAAAAACGATGCTATAGGGCACTGCACATCAGAACAACTAGACACAAGGACAGTTCCCCCCCACATGCCATCACTCTGCTAAACAACTTGTTCCCACAACACTGCCAAATTATTTACTATATTATTATCATTATTCTCATCCTTCCTAGTACCTATCTCCTTCCACTTATGACTATAACCTTGTTGCTTGTAGCTTTACAATTTATATTGTTTTATTTGTTCCCTGGTATGATTTGTTTGCTTATTAGTATCCTATGGCTATCACTAAGTGTTGTATCTTATGATTCTTGATGAATGTATTTTATTTTTCTTTATGTACACTGAGAGCATATGCACCAAGACAAATTCCTTGTGTGTCCAATCACACTTGGCCAATAAAGAATTCTATTCTATTCTTTCCTATTCCTATTTCCTATTCCTATTCTATTCTATGTACACTGAGAGCATATGCACCAAAGACAAATTCCTTGTGTGTCCAATCACACTTGGCCAATAAAGAATTCTATTCTATTCTATTCTTCATTCCTCTATTCTATTCTTTCCTATTCCTATTCTATTCTATTCTTTCCTATTCCTATTCTATTCTATGTACACTGAGAGCATATGCACCAAAGACAAATTCCTTGTGTGTCCAATCACACTTGGCCAATAAAGAATTCTATTCTATTCTATTCTTCATTCCTCTATTCTATTCTTTCCTATTCCTATTCTATTCTATTCTTTCCTATTCCTATTCCATTCTATGTACACTGAGAGCATATGCACCAAAGACAAATTCCTTGTGTGTCCAATCACACTTGGCCAATAAAGAATTCTATTCTATTCTATTCTTCATTCCTCTATTCTATTCTTTCCTATTCCTATTCTATTCTATTCTTTCCTATTCCTATTCTATTCTTTCCTATTCCTATTCTATTCTATTGTTCTTTCCTATTCCTATTCCTATTCCTACTCCTATTCTATTTTTTCCTATTCCTATTCTATTCCTGTTCTTTCCTATTCCTATTCTATTCTTTCCTATTCCTATTCTATTCTATTCTTTCCTATTCCTATTCTGTTCTATTCTATTCTATTGTTCTTTCCTCTATTCTATTCTGTTCTTTCCTCTATTCTATTCTATTCTTTCCTATTCCTATTCTATTCTATTCTTTCCTATTCCTATTCTATTCTATTGTTCTTTCCTATTCCTATTCTATTCTTTCCTATTCCTATTCCTATTCCTATTCTATTCCTATTCTATTCTATTCTATTCTATTCTATTCTATTCTATTGTTCTTTCCTATTCCTATTCCTACTCCTATTCTATTCTTTCCTATTCCTATTCTATTCTATTCTTTCCTTATCCTATTCTGTTCTATTCTATTCTATTGTTCTTTCCTATTCCTATTCCTACTCCTATTCTTTCCTATTCCTATTCCATTCCATTCCTTGTTCTTTTCTATTCTTTTCTAGACTAGAAAAGAAGAGCCAAACTTTCCCACCTTTGAGGGCCAGCCTCCTTGCCCTGGGCAGTTGCAGTGGGGCCTCTCACAAACCAGAGAAGTACAAAAAGTAATATTTTCCCCCACCCCCACCTCTGAGGGGATGACAAAAGACAGGAGATCCCCACACACACACAAAGGCAAGGAGGGGGTCCCCCTTTTTTCCCTCAGAGACCCTTTGCCTCACAGTTTGAGGAAAACATTTTGCCCAAATGCGTTTCCCTCCAAAACTGTGGGGGCTTCACCTACCTCTTTCCTCCTTTCCTGAGGGGGAAAAATGGCCTTTGTAGTCCTCTCGGCCACTCTGGTCGATTTGGCTCTATCCCACAATCCCTTGTGGTGCCCAGGAGCCTTCTGGGAAATGGCCATTTTCTCCAGGCGGCAGCGCCTGAGGAGAATTTTAATTTACCTTTAAAAACCAGCCATTGGGGGATGGTAAACCTGGTTTTTCTGAACAAGCCAGTTTGGGCTGGGCTTGTGTACTGCTCTAAGCCATGAATGAGAGTCAGTGGTGGGTGAAGGAGATGAAACCAGTTTGGGGGAGCCAGGCTCAAGGCCATCTTTACCACCCAGGGAGGTTTGCAAGCCGACATTGGTCTGTTTTGTTTGGTCCCTCACAGGCTGGTCTACCTCACAGGTTTGTTGTTCTGGCAGCCATTTTTTTTTTGTTTTGGAGTCAAAAAAAAAAGGAAGGCAGGATATTTATTTGTATCTCGCCTTTGTTGTAAAAAATAATTGTAAAAATAATAAAGGCAGTATGCAGATCTCTCTCTCTCTCTTTCCATATACTGTATATGTACATATTTATATCTATATATCTATCTACCTATCTATATCTGTATCTATATCTATATCTATCTATCTATATCTATCCTTATCCTATATATATATATATATGGATCTTTGGTTGTTTGGGTTTTCTCCTGCGTAGAATTTGAAATATCTAAGCGACATTTCGATGAAGTCTCATTCATCATCTTCAGGCTTGTGTCTTCGGCCTTGTGCTTCTCAGAGTAATGACTTTGAACAACCAAAGATCCACATACAAATACCCGCGAAAACCTCCAAAAACATATATATATATGGATCTTTGGTTCTTCGGGTTTTCTCCCGCGTCGAATTGGAAGTATCTAGGCGACGAAGTCTCATTCATCATCTTCAGGCTTGCGTCTTCGGCCTTGTGCTTCTCAGAGTAATAAAAACTTCATCGAAGTCATTACTCTGAGAAGCACAAGGCCGAAGACGCAAGCCTGAAGATGATGAATGAGACTTCATCAAAACGTGGCCTAGATATTTCCAATTCTACGCGGGAGAAAACCCGAAGAACCAAAGATCCACATACAAATACCCGCGAAAACCTCCGAAAACCTCCGAAAACCTCCGAAAATATATATATATATATATATATATATATATATATATATATATATATATATATATATATATATATATATATATATTATAAACAAAAAACAACTGCTAAGCCTGGCACACAAAATTAAAAAGAACCTAATACACAAGCCTGAGGATGGCAGATGAGATTCTGCTAAAATGTCGCTATAATAAAAGCACAATTACGTGGGAAAATACCCGAAGAAACTTAAATACCACACAGTATATATATATATATATATATATACACACAGTATATATATATATATATATACAGTATACAGTCCGAAAACAAATATACAGTATGTATGTGTGTGTGTGTGTGTATATATATATATATATAGTTCTTTGGTAATTCGGGTTTTCTCCCGCGTAAATTTGGAAGTATCTAGGCGACGTTTCGATGAAGTCTCATTCATCATCTTCAGGCTTGTGTCTTCGGCTTTGTGCTTCTCGGAGTAATAAAAACTTCATCGAAACGTCGCCTAGATACTTCCAATTTTACGCGGGAGAAAACCCGAATTACCAAAGAACCACATACAAATATATATATATATAAATAGGGCAGGATATTTATTTGTATCTCGCCTTTGTTGTAAATATAATAAAGGCAGGATGCATATCTTTCTCTCTCTCTCATATATATATATATATATATATATATATATATATACACACATACATACATATATATACACTATCCCCTTCCCACCCAGCACACACACATATAAACACCTTTTATGAGAAATCACACCTGGGAGGTTCTGCTAGTGAGTTTAGCAGTCACAGGTTGTTGGGGTTTTGTATGTATGTGTGTATGTGGGGTGGAATAAGGATATCCTGAATGAAATTTGATACAAGAAGCCTTTTGTTTCTGATGGTGAAAAAGAGCTCTTTTTAGCTACGGGAAGGCATTCTTCTTCTTGTTTTGACAGCAGCTGAACAACGCAAGGAAATTCAACCTAGAAACGGGGAAGACCCAGCAGTGGCATCCTAAAGTAACCTGATTCTAGACTGGATTAGGTGCACCTAGCTCATCCAGTTAATTTTGTTTAGGGTGGCTTAACTTTGTCTAGGATGGCGGCTGCGAAGCCTGGGAGGAGTAGAAACGCAGCTGAAATCCAGGTCAACCTTCTTGCTGTATTTTCAACAAGGGTAGTCCATTTCTGTTGCAGAAATGGTACAAAAGGCCAAAAACCAAAGCATCTGTTGTTTTTTCCCCAAAAAGAAAGCACCACCTAGAATTTAAAATATATAAAAGCTATGCCCATTTGTGTCTGCATTCGGACAACACCCTAAGCCATAATATTCTTTGTTTGGGGTTGTTTTTCCTAGTCTTTTTCTTTCTCAGCTGCGTTTCCAACTCCTCCCAGAAATAGACCCCAAATCAGCAGAATCATCACGGAAGTACTTTTCCAAAAGGATTCCCTTAATTTATTTTTTCCACCTTCAAAACGTTTCGCTTCGGTTCAGAACTTAAGAAGCTTCTTAGATAAAAAGTGAAATGTTTTCAAGGGGGAAAAAAAACCCCAAGAACATCCAGTTGCCTTTTGAAAAAGCATTTTTGGGACAAGCATGACCTGGATGATCAAGAAACTCCATAAACAAATAATCTGATTATTTATGATGCCTAAACAAGTTAGAGTAAGTACCTAAGCTTTGTTTATGAATCTTAAATTGTTTGGGCACAATAATCCAGTGAGAGATGCTTCAGAGTTGGGCAATATGTGAATTATTATTATTATTATTAAAGATCATTGTACCTAAGTAAGCCAGGATCATCCAAGATTTGATGGTGCTTCATAAAAAGGGCTTGCTTGTTTGCAATAAATTATAGCTCCAGATTTGAATGTAATTCAGCCACTTTGGGTGGAGATCTATAAACTGAATAAACAACACTAAATAATTTAGGCACTGTGCTTGCTTATATTTCATCAGGAGGAACTGAAATGGAGGTGTAAGGGATGGCTTACAACAGTGGCCCCCAATCTTTTGGGCAGCAGGGCTCGGAGAAAGTTTTTTTCTGTGGACTCTGTGACTGTGTGTGTGTGTGTGTGTGTGTGTGTGTGTGTGGTTTTGTGTGCTGCCTGCATCCCCTAGATGGGGCTTCACTTGTTTGCTCAGCCTGGTTACTGGCATACCCTGGACTGGGCACCCCTGGTTTAAATAATAGTTTAACAAGCATAAATGCTTTGCATAAAATGATGTATAAACATGACAAGGAACAGCAATAGGAAAATATGTCTTGACTACTTAAACTAAGAATAACTTCTTTGCACTTTCCCCCCTCAGAATGTGTTCCTGAACCTTTTCCAAAATCAAGATCCAGAAAATGGCAGGTGCCAGACATTATTCCACAGGAGAATGTGAGAAAATTTTTCTCCTCCTCACCTTCTGCTTCCCATCTTCACTCCAAACGGGTCCAACATGCAGAATCAAATCCCTGGGAAGATAAGGTAAGCCGATATGTGAAAAGGATGGGTCATCTCGGACTGACCATAACTCAACAAGCCCTTTGGGTTTACCATAGATAAGGTGTTTTTATGCAAGAGAATTTTATTCCCTTTATTTTTCTTAAAAAACACTCTCCTGAATTTACTTTCTGCCCCACTCCCTCCTTATTTTTGTGAACCTCATTCAGTGGAAGGGCCTTGGCACTGAACGTGGCTTTTAAAACCATTTTTTTCTTCCAGCAAGTAATTGAGCTCATAAAATGATGACATCATGGTTAGGACTACACTGAACAGGCTAACCTTAAAAGCTTGGGTTATTCTGGTCTGGATGAAACAGGTATGCATACAAGCTAGGAATGCCTGATCTTTCTGTAGCTTAGCATGCTGCTATGTGTAGTATTGTTTAGCTGTTTGTATCGTTTTATGACCCAGTGGAATTCCTGTCTGTAACCATCAGTAGTGGTATCTATACACACACACACACACACACACACACACACACACCTGTTTCTGTCCGCCTCCTTTTTGATTGCCTTCACCGTCTGCAAGGGCAAGAAAATTGGGTTGGGTCTGCATAAGGTTGACTCAGCCTTCCATCCTTCCGAGGTGGGTAAAATGAGGACCCAGTGACAATAGGCTGGCACTGCTTAGAGAGGGCTGTAAAAAGCATTGTGAAGCGGTATATAAGTCTAAGGGCTATCGCTATACCAATCAGTAAAACAGCTTGCCATGCATAAGCGCACCAACGTGCCTACCGTCCCTGTCCTAATGTTCTCTTTTATTCGTATCCATTTCATGTATTAATAATCATGTCTATACTTATATCTGTTGTCTGTTACATGCTCAACAAAGAAAATAAATAAAATGAGTAAATAAAATATGTGCAGCTTAGCATGTTGTATGAATTGTATGGTTTGGGAATGCTGGCCAGCAATTTAGGGCATTAGCCAATCCAGCCACAGTAATTAATTAAAGGAACCACGGCTTTGCTTGTGGCAAGAACACATATATAGTATTGGATGCCAGATTTTTTCAGGCACCTTTCGTGAGGGTTTTTCTTTCCCTGCCTAAATGGCACAGAAATCACAGTTATGTTGGCCTTTCCTAGAGTTTCCAGTCACTGGCACATACTAGTCAATTTAGCAGGCCATAACTAAGTTTGTTTAAATTTTGTTGAAAATTTTATTGAAAAAAGGATAAGCTTGGCATCCTTTCATGGATATCGTGCCTTTTCCTCAGCTTCTGACACCCTTGCCATGAAAGCCCCAGAGTTGCTTCTGGCATGCTGTCTAAACAGCTTATGATGGTAAGTGAGAAAGAGGAGGCATGGAGGAGCGGAGGGAACATTTTGATTGCAGGGATGAGAAAATAAACCAAAAATATGGTTTGAGAGACAATTGAAGGGCAGCTCGTGACAAGCATGTGTATTGCTGTTGTTCTTGCAACAGAATTTGATGCTTCTCTGTGTTATAAAATACGTTATACTCTTTAATGTATTTTAATTGAGTAGATTAGAGACCAATAATTAATCCTAAATCTTCCGGTTGTAGTTATTTTAACTGAAAGTGACACAAGCATTTATTGGACCAAAGAGGCCATTATACTTTCACACTGGCACACTGCATGTTGGGTTATTTTGTTATAAATGTGTAACATAGTGTAGGTTGAGGAGTTTGTTCACTCTGATTTTCTTGCAGTGTGTGTAGGGCCCACAGGAAGCTTTGAGAGTGGCAAGTATCTGCAAACATTCAGGAAATATGATTTATTTGTTTCCCCACAGAGGTGTAGTTTCTAAATCAGGAGTTGGCTACCTGATGCCTTCCAGGTGTTCTGAGTTGCAACTTCCAAATCTGTAGGCTGCATGAATGCCCATTATGGGAGCTGCAGCCTGAAACATCTAGGAAACAGCTGACTGCCTATCCTTGAGTAACAACAATTAATGATATAACTTTAGTAGCATTAATTTTATTTGTGGGCACATTTTTAACTCAAGGGGCCCAAGTGCTCTGTGAAGGCCAGAATTCCAGGGACAGCTACCTTTTTATATTTAAGGACATGTTTCTAGTTTAGAAGATAATTTTAAGATTCTAGCTGCATTTTTATCTCTCATTATTCAACTCCAGTGGCATTTTAGCTAGAAGATGACAAGGACTAAGGCAAGGACTGGTTTGGCAACATAGTTTTTTGTGAGCTATAAATGACTGACTTTACTTGAATGACAAGAATTTTATAGTACATTTTGATCTGCGTGAAGCCAGCCATAGAAACCCTCACGCTCTCTGCTGTTGATCTTGTTATTATTATCATCATTAATTTGAGGTTCTGATTTTTTAAATGTGAGAACAGGTTTTGTCGCTCAGCTGTGTAAACTAATCTCTTGTAAGTTAAGCTCCATCGCTATAGGGAAATGTTTTGGCCATCTTTCTCTCTCTCTCTTTTTTTCAAATTCCCAGTCTGGGTGACAAGAATATCTAAAGTGTTCTCTATTTCTGGCTTTTAATTTGCATTTATGGGCTTGGGCTTCCAGGAAGAACCAATATTTTGTTTTAAAAAGGCATATGTATTCTGCCTTTAAAAGATCTAGCCAGCTGGTACATTGGGCTGGAAGGATGCACACCTAGATATGCAATACACAGTACTGCAACCAAACAAGTTAAAATTGGTCTGCATTTGTCTATTCTTCTGGTACTAATTATAGAGAAGTGGAACTGAAAAGCGGTGACAAAAAAAATCCAGGGTTAATTGCAGACTTTTCCAATTAAAAGAGTCAAGTACCCCAAAATAGCATTGAGCAATTTTTTGCAGCAGGAACTGAATAGCTGAAGCTAAGAAAACCCAGTAACTTCACATGAATATCTTAATTCAGTCTTTCCTCTGGCTTGTCATTCTATACAGGTGGTTCTTGACTTACGACCATAGTGGATCCCCAAATTTATGTTGCTATGTGAGACAGTTGCTAAGTGAATTTTGCCCCATTTTGCAACCTTTCTTGCCACATTGGTTAAGCTCATTGTTGCAGTTGTTAGTAACACAGGTTGTTAAGCGGATCTGGCTTCCCCCATTGACTTTGCTCGTCAGACGGTTGCAAAAGGGGATCACGTGACCCCCACCTCAGGATTCTACATCCATCATAAATATGAGTTGGTTGCCAAATGCCCAAAGGACATTTGACCTTGAGGATGCTGCAACGGTCATTAAGTGTGAAAACGGATCATATGCCAATTTTTTCAGTACCATTGTGTAACTCTGAATGGCCACTCGGCAAACTGTTCTGCTGTAGTGTAATCCTTTCTGTGAGGCTAGCAACCTGTTGTTGTTGTTGTTGTTATTATTTAATCTTTAGTGAGATTCACAGCCTTTGGGGCTGGTTGGTAGCTCAACAGCTCGAGTCCTAACCAAGGACCTAGGAACTGTTCAGTTAGCGTCAGGGGATATAAGCTGTTCCAAGTAGGGTGTTTTTTTGTAGAATCAGGGTATTCAAATCTGATAAATTCAGAATTTCCAAATAGTGAGGCAGTCCTTTAAGGTATTGTTCCAAGGGCTCCAATTACAATTGGGATCACACACAATTTCTTTTTCCAAAGTCACTCAACTTCAATTTGTAAGCCCCGACACTTTGTGATTTTTTTCTTGCTGCTTGTCTACAATTCGTGCATCACCAGGTATTGCAATGTCAATGAACCAACCCTTTTTCTTTTCAACTATTGTTATGTCAGCTGTGTTGTGGGCCAAATGCCTGTCTGTCTGAATTCTGAAGTCCCACAAGATCTCGACTTTTTCATTCTCCATTCTCCATTCTCTCCTCCTCCTCCTATTATTATTGTTATTGTTGTTGTTGTTGTTGTTGTTATTATTATTATTATTATTGTAAAGTCACAACAATCAGCATCTTGAGTTCTCCCCACCCAGTGTCTGACTGCATGACGCAATCCATTTCTTAAATCAACCCATTCTCCTGGCTTGGCACCCTGCCCTTAAATCAGAACCACGAAACCACGAAAGCAGGTTGAAACACTAAAAGCCCTTTTAAAAAGCAAACTTCCCAAACACACCTGACTGGTTTGTGGGGGGCGGGGGGGGGCGAGGGTTGTGTGAACACAGCCAGTAACTAATCCCATCTGCACACAGGTTGTAAAATAAATCCAGACGCTGGAACTCCTTGGAAGGGTGGCAGGAGGAATCCGTCTGCAAGCGCATTAAAATACGTTATGCAAGCAGCCTTTTTTTTTTTCCCTCTGTCTCTCTCTCCCCACCACCTTCCTTATTGCTTTTGCTCGCCTGTCAACTGCAGGGTTGGTTGGTTGGTTGGCTTCCTCCTCCTTCCTTGCTGCCGCGCCACCCCCATGCAGCGGGAGGGAGGGAGGTGGGGGGGGCGGCATGGCGGCTTGCCGGCAGCGTGCAGCTGTTGTAATGACATCGTACCACCCACCGCAGGCTGAGTTTCCAGAAGAGGCTGTGTGTGCGGGCTGGGGCGGGCCGACATTTCCCCCTCAAGCATTGTGTCCTCTGTCACTGAGGATGGAGGCGGCTCCCGGTCGGACAGCCCGAACCGGATACCTTCAGTGACTGAAATAATAGGCCCTGGTGGTGGGAAAAAAGAGACCAAGGAAATCTCTAGGGAGGAATTAAGTGATGAATAACTTTCTCCCCCCCTCCACCCTCCAGCTACGTTCAAAAAACAAGCCCGAGCCTGTGGCCAGCCTATTAGCTGAATGCCCTTTCTCTTCCTCCCCCTCCTCTTCCTCCTCCTCCTCCAACACCCTTCATTGCCCTTGTGGGAAAGGAAAGGGAAAAAAAATAAATAAAGCAACCCTACTCGGATTCCATGGCAGAAAATAAACTAGCGTGGTTTGGAGAGGGAAGAGGAGAGAATAAGCAAGTTGACCTCCTTTTGGAGAGGCAGAGAAATTCCAAGGCAGGGCGGAGGGGGTGGATGGGCATGCCCTCTCTCCTCCAGTACGAGGTGGAGATTTGGTTGTACAACGGCAGCCCCAAAACACCTGTTTTCCATGCCTTTTATCTCACCCTGCCTCACTAAGCCAGCTGCCTTCCGGATGTTTAAGCCCACGGCCTGGGAAGTTTGAGGCTTGCAATCCTATCTGGAAGGATGTGGGCTGGACCAATCCTTTTTTTTCCCCCTAGAGCGAGAAATGGACCTTCTGGGTTCAAGTTGCTGGAATCTCTAAAAGGACCAGCGTGGTTCTAAAATAGGAATAGAGTTAGAGTAGAGTAGAGTAGAGTAGAGTAGAATAGAATATGGAATAGTAACAGAACAGAATAGAACATAGAATAGGAATAGGAGTAGAGTAGAGTAGAGTAGAGTAGAGTAGAGTAGAATAGAATAGAATAGAATAGAATAGAATAGAATAGAATAGAATAGAATAGAATAGAATAGAATAATGAAGAACAGAATAGAAATAGAATAGAATATAGAATAGGAACAGAACATAGAATAGAAATAGAAATAAAAATAGAATATAATAGATGAATGAAGAATAGTAGAATAAGGAATAGAAGGAATGAAAAATAGAAGAACAGAATAGAACAGAAGAATGAAGAATAGAATAGAGGAATGAAGAATAAAATAGAAGAATAGAGTAGAATAATAATAACAACAACAGAATAACAGAGTTGGAAGGGACTTTGAAGGTCTTCTAGTCCAACCCCTGCTCAGGCAGGAGATACTTGTCTAAACCATTTCATACCAATGGTTGTCCAATCTCTTCTTTAAATCCTCCAGTGTTGCAGCACGCACAACTTCTGGAGGCACCTTCCGTCCCACTATTTTGATTATTCTCACTCTGTGGAAATTTGTCCTCAATTCTAAGTTGCTTCTCTCCTTGATTAATTTCTATCCATTGCTTCTTGTCCTGCCTTCCGGTACTTTGGAGAATAGAATAACAGAGTTGGAAGGAACCTTGGAGGTCCTCCAATCCAACCCCACCCCACCCCCGCCCAGGTTGGAGACTCCACCCCACACAAATGGCTCTCCAATCTCTCCCCAAAATAATTTTTGGTGAGATAATAAAAGCAAGGACAAATAGGCTGAAAAACAGCTTCTATCCCAGAGCAGTAACCATATTGAATCCTACTGTATAGTGCAATATTAATGCAATATCAGGGGTTTTCAATTCAATTGTACAGAATGTGAAGGATGTGTGTTCGTGTTTTATTTTTTATAGTTCTAATGTATTCTGAAGATGGCATTTAAATTCTTTGTACAAAGAGGTACAATGACAATAAACTAAAATGAAAAAAACCTCCAGTGTTGGCTCACCTACAGGGGCTTATTGGACCCTAAACTGCCCAACCTTGGTAAAAGGAAATACTTATTCGGTTGTTGGGAGTGGAGCTAGTGGCCACTTCTAGTGTCAGGGAGTTGTGCAGGTTTAATTCTACACCAATGAATTGGTCCTTGCTTTCTCCAAGTTAGGAAATTGCGGGCAGGGATGGGTTAATCTTTAAGGCTGGTGTTCTGAAGGTGAAAAGCGTGTGGCAGAGGATGTAAGAATTGGCCTTCATTGATCCACTCAACAGAGTACCTAATCCCATTAAAGATTGTGTTGCCTTCAGTCTCCTCTCTTAGAAGGAAGAGTTCAAAAGCTTCAACCTGCATTATTATTTTCATATCCTGATGAGCAATCTTGGTATCGTTTTCGGCCCAGTGCGTTTTCACTCCTTAACCAGAGACATCAGGGTGAGGGCAGTATTTGTGATTGATAGGGACCCCAAACTGTGGCCAGAGGTTCCAATGACAGCCCATCAAAGCTGACCTTATTCTTTCTCTCTCCCTCCCACCCTCCCTCTCTCTCTCCTACTTGGTGGCAGGATTGAGCCTTCTTTAGCATACCTTCTTACTGTGACATGAGAAAGGCAAAACCTTGCTAACAAAGAGTTCTCTTAGCACTTTGAGCAAACAGGGTTGGCAGGAAAGGATTAGTCAGTGGGAAAAAGGCTGTTACGGTCCAGTAGTCATTTCTTCTGAGAAAGGGAACTGAGAGGGCATCCAGTCTAACCCCTTGCTTCAGGCAGGGCCTGCAACGAAAAATCCTTTGCAGGTGTTTGCTCAGCCTTTGCCTAACCCAAGCCAAGCCCACCATATCCTTAATTTTACTCTTGACTTAGTGAAGGAGACTCTTAGGGATCCTAAGAATAAATAATCTCTTTTTTAGCTAATGCCTGGGCAAAATGTCTATCAGCTGTGATAAGTTTACTAATATCAAATGGTGGGCAGCAAGTCATTCTAGTTTAAATATCAACCAAGAATAAGCCTAAAAGAATGGATTATCAGAAGTAGACTTCTGCTTGGAATGTCTGACCAGGGCAAGGGTAGGATTCTACCTGATCAGACCGGTTCTATAGAACTGGTTGTTACGATTCTGCGCAGTTCGGAGAACCAGAAAATCACGCCACTGACTGGCCCCTCCCCTCCCCCTCACTCCTTACCTGGCATGTGCACCATCCAACTTGCCTGCACTGTGCCTTTGCCTAATTTTTGGTAAGTTGCTTTTTTTCCTTTTCTTTCCTCCGACTATCAGCTGTTCCAGCTATCATCTGTGGTGGGCGATTTAGATTAGCTAGAAAGCAGGAAATCATTGTCCTGAATCAAACAGCGCATTTGTGATCTAGTCCTATGTATATAGTGGCATTTTAAACTATTTAACTTACTAAACATTTTAGATAGGTTTTAGACTAGGCTTTTAATTATTATTATTATTATTTTAATTTTTAAAAACTTGTAGTGGGATTGTGATGTGGTGTCTGGGGCACTGTGCTGGAGTAGCTTTCAAATTTCATTGTAATGCAATGACAATAAAGGTAAATTCTAAATTCTAAAAGCAGAGCTGAATCTTTCTTAGGACTGAAGCTTCTATTTTTTAGTGCAGATTCAGGCAGCAGATTGCAGAAAGGTAGATCTCTGAGTGAATCTGTGATTCTGCAAGCAACTCAATCTGCCTGCCTGCTTTGCCTACTTTTGGGAAAAAGTTGCTCTTTTTTAAATAAAAAAATTCAATATTTACATAAATATTTACATGCTAGCCACACCCAGCCAGTCACATGACCAACAAGCCACGCCCAATCATCAAGCCATGTTCAGCCAGTCACATGACCACCAAACCATGCCCATAAATTAGGCCATGCCCACAGAACCAGCTGTTAAGAAATTTGAGTCCCATCCCTGGACCAGGGTACGTCCCAAAGGGAAGTTCTTCCCAAAATGGTTACTTTTCTCCATGGCTGAAAACAGTTTGTATCCTTATCTCAATATAGCAAATATCATTTTTAACTCAGGCTGGCCCACTCTGCCAAGCCAACCCTGGAATGATGAACAGGTTGGCCTGAATCTGAGGCTGTCCATCTTAAAGAATTGTGTCCTTTTCCAGAGTCTGACTCTCTCTCTCTCTCTTTTCTTTCCACTTGGCTTGAGCGTAAATGCTTTTAAAATCTTTCTGGTTTCTACGGCTTCTGTGGTTTCCTGCATAAAACCTCAGAGGGTTTTGCTCGGGAGCTACGCCAGGCGATGCTCTTAAACCATCGATTTCCTATAGCATCTTAACTTCTCATTAAGAGAAAAGGCTGGCAGCTTCATTGTCCATGCAAAATGTATGCTAGGATGGGTGTGGGCGTGACAGTGCGCTCTGAGGCTGAATGGGGCCACCCATTGGCCAAAGAAATACAGGGGGCTATTGCCCATCAAGTCAACTCAGCTGCCATTTTGTGTGGGTTCTGGAGGGCGTTGGGACATCTCTCCGCTATTTTCCTTAAAATGCAAAGGTTAGAAACCGCCACCATTGAGCAGTGTATGTATTCATTACAGGCATCGGGTTAAAAACAAAGTTGTAAGAACTTGTGGCTTAGTGGACTGTTGAACTGTTTAGCTGGGGTCTTAGCGTGGAGTTTGGACACATATTTTGAAGTGGGCATGGCATGTTGTGTGAATTCAAGGGGATGGACTTTGCTGACTGGGTCATTGGAGAGGTGGTGTCAAATGAGAAAAATGGGATTTAAATGTTTGAGTAAAGCGGATTGGACCTGTTTGCCTTACTTTGCGATTTAATTATTTTGAAGTGGGAAATGCTTTTCCTTCCATTTATTATAAGGTTCCAAGAGTGGAGGTAGGGGACTGTGGGAAAAAGGGACCAATTTCTTAAATGCCTTTAACAATAAAAGCTCCCTTCAAGGATTAAGATCATGAATCATGAAAACTATGATTCAGGCAGGGAAATGTTTTGCAACTTTCCTTGTGCTCTAAAAGCAGGAATAACATTAAACTCTGTCTGTCTGTCATCTATCTATCTATTCATCTAATCTATTATCCATCTTTCTCCATCCTCTCTTCTGTCTATCCATCCATCCATCCATCCATCCATCATCCATCCACCCAATTTATTATCCATCTTTCTCCATCCTCTCTCCTGTCTGTCTGTCCGTCCATCCATCCAATTATCCATCTTTCTCCATCCTCTCTCCTGTCTCTGTCTACCTACCTACCTACCTACCTACCTACCTAATCTATTATCCATCTTTCTCCATCCTTTTATCTATCTAGTTATCTAGCTAGCCAACTGGCAGCATTTGGAGTTTCAGTGTTATGACTGTTTATTTGTTTACTAAACCAGAAAGGTTTCTGAGCAGCAAAGCAAGGAAGGACTTATATTTCTTTTTAAATGGTTTCCTTTCCAGTATGAAATTGATTTGCTTCTGCATCTAAAAAGCAAATCTACACCCCGAGCTTTCCTTAACATGTTTCAGCTTTGGAGAAAATAAAACAGTAACCAGGTAGACGCCAGATCCAATATGAAACAGAACATCTAGTAGGGTCATGAAATGAATGGCATTTTTTTTTCTACCCCTTAAGCTGCCGACAACAGGTTTCAGCACTAAGTGAAAAAGTGAACTGGTTGAGGAATGTTTGGTCTAATTTTCCATTCATTCTCCCACAAATGCACCAGTTCTCTTTGCTTCAGACAGACTCTGCTGTTATCTCCTTGAGATAAATTCTGCCTGCGGTTGAGACAGCCAGACAGAGCAACAATCTTTAAGCCCTTTTGGAATCATAAACGTGAGAACAGCCTGTTTTCCCAAGCGAGCTGGCATAGCCTCACTGCTCTGCTAATTAGCTTTACGTGTCAAAAGAGGCCCAACTGCTTTCTTGTCTCTTTTTCTCTTTGTATGCAGCAGGAATTCTTCACCTGTCCCACTCAGCTGATGGTGGCGAACTCATCTGCAGCCCATAGATCAGTCAAAGTTTGTTCTGGTGTCTGAGAAAACTTCCTAAAAGTTAGGAAGAATTGCACAGGCACATCCAAACCTCACATCTGTTGAACAGACATGTTGGAGGGGAGGGGTTTTCCCCTGCCCTCTGCCATGATATTTTACTCTGTTCAGCTTTTAAACAGCCTTCCTATCAAAACCTTGCTCCTTTCTAAAACGAAGAGGGCTGCATGAGGAGGTTTTGCACCAGCAGAAGTAAAAAAGCATTTTAAAAATCTGGGTTAAACAGCCAGAAATTCCCCATGTTTTGCTTGCTGATGTTCTCTTAAAAGATCACAAAGGTTACTCTAGTGAAAAATCAAAACCTCCATAATGAAATTGAGCAACAATTTGCTGGATCTCTAGCGGGTATCTGCAGTAACACTAAAGAATGGCATTCTGTACGTTGAAGCATGTCAGTAATATTTTGTCATTATTCCTGCATTTATACACCCTGGTCATTAGATGAAGGGTTAAAGTGCAGAATTTTGCCAGATTCAATAGTTTGCATTTCTATACAGGGCTGAGGAACATTCCCCAAGAGCTCCTGCCAATCAATGGAAAACCTGCTGTTCTTACTAATCAAATGGAATAAAGAGGGCGGGGTGGATAGTGTAAAAGCTCCTTCAAAAACACACATTATTGGTACCTGATATACAAATTAGATTTGATCTAGTTTTCTCAGATAGAATTGAAGAGTCTCGGGCGACTGGAAATGGTTTTCTCAGATAGAAAGGTAGAACAAGGATTATATTCAGGGAGCAAGGCCGAGCAAATAATTATTGCAATTGTACAACATATTAAGATGGGTTAGTATTAACCTGGATGAGGATATGTGTGGGGCTTATAGATTTGTGTGAATTCAGGCCACCGGGCTACATTTGAATGGTGGGCAGCTGGAACATGAGCTGGTTTAGTCATTAGGTTTAACAAGTTGTGTGAATACAGCCACTGAACTAGCCGGCTAGGTAACAGGGTTGAATTATGGGATAACAGAGTTGGAAGGGACCTTGGAGGTCTTCTAGTCCAACCCTCCCGCTTAGGCAGGACATCCTACACCACTTCAGACAAATGGTTGTACAATCTCTTGTTAAAAACTTCCAGTGTTGGGAGTATTCACAACTTCTGGAGGCAAGTTGCTCCATTGAGTAATTGTCCTCACTTTTGCTAGAGAATAATAATGTAAAACAATCTAATTTATATGCCAGTGATTCTGTTGTTAAAAACGGGGGGGGGGGGCGGGCGGGGGACTTAAATTAGGAATTGGCTTCACAAGCCATGGTTTTGTTCAGCCACCACAATCTTAGCCTAATGCAATTCCCATATTCCTCGTGTGGCTTGATCAAGAAACTGGAGATATCCAAAAGATGGTAAAAGCCCTGTGGAGCCAGAAAGGTAACTTCAATAAACTTACCCAAAGCTAGTTAAGTTGTTGTTAAATCCTGGCAATTAAAAAAAAAAAAAAAAGCACCATGCCAGCGTATCAGGCACTCCGGCTTCGACACATCTGAAAGGAATCTGACAGATTCCAGACTTTATAACCAGAAAGAACAGAACTCCAAGGAGTTTGAGGGAGGGGGAGGGAGCGAGGGGGGAGAAATGCAGGGTGGTTCCCTTCAAAATGTATTTGCAAGTTCAGGAGCGGATTGCCTTGGCCCATAAATCCTCTCCAACCGGCCTGCGTGTTCTTAAAAGGGAAGACAAACAAGCTAGTTTATTTATTTTAATCCATCCCTCACTCTTCTGGTGCGATCAGCGGCAACAGGCCTCTCGAGTCAGGGGCTGGGGGATTGGCATCCTTTGTTCAGAACGGTGGGTCCCTTCGCTGGAGCGCAGCGAGCGGAGCAAGAATTTTGGCGCCAATCTGCCCCGCTTTGAAAGGGCCGCATTCCTCTCCCATTCGGATCCTGATTTGAGGGCTTGGGTGCGGTGAACCCTGACCCCAGAAAGCAGGGCTGCTTCTGTGGGGGCATTTCAGTTCAATTCATCAAATTAATGGCTTGAGTCGGTCTGCCCCGTCCCTCGGCAAGCTGGGACCGGCTGCAGGGGGGCCAGCCGACTTGCAAGGGGGGGGGGGGCACTGCTCTGCCTGCTTGGCACAATCCCCTTCTAAACCAAACATGGATTTGGTTTATTATCAATTTGACTACCAGGCGCAACAGCGATCCCAGGGAAGACAAGCTGGCTAACCTGTAGATTGTTATCATTCAACTATGATCATTTTTTTATTATGACAGTGATGAGGAGGATGGCCAAGGATATCCTTATTTTTCAGGATAGGTATTTTTCCGTAGTAGATTATAAGCAACCTTCGCCCTTGTTTTTCCAGTTTAAAATATATATATATTGTTTCCAAAGGAACAACAAACTCCTAGGATTTTTCTGATGAGGCAAGGAGAAATAATCCAAATGAACAGACCTTGGAGAAGGTGGTTTGGCTGATTTTAGGAGGGTTTCAAACTGGGCGCCTTGGTGGTTGGATTTTAGTCTCTTGCTCTTTGTTGGTTAAAGCCAGCCTGATGCCAACCTTGGAAAGGCTTGGTGTGACATCTTCCCTCCAGTCCAATCTGCCCAGTCCTCTTTGCTTTATTGCCCTGGATCAAACACAGAATCGAGATAATTACCTCTCTTTTAAGGCCAGGGCCCACGGCTTTGTTTATCCTTCCAAGAACAGGGGCGAGAGGTAAAACCTGCGCAACCGGGGGGGGGGGGGGGGGGAAGCCTTTGAAAAAGAGAAAGAAAGCAAGAAAGGCGGAGGAGAAGCGCGCGCCAGGCTCGCTCCCAGCTTGGCAGAGGACTCATAACGCCCAGCCTTGGTCAACCTTCCTTGCCCCACGCGGGTGGGGGAGGGGGCTGCCTTCATCACGCGGGGTAACCTGGTTGCAGACATCTCCTCCTCGCCAGCTCTCCCACCCACCCGTCCCCCAGGTTGCGTGCGAGGCTTTTGCACGGAGGATCCGGGGCGTAAGAAGAAGAAATCCCCGGAGTTTAGACAGGGTTCGGCGCCCCCCACCCCCCCTCCAAATTGCCAGCTTGGCCAGGCCGACGTGGCGCTGGCTCCCGAGCTGCGACCCGGCGCGCCAGGCCAGCGCGGCTCCGGTGGCTGTGCCAAGCGCTCCACCCTCGAACCTTCCTCCAGCAGGCCGGGCCACCCAGCCACGGGCTGAGCCAGGCGAGGGCTCCTCCGTCACTCCCTCAACGCTCCAGCGCCCGGCCCCGCGTGGGCGGCTGAACGCTCGTCGGCTCGCCAAGAGCCCGCGCCGGGCGGGTGGGACGGAGGGAGGGAGGACGGACGGCCAGCCAGCCAGCCAGCCAGCAGCAGCAGCAGCCGCCGCCGCCGCACACAGTCCAAACCAGGAGGGAATTTCTGGTTGGCTTGGCGGCGCGCCCGGGCGCAGTCTCTGCGGAGGAAGGGAGCGAGAGAACTCGCTCTGTTCTCACGACCTTCAGCCAAATGCACGCGGCAGGGCGGAGACATGGGGCGGCCGCCAAACCCCAGCGCATCCGCCAGCTCCAGGGCAGCCGGCCCCGCCGCACAGCTTGGCTCAGGAAGGGCTTCCTTTCACTTCAAAGCCGAAAGGCTCGTGCAAACCTGCTTGGCTGAGGTTTTCCAGCAACCCCGAACCGTGGTTAGGCCTTTTCTTTAACAGGTGATACATAACCGCCGGTACATACTGGCCTCCAGATGGATGGGGAGTGCAATCCCCATCGCCCCCTGCCAGCAGGCGCGTTGACCTTGGCGCCCGTCCGCTTCAGAAACCTTACACTCGTTTAGAGGCTTTGGGCACACAGAACACTACAGATTCCTTCCTTGGCATTTCCAATCAATCTTAAGTGTTGTAGACTAGGAGCTCCTTCCCAGGGAAGGCATCTATCTCCCTACAGCTAGGATTGGTTAAATAATCACGTGTGCCTGGGTTCACACACCACAGAAAGCTGAACAAAACCACTAGGGTGGCATCTTGCTACACTTGAACCTGGCAGTGTTGACTGTAGGTTAGATGGAAGATCTCAGCAGACCAATGTTCCTTCAGTTGATGGGTGGCTATATGCATTTGTTAAATAAATAATATAACGATAGCTTCCTTTTTTCAGTCTAATGGAAATTTCTTCATCCCTTCCCAACAAGGTCTTCCCACAAGCCTTTCCCCCCCTCCCCATTCTTGCCAGCCACAGGCCTATCCTAAGCACATTTTACCTCTCTTTGCTGCCTCCTAGTGACCAACCACATTTTTGCAGCTGTGCTCCAGTAGCCTTATAATAACAATATTTGCCCGCTGATCTAATATTGTGAGAGGGGTTTTTTCTACCCACTCCCCATATCCACCTTCCACATTTAATAAAGCTGTGACGAGGCTCCTCAAAACACCGCTGTGAGACTTGGGAGTATATTGGGAGAGCAGGGTCCCTGGAAAGCAGGATAAAAATACAGTTAAATAAACAGCTGTTCCCGTGGATTAAATGTGCTGTAAGCACTGTGAGTGATTAACTGTGTGCTCTAAGGATAAACCCCATATTTAGTGCACCATAGGGTGGGACCATCACAAATTTTGGGCCTGACTTGCAGCCTGCTGGTGGGGGATGTGGCTGTTAACTCCAACCTTTCCCCCTCCAGATAGGATCAAATCATCCATTTCATTTGCATCTCCTGTTCAGCCTAGTTGTATTTCTGCTTTAGCTTCTCCGCCTCTCTTTTAACTTTTCCCTTTTGGAAAGAACACCCCCGCCCAAAAAAATAAGGACAATTTTGCACCTTAGTCAGTTTGCTTATTTCCTCACTCTGCTAAACAAATAATTCCTTCAACCCTATCCAACTATTTACAAAGTCTGCACTACTATAACTATTCTTCTCATCACTCCTTATCACCCATCCCCTCCCACTTGTGACTGTAACTTTGCTGCTTGTATCTTTACGATTTATATTGACTGTTTCCTGATATGCTTTGATTGCTTATTGTACCCTAGGACTGTTATTAAGTGTTGTACCTCGTGATTCTTGACTCTTGAATGTATCTTTTCTTTTTATGTACACTGACAGCACTTGCACCAAGACAAATTCCTTGTGTGTCCAATCACACTTGGCCAATAAAGAAATCGGTTCTGTTTTGTTCTATTCTCATGGACTGGTCTTTTTGGATCACTTGGGACTTTCTCCTGTCTCTGTTTAGTGACAGAATACTTCCTTGATTGCCTGCATGGGGTTTAATAATTACCTGACCTACTTTACAGGGTTTATTGTAAGGTTTTCTGAAATAATGCCTTGGAAGGGCTTTGTTGCACTTGTCACCAAGCTGCCACTTTTAAGCATCTCTCTCTCTCTCTTCTTTTTTTTTTTTACAGCTTTTCCCCATCCCTGTCATTTTGGGGGATACCCCCTTTTCTCTCCGCGGGCTTGCTATGACGCTTCCCCTTTGGCTGCTCTTCCCATGCTGTGCGTGTCATAATGGGTGGTAAAAATTGTTTTCTCCTCAATTCTTTGCCTTCTTTGCTGCAGTGTGGGTGAGGTTTGGAGCAGAGTGGGCAGGGGAGGAGGGAGGTTTGACAGGGAAGGCAAGGGAGGGGAGGAGGAAGAACAGGGTTGAATCATTCTCATTTATGAGGAAGGCTTTTGTGAAGGCAACCGACTGAATTTACAACACTATTGAGTCTGAGAGTCCATCTCGCGCCTCCCCCTCAGGTCAATGAGAAGGGGGCTACTTGGGGGTTGGATGGGAGGGAAGGAGGAAGAAGGGCCCAGACTCTCAATAGACTCTCAGCCTTGCAAAAGAACCCGCTGCATATTCAATGAGACCTTTTATATCTTTTAATTACCCTTCTCCACAAAAGAGGCCAAGACAGCTACCCATCCCATAAGGTGGGAGAGCAACTTTTCCTGTTTCTTCCAAACCTGGGGGCGGGGGGGAAGCAGAGCTACAGGGAGGCCAAGCCTGCTTCCATGGGGTGGCGGAGTCTGCTTTTTAATCAGCTCATGACTCCAAACAGCATCCAATTTACGTGGTGGGTAGGTAGGCAGGCTAAGATGAAACATTGGATCTGATCTTCAGGTCCCTAGCTTTGGCACAAAACTCCCTCCCTTGATACGGGTGCCTTTCGGCCTACAGAGGGGAAATTGGGGGCGGGGGGGGGGGAGAGAGGGAAAAAAGTGACAAGGAGAATGGCCTAACTGCTTTCTGGCAGGAATTCATCATCATGATAATACTGGCCAACCTCATCTGTGACACAGGATTAGCTGAATTGTGGTCAGGAGAATAGACCCTTTTGTGTAGAGGGCGTGAATGCGAAGATTCTCCCCTTCTGTCCCACGTCTTCAATCTGAAACAATTCCTTTCCAAAGTCAAGAAACTGCTCATTTGATACCAAGAGAAAGCAAATATCACATACTTGTATTACGAAGCTACAAGAGCCCTTGTCTAAAACCAAATCTTTTTCCTAGATGGTTCTCCCCCCTCCTCCCCCCCGCCATTCTCAACTAAGGGGATACTGGTTTTCTTCACCCCCATTTTCAGGTCTTGTATCTGTTTTATAGAGAAGATAAACCTGCCTTTTCTGAGAATAAGGGAATGTTGTAGCTTTTCTAGGCTGCTTTTGCATCTTTCTATGCCTCAGATTAAAAACTGCAGAAAAGCTTCTGGGCAAGGCAATGTTGGCTCAGCCTTCCAGGTCAATAGAGCAGGCTGTCAGGTTGCATATTTCGCAACTAGAAAATAAGAATTTTTATAATATCTCTAATCACCACAGCTGCAGATGGTACCTGGTCCTTACTTTGAGAAATGGAGGAAGATAAGATATAGAGACAAAGTCTCGTTGGCTGTTTTTGTAGAGGGATCTAAATGAGGCAGCTGCAGTCATGCAACATGCTTACCAAGTGACCAAAAAATAATAATAATACAGCAGTTGAATATACATGATAAATGTGGTTTATTTTAACCTTGCTTATATTGTGGCTTAGGATATTGTATGGTCCCAGCACCTTTGGTTATTTGTCTGAAAATGGATTTTAATAACGAGGTTAAATCAGTTATAAGAACTCAGCTGTTGCTCAAGACCCCATTCGGAAACCCCTTTCTTGAAAGAATAAGTTAGAAACCTTTTCTAAATGTATATGCTAGGGGTAAAAACTGTTTTTCCCTAGTTCCCATTTTGAAATTGGTATCTAGTAGAACTGGGTTGCATAAATAGGGATGGCCAGTAGGGGGTGCTAGTATATACCTCTACTGCCATCTAATGGTTGTCTGCAATTTTGCAGACTAGATGTGGTTGCCAGCCCACTAATGCAATGATTCCCTAGTAATGAAAATATTTTTCCTTTTCCCATATTAGCGTTTATTGTTTGGAGTTGCTGAGGGGCAGCCAAGGTTTTTGGGGACTAAGATTTTGAGGAAGGAGAATAGAGAGTTGGCTCTTTAAATCTTGGCTAGCTAAGTGCATAAGCTTTGGGCCGAGTTGTCAACTTTGCTAACATCACAAGACTTAAATTTCATCTCTGTTATATACAGTATAAGGGAAGCAAGTTTGTTTTCTTGGAAGCTAATTTTCTGTGATTTGAAAGAGGAATCTTAGCATGAAAGCACTATCAGCTGTTTGAAGCAGCTCTTGCCAAATTAAGGAAAAAATACAGCTTGTCCATCACATCCATGGGCATTTATTGCACTGGGTGGCAAATTTCTCCCCTATAAGCCTACTTAAGATTACCCAATTAAATCTGAATAGTGTTTAGGTGGGAAAAAAAAGGGGGGCAGCTTTTAGATTTTGCAAGTATAACAGATATTTCGGGAAAAGATTGCTCCCTACTCATTTCTTTCACAGATGGGAATGCCTTAGAGATAATCACACCCTAATTTTGTATTTGTCCATGAAAAAAATGGACCTTTAATAATGTAATGGAACATTCTAGTTGAATCCAAAGCATTTTCTGCATTCTTGATTTGCTGAGGAAGCCCACAATTCTTGCAACCTTCCTCCATCTTGCACACATTGTGTGGTGTCTGTGATGCCCCTAAAGAAGGAAACAGCATTGATAACCAAATCACATTTGTCCAAGTCCGCTAATGTAAAAAGTTTTAAACTTTTGCCCGCTCTTCGTTCTGGCAATGACACAACAGCATGTTTTAATTCAAGAAAGTTTTTATTTTTACAAACATCTTCCAGCATTCTTTAAAAACAAAAGTCTCGAGACAGTCATAAACAAGCTTTGGCATAGCACATGGCAAATATTTGATACAAAACTAACTTCTTTCTTTTTTTAAAAAAGAAATATTTCACATGACGTTTAAAAGGATGAAAAATACAAATTGGCATCCCAACCTTTGGAAACGAATAAATATGAAGAGTTTTTTGTGTGGGGTGGGGGAGGGAAGTAGGGGGGGTGGGACTCAGTCAACAAAATAAAACTTTATAGAGGTCCAGGCTCCATACAACGGAACCAATGTTGAAAATAGTCAGAATTCCTTTTTCTGTGTGTGGGAGGGTGGGGAGGGCAGGGCAAGGGAAGTCACCAAGGTCTCCAGACAGTCTCATGGTGACGTTCTCCTCCGGCTTGAGAAACGGGGGCTAAGCTGCCCCCAAATGATGTGAGCCCTTGCACAGGCGATACCGAAGGAGTTGCTGTTGAACCGTTGCAGGAAACGGGCATGTTTGCGTTGGCATAGAGAGGAACCACGGGTCCGGCGTTAGGTGGGAAGGATGGGCCAGGGATGAGGAAGGCAAACTGACCGTCCGTTGCAGGTACCAGCTGGAAGCCCCCGTAGACTTTGGGGGACAAAGTTTCACCGGGGTTGAGTTTGCACGGGCCAGGAAGGACTCCAGCTGCTGCAGCTGCTGAACCCGGCAACTGGATATGCAAAGGTTGAGCCAAATGCGCAGGCTGCCCGCCGGCGGCCTGAGGAGGAGGGGGAGGCGGCGGGGGGTAATTCATGGCCACAATCTGACCCAGGCAAGTGGAAAGGTGGCCCAAGAGCCGGCTGCGGACTTCCGTGTTCACCCCTTCGCAGGTGGAGAGGAAACGAGTCACTTCGTTCATGCACTCATTAAATCCAGCTCGGTATTTGCCCAGGACGGTAGGATCTGCACTCAGAGCAGCTGCCAGGGGGAAAAAAAAGGTGAAAGATTAATAACCTGAACCACGAATGAAGCCTCTTTTATTTTTTTTGCTCTTGGGGACGAATTGCTTTCTTAGGGGTGAACTGCTTTCTCTGGTCAGTCTCTCTGGTACTAAAACTGTTGCCTTAAGATCTGAAGATCCCAGCTTGGAGACCTGGTGAGCTGTGGGATTTTCCTGGGTGGAGTAGGACCAAACACTTCCCCCCACCCACCCACCCTCTCTAGGGCCCTGGATCAGGGAGATGGGCTTCAAATCCTAAGCCATGAAACCTTTTGGCATGTCAGTTTCTATCCTGCCTTGCGGGAGATACTAAGATGATTTATTGCCAAGCAAGAACAGAGTATATAACGTCTGTGTGTGTATGGAAAAACAGTGGCTAGATTTCCCATATTATATAGTTTTATTTTCTTTATGGAGAAGAAACTCTTTCCTTTCACAAGGAGAACAATTCAGAGGCAAACGCCTTACACGCTCTTAGCTGGCAAGAGGTTTGCTACTCACCTGTCATCTGGGCTCTTTGTAGATTTCTCAGGTGTTTTACTGTCATTTCCAAGATATCTGCTTTCTCTAGCTTGGAATGCCTGGAGCTCTGGAGGAAAGGAAAAAAAAAAGGAGAGATGAGATAGGCCTCCAGCCACACCGACTCAGGTATCCCTAAAACTGTAGGGATCCCAGGCTCCTCCTCCTCCCCCCACCCCTTCAAGGGTCGCTGACGCAATACTTATCCTTCCTCCCCCACCAACTTACATCTTTTTTCAGCGCATCCAGGATGAGAGTTTTGAGCTGTCCCAGGCTTTCATTAATCCTGGCCCGCCGTCGTTTCTCCATGATGGGTTTAGACGACTGTTTTTTAGGGGGGGGGGGGGAAGAGAGAGAGAGAAAGGTTAGAAAATCCAAGCAGGCATCATTAAGTGGAGACTCCTCCCCATCTTGCAATTGAGATCCTGCAGCCCCGGTGAATTCCCTCAGCAGAGATTCAGGGCGGTTAAGCAAACTTGTTGGATTCTCTAAGCATGGCAAGGTGTCCGTTCCAAGCCTTGCAAGGAAGGAGGAAGAAGATCCCTAAGCTGTGCTGGAATTCCAGTTCCCAGTCCCCCCCCCCCCCCCCCCCAAAAAAAAAATCTTTACCCAGATGCTGTCCTCGCTTGCACCCTTCTTCCTCCCCCACCCTTTATATCTACTCTTCTTCTTCACCTATGCCTTCCCTACCAGCGCATCCCCCTCCTTTTCTTGCCGGTTCTCACGCAGTTCAAAATCTCAGCAGAAAAGGGGGGTGGGGAGAAATGCTCGGATCATTGCAAGCGCGCGGGGGGGGGGGGTTGGCATGGAAGGGGGGGGGGGAGATGTCAATCAGCCCCGATCGAGAGGAGGGGAGTTGAACGAACTATCTATCCGTGCGCGCTTGCGGTTTAAGGGGGTTCCATCCTTTGGGGGCAAAGTAGAATCGGTTTTAATTTCGTGGAAACAAGGAGAAAAATTAATAAATAAGATTTTACCTTTCTGTGTTCGCTGGCGCTTTTGGGTTTATCTGGAGTTTGGCTGGAGCTGGCCGGCGCTCCGGCAATCGGCGAGGCGGTGGGTTTTTCCATCGTGTCGGCTGGCATTTTGGCAATCTCGTTAATTTCCACCACCACCCCAAGAAGAGAGAACTGGAAGCGGAAGATCGGCCAGGGAAAGGCGGATCAAAGGGCTCTATAACTTGGCGGTATATCCGACGGGAATCTGTTTGCTTTTCTTTTCCAAGATTTAAGAGGGCCGGCTTGGCTTCCACGAGGGAAAGGGAGAGAGCTGGCGTTTTGCAAAAAAAAAAGAAGAAGCGATCGCGCCCCGGCAAGTGGCAAAACGTCTCCCGGCCCCAGCTCCGGCTCCCGTTGCTTTGGTTGCAGCGCGCTGCTCCCCCCTGGGTTTATATAGCCGACGGCAGCTCCCAATTCGTGTGAAACCTTCTCCACATTCTTTCCCACACTCCCGTCCGCCAATGGGAAGCGGGACTCTCCCCGTCGGGCTCACCGATTGGACGACGCCCCCGCGAGCTGTCAGTCACGCGCCAAGAGTTGTCCCTTCGCGTCTCCCCCCCACCCCACCTCTCTTTCCCTCTCTTTCCCCCCCCTCCTCTCCAATTTATTGCTTTGCTATCCGCCCCCCTCTTCTTCTTCTTGAACTTAGATACCTGGGCGCCACTATGCAGGTCTATTAGGTATGGATCGCTAAGCTCGGGCTGAACCTTCTTGGGCAGTCCAAGAAGGCGCGAGTCTCTCCCTCTTCCCCCCCCCTCCCACACGCCCCAGTCCTCCTCCTCCCCCCCACACACCCCCGCAGCCCCAACCCCAGGGGGGGCTGCATCGCGGGGGTCGAACTCTCTGTGCCCCAGTTAAGGAGAATCGCGCGCCATCCGTGCTGGAATGCGTGAATCCCAATTGCGCTTTTTAAAAAAAATCAGGAAGGCTGGGTGCTTGTGGGGGAGAGGGGGGGTTGGAGAGAAAGAGGTTCTCCCAAAATTGGAGGGACGTGGAAAAGACCCCGATTTTAGGATGTGCCTTCCCTGTATTGGATTCTGCTCCAATTATTATTAGGTGTGGTTTTTTTTTAAATTGGGTGGGCAGATTGGTTGTATTTCTTGGCTCTCTTTCGCCCTAGCGTCTCTTGGGCAGGTGTCCGGTTTTCAATCATGAAAGGTATTGGCGGAGGGGGGTTGCAGGGAAAACGTTGGTTGAAGGGTCGGCCGCTTCCTGCTCCGCACCTGAGCCCACCGAAGACGCTCTTCCAGAAGGGCCGCTCAACATTAGCGCCGGTGGGAAAACCGGCGTAATTGAACCCCCAGGTAATATACCACATTCCTTCCACTGAATCGCTTGGCCCAGGGCAAGTGGGCTCTTGTGCAGGACAGTTTCTACGGATCGTCTCTTTTCCCTTTTGAGTTTTCTTCCCCCGCCATTCTTTAGATTTATAGGCACTTTTTCCAAAATCGGAGAGTGGCTGACTTGGCCCTTCCTGCTGGGCTATAAAAGCCCCTTAACTCGGTTCCAATCCAGTCCCCCTGGAATCGGCTTTCCAAAGCAAACCAACCTCGGTGCTTACACCCACCCACCCACCCACCCTTCCTTCCTGGCACCGCGCATCTGTTTGCAACGCCGTTCCCAGTTTAGCCAGAAGTGAAGCCCACGGAGGGGACCCACTTGGAGCCGTTGTGGAGCTTAACAAGACCCAAAGCAAAACCTCCTTTTGGGGGCTGCGCGAAGCAGGGGGAAAAAAATAGGAGAGGTGTTTCCCAGAAGGGGATTTGACTCGGGCTTCCCTCCAGCTGTTTTGCAAAAGCGCACACGCAAGGGGAAGGGAGAGTAAATAAAATAAAATAAACAAATAAATAAATAAATAAATAAAGAGGGGGGGGAGGATGGAACAGCAAGGAGCAGCAGCAGCTGCCCGGCACGCGAAGCCCTGCCAGGCTGACAGCCAATCGGGGCACGGCTGCAAGCCAACCTGCTTCCCATTGGATGGCAGCCTTCGCAGCTGTCAATCAAGGAGCCTTCTCTCTCTCACCCCCCCCCCACCCCAGTGGCTAAAACAGCCGCCAAATGTTGTCGTGCCTCCACCCTGCGAGACGGGCCGGGGCGCGCGCGCGCGTTCGCTCGCGGGCGCGGGTGCAAGCTCGGCTTTCCTCCTGCCCTCCTCCCTTCCCTTCCCTTCCCTCCCGGCTCGCCGGAGCACGTGCCAAAAGCGCTTCTTGGCTTCCTGCGCCGCGCACGCACGCAGTCACACATGCACCCGGCAGCCCCCGGAGCTGGTTAGGGAGGAAGCGCTTGGGGTGGCACGGTTCCAGCCGCGAAAGCTCCCGGCGGTTTGCAAAGCTAGACAGGGAAGGAGGAGAAGGGAAAAAAAGAAAAAAGCAGCAGCCCAGGTCCTGGGAAAACTCCGCCCCTGCGCCTTATTATTTATTATTTATTATTGTCCAACCTTCAGTACGGAACGAAGATTAAGCTTTTGCAAAGGGGAGGCCGGGTTGCGGATGTACGGGTGGGGAAAAAAATAAAAAGGATCTGAGGATTGCGTTTATACAAGGCAGTAAATTTGGGCGAGGGTTCACTTTAGGTGGGAGTTCTGTGGCGGGTGGCCACTAAGTATATGTTGTCCCAACCTTACAGTTTGATTTGGTTTGTTTTTTTTAATGGTTCAATGCACAGGGAGGACTTAGAAAATAATTTAGTAGACCAGAGGATCCGGTTAACCTGACTAGTTAGGTTAGTTAGAGGCAGGTCTGGTAATGGCTCTGGTTAATTGCTGTTAGCTATGGCATTACTAGAACTAGCAGAAATCAGACCCTGATATCCTATGGTGGTTTTTTGTTTTTTTAACTGTGCCTCTTGTTTACTCAGTAGATTTAACCAGATCGTTGTAAACTTAATAATTGCATTTGGTCAACCTCTTAACAGTTGATTAAATTTTCCATTGGTTTAGTATGTCAGGAGAACCAAGACAATTCAGTTGCCTTGTGGATCGGTATTTTATACAAACCCAGAAAATAAAATTCAGTTTTTAGGGCAAATATACTGCACTGTGATTTGTGAAACCCAGGACAAACACCAGGTGGCGAGATAGAGTGAAATTTTTCCCTGTCCTTGTTGCATTCTTGAGGGTCTTTAATATATTATTTTATTCCTTTAATGTCTTATACAGGGAGGACAACTTATTGCAAGTTTTTCTGAATATCTTTTGCCTTCATAAGGATATAATTGAGCATAGAAGTATGCAGGTGTCAGGCTCATAAGAAAAGTGTGTATTGTTTTTTGCCCAGAGATCCACCAACCAGGACCAATAGCAAAATATACTCAGTATTAAGAAGTGAGGAGCACAAGGAGGGGTTTGGCAGAACCAAATACATTTGGCGTAGCAAAGAAGACCTATTAACCCAATAGTTGCATCTATATTTTGTTGGCTCCAAAACCTACCTGTGAATATTTATGCTTATCTGGGGCACCAGTAAGCACCAATCCTGTTCATGTGTTGGTTCGACCCCTTCTCTCCAGCTCTTCTTATTCTAGACCTCCCTGATAATCCAATCTGTAGGCACAACCAAAAGATTTAAGCCAGGGAAAGAAAACACACACACACCCTCCAACAGTCTTAGCCTTGTATGTGGTTGTGTATTGGAAGAATGTCTGGACATTTTCACCCTCCTCCTCCTTCGTTTCTTCCTTTTTGGGAACAATTATTGCCTGAGAAATGGCTGCAGGGATGGGGGCAGGGGAGAATGAGAACGAGAGAAGGCTAACAGTGCCACCTTTGGGCCATATTGCAAAATTATATGATGGGAAATATGATCTCATTTATGTCTTGGCTTGAGAACAAGACTGCACCCAATGAATGTGCCCAGTCCTGGTGCATTTTCTACCACGAGTAAGTCCCCTACAAGCTTACCAAGTATCCTCAAGCCTACCGAGAAATGATGTTATTTTATGTAACAAGACGTTTTCACACTCTCGATCCGGCTCCTGGCCTTTGAGAACCTTTGTTTTAGTATTTATGGACAATTCATTCATTATTTCTGAATGGGGTTTAAATAAACATGTAAGGAAAGAGAATCCAGACCAAAGAACTTAACAACCAAAATCTGTTGAGGGGGTCAACAGTCATGAAAATGATAGTGACAGGAAACGGCACGAGGCCTTCACAGAATGGGTATTTAGTGTATTTATGGCCTCGGTTTTTTTCTTCCCCAAAATGAAATTCAAAACAACGCATATTAGTCCAGTGAGCAGATCTAAGACATAAAACCAGTTCTTGAATTTTATCCATGGAAGAAGAGTCCATTTTTCTGCCTTGTCAAAATGCTTTCAAATCCTCTTGGGAGTTTTCTGAACTTAGTTTATGGCAGCGAAAGTATTGCCATCTTAGTTTATGGTGGAAAGTATTGCCATCTGTGATTTATTTCCCAACTCTCCCTGTGCTCTTACTTGCCCTGAAAGAGCCCCAAAGGAGAAATTCCTTTGTTATTTCCATCCTTAGTTAATGAGGACTAGGAAGTTATGGCTGACTAGATGGAACAATTGCCTATTGTTCCAGTTCAGATCCTTTCTAACTCAAATGTGCTCACCCCAAGCACATTTAGGTCAAGAATTAGCTAGAATTATAGTTTTGTTTTTTTTTCAAATCCTGACTCTTGGAAGAACCAGGTGTTGAATCTGAGATGTTCTTTCATTAATATGCCTTCCATCATTGATTCTTCTCGAGTTCCATATCTCCAGACTACATGGCTGTTTTCCTCCAATTCCAGAAAACCTCTTCTGGTTGATTTCAAAAAATCAAGGGCTTAGATGCCCCACCATCTTTTCTAGCCATCTGGCCCCTGCAGATAAGAAGGAACATGCCATTAACGGAATTATTTGTGTTTGGATTATGTTCTTCAGAACACAAAACACCTCCTTTCCCTTAGAAAATTCCCCCCCTTCCTTCTTTGATCCTTAAGCCTAACTTTATTAGAGTCAAACTTTTTTGTTTCTTAAGGCAGAGGCTCAAAAGCTTACAGTGAAAAAAAAAAAGACCAGGTTTGGGGGAGTCCAAATGCATGGTTTTATTGGGTGGTTCTGCTGTTTTGATTAGCTTCTTACTTTTGCTAGGACTCCCTTATTTTGAAGAATTTTGCTTCATAGAACAATTATTCTTATCATTGTCAGCATTGCAATCTCTTGTAGACAGAGATGTTCACATGTTTGAGTGTGTGTGTGTATAACAGAAGAAAAAAGGAAAGGAAAATGAAAGGAAAATGAAAGAAGGAAGAGAAAGAATGTAAGAGGGGAGGGAGGGAAGGAAGGAAGGAAGGTCTTTACCTTTTTGTCTGAGGTACCATTGGACTATAAGATAGTTTCTCAGTCTTTGAACTACAAAGAAGTCATCTCATCCTACTTCTCCTGTCATAGGAACTTTGCACTTATCCCCTTTCCACTTCTGTTCTTCTATTGATCAGCTTTTATTGTTATAAAATATGTTCCAAACAGCTATGTTCCATCAGTACATACATATGTGTATATATATATATATACATACATTTTAGCCTTGTGACAAGACTGGTGGCAAAAAAATTTAATACATAAAAACATAAAATAAATACACAGAATCCAGGATCGAATTAATCCATTTTCTGAGCCTGTGTAAATCCACTGAACGATAAACCAACCAAATGGCCCAGATTCCCATCCTACATCAAGCGAGCAATGTATCAGGATGCAGAAACCTACCTGCTAGATTTGTAAACTGACTTGGTTAAGTGTGTGAACATGGCTAGATGTTCAGCTGGAATCTATTCCTTACTGCTTCCTGCATTGTTACATTTTCTGTAGCAAAATCTTGATTGTATTTTAAAGCACACCCACTGCTCTTTTCTCACCTCATGGCTGCACATGCAAAGCAACTCCTTATTTCCTTGTTATTTATCTTTATTTATTGTTTATCTATACATTGGATAAATATATTTCATTTATCCAATATTCAAGGAGCTGCCACAAAAAAGAGGGGTTCAACGTATTCTCCAAGGCTCCTAAAGGCAGGACAAGAAGTAACGAATTGAAACTAATGAAGGAGAGAAGCAACCTGGAATTAAGAGAATTTTCCCAACAGTTAGAATAATTCATCAGTGGAACTGCTTGCTTTCAGAAGTTGTAGGTACTCCATCACTGGAGGCTTTTAAGAAGAGACTGGACAGCCAGTTGTCTGAAATGGCGTAGGGTCTCCTGCTTGTTCAGGGGGCTGGACTAGAAGAGCTCCAAGGTCCCTTCCAACTCTGTTATTTTGATTGATGGATCTTCTTCTCCATCAAGGCTTCCAAGCACGTAGAATGCTTTCCCACTTCCCATCCCCCATATATTAATTATTAAGGCTTTAAAGCAGAAAAATTGTGTTGTCCGTAAGAGTCCCCAAAGCGATGAATTTCAGGTTGTGCGTAAACACAGGCACGTTCTAACATTAAAAAAATCTACGGGCTGAGTTGCAAAAGAGGACATAATCAGTGGGATAATTATTCAGAGTTTTGCAGCATTAATTCAGCTCCAGAAAAATAAACACAGATGGCTGGTGCTTCATTTAACATCATTATAAACATAATAAGTAGATTTTACAAACCAGTTGTAGATAGGGGTGGGATTCAAATTTTTTAACAACCGGTTCTGTGGACGTGGCTTGATGGTCATGTGACTGAGTGGACATGGCTTGGTGGTTATGTTATTGGCTGGGTGTAGCCAACTCAATATCACTCACATAGAGGCATGCATCTCCTTGCCTGGCCTCTCATGACTGTGGGGATGCTGCAACAGTCGTAAGTATGAAAAATGGTCATAAGTCACTTTTTTCAGTGCCATTGTAACTTTGAATTACAACTCCACACAAGCAAAGTACCAGCAAAGGAGGGGAAAAAAACTCCAGAGAAATTCCTGAGACAGGAAGTCTAGTCCTGCCAAGAATGTAATAAGGGTTAACAGAGAAGCAGTTTCTGTAAGCAACACCAGAATGTTTCCTTCCTGCCTTCCTTACAGGATTAGGCCAGTAATTTCTTCTAATAACCGGTTCTCCGAACTGCTTAGAATGCTAACAACCGGTTCTAGCGAATAGGTGCGAACTGGTAGAATACCACCCCTGGTTGTAGATTTCTCCAACATGGAGCAAACTCAGACATAAACATGTTGCAAGTTCAGAGCAGAGCTCCAGTCTTCATCAAGCAAGCAAGTTAGTTTCTCTTTTACTTCAACAGGCAAGCAAGACACACAGCAGAGGAGAGAAGCAGTTTCATTTTCAATAGACTCAGAGCTCAACATAGCTGCAGAGTTGCAGAGCTTAATATAGAGCCACCCCTAGGCTACTTCTAGTTTCAGTTTCCACCCTAGGCTACTTCTAGTTTCAGTTTCCAAAACAGTCCTCATTGGCTGACCTTGTTATCATGCAGACCTTGTTACCATGCTCTATTCTAGTTCATGAATATACTATAATCACATTCTGTCGGTTCTGTTATAGAGGGAGTTAGGCTGATACTCCTTCCTTAAGAGCCTGAATTCCCAGTTCAGAGTTTGTCTGGTTCTGTGCTTTGGGAAGCTGCCACTTGCCAAGGATCAGGTCAAATTCGGTGCATGATGGAAGTTTTCACGGAAATTACTAGAGTCACCTGCCAGCCCTTGTTTGGTCTTCCAATACATTTCAGATGTACTTGGGTTTCCTTCTGGAAAGATTTTTTTTCCCGTACTTCCACTCCACAAACCTTGTGGCTTTCCTGGGCTTTTTGAAACCTCTCCTGGCTGCTGGGGTGATAGGAGTTTGACAGCATAATCAAGAGCATGCACACAAGGAAATCGGAAACAAAGGGAACAATAAAAAAACAACAACCTGGTTTTATCCTTTGCATCATTTGGTCAGCTCCTATCACACTTTCAAAAGGAAGAGGGGGAAAATATCTATGGCTGTTCAAATGGAGGGAGTTTACCAAAGATTCCCTAGAATTTATCCCTTCAATAGTTGGGAAGTTGTGGCATCGATTTTTTTTAAAGGGTGCATGTGTTCCTGTTTGATGACCTCTTGTGTTTTTTTACATGTCCAGCACCAAGGACAGCAGCCCAGTATTTGGACTAAAAGCAGTTCTGTTGTCAGGACAATGTCAATAAAAAATATTGCACTCTTTAAATCCTTTTTTTTTTTTTACACAATTCAGTTGTGTGACACTTTCCATTCATGCCTGCCAGGAATTGAAGGCTGCTGTGTGTTGTGTGTCGGCGCAGGCCTGTTTCAGGAGATAGCATAAATCTTCAAGGAAGTTCTAGTGTCGGAATTCACCCAGGAAGAAGGAGGAGAAAGAAAAGGAGGAGAAATAGGAGAAGAAGGAGAAAGGAGGGGGGAAAGGACAAGAAGGGGAAAAAGAAGAAGGGGAAGAATAAGGAGAAGAAGAAGGGGGAGGAAAAGAAGGAGGAAGAGAAGAAGGGAAAGATGCAATAGTGGTGGTGATGCTGTAAACAAGGGATAACATGGCACCAAAGGAATCTCTTCAGATTTTTACATCCACTGACAGCTGATGGCAGCATTCTAATTCAAACATCCTAATTGGAGATAATTAAAAAAAAACTAGATATTTAACCTATAGCCAGTGAAGGAGAAAACATCCATATTTTACAGATGATATGTTTTTGCAGTTGACCTGTCATCAATCAATCAGAATAGAGCTGGAAGGGACCTTGGAGGTCTTCTAGTCCAGCCCCTTGCTCAAGCAGGAGATCCTATACTATTTCAGACAAGTGGCTGTCCAGTCTCTTCTTTAAAACCTCCAATGATGAAGCACCCACAACTTCTGGAGGTAAATTGTTCCACTGGTTAATTGTCCTCGTTGTCAGGAAGTTTCTCCTTAATTCCAGGTTGCTTCTCTCCTTGGTTAGTTTCCATCCATTGTTTCTTGTCCTGATCTCTGGTGCTTTGGAAGATAAGAAGTTCTGTTAGCCTGTTTGACTGAAATAGGGTTTCTTTACTCAAAGTCCAAGAAAGACAAAGTTAATGATGATGAGGACAAGGAGGGGGCAGAAATAAAGAGAGAACATACTTCCTGCCTAGCCACCAAGAAAAATAGGAACTTCCATCTAGGAGTCTACCTTTAAGGTCCCCTTTTTCTAGATTTGCCCTCAAGGGTGACCCTCAGCCTCCGCTAAGAGTGCTATTCTTGGGAACGAAAACATCATCTTTTGGGCTGTATAAATCTGTGTTCTGACACAGACAATATGAATATTAACTAGTAGACTGCATGTTTAAAGCTAGTAACTTACAAAATCTTAATCCAAAAAAGGAGTTCAACAAAATCTTAAGGGAAAGAAGAAATATCATACAGTATTCCTTTCTTTCTAAAAAAGGAGCCTGTCTCTAGAATCATTTTGTCATGATAATAAACGGGTCGTAAATGCTATCAATTAAGAGTTCTTGCTTTCTCAAACCACCTCAGGTCTTCCTATTCCCCTGAGAAGTGAAGGAAACCTCAAAACCACATTTCCCCCTTCCTCCTCCTCCCCCCCCCCCGCCCCCATTTTCTTTTCTCTTCTTTGGTCTCCCCACTGAGCCAAGGAAAGTTTAAAGGGAAGTTGCAAAGTGCAGCCACCCAGGGCAGGAAGAAAAGACGACAAGGCAACATTAGCTGTGTGTTGACTTTCTGAATGAAACAGATGTGGGCTTCCTTTAAAAGCAGCCGCCTGGTTCCCCCAAGTGCTTATTTGCTGACTTCTCCTCCGCTTGAAAACATGTTTGAAAAGGCGGCCGAGATCAAAGGGAAACCCAATGTCCAGATTTAACACAGCCTCGAGCTCCACTCTTGGATAGAGAGGGCCTTTTCAAAAGGTTGCTAGTTAATTTGTTGATGCATAATAGCAACAGAGCCGGTGCAATCTGTATGCGGACAGCAGAAAGCAGAGTCAATTACATCTGTATTAAGATCGGCTCAAGCCGGGGGGGGGGGGGGAAAATCTCCTTACATGTCCTTCCAAGGGTACCGTTCCTTTGCTAAGAGACAGAATGTGTTCTTCCGGTGTATGGAAGAATTTAAAAAGAAAACAGTGCACGGACACACATGGCAGCCTTAAGTAGCTTTTGATATCCCTTTGCACTGAACAGAAAGGAGAAAAAACCTAAACCAGACCAAAAGCATTTCTCATGTAGTCAATCTGAGATCATATTTTGGTCCTCCTAAGATATCTGGAAAAAGCAGGGAAATGTTTGCTGCAAATAAACAGTTAGCTCAGTTAAGTTTCTTGAAGACAAGGCAGGAGGCACAAAATAACCATTCACAACTAGTCCATTTAAACGAGTTGCGTTGCTCAGTTGCGTTTTTATTTTGTTGTTTTGTACTGCTTTGCTAATGCATGCATACTAAAGAATTGACTTACATAGATGTTCACAATTCAGAGGACACCAACAAACAAAGGCACACAGATAGAAACCAAATCCTCAATTAAAGGAGATTATCCTTTGTTTATCAAGAGAGCTAAGCAGCCTTGTTTATTACTGGGACGGGAGGCCACCATGGAAGGCCAGAGGAGTGAGCTAATCTGAAGGAAAGGGAAAGAAAGAAAGAGAAAGAAAGAAAGAAAGAAAGAAAGAAAGAAAGAAAGAAAGAAAGAAAGAAAGAAAGAAAGAAAGAAAGAAAGAAAGAAAGAAAGAAAGAAAGAAAGAAAGAAAAAGAGAAAAAGGAAGAAGGAAAGAAAGAAAGAGAATAGTAGAGTTGGAATGGGACTTTGGAGATCCTCTAGCCCAACCCCCTGCTCAAGCAGGAGACCCAATATCATTTCAGACTAATGGTTGTCCAATCTCTTCTTCAAAGCCTCCAGTGATGGAGCACCCACAACTTCTGGACGCAAGCCATTCCACTGATGGTTCTGTCAGGAAATTTCTCCTTATAGTTCTAGATTGCTTCTCTCCTTGATTAGTTTCCATCCATTACTTCTTGTTTTGCCTTCAGGTGCTTTGGAGAATAGCTTGACTCCCTCTTCTTTGGGGCAGCCCCTGAGGTATTGGAAGACTGCTATCATGTTATCATTGCTATCAAAGGAAGGAAGGGGAGGGGAGGGATTGATAAACCCCTTCTCAAAAAAGGCTTATGGAAAAGTGGTAAAAATGTTCTTGCATTTTTTTTGTGATGCTACAGCAAGCCAACACAACAAACAATTGCCACTTGCTTAACTCTACAGAATTTATCATCTACATATTTTCCATTACTTAGATAGCACGACTGGGTAACCAACTGTTCCATTCTTGAGAAATCAAGTCCTGCTAATTTAATTAATCCCAATAGCCCCTCCTTTCACCCCCAGGGATTATTCAGGAACTCCCAAATGCCTATGTTATCCAAACATCCATTACGAAGGTCTATAATATTCATGCAGAACTTTCCTTTTGGCCTCCCTTAATCACATTAAGCCTCTGTTTCCATATCTGTAGTTTTAAACAAGGGGTTAAAAAAAAAAAAGAGAAGAGAGACAGGAGTTTTTATTTTTTTTTTAAAAAAACACCATCCATTACGTTGGTTTTGGTTCTCAAATGATTTATCAACTTGTCATTGATCGTCAAGCTCCCAGAGATCTTGGTTTTGTTTCAACCTGCCCAACATTACTAGTTTTCTTTCTCTTTGGAATATGGCTCCTCTAACTCCTTTTTCTCGCTCCCCTTTTCACCAGTCCGTTCATGAGTTTGGCCTAATCAGATTAGCTCAACCCAGACACAGCCAAATTTATTCTTTTTTTTAAAGGCTCTTCTGTTTTTTCCCCCTCTCCCCTTTGCAAACCCACTCCCCTCTGTCTCTCTCTCTCTCTTTTTTTTTTTTTGGGGGGGGGGGGGAGGGGATAGGGTTTTTAAAAACTTTTTCAACCCCGGTTGACAATCTTTTGTAAAAGCTGTATCCAATGAACTCTTGAAAAAAGACCCACGCTTCTCCTCAAAGGAGGCCAGTTAGAATGGGTCATTGGAACAAACAGTGGGACACTGCCTCTTTTTCAACCAAGCCAACCATTCAGTCCTGAGGTTGGATGGGGTTGCTAGGGGAAAGACCACAGTCCAATCCCGTAAATCGCTGGAACATTTAATTTGTTTGCTAAACTCGGTCTGCTGTAGAAGTCCATCTTGTTTACAAGCTTAATGAGATAAAACATTTGGACGGTTTGATGAGAAAGCCAAGTGACTCCTTTTCTCCTCCTTTTCTTTCGGCCAAAATTTTATGCATGGCTCCAATTTCGGGAGCCTGAATTCAAAATGTTTTTTTAAGCTACAAAATCTTCTTGGTACCGTTTTTGGAGGCTCTTCTGAGCAACTGGCTCAAAAACGTCTTTACCTCTAGGGTTCAAAGAAGATTTGGCAATGTTGGCAAAAAGCTTTTCTTTGGAAAAGAGTTTGTAGAGGATGCTAGTGGATGGGAAAGCTTAGAGTTTTTCTGCCTCTTTGCTTGGTTTCTCAGTCATATCTCACCCACAGTTTATAAATAAGGCCCAGGAAATGCTCCAAATGCTGTATTGTTAAGGTTTTCCAATTCAGTCTCTTTTTTTCCCCCATTCAGCCAAGATTCTCTGTTGCTCTTGTTTTGAGGGTTGGCGTTTCTGAAAGGTTGGCAAATACAAAGCTGCAGAAATAAGAACTTTCCCATGAAGAAGGATGGCTGCCAAGGATGAAGTCCATAACTACATCTTTTTGAGCCCTTCCCTAAAAGGAATGAGCATTCTGCATTGGGTAACTCTGACATTCTTCCCTTGGCTATCTCTTCCCTTTCCAAGCCCTTTTTCTCCCTATTTTTTTAGTACTTTCAACGCTAGGACAATATATATGTTTTTCTTTCTTTCCCTCTCTAATTCATCAGTAAGCAATTTGCCCCAGGAGTTCTTGGATAGGTGAAAAGCCCTATTTTGCAAAACTGACACCAATGAATGGAGAGGCAGAGGAAGTTTAAAAAAAAATCTGTTTGTCTCATTGATGCCTGAACAGCAATTCTGAAAAATGTTAAAAGAGTAGAATCCTTCTCAGTCTAAAATCTCGATCCCACATTTTCTTCTTCTTTTCTTTCCATTTCGTTAAAGAAGCTCAACTAAATCATCTGTGGTTTACTTCCAAGAAAGTCGGACTTTCCAAATACTTAAATAAATCAGATTTTATGGACGCTGTAGAGCTTGTAAAGTTGTAAGAGGAGGAATAAAGAGAAGATTCTCATCGCCCCTTTTCCAGTTTTCTTAGTGGATGCAGATAACTTGGGTCTACCGTAATAGATTGCAGTTGCTGCTATCAGATGCAAAATGGGCTTCCCCCCCCCCACCTCCCCAAAATGCAGACAAAGAAAAACTTTCCGCCAACATTGCCAAATCTTCCTTGAATCCTAGAGTTAAATAGGTTTGAGCCACTTCCTCAGAAGAGTCTCCAAAAAAAGGCACCAAGAAGATGGTGTAGCTTAAAAAACATTTTGAATGCAGGCTCCTGAAATTAGGGAAAGAAAAGGAGGAGAAAAGGAGCCACTTTGCTTTCCCAACAAACAATCCAAATGTTTTATCTCATTAAGCTTGTAAACAAGATGGACTTCTACAGCAGATTAAGTTTAGCAAACAAATTAAATGTTCCAGAGATTTAGAATATAGGATAGAAAGGTAATATCCAAGAGTCAGAAATTTTACTTTGTCCAGAATGAAGGCCTACGTTAGTGAAACAACTGGGAAGAAACTGAAATTTGAGTGCCAAGTTCTTATCTGACTTTCCCATCAACCTACAGTTGGATTTTATTTTAATACTGATTGCTGGATGGTGTTCAGCATACAAGGAATGTAGGATGAGGAAAGAGAAAGAAGGAGAAAGAGAGGAGCGGAGAGAGAGAGAGAATGAAACTGTAACTACATAGCCAAAAAGGCATTAAGAGTTGTTAACCTAATCCTACGTAGCTTTTTCTCTGGTAATATTACACTATTAACTAGAGCATACAAAACATTTGCTAGACCAATACTTGAATACAGCTCATCAGTCTGGAACCCGCATTTCATATCTGATATTAATACAATTGAGAAAGTCCAGAAATATTTAACGAGAAGAGTTCTCCACTCCTCTACTCGTTGCAGAATACCTTCTGCCACCAGACTTGAAATTCTAGACTTAGAAAACCTAGAAGTACGCCGTCTTCGGTCCGATCTAAATATAGTATATAAAAACATACATTGCAAAGTCCTACCTGTCAAGGAATACTTCAGCTTCAACCATAACAACACAAGAGCAAACAATAGATACAAACTCAAGGTTAACCACACCAAACTTGATTGCAGGAAATACGACTTCAGCCACAGAGTGGTCAATGTTTGGAATACTCTACCTGACTCTGTGGTTTCTTCCCCAAACCCCAAAAACTTTAACCTTAGACTGTCTACTATTGACCTCATAAGAGCTCTGTAGGGGGCGTGTATAAGCGCAGCAACGTGCCTACTGTCCCTGTCCTATTGTGTCTTTTATATTTTATTTTTCTTATATGTATCCATAACTATGTTTTTACTTACACCTATTATCTTGTAAGCAATTGACAAACCAAATAAAATAAATAAATAAAAATAAATAAATGAATGAAACCTGGTATCTTTTTTTAAAAAGTGATTCTTTATAAGGATGCTGCTAAGGATTCTGTGAACAATTCTGCCCTGATGTGTTGGTGCCCGCAAGGCGAAAGACCCCGCAGCAAAAACCACTCTTGTCTCTTTCGCAACGTAAATTCAGCAGCACTGACTCAGGATGGAAATACATTAAGTCAACAACATTCTTTGGTGGCTTTCACAGAAGTGCAGGAACAAGCCCGGTCAGCAATGAAGGAGAATTTTGTTACCTTTTGTGTTGTATTCAAGCCTGGGCAAAAGCTGAAAAGATTAACATGCTGATGAGATCCTGACACACCTCCATTAACATCACTCAAAAAGGAAACCAAAGTAGTGTGCGAATTCCCCCAGTTTCCCCCCTCCCAACTCGTAATCTTGAAGCTGTTCTGGTTCAGGCAGCATTGTTCGAAGATGCCGTAATCTGAACAATCTGCCACTATCAACAAGTGCTGACAATAGCTGGCATTCAGAGCTGTTGAGTCCATGCCATTTGAATATTATTATTGTTGTGTTTTATTCATTAAACATGAAACTCAGTCAACTGAACATTTAAAAATGTATCACAAATATCCTCCTCTTCTTCTTCTCCTTTTCTCCTCTTCCCCCTTTCCTCCTCCTTATATTATTATTATCTCTTTTATTCATTAAACATGAAACTCAGTCAACTGAACATTTAAAAATATATCACAAATATCCTCCTCCTCTTCTTCTCCTTTTCTCCTCCTCCTCCTCTTCCTCCTCTTTATATTATTATCATTATCTCTTTCATTCATTAAACATGAAACTCAGTCAACTGAACATTTAAAAATGTATCACAAATATCATTGACTGGCGCTGATTCTTGATTCTTGAGCCTCAGTAGATTTTTGTTTGTTTTGCTTTAAACTTGATTCTTGAGTTTTTGGTAGATTTTTGTTTGTTTGTGGGTGTCTGTTTTGTGAGAAGAAAGCCCACTGGTCGGGTGCATTATGGTTCTGTGCATCCTGCAAATGTGGAAAGTCATGAATTAGGTTAAGTGTGTTAGATGATTAGGAATATAAGGTCAATTATGTGAGTTGAATGAATGTCATAAGATTGTCCGATAGGTGGCACTTACAACCGACAAGACTCACCAAGATGTTTAAAAACATGTCCGCCAAATGCTGGAAATGTAACCAGACACCAGGCACCTATTATCACATGTGGTGGACATGTGTGAAAGCAAAGAAATATTGGACAAAAATGCACACATGCTTAGAAAAAAATGCTAATGCTACATATAGATTATAAGCCAGAAATATTTTTGTTAGGTGTACAATCCCAGAAAAGAATGAAAAGGGGAATTTGTATTTAATATTACACGTTTTGACAGCAGCAAGGATTGTATTCGCAGTGTTGGAAAAATGAGGAAACTCTGAGAAGAAGAAGATGTAATTAAAAAAAATATCAGACTGTGCAGAAATGGACAGACTGACATTAAAGATAAAAAGAAAAAGAAGATACAGAGTATTTTTGAACATGGGACTTATTTAATAAATGGTTGGATAATAGAGGTAGAAATTAGGAGCGGGGAAAGTATTATTATGTAAGCCAGTTGATGTAGACAATACACTGTTCACAAAGCACTTACTGTATGTACTGTGTTTCCCTGAAAATAAGATCTTGTCTTATACTTTTTTCCCCCACCAAATAAGGCACCAGGTCTTATTTTCAGGGGATGTCATCCACTGACTAACCTCACATGCGCATGTCATCCCAGGCCTCCTTTTCACTGTAAGAAGCCTTCAGGAACTTCTGTGGCCAACAAGTCTTTCCTGAAGGCCTCTGCAGCTTATAACAGAGCTCCGGATCGATCCTGAGCTTTGTTATCAGCTACAGAGGCATTTAGGAAAGACTTGCCAGCCTTGCTGGCTGCAGAAAAAATGGGCTGTCAAGGCAGGTGTTGGGGTGTGCGAGGCCTGGCTACAACTGTCCAAAGGTAAGTAGTAGGTCAGCTCCACCATCCCATCCCCACTCTAACTTAATTTTTACCCGTCCACTCTGGAGTGGGGGGGATCTTAATTAGGGCTTATTTTGGGGGTAGGGCCTATATTGGGCGCACGTGTAAAAATCCAGCTAGGACTTAACTTTCAGGGTAGGTCATATTTTCAGGGAAACAGATATATTAAATGAAAATGTATAAATAAACTATTAAAAAAATAAAGATTGCCAGGGAAGGCCAGCCTGAGAATCTGAGATGAAGTACCAGGTAGGAACTGTCAGCCGCTGGAACAGCTGCTCTATGAAGAAGTGGCTTCTTCTTCGCTAGAGGCCTTCGGGTTTTGGATCAACCCATCATTTTATTCTCACAATGCCTAACCGGATGCCTGAAGGAAGCCCACAAGCTGAGTTCCACAGCTGCTGAAAAGCAAACTTTTTTTCCACATGAGTTCCTCCAGATGTTCAGCTGTGGAAACCCCCCTCCCCTTTGTCTTCTCATAACAACCATAACAAAAAGGCACCAACCGCAGTTTGGCTGAAGATGGTTTCCCCTTATCTCCAGAGACTGCTACATGGAGCTGTATGGAGGGACTCGTGGGCCATCTCCGGTCTTCCTTTTGTCCCCAGAGGAATTACAAAGAGTCGGTCTGCTTGCCAGCTCTTCACTCCGCTGCGGTCGTTGGCTTTGCGTTTAGGAGAGCCATCTTCCATTCCTCCTTTCTTCCCCGGAAGTCCCCCACCTCAAAGGAAACCTTTTATGGTGTTCGCCGATGCTTGTCTGCGTGCGCAGAGCGCCCTTATAATGGAATCCCCACATTTTCTGGATTAGCAGAATGCGTTTAGTCATGAGCCAACCAGATGGGTTGGGTTTGCACGGTCTGTTTCAATCCCAATAAATCAATAAACTCAGCCCCAGGTTGAAATTAACCAGCCCCCATATGTGTTTTCTAAGCGAGCTTGGTTGTACGAAGACTGGGCCTTGATCTGAAGACAGTGGGTGAACGTCGGGCAACAGATGACCTTGCCCACAGATGGATCCCCTATCATCTCAGCGGTAAAAACATGTGGAAGAAGAAATTTTTGCAGGCTGGCCAAGGTCGATCTGGGCAGGCGCTGCAGAGTTGCTTCTTCTGATGTTTATGAAGGTTTCCAGACCCATCTGCCTGTTGGCTGAGGCACAGCCAGTGAGAAGAGTTAATTAAGAACCTTCTTCTTCTTCTTCCTTTTGTAACAAGACATGTCCCTTTTGTTACTCACTAAGGAGCCAGCTCATTAGAGAGAGTGAATGGCCCTCTTGACCATCTGTTATCTGAGCACATACCTGGAAGAAAGACTGATTTGGAGTGGGTGGGTGGGGGGAGAGAGAGAGAGACCCACAATCAGAAAAAAAACCGGCCCTTGAAGTCTTGGGAAAGCAGGCAGAGTCTCTGCTCAATATAATTACATCAAGCCTACCAGAAAATGACAGCTCTGTGCATGGAAATAGAAGAACGTAATTAAAATCTCGGGGAGAGAAAGAAGGGATGAAAGAAGGGGGGGAAAAAAACTTCAGGCATAAGGAAAAAGAAGTGGATTTTGTCTAAGCAGGAAAAAAAAGAGGAGGGGGGAGAGGAATTTAAAGGAACCCTTGCTTGCAGTTTGTGAAATGGATCAAGGACAAACCATAATAATTTTCCCTCCTTCGTCCACCCTTCCTGCTTTTGGCAGCCTGCAGGTTTTGGTTCCCTCCATTCCTAGGAAATTCTTTTCAGATTGGGTCCATTTCTTTCCCCCTGCACACCGAGAACTTCAGAAGGGAAGAAAGATCAAGAATAAGAATAACAAAATAGCAGAGTTGGAAGGTACCTTTGAGGTCTTCTAGTCCAACCCCCCTGGTTAACCAGGAAATCCTAGACCATTTCAAACAAATGGCTGTCCAGTCTTTTTATAAAAACCTCCAGTGATGAAGCACCCACAATGCCTGGTTAATTGTTCTCCATGGCAGGAACTTTCTCCTTAGTTCTAGGTTGCTTCTTTCCTTGATTAGTTTCCATCTGTTGTTTCTTGTCCTGCCTTCAGGTGCTTTGGAAAATAGGTTGACCCACCCCCCCTCTTATTTGTGGCAGCCCCTCAAATACTGGAACAGTGCTATCGTGTTGCCCTTAGTCCTTTTCATTAGACTGTTCTTCATAGTTTGTGAGATGTTTTTCTTCTGGTCTTTGGAGAAATATGCAACATTGGAGGCATTGATGTACGAAATATTGGTTACGTTTTCAGGGAATCCCCAGGAAGAATGAGCAAATCTACCTTATAGGATGAGTTGCTTTAGGAATTGGGCAACCTGTAAGTGAAATAAATAATCAGTCTTATTTTTCTTGATTTGGCGTGACTTGGCAATGATGCTACCCATCTACGCTGTATGTTCCCATTTGACAATGAATAAAATCCTGAATCTTTTCTTCCCCAGTTCTTCTATTTCCTGGTGAGAGTGGATAATTCTGAAGAAGTCTTCTCTGTTGTAGAAGGAATCGTTCTCAGCTTCAATGTATTCCCTAAATGTCGATCCACCATTCATTTAGGAGCTTAAAAGAAAATTAGCTCCTCCGTTGACAGAATGAAGATGGACTTCAGAAAGGGAAGGAAGGATTGCGATCAAAGGCTGCTTCTGAAAATAACCTCCTTCGGGATGGCCTTAATCCCAGCCATGGCCAAAACAAGGAATAAGATATTTTATTCCAAGCATCTAATATTTGGAGATAGACTGCTTCTGATTTCGGAGCTTCCTTCTGCTGGTACAGTTCATATCTATAATTTCATGTTATTTGTTACCTGTGTTTCCCTGAAAATAAGACCCTGCCTTATATATTTTGTCACCAAAAAAGGCACCAGGTCTTATTTTGGGGGGATGTCATCCATTGACTAACCTCACTTGCGCACGTCGCCCCTGGCCTCCTTTTCGCTTCAGGAACTTCTTCTGCAGCCGGCAAGGCTTTCCTGAAGGCCTCTGCAGCTGATAACAGAGCTCTGGATTGATCCTGAGCTTTGTTATCAGCTATAGAGGCCTTCAGGAAAGCCTTGCCAGCTGCAGAAGAAATGGCCCAGCAAGGCAGGTGTCAGGGTGTGTGAGGCCTGGCTATAACTGTCCTAAGCTAAGTAGTAGGGCAGCTCCATTCCCCCATTCCCACCCTAACTTAATTTTTACCTGTGCACTCTGGAGTGGGCAGGATCATAAATTAGGGCTTATTTTGGAGGGTAGGGTTTTTATTGGATGCACATGTAAAAATCAAGCTAGGGCTTACTTTCTGGGTAGGTCATGTTTTTGGGAAAACGGGGTAGACATAGTCTTTCCTCACAACAGCTCAAATCAGCATGCATGGACATCTCTCTTCATTTTACCTCCAAAGCAGCAACTCTCTCTAGAGGTGAGCCTTGCTGAAAATCTCTGTGGAGCAACCCTAGCTAGACTTGAGCCTGTTTTCCTCAACCCTACCCTAAAACATTTGTCAAAGTTTTGCCTAAATCTATGGTTCTGAAGCTTTTTTGTCTCTGACCATAAACCCTTTGAGGGAGATGGAAGGTTCAGAAATGTGAAAAATAAACAAATTAGATAAGATATAATAATATAATAAAAACTTAAAAAAAAAAAAAGAAAATATCCAAACTTCAAAGCAGTGTTTTAAGCTAAAGGCCATACTGGCAACTTGCTTCTGTAAAACTTCCAGTACAAACAATCATTGCTTTTCTTCTCCTCTGCTTAATTTTGTTGTTGTTTTGAGTTATTTTTAACCTTATTGGGCCTTCTCTAATTTTCATTTAGATATGATAATGCTGAATCATTCACAGGGTAGAGTTTAGCTAAACAGACACAGGAAATAAAGGAAATATACCAGCAAAGCTTTGGAGAAATCCTTCCGAGATCCAGTTTACCCCAGTCAAGAGAAGAATGATTTGCTCCAAGTGTTCCCATTTCACTTTCTCTGCTCTTCCTCCTTGAATAGATGGGAAAGTTGAGGAATGCACGGATTTTTTCTCATTAGTCCAGACCACCTGTGGGGCCTGGTTTAAACCAACCTGCAGGTTGCCCTTGATCTCTGATGTGTGAGGGACAACCATGATGGGGCAAACAGAGGTCGGGCTGGAATCAACCTGCCCAAATTACAGTTGGCTTCTCCAATATGGCAGGGTGTTGTAGATCAGGGTTGATGTCCTTGGTGCTCTCTGAGCTGGCTTGTTTTCTTGCAGACGTTTCATGACCCAAACTAGGTAATCGTCATCAATCAAACATCATCAATGGTAGTACCAAAGGGAGGGAGGGAGGAAGGAAGGAAGGAAGGAAGGAAGGAAGGAAGGAAGGAAGGAAGGAAGGAAGGAAATGTATAGCTCAGGGTTGACATGAGGGGTCCTTGGTGCTCTCTTAGCTTGTTTTCTTACAGATGTTTCATTACCCAACTAGATAACATCATCAGTGCTAGTACCAGAGGGAGGGAGGGAGGGAGGGAGGGAGGGAGGGAGGAAGGAAGGAAGGAAGGAAGGAAGGAAGGAAGGAAGGAAGGAAGGAAGGAAGGAAGGAAGGAAGGAAGGAAAAGAATATTTGTAGCTCAGGGTTGACATGAGTTGACTTGGTGCTCTCTAAGCTTGTTTTATTTATTTATTTATTTGTCAATTTGTCAATTGCTTACAAGATAATAGGTGTAAGTAAAAACATAGTTATGAATACATGGATACATATAAGAAAAAAAAGAAAAAGAAACAATAAGCCAGAGATGGTAGGCACGTTGGTGCGCTTATGTACGCCCCCTACAGACCTCTTAGGAAAGGGGTGAGGTCAATAGTAGACAGTCTAAGGTTCAAGTTTTTGGGGTTTGGGGAAGAAACCACAGAGTCAGGTAGAGTATTCCAGACATTGACCACTCTGTTGCTGAAGTCATATTTCCTGAAATCAAGTTTGGTGCAATTAACCTTCAGTTTGTATCTATTGTGTTGTCTTGTGTTGTTATGGTTGAAGCTGAAGTATTCATTGACAGGTAGGACATTACAATGTATGATTTTATATACTATACTTAGATCGGACCGAAGGCGGTGTAGTTCTAGGTTTTCTAGGTCTAGAATTTCGAGTCTGGTGGCATAAGGTATTCTGCAATGAGTAGAGGAGTGGAGAACTCTTCTTGTGAAATATTTCTGGACTTTCTCAACTGTGTTAATATCAGATACGTAATGTGGGTTCCAGACTGAAGAGCTATATTCGAGTATTGGTCTAGCAAATGTTTTGTATGCTCTACTTAGTAGTGTAATGTTACCAGAGAAAAAGCTACGTAAGATTAGGTTAACAACTCTTAATGCCTTTTTGGCTATGTAGTTATAGTGGGCTCTAGCACTTAGATCATTAGAGATGCATACTCCAAGATCCTTGACAGAGTTTGAATCATCAACAAGGTCTTGACTATTCAGCTTCTATTTTATTTTCTGATTTATTTATTTTTTACCGATATGTAGGACAGAGCATTTATTTGTTGAGATTTGAAGTTGCCATTTGTTTGACCATTCTGATACATAGTCAAGGTCTTTTTGAAGGGTAGCAGTATTGTCTGTGGTGTTGAATAGCTTTACATCATCATGGTTGTTTTCTTGCAGACATTTCATGACCCAACTAGATAACATCATCGGTGCTAGTAAGGAGCAGGGTTTGTTCTCAGTTTATATTCTAGTGACTTGCTTTGGGGTGGACTTAGAGGTTCTTTGGTTGGGCTGTTTACCGTTGGCTTGTAAGTAAACAATACCCCATCAAGGAACTGCCAAACAATCCAACAGCCCAACCAAAGAACTTCTGAGGCCACCCCACGGAAAGCCACTAGAATATAAATTGAGAGCAAACCCAATTCCTTACTCTAGCACTGATGGTGTTACCTAGTTGGGTAATGAAATGTCTCAAAAAAACAACCAAGCTCAGAGAGCCTCTCAGTTGGCTGTTCTTTTTTGCCTGAGCATTTTAATCGGTCAGTTTCTGTCACACATCCCCTCTTACTGATTTCTCTTTCTCCCTTTGTCCTCCCTCTTCGCTTCTTCATTCACTTTTTTGAGAGCTGGGTCTTAAAAAGAAGGCTGCTGGCATTAAGTCACGGAAGGCCCCTGGCTCCAATCTTGGTGGATCTACAGACCTTTAGCATGGAAAGATGTCAAAAGGTCCCTACGGGCAAGAAGGAGGAGAACAATTTGCTTCCCCTGGGGAGGGGGGTTGGACTAGATGACCTACAAGGTCCCTTCCAACTCTGTTAATCATCTCTCCCCATCAGCACGAATCAGAAAAGCAGACATGGAGAACCAGCCCCAAGTGAAGGCAGCTTTGCAAAAAACAAAGAAGACCTCACAAGTTACCATGTTTGTTACACCTTTGATAGCCACGCGCGTTCCCAGAGGCCACTTTTATTGGCATCCAAGAGGAACTGTGGCTGTCCGGAAACCTGGTGTTTCCCAACCCCGTCTGCCTTTAATCAACAACCATCCTGCCGAGAGGGTAATGAGGAAGTGAGTTGGAAGAAGGTGCAGAAATTCCTTCAGGCACGTGTTGAACAGTGTCAGAATTAACACAGGAGCCCCAAGTTGTAAAAGGAGAAGGAGGAGAAGATGGGCCCTGTGTTGAAATGGCGTTGGAAGGGAAGGCCCTTTCACAGACTCAGACTCCTGGAGCTAAGCGAAAGTCAGTCGCCATGCAGGATCTGCTGCTGAATTTGCTCAGAAAGATGGCCTTTTAGGTTTCACACACAAACACACACAAACAGAGAGAGAGAGAGAGAGAGACTTGGAGGGGTGGAGGAGTATGGTTGCTTGGCTTCCTTTCCCCCCAGAACCAACTTCTCCAGTTCAAACTCTTTCCATTTTCTGTTTTGCTTTCATTCCCTTGACTTCCAATATTTGGGAAGAGCTGCCAATTGATTGATAGATTTTCGACTCTTTTCCTTCCCTCTATTAGTTTTACACTTTAGGATGGAAGAAAATGGTTTGCCTTCCCATGTGAGTTGAAATTTATTATTAGTTTTCGTAGTTTATGAAGGAAAATGCATTCTCCAATAGGAGCGTTCCTTTGATGCTTCCATCCTCACCTGAAGATACATAAGTAATATAAGCATGGATGGAACGTATCCTTTCCAACAATTAGAATAGAGCTGGAAGGGACCTTGGAGGTCTTCTAGTCCAGCCATCTGCTCAAGCATGGGAACTTACACTGTTTCTTATCCTAATACAAAAAAATGGAGGTTGTGTGGTTTGCTGGCCAAATGCAAATAATTGGTTGGAAACCACTTGCAAATGCTTTCCCTTATCTTTTTTTTTTTAAATAAAAGTCCTCAGCAAAACGAGGCAGATCTTCATAAGGAACATGTACCCAGGCCTCTGCAAAACAAAACATAAGCACCATAGTATTTAAACATTTGTTATCTACTTTATAGAGCTGCTAACATGATATTCAGATACAGTGTTCCTGAACATGGAAGCTAAATAAGACAATATAGCTAGTAGCGGATAAATTTGTCTGCCTCTGGACAGGTTTGCTTGGGGAAACTTACTTGAAGTTAACTTTTCGCAACATTCTGTTGCCACAATTCATTTCTTCCCATCAATTAGATTATTTTTTTACTTAAACCACATCAAAGCCCGGTAATAAATAAAAACAGGCGCCATCTTGCAAAGGCATCCAATTTGAAAGTGGCTGCTCCAAAATCATTACGAGGGGTTCCTATTCGGGGAGAGAGAGAGAGAGAGACAGGAGGACCTGGGGGGGGGGGCAAGTAGGGGGACCTTATAAATATCGAGCCCCTTGTTCAAAGTTTGACACATGAGCAGCAATTAGAAAATGCTACCCACCTTCTTTTTAAATGAAGTTTCTTTGATTTTCGGTCCACAGTGCTACCCTGGCTTTCCAGGGGAATGTAATTAGTTGTGTTGAAAGGGGGGGCTCGGCAGCCAAGAGACAGTGGGGGGGGTCTCCTTTGCAGAGATAATGGCCCCCAAATAACTTCTCTCCCAGACCTGCCCAGCCTATTTCAGCCTTCGGATGAGACCCTGGGCTATATATTGCCTGGATCCTTCCCTCCCCTTTTCTCCATTCCCTGAGAAACCTCTTCAGGCAACAGCAAATTTTCTGCACTTCCCCCCCCACCCTTTTTTTTTTAATTAACAGGCCTGGAGGGTTGGGGGTTGGTTCCTCAGCAGGCTGCCAGGCTCCTGTTTCCTGCGAGGGGTGTGGGGAGAAGGGGCTGGGGCAGGGGGTGGGGTGAATCAGGATGCTGAAGCAGCAAGTTTTTCACACAATGGCCTGCTTCCAGATGTTGGGCCCAGCAAAGCAACTCCGAGAGCTGTTGGTTGGCCTGGCAAGATAATTGCTCCCTTTAGAAAATTGGACCTGGGGGGAAAATAACTTAGTTCCTTGCACTTTAATCCAGCCCAGCAAGGTGTAAAAAAAAACTGTTATTTGGACTGAGCCTACCTGAATACAATCCGTAGGAAAATTAAAAAAAATACTCTCTGGATCCATATTCCCCTAAGTAAACAACTCAAATCTTAGCCCTGTTTTTTTAATTGCATTTCTGTTCCACCATGGTTTGGGAGGATCACTGGAAGCTTTCAAGAGCCTGGACTGCCATGTGTTAGAAATGGAGTGGGGGGTTGGACTAGATGACCTACAAGGTCCCTTCCAACTCGGTTAATCATTTGTTAAAGATAGTGTAAGTAGGCATGGTTTCCTAGTTTGAGTTCTCCACACACAACCCTGTGGGCTGGGGGTGAGCTCAGAGAAATCCCTTTCTCCAAAGACCTTGAGCTGAAATGTAGATTTCTCAGCCCAAAGTTGTATCTCTGAGCTTCTTCCCTTAAAGTCTTGTCTTTCTTCCCTTAAAAATCCCGAATCAGCCTTTTAGAGATTCCTACTATTCTCAGTGAATATTCTTCAGTTGCCAACACCTATGCCTGGGAATGGGAATGAATAGTGTGTCCTTCTTTAAAGCAAAGACTAACAGCTCAGCCGTGTAAGTTTAAATAAACAAGGTCTAAATTGACTCTAAACAGTTCAGACCAAACTGTTTTGGCTTTCATCTTTATGGTCAGTTCAGTCCTTTGATTTCTCAGGATGTAAGTCACTCACTTCGGGAGGACAGGGGGAGATCAGAATGGACAACTTGAAGTCAGAGGCTTGAAACATCAACACACAAATGAAAACAGTGCCAGGAAATATAAGAATTGATCTGTTTTCTTTGCATAATTCAGCTGTGCATGTTTATTAATTCAGTAAAGAAATACTTTATGGCTTATTCAGAAGTCAGCTTTAGAGACCTGACACTTCCTTCAGAAAGAATAGAATAGAACACAGAATAGAATAGAATAGAATAGTATAGAATAGAGGTATGAAGAATAGAATAGAATCAAATCAAAACAAATCAAATCAAATCAAATCAAATCAAACTGAATAATAGAATGATGGGATGGGATGGGATACGATACGATTATTGGCTGTGTGATTGAACACACAAGGAATTTGTCTCCAGTGCATTTAACATTTAACTTTAGGATTTCAGCTATCTGATGATGATTTGCATCAAATGAACTATAAAGAATTTTATTCTAAAAAACCAAGCAATCCTCCCACTAATCTATCCACCCCTTTTCTTTAAATTCCCTCTTCTAAAGTATGACTCTGCTTCTGGAAATGCTAGTTTTCCCACTCCTGTTCCTCAAGGTCTGGTGAGAGAGAGTGGCACCAGGAGTGAAAAATTGTATGTCAAGGATTACCTGGAACAGAACTTGTGAAACTGGCTGTTTAGGATGTGGGAAGCATTGTAGCAATACGGAGGGTTCCCTGTTAAGAGCTCTAGACCCCTGCTCCATTTTCAAACCCCTTTCCCCTTTCAAATATCAAACTGAACTATAAAATAAAAGGCATAAAGCAAAATTATGTGCTTTACACTGGTTTACAGATAAATTAAGGTTGCCCTGCCCTCTAGTGGACATAAAGGAAAGCAGACGATGTCGAAGCTGGAGTTAATATTAAAAGTCTGGCTTTATACATCACACCAAGCTATGGTTTGTATTAAACCATGACCAAACGGTAATGGAAATGTTTATGTGTCTCTCCAGCCTGTAAAGCAGGTTTTAAAACACTCTAAGCCACCATGTTTTGATTTAGCACATTAGGTGAACACAAGACAAATTGTTTGCAGGATGATTATAATTATTTAATCTAAGAGCCAGGCTTTGTCATAGCAGGAAAAGAGATTCCAAGTTTCTTGCTGCTAAATTACTGCAAGAAGAGTGGAAAAGGGCAGGCAGAAATTAAACTTAAGTAAATTTCAAGAGTTCCTTTTAGTTCCGAGCAATTAGTTTATACAGCATGGAAACCCCTCTCCCTTCCCTGCCCCTTCAACTCCTTCTCTTCCCCCATAGTTTTCCTACTTCTGCAACCAGACTGGTGCAATTCCTCACTTGAGTAGCAAAAATAGACACTGCATCTTGAAGGCAGTGGACACACCGAAGGGCCCCCCTGCTAATTTTAAAGCTTATTTGAGAATTGATATCTGTGGGACTACATTATAGCCGACTCCCAAAATGGCCACAATTAGGCAGCAGGCCTCCAGTTACAAATTATAATCCACCTTCTACAACTTTAATTTCTCTGCTCACCCCAAAAAAAACCTTAAAAACCCCACCCACTGCCCCCAAACAGACTGAAGGGATACAATATTCGTTTTCATGAATGTTTTTCAAGATATAATAAATCAAAAAAGGAATTGTCCCAAACTCAAAAGCAAAAGTTAAACCAAAATGCTCTCCTGCTTGAGTAGAGCGTGTTAGACTAGATGACCTTCAAGGTCCCTTCCAAATTCTGTCCCTGGGTGCTGGTGTCAAGTTGGAATCGGTGGGCTTTCTGTGATGGTCTTACATCTGCCTGTAGAAATATAATCAAGATCTGGAATTCTGGGGGGAAAACGTACTCATGATAGAACAGAACAGAATAGAATAGAAAATAGGATAGAGAGAATGGAATGGAATTCAATGGAATGGAGAGGAGGGGAGGGGAGGGGAGGGGAGGGGAGAGGAGAGGAGAGGAGAGGAAAGGAGAGGAGAGGAGAGGAGAGGAGAGGAGAGAATTCTTTATAGAATTCTTCATTGGCCAAGTGTGATAGACACACAAGGAATTTGTTTCTGGTGTGTAAGCTCTCAATGTATATATAACAATAGTGATAGATCATTAACATAATCGTTGTAAAAATACATAGTAAAACATTAGACACCACACTTAGTGATAGCCCTGGATACTAAATAAGCAATCAATATAAATCATACTAGGATCCCAAGTAAACAATACAAATCATAAGATACAAGCCACAAAGTTATGGTCATAAGAAGATAAAGTAATGATCATCATCATTTGTTAAAACTAAGTTCACAGAGCAGGAAGAGAAGGAGAGAGAGGGGGGAAGAGAGAAAGAGAAAGAGAAAGAAAGAAAGAAAGAAAGAAAGAAAGAAAGAAAGAAAGAAAGAAAGAAAGAAAGAAAGAAAGAAAGAAAGAAAGAAAGAAAGAAAAAAAAAAGCCAATGAATGTCTGATTGAATCCCCTAGATCTCTGGCAATACCACTCCATCCTCATTACTGTGAAACCCTGATTCAATTCACATAAAGGGTTCCAACCCACTTCCTTTTCTGCCCTTCCATTAATTGGACAAGCTAAAGTGGGCAGTTTAGGTCTTCTAAGAGCCCTACTCCCCCCTCCCTCTCTCCCCCCCCCCCCTCTCACACACACACTTGATGGAACTTGTAGAAAAATGAGGACATAATTAGACTCTTTGCTTTTGTGATGCACAGCCTCTTCCCTACCCATTCCTTGGCAGTGTTGGGGGTGGGGAATCCAGATGGGTTCTTGACCCATGGCAGCATCCTTTCAAGTCTCACCAGTCTATTTGTTGTCAACAGAGTTGGAAGGGACATTGGAGGTCTTCTAGTCCAGCCCCCTGTGCTCAACCAGGAAACTCTATACTATTTCAGACAAGTGGTTGTCCAATCTCCTCTTTCAAATTCTCCAATGATGGAGCACCCACAACCTATCTGATTGCTCTGCCTGGATTCCAAGCAATGCAACGTCTCCTAAATTTAACCATCCCATCTGGGTACCTTTTCCAGCAATGGGTGTGAAGGACTCTTTGTTTTGGCTGTGTTCACACAAAATGCTTAGCCAGGCCCCCAACTGGCATATTTGTTGATTAGCATTAGCGTTAGTTTGGTGTTCTTGTCACTGGCTCATAATAACCCATTTAATTCAGCATATGATTTATTTATTTTTTTTAATGAACCCAGGCAGGGGTTAAACCCAGGCAGTAATTGGCTTAATTATGCAAATGCAGTTTTCCTCTTCGGTTTGCTTTTTGGCGAGACAAAATTAAATAACTCGGAAGAAATAGAATAGAATAACAGAGTTGGAAGGGACCTTGGAGGTCTTCTAGTCCAACCCCCTGCTTAGGCGGTTGTAGAAGACAGGAGGGAGGAATATGTCTGGCCCTAAGATCCATAAACGAGATCTGACCTAGGTTCACTCCAGTTCAGCCACTTGGCCATTATCTTTATATGCTGAATGTTCGCAAACAGAGAGTAAGGTGAGCCTATTTGTTTCCTTTTTTTTTTCTGGGCCTCTTACTCTGATTTTAAGCAGACACGGGGTTTTTATCAAATGGTTCACCAACCTGTTTTGTCAAACAGTCAGGATTATTTCCCCATTAAGACCAACTTTGCCAAAGTCCAGCTTCAAATCTGATTTGCACTAGTGCTGGAAACCTCCCTTGGGTGCCTATGTAGTCTAAACATTGTGATGCTGAGGAAGTTAAATTAGCAAATATGTGATGCCTCTTAGGTCTGCAATCCATGGGGCACTGAAATTGAATTCTTGCACCATAAGGTCCCCCAGCTTGAATGCTACCATCCTAGCTGGATCCAAGGAGAATTGTTCTATTTGTCTAGCCCAGTGTTTCTCAACCTTGGCAACTTTTAAGCGGTGTGATGACCCAAAGGGGCGTGGCACAAAAGCAACAGAGTCTCAAAAATAGGTAAAGTCCCTTTAATTCCTTCAACTTGGCCTCTAATGTCCAGTTATCATCGGCTGGAGAAAAGAAAACTCTCCCACAAACAGTTTTTAAAGGGAAGAAATTTAGTCCGAACTCAAAGTACCTATAAACTATAGATAAAAACCAACACAAACCACACTGCAGCAATTAACAAGGCAGGGCAGGATAAGGGATTGAAGACGTCAAAAGATAACAAAATACACACACTTGGGAGAACGCCAGAACTCAGATAAGATTTGACAAACTAGAATAATTTCACACTTTGCTTTCAGCAAGTTTGCTGTGTGTAGTTTGCCTTTCAAAACAGTTTTCCCAGCTGCAGCCAATGAAGGGGATCAGGGCTCTTTCCTCCCCCATAAACCATACAACTCACATTGTTCCCTCATCTGCTCTTCCCTGCATGGCCTAGGATGAAGAGTGGGGTGAGCCTGGGTCTTCCTTTGAATGCCCAGTCAGACTGAACCCTTCCCCAGTATCTTCCACAGCTACCAGAGCCACAAATAGGCTCTATATTTGTATAGGTACGAATAAATGGGGACAATAGGACAGGGAGGGGAGGCACGATGGTGCACTTATGCCTGCCCCTTACAGACCTCTTAGGAATGGGGTGAGGTCAATAGTGATTAGTTTGAGGGTAAAGGAGTGGGGGTTAGAGGATGTAACAACAGAGTCAGGTAGTGCATTCCAGGCATTAACCACTCTGTGGCTGAAGTCCTACTTTCTGCAATCAAGTTTGGAGCAGTTAACATTGAGTTTGTATCTGTTGCATGCTCTTGTATCGTTGTGGTTGAAGCTGAAGTAGTCATTGACTGGTAGGACATTGTAGCAGATAATTTTATGTGCTACGTTTAAGTCCAACCGTAGGCGGCGTAGTTCAAGGTTGTCCAAGCCCAACATTTCAAGTCTGGTGGTGTAGGGTTTTCTGTTGAGAGCAGAGGAGTGTAGTACTCTTCTCGTGAAATATTTCTGGACTCGCTTAATTGTCCGATATACAGTGCGGATTCCTCTTAATGTTTTTTTTTTTCTCAATTTCACAATTTTCCGATGTATGGACCTCAACTCCCAGAATTTCCCAGCCCTTTGGTTCGCTCATCTTAAAGTTGAAAAACATTGATCTGGATCAAAGATGGGAAACTTCTGATCTACAGGCCAAATGTGGACAACTGGGGCATCCCAGGCCTATAACACCTTCCCAGTCCAATTGTGGGGTCTTAATATTGTTTCCTTTACCTTGTTGGTCTCTCAGTTACAAAGTCCACAGAGCCAACTTTTCTCAAACTGGGAGAGGAAAAACTCAAAACTCAATGCACTTGAGAACAATAAATCTGCCCATCCTGGTCTCTGGCCACACTTTTGGCTAGAATGAGGATGGAAAGTCTTTTCTCGTTTTTTTCACACACACCCAAAACCATGGAAACGGACAATAGGAAAATGAAGTTGGCTGAAGCCACGCAACTTCAGACACTACGATGCAAGAGAGGGAAAGCACAAGGAAAATAGTTTATACGCCGCCCCAGATAAAAACCCTGGTTGTCTCCAGATTACCTTCAATACATTTTAACTTCATTAAACCATGAGTTCTTTTAAGCCAGCATGACCTCATCACCCCTGGGCTGGAGGGCTTAGACATGCGAACATGTATTCAGCGGAGGGCGGGATAGTTTGACCCCTTGGGGCCAAATTAGCGCGTGCTGTTGCAATGGGGACTGAGAGGGCGATAAATCTCTTGCGGCCACAAAAGCTGAGAAAGGAATGATAAAGGCAGCATCTGGTCAGGGAGCTGCTGGAAAGGTGTTTTCCAGAGAAGGAGTAAGGGAGGGGGAAGGAACAGTGGGGCAGCCAGAGAGAAAAGCTGGACAAAGCTATTTAGCAATCACTTTGCTTGCTAAATGGCTGCAGGGCTGTGAAAGCAATTCAGCTGGGTCACTTGGCAACAAGCCCTTCCCCAAATACAAGAAAGTATTTTTTAAAAGAACTTTTCTTTTTTTTTAAAAAAAAGTTGTGTCATTCTCTGAATGCAAAGGGACTCAGTCTAATATTCATCCAGGAAGAGGCCATACAGGTAGTCCTTGACTTAGGAGCAAAATTGAAGCCAACATTTCTGTTGCTAAGTGAAATATCAATGTTGGCAACCTTTCTTGCCACCGTTGTTAAGTGAACCACTGCAGTTGTTAAGTCGTTAAGTGAATCTGGCTTCCCCACTGGGCTTTGCTCATCAGAAGGATGCAAAAGGGGATCACAGCAACCATCATAAATATGAGTCAGTTGCCAAGCATCTGAGTTTTGATCCCGTAACCATGGGGATGCTGCAAGGGTTGTATAAAAAACAGTCTTAAGTCCCTTTTTCCAGTGCTGTTGTGACTTTGAACAGTCACTAAATGAATCATTGTAAGTTGAGGACTACTGTAGTAGATTCTTGACGGGGTGGAACCTTCCCAAGGGCAGGAAGGAATAAAAAATCTCTGCAGGTCGAAAATCAGCAACTAGAAGTGGACAATCTTCTTCCAATGGGAGAATTTTCTCCTGGCACGGAACATGTTAGGGGGAAAACAGAGGCAAGTCTGCAAGAAGTCCATTCTTTTCCTTCTCTTGGATATTTGGGGTGGGAGGCATGAAGATTCCTTCCATCAGGTTGCAGGAACTGGGCCTGGCTAGTTTAGGGAAGAGAAGGACTAAAGGAGATAGAACAGCAGTCTTCCTATATTTGAGGGGATACCACAGAGAGGAAGGTTAAGCTATTCTCCAAGGTACCCAAAGGCCAGACAAGGAACAATGGATGGAAGCTGATCAAGGAGAGATTTAACCTGGAAATAAGGAGAAACTTTCTGACAGAACAATCAACCCATAGGAAAAGAAGTTGTGGGAGCTTCATCCCTGGAAGCTTTCAAGAAGAGACTGGACTCCCATCTATCAGAAATGGTGTAGGGTCTCCTGCTTGGGTGGGGGTGGGGGTGTTGGACTAGATGACCTACAAGGTCCTTTCCAACTCTGTTAATCTGTATCTGTATCTAAATGCCACCTGCTCCATACAACTACAGTACGTATCGTACCTGACACACTGCAAAGCCTGACCTATAAATGGCCACTGAAGAGAACAAGGAGAGGTTCAAGGAGATATTTCAGCATGGACCTCAAAAAAAAAAAAACAAAAAAAAAAAAACCACCATTGTTTTTTCCAGAAGCTAATCATCATTTGAGGGACCAAGATATGCATAGCCTAATGAAGAGAAGGGTCAGATGGGACTGTTGTGGTTTGCCAGCAGCCAGTGTGGATGGCTGAATTCTCGGAGAGCAAGGACTCAGATGTAGGGCCTGAGTGTGAGACAGGGATGGGGCCAGGACCATCAGGGAGTGGAGTGCTGCCTTCGGAGATTATGGAGGCTGGCAGCAGCGATGAAGAGGCCCCCCGAGGAGCCTGTGCCCAGCTGCTGAAAGGAAAGAGCAACTGCAGCAGCACAGGTGACTCGGAAGTAAGGCTGAAAGGTAATGGCCTCTCCCTGAGAAGATAAAAGCCAGCTGAGAAACTACAGTTCTTTGCAGAAGGCAAAAAAAGTTTGATACTCGAGCCTGGTGGACATTAGAATATCTGAGTTGGTGTTTGGAGACTCTGGTTTATTGTTTAGTAACTTTATCTGGAGTTCTTGGCAGCCGTGCAGAAAACTTGGCAAGGCTCTTTCATATCGGAGCTAAGAGTTGGAAGCAGCCTTTTATCTGTGGAGGAACGGGATTCGTGAATGAAACATGAAAAGGTTGTGCTGGTACCTTTGTCTTGTGTTTGCTCTCTTGGAGGTTTGGGTTTGGGTCAGAACAGGGACATGACGATTGTTTTCCAGGGTTTAACAGGCTGCCACAGAAAAGAAGAGGTCAACTTATGCTCCAAAGCACTTCAGGGCAGGATGAGAAGTCGTGGATGGAAGTGTGTTAAAGAGAGATCCAATCTAGAAGGAAGGAGAAATTTCCTGACGGTGAGAGCAATCAATCCATGGAACAGCTTGCCTCCTAGTCTTATGGGTTCTCTGTCACTGGAGGTTTTCAAAAAATAGACTGGACAACCTTTTCACCAGGATGGTCAAAAGATCTCCAGCCTTGATCTCCAGGAGGTTGGACTAGATCCATTCTAGCACTATGATTTTATCTACTCTGGTTCTTCACCGGGCTCTTAATAGCCTTGGGATTACAGGACAGAATGTCAGAGTATATTCATGAACTGGAATAGAGCATGGTAACAAGGTCAGCCAATGAGGACTGTTTTGGAAACTGAAACTAGGAGTAGCCTAGGCGTGGCTCTATATTAAGTTCTGCAGCTATGTTGAGCTCTGAGTCTGTCTATTGAAAATGAAACTGCTTCTCTCCTATGCTGTGTATCTTGCTTGCCTGCTGAACTAAAGTGAAACTGATGTCTGTTTTCTGAGCTCCTGGGTTGCTATTCTGCTCTGAATCTGTAACATGTCCGCTTCTGAGTTTGCTCCATGTTGGAGAAATCTACAACTCGTATTGTAAAATTTACTTTATATGTTTATAAAGAAGTTAAATGAAGCCTCAGCCATCTGTGTTTACTTTTCTGGTGCTGAATTTACGCTGCAATACTCTGAACACAAAAGAAAGACCAAAGAAGCCTTGCTGGTTATGTGCTCATACAGCATGTTTTACTAGGCATGTCTTCATGCAATGCCCTATTTTCTTTTCAGCATGTTCAACTCTTTTAACAGACAGTCCTCAGAAATGAAGAGGAGAGTGAATTCAGGAGAACCTTGGTAGGCTTCAACTGTGAACTCGGGCATGATCCAGAAGAGGGCCAATTCAGCTGAAAAGCATTGGATGGATTGCTTGATTTTAAGATGGGAGAATGAAGCAGCACCTCGCGCCTGTTGGAAGAAATGTCCATCCGGGTTCAGTTCCAAGTGGGAAAAAGAGACTGGGAACATGGCGGCTGCTTGGAAGGATGGTTTATTGGTGAACAGGACCACATGGGTTTGAAGTCCTGGATAGCTGACCACATGGAGTGGGGGGGCGAGTGCTACTTATACCCTCTCTTGAGCTTTGAACTTGAGCTTCCTATTCCTGTGGCAAGGGCATGTGTCCTATTGGTTGCAATCAGACTCCCATGTGGAGTTATGTTTGTCTGAATCAAGTTTGGTTGAACCTTGCTGGGTAATGTAATGAAGGGGCTTGGTTGTGCCATATGGTGAGTCTGCTGATAGATAATCCTATTATGTCCCGGAGGGTCATGTCTTAACTCCATCACCCTGGAGCTGGAGGTCTTTTATTTCTAGATAAGCTGGCCCAGTCCTTCTCAATGGGCACCAAAATATCTGCTGGGAGTGCACTCTTAAGATTTCTATTTCTCTTTTAGGGGAAATATTTACGCCTTTTTAATACTTATTTATTTATTTATTTTGTCAAGCGATTATAAGATAACAGGTATAAGTATAAATATAGTTATGAATACATGAAATGGATGCCTATAAGAAAAATAAAAAAGAAACATTAGGACAGGGATGGTGGGCACATTGGTGTGCTTATGCATGCCCCCTACAGACCTCTTAGGAAAGGAGTGAGGTCAATAGTAAACAGTCTTAAGGTTAAAGTTTTTGGGGTTTGGGGAAGAAACCACAGAGTCAGGTAGAGTATTCCAGACATTGATCACTCTGTTGCTGAAGTCGTATTTCCTGCAATCAAGTTTGGTGCAATTAACCTTCAGTTTCTATCTATGTTTGCTCTTGTGTTGTTATGATTGAAGCTGAAGTATTCATTGACAGGTAGGACATTGCAATGTATGATTTTATATACTATACTTAGATCGGACCGAAGGAGGCGTAGTTCTAGGTTTTCTAGGTCTAGAATTTCAAGTCTGGTGGTATAAGGTATTCTGCAATGAGTAGAGGAGTGGAGAACTCGAATTTCCTAAAATATTACATTCTTCTAGAACAGTGGGTGCCAACTTTCTTCATGCCCAAAATACATCCCATCTGGCATAAGATTGCTTTTTTTTCCCTCAGAACCTCCTCTTCCTCTGGTCATTCTTTCTGAATGCAAGTTTTGTGTTGCAAGCTGTATGGGCATCATCGTCCTCTCCCTTTGGAGGAAGTGCTAAAAAACACACACACACACACAGGAAAGAGATGGCCCTCTTTCCTCCAGCCGCCAGCCATCTATTCTGGGAAGTGTCAGCCTCACCTTTGGCCTTGGGAACCCACATCGCAGGCATCTGGAAGGCATAAGCATAACAGCAGCTTGGAAAACTGTAACATGCCAAAAGTCTCAGCAGGACGAGGCAGGAATGCAGTGCCCAAGTCTGTTTCCCTGGAAACTGAAATGTAGAGAACATAATGAGAGCTGAAGGGTAGTTGGGGTTTTTTTTGTGTTTGGTTTTTTTTTTTTTTTAAATCGGCCTTTCCCAACCGTACCTTTTCACCGCTCGGAGGAACCAGGAAGAGGGGAGGGGCGGAAAGCTCCCCTTCTTTGACAGCCAAAACTATTGTGCGTTTAGGATAGGGGCAGTGAGGTGGGGGAAAGCAACCCAATTTCTTCACACAGCTGCTGGAGTGACTTATGAGGCTGCCCAGGGAGAAGCAAAGAGATGGAAGAGCAATTCCCAGAGAGATTTCCCCCCCACCCCCACCCCTTCCACCTTTTGAAGACAATGAGGTCTTAAGATCCCTGGGTCTGGCTAGGACCTGGTAGCCTTCAGTCTGGAGCTGGAAAAGCCGGGACTGGTCAAAGCAAAGGCTTCACAGGTCTGTCTGAGTGGCTCTCTTGGCAAGGATACAGGGATCCTTCAACCTCTTGCTTCCTCTGGGTTGTGCTGTTGGCACCCCAGTCTGGCCTTCAGCCCCGGTAATCATTCACTCGATCCTAACCCGGTCCAACTCCTTCCTTAGCTTTCCAAGATCACCCAAGGTCAGCTATGAAGCGCTATCTGCCGGACTTGGGAGCGTTTTCTGGCTCTGGTTGGCTTTTTGAGGTCAACCAAGGTTGGCTTGAGGTGGCCCCTGGCCAAGTACTGGAGTTGAACCGGTGGTGCCAGGGATGCGCCTGTCTTCAAAAACTCTCGGCATGGACTCAGGTTAACTAAAAACAACGGTGACTTTCACTGCATCCCCTTTTTTGCAAAAAGGTTATAGAGGAGAAAAAAGATGGTGTGTATGTTTGTGTGTGTATGGTATATGTGTGTGTGTGTGTGTAAGGTTTGACCTTACACACATGTAAAGAAAAGACAACGAAACAAATAGCTTTCTGTCGGTATGGTCTCTGGTGATGAGCCGAAAGACAGAAAAGAAAGCAGTATGCTTTCTCCCTTAATTGGGGCTTAACAGGGTGTTGTAATACAAAGTATATATATATATATATATATATATATATATATATATATATATATATATATATATATATATATATATATATATATATATATATATATATATATATATATATATATATATATATATATATATATATATATATATATACATACATACATATACATACACACACATTTTCCTTTAACATATCATCTTTATCCTTTATCTTTAATGTTAACCGATCTATTTCCGCACACTCTTAATATTTTTTAATTATATTTTCATCTGAAGGAGTTTCCTCATTTTTTCAATGTTGTTCAAACTACCTGTCAAAACATGTACGCCTTCCTATTGGTTGATTGGTGTGTTGATGGCTGGTGATTGGCTGTTGTTTCCCTGAGCTTCCAAGCCCTTGGCTCCTAAGTACCTACCTGAGCACCAGGAAACAACAGCCAATCACCGGCCATCAATATGTCAATCAATCAATAGGTAGGCACCACATAAGGTACTGGACCCATAGAACAGCCCAAGGACATATTCCAGTAGAGAGAAGTTTCCCTGAGGATGGGCTCCAGCAGAAGTCCAAAAGCTCAGAAGAGTAAACTTCTGGTCCCAGTGATCAACCTAGATTGGATCTAGCAACATTATCCTTGGACACGTATATATTTGCTTTCATTCATGAAAAAAAGACAGCTTCCATTTTTGACCTGAGTGAACTTAGGTTCATATTTGGGTGTATGAGTATCAAGATATTTTCCAGGACACTCTTATATTTATCTGGGCAACGTTATGAACTGGAAAACGTTATCCTATCGGACGTGATGTCCTTAAAGACTGCTGATGGTTCTTTGAAACCTAGTTGTGGTTATCGTGCCCTAATGAGCTGAGTACCTGAACTCTAGGATCTCTCTTCCCACACCTCAGAATCTAACCCAGGGGTCTTCCAACTTGACAGCTTGAAGACTTGTGGACTTCAACTCCCAGAATTCTTCCTCCTGTCGTGTTAGCTCAGGAATTCTGGGAGTTGAAGTCCATTAGTCTTAAACTTGCCAAGTTTGAAGGCCCTTGATCTAGCCCATGGTGCAGAGGTGGTCTTCAGCAGGTTCTGACCAGTTCTTGGAGAATTGGTAGCGGAAATTTTGAGTTGTTTGGAGAACTGGCAAGTACCGCCTCTTGACTGGCCCCGCCAACCCCATCTATTCTCTGCCTCCTGAGTCCCAGCTGATCGGCTGGGTCTTCTTTGGTTGCCCTGCCCAGGAAAACAGAACTGGAAAGCAGGTTAGTGGGGTGGGGAGGGAAGGGGGATTGTGCAGTAACCTTCCCCTGCCACGCTCACCAAGCCACGCCCACCAAGCCACACCCACCGAACCGTAGTAAAAACAATTTGAATCCCACCACTGCCATGATGGTTTCCAGATGTTGCCCAGCTCTTCCAAACAGATCTGCTCTTCTCCATCGTGCCTTGTCTTTATCAGGAAAGCCCAAAGCTGAAGCTTTCAAAAGTAACAAAACCAAACAAAACCAAGAGAGCCTCTCTATCTTTTCTCCAACTAAGGAAGGACTTGCAGGACCTGGATAACAAAGAGACCCGATCCACCTCATTGTCTGTGGGTCAGGAGAGGTCACAGTCTCCGCCTTTTGACAGACTTTCCTGTCGTCCCTCCGTGCTAAAAAGAAGAGGAAGGGGCAAAGTTTGCAGCGACAACCAGAGGTCAAGACCTGGCCAATTGGGCATTCCAGAAGAAGGTGTGGATCATGGGGTGCTCCACCAATCTCTGCTTTTGTAGGCGATGGGTTGGACCCTTCTGTCCAATTTTGGAAGGACAAATATCAGCCCTGACCTCTCTTCAGCTGGGACATATATTTTTTTCCTTTGTCCCTAGTGGAAAGATGAAGCTCCAAGGTGTTTATGGAATCCTTACCAGCCAGGCATAATTCAACAATAAGGGAAGCAGGACTTAGTTTAGACCAACGCCAGAAGTGGAAGGTATCAGAGAACTTTCTGAGCCAAACTGACTTCTGCTACTGTCCATCTCATTGTCCACCGGAGAGGAACTGTCAAGCCTCTGAGATCAGTCTTCGTTTGCCCTGAATTTTAATGTCAACCCATAAAATATTTCTGTGGTCTTTTTAGAGTTGCCATCAGAAAGGGAGGTGGGGGAAAGGGGTTTGAAAGAGCAGTGCGGCAGTTTGGAAAGCAAAAGTGCATTCCATGCATAGTTTTTCAGAGATAGTAACTAGGTGACTGAAGTTTCTGCACAAAAAATTCTAACTGGAGAGCCTGATTGATGACTCTGGGCTATGGAGGTGCCCCATTGGGGAATATGAATTACGATACACCCAGGAGGTGGGGGAAAACCAGGGTCAAGGGTGACAATGAATTGTGTGTCTCAGAGTCAGCTACATGGCAGTGCCGGACATATTAACTCCCAATAAATCCTTTTTTTGGAAGTTTAGTTCCAGACTCGATTTAATTGGGGGTAACTGCCAGAATCCTGACATTTGCAATTATCACTCTCCCTCCCTCCCTCCCTCTCTCCCTCCCTCCCTGTCTCTCTCCCTCTCTCCCTCTCCTCCCTTTCCCTTTCTCTCTCCCTCTCCCCCCCCTCCCTCCCCTCTCTCTCTCATATCACTCTCCCTCCCTCTCTCCCTCTCCTCCCTTCCTATCTCTCTCTTTCCCTCTCCCCCTCCTTCTCCTCCCTTTCCCTCTCCCTCTCCCTCCTCTCTCTCTAATATCATTCTCCCTCCCTCTCTCTTCCTTCCTTCCCCTCTCATATACCCCTCCCTCCCTCCTTCCCTCTGTCTCTGCCTCCCTCTCTCTCTGCCTCCCTCTCTCTCTCTCTCTCTCTCTCCCCCTCTCCTCCCTTTCCCTTTTTCTCTCCCTCTCTCCCTCCCTCCCCCCCTCTTGTATCACTCTCCCTCCCTCTCTCCCTCTCCTCCCTGCCTGTCTCTCTGTTTCCCTCCCCCTCCTTCTCCTCCCTTTCCCTCTCCCTCTCCCTCCTCTCTCTCTAATTTCATTCTCCCTCCCTCTCTCTTCCTTCCTTCCCCCTCTCATATATCCCTCCCTCCCTCCCTCTCTCTGCCTCCCTCCCTCTCTCTCTCCCTCTCCCCCTCCCTCCCTCCCCCTCTCTCTCATATCACTCCCTCTCTCATATCTCCCTCCCTCCTTTTCTCTCTCCTTCCCCCTCTCTCTTGTATCTTTCTCTCACGTGCGTGCACACGCGCAAACACACACACGCACACACACAGCTTTCAACTTCCCAAAACTCATGTGCTCCAAGGGTGCTAGTATACATTTCACCCTCAATGGAAATTGTGGGGGCTTCTTCTTTTTGATCCGGTCTCTACATACAAGGGATCGCAGTTAATCCACCCCTCTTCTAAAAGGAGAAGACAGGGCCGATGGGTGTGAAGCAAGCCGTGTGGTTTTTGTAATCCCCTACTTCCTCCAGGCCAGGGCATTGACTTGAGGGGTGTTTGCACTTAAGCTCCGCGGCGTGAATAAAGAATGGAGGACGGAGGCTTTTATCATCCACTGCTGGCCCAGAACGGGTGGAAAAAGTTCCAGTGTGAGATATTGGGAGGCGGTCGGGGGGGGCAGCGGAGTGGGGGTACACCTCCAGCGGCCCACGGGGCTGACTAAGGTGACTTAACAAGGAGGCCCCTGGGAAGCGGATGTGTGAATGGTTGCGGTTCACTGGAGGGAAAATTTGCCCACAAAGAGCCATGTATAAATATTGTGTGAAATCTCTTGGCCCCTTCAGATTTCGCCAAAGCCCGGGATCCATTCAGGGGGACAAATTCCCCGCGAGGGTCCCATTCAGGTGGCATCAATGGGAAATTTTTTAATTGAGAGCGCCGTTCATTCAGAAACTTCTGAATTGGGGCTGAGGGGTGGGAAGAGGCATTTGAACGATGAACAGAGCTCTTTTGTCTTGGGCCAGCCGGGGGGGGGGGTAGGCTACAGAGGGGGGTGTCAAAATAATAGAAAAGCAACTGTTTCCAACGTGGCAAGCTTTGGCGGGGGGGGGGAGCTTTTTAATCCTTGAGAGTCGAGGGGCATGCGCTAGGAAGAAGTGGGGAGACCGACATGAGACAGAGAGAGAGAGAGCAGAGTTTGGGCAGAAGGGAGCTGTGAAAGATATCGGATGGAAACCATCTTTGTTAGGACTCCCCTCTGTTTAATGGCTCCTTGGGTAACCTTCCACCCAGCCTCCTCTTACATCCATGAGACCCTTTTGAAGTCGGCTGGCAGTGGGGATGTGTGGGAGAGCCCAGAGCTGAGAATAGCAATAGAGGTTAGACTTATATACCGCTTTACAATGCTTTGCAGCCCTTTCTAAGTGGTTTACAGAGTCAGCCTCTTGCCCCCAACAATCTGGGTCCTCATTTGACCCACTTCAGGAGGAGGGAAGGCTGAGTGAACCTTGAGCCAGTTGGTCAGGATCGAACTGCTGGCAGTGGGCAAAATCAGCCTGCAATACTGCATTCTAACCACTGGGAGAGAAGGAAGGAAGGAAACAATAACACTTCGACTTATATACCACTTCACAGTGCTTTTACAGCCCTCTCTAAGCAGTTTACAGAGTCAATCTCTTACCCTCAACAATCTAGGTCCTCATTTTACCCACCTCGGAAGAACGGAAGGTTGAGTTCAACTTGAGCCAGTCGCTTAGGATTGAACTCCTGGCAGTGGGCAGAGTCAGCCTGTAATACTGCATTCTAACCACTGGGAAGAAGGAAGGAAGGAGGAATATTACTTAAGACATATATACCACTTCACAGTGCTTTCCAGCTCTCTCTAAGCAATTTACAGGGTCAGCCTTTTGCCCCCACCAATCTAGGTCCTCATTTTACCCACCTCGGAAGAACGGAAGGTTGAGTTCAACTTGAGCCAGTCGCTTAGGATTGAACTCCTGGCAGTGGGCAGAGTCAGCCTGTAATACTGCATTCTAACCACTGGGAAGAAGGAAGGAAGGAGGAATATTACTTAAGACATATATACCACTTCACAGTGCTTTCCAGCTCTCTCTAAGCAATTTACAGGGTCAGCCTTTTGCCCCCACCAATCTGGGTCCTCGTTTTACCCACCTCGGAAGGATGGGAAGCTATTTATCCTTCTCAACTTTCCTATTCCCTTCTCCTGTTGGCATCGTATGACTTTTTGTTTGTATCTTATGATTCATGATTGCATCTTATGATCTGTGATTTATCACATTGTTGTTTGCATGCAGAGCTTATGCACTGGAGACAAATCGCTTGTTGTGTGTCCAATCGTCCTTGGCCAAGCAAAGACTATTCCTGTATTCTTATTCATTTCCACCAATGTTCTGACCAAGACTTCCTGAGACCATAATTAAGCACACGCTTAGTCCAAACACCTCTTGTTTTATTTCAGCGCTGGGAATTACGTGCATTCCCAGCCTGTAATGAGTCCCAAACAGTCCCTCGAGATAAGCACCCACCTTTCTCTCCTTTGAATTGCTTTCAATAACTAAAGTGCCAAATTAACTGTAAAAAAAACCAACCGAAGTACAAAGTCCACACAAAGCTTCAAGGTTGAATCCGAACAGAGCAAACGACTTTGCTTCCTGCAAAGGTTTCTCTACCTTTGCACTTCCTTTAAACTTTATGAGAGGGGCAATCATCTCCAAACCTTACTCCCGAGTTGCCTCTTTTGTCTCAGCTGCTCTTGTCTTCTGGCAGCTCTGCACATACGCGCACTGGAAACAGGCTCCCCTTGTTCGTCTGCCTCACTGCTGCCAGATTCTGGAGGCTCCAGAGTCAACACCCCACTCCCAGATGGTTCTGGCCCCATCTCTGCATCGGATACAGGACCCTCATCCGAGTCCTCCCCAGACTCCCAGACTGGTCCCTGTTCTTCCCCACCATCCGATTCCGCTGCCATCTGCACAGACTGCCGGCAAACCCCAACAACCAATTCCTGATACATTTGACACAAAACCTTTCTTGTCACGGTGAGAAATTGAATAGGAGACTCCCAGAGCCAGTCTTTTGGCCCAGGGGATCTAAGAACAGGCCCTGTTAAAAAGTAGGAAAGTCAAGAATTGAGAGTTGTAACTTGGCCAGATGTTGCCACAAGTCGGATTCCTTGGGCATTGTGACACATCACTGTTTTCTGTTCCTGGTGGACACTAACTAGCTCACACAAGGCTTTAAGCTGTGCACCCCAACTTAGTGGATCTGGACTAGGCCTGGGTGAATGTTAGATATTTGGTCAACTTTCTTACCCTTAAACGGAATCATCACAAACTCTTGCAATGCTGTAAGGAAGCCAGACAGGGATTTATCTGCAGCAAGACAGAGACAAACACATGTACAAAGTTAAAAACTTGACCTAATACTCCAATACTGGGCCTCCATATGGAACAATCCTGGTTTGTAAAGAAGCGTCTTGGAGGACATCTGGACTGACCGGAGGTGGCGGCAAGGATCACCATGGCAACAGGGTCTGAGAGCTGGGAGAACTCAAGAGGCCAGTGGGCCATTGAAGGCACCTGATTGATGGGTTGGCTTTAATGAAATCGGACCTAATATGATAGACAAGATTTCTTCCCCTGCCAGACGAATGCCAATCCCTGTTTAATGCGGCTGACGTTTTGACAGCTCTTTCTCTCAGTTGATCCATTAAGTTAATGTATCTCAAGTTGCCTGTAGAAATTATTTAAATCCCCTTTCATCCCACCCTCTCCCTTTTCTTGGGGGTGGGGGGGATAGCTAGAAACCAGCCCATTCTCTAGGCAGGGGTGAAAAGTGCCAGCCAAGTGCAGTTTCCCCTTCTTAAACAATTAAAGACTCAATCATGCTACAAGCATGTGAATCTCAAGAATCCAATCCTTTCTTTGCAGACTCCTATTTTTGAGGGTTTGCTTTGGGCTGAAGGCAATGAGCAGTAGAAAAAGGGCGTAAAACTTTCTGCAGGTTGGTGAACTTTTGAGATGGAGGTCCAGTTAGATGACTTTTCTCTTACTTTCTCACTCTGCCTTGTGATTTCTCTCATTATACGCTATTGCCCTCCTCTGGCAGAAGGTGGGCAGAGCAAATCCTAACTTCCCATGAGTGATTCTGGCTACATTTGGGGGTTCAAAAATGCTCCCCCTCTTGGCACTTTCTTTCCTTCTAATCCTCGCTGGCTGGAAAATCCTGAGAGTTGAAGTCCACCCGTCTTAAAGCTATCAAGACTAGGAAACTTTAAACTAGGATGTTAGGTTTGGAAAAAAGGAGAAGAAGAACATGTCTGAGATATGCTTAAGAAAAGATGGGACAGCCATTTGTACGGAATATGGTGTAGGGTCTCCTACTTCCTGAGCAGTGGGTTGGATTAGATGACCTCCAAGCTCCCTTCAGATTCTGTTACTCTGTATTCTGTATATGTAGACATTTTAGGGCTCCCAAGCCAAATTAGGTTTTAAATTTTTAATTATAATCCTTGAATTTTAAATTTTGGTAATTTTGTATTTGATGGGATTTCGGCGGGATCAATTCTATTTAATTTGTTTTTAATTGTACATACTGTTCATTTTTTAGTAGGCTGTACACCGCCCCGAGTCTCTTTTTGGGAGAGGGGGCGGTATAAAAAATTTAAATAAATAAATAAATAAAACCATGCCCTTAAAAATGGACAAAAAAGAAACTGTAATTGAGTCTCACAAAGCAAAACTGAGGTCCCTTAGCTTTCTGGAGCTGAGGAACTTTTAATTAATAATGATTTTAAAGGCAGCATCTTTCCACCTTCTCCTCTCATTTCTAGGACTTCTTGGCCACCATATTGCTGTCTTTTCCTATAGCCCTTTCATCTCTTTCACCAGCAAGGAAAACCATATTACCCAGCCCGCCGTTCTCCATCTCTTCCTCCCAGCAAATTCCCGTCTGTCCGTCTTGCCTCCTTGGTGGCAACTGGGAGTTTAAGCAGAGTCTTTCTTGAAAGCTAAGTGCTCGGAAAACATTAATGGCTCCCGCTGCACTCAGCAGCATGCCGTGGGTGGACTCATTAGCTTAATCACACAGGCAATTCAGTCCCAAGCTGCATTGATTTGCAAAGAGAGAGATCCCTCGTTGTTGTTTTTTTTGCTTTTCCTACCTATGTTTTTTTCAGATGGCTACACACAGGTGCTCTTTAATTTTTGGCTGAGACTCTTCAAATAACTGTTTTCCATCTCCTTGAGCCAGGCACGCTCCCCCACCAAATGAAAAAAAAAACAGGTTCCTGATTTCCATCACTAGGGAGAAAAGGTGTCATAGTTAAATGCCCTGTCGCTTAAATGTCAAAATTAATCATAGGTTGTTTTGCAGATAGCCTTTCTGCTCCCTTTGCCTGTGTTTTCTTGCTGGGAGGTAATTTAGTCTTCTTGCCTCAAAATGAGAAATCCTTCCCATTGAATCCTCACCCTCTTTTTTTCAAAGGGAAAAAGATTGATTCGTTCATTCGAGTCTTATAGATAGTTCTCAACTTACAATAATTCTGTCATGCCCCTGTCGGAATCTGACTCGGAGGAGGAAGCCGAGCAGCTGACAGGGAGTGGGAGTGTGGCCCCGGTGGCTGTGCAGGAAATTGAGGAAGGGCACAATCCAGCTGGGCATTCAGAGGAAGACCCAGGGCCACCCTCTCCTCATCCTGGGGCAAGCAGGGAGGAACAGAGAAGGGAGCAACGTGAGTTGCGTGGCTTATGGGGGAGGAAAGGGCCCTGATTCCCTTCATTAGCCGCAACTAATGTATAAACACAGTGTATAAAAAAGGCAAGCTGCGTGTGGGAGCAAATGTGATTTGTATCTTGTATCGTTGTGGCTCCTGGTGTCTTCCCAACTGTGTGAGTTTTGCCATGCCTTCAAGTCTGAAATTCCTGCTCCTGCCCTGCCAAGCTAGCTACTTCAGTTTGGCTTGTTTGGAGTTTAAGTTACAGTTAGTGTTGACCATGTTTTAGACTTAATTTTCTGCAGTCAAAGGCAGTTCCTGGGAGAGTTTTTCTCTGGACATTGGGGGCAAAGTTGGAGATAATAAAGGGACTCTTATTGCTCATTTGACTGTGTTGCCTTTGTGCCACGCCCCGGGTCATCCCAAATTCATTCAGCGACTGTTCGAAGTTACATAGGCACTGAAAAAAGTGACTTATGACCATTTTTCACATTTACGAACGTTGAAGCATCCCCATGGTCAGGTGATCACAGTTGCACTGTCCTGGGATTATATGATCCCTTTTTTTGCTACCTTCTGACAAGCAAAATCCATGGGGAAGCCAGATTCGTTTAACAGCTGTGGGACTAACTGAACAATGGCAGGGATTTACTTAATAACGGTGGCAAGAGAGGTCGTGAAGCAGGGCAAAGCTCAACTAACCACCGTCTTGCTTGGCAACATAAATTTTAGGTTCCATTGGGGTCGTATGTCAAGAACTAGCTCTACTGTCCTGATGGGAAGAAGCTATTTCAGGTAGTTCTCAACATGTAACCACATTCAAGGAGCAGAATTTCCATTGCTAAGCAAGGCGGCTGCACTCGATTTTTATAGTCTTCTATGCCACTGTTGTTAAGCGAAACACTTCAATGTTGAGTGAATCACACAGCAAAAGAAGGGGTCTTCTTTTGAGATGACCCACAATGAATACATCGCTCTAAGTACGGCTTTTTAAAAAAAAAGAAAAAAAAAGAGGCAGGTCACAATTGCCTGATACTTGTGGCTTACATACACACACACACATACACACACACACTCTCCTTAGCCTCTTCTCGATTTGTAAATTCTTTTGATCCCTGCACTTTTATTGAGAGCTGCCCAGTGCACAGACCTCGATGCAAGGCAGCCTCTCAAACATGTGCTAATAGGGTCTTAATTAGCAGAGTGCTTTGTCTGCAGAAATCTTTGCTTCCGTGCCAATGTAATTAATATTAAAAGACCACTTCCTGGAATTGGGAGGAGGAAGAGAAGGGGGGAATTGCTCTCCTCCCGCCCCCCCTTTGCTTCAGATTTCTTGCAACCATCGCTTTAATGCCACAGGCCTCTCCGAGCCAATGGTTTACTTTACATCATCGGTTTGCCCTTCAGTCAGATTTTGATTCCTGAATTAAATCTATCCTTTCCAGTCCTTTTTCCTTCCGATTCTGGGTTATTGTTTTTTTCCTTCCTCCTCTTTGTTCCTCCTCTTTTATTTCCATTGCTTCCAGCCAGTGGTGGGATTCAAAAAGTTTTACTACAGGTTCTGTGGACGTGGCTTGGTGGGCATGGCGTGGCAGGGGAAGGTTACTGCAAAATCCCCCTTTCCTCCCCACCCCACTAACCTGTTTTCCAGCTCCGTTCTCCTGTGCAAGGCAACCAAAGGAGACCCAGGGACTCAATGGGAGGCAGGGAATAAATGTGGGCCAGTCAGAGTCGGTATTTGCCGGTTCTCCCAACTACTCCAAATTTCTGCTCCTGGTTCTCCAGAACTGGTCAGAACCTGCTGGATATCACCTCTGCTTCCAGCCAATGCAACCTATTCTACAATCTATTCTGCACCTATCTATTCTGCCTTGAAAAGGCCACAAGATGCATTTTTTAAAAAAGGTTCGTTTACACATCGCCCAAGCTGGCTATTTGTAGGGTGGCAGATTTCCTGTGTGTGCCAGTTTTGTAACTTGCAAAGGCTCATTTTGGGGGAAGGGGGTTCAAAAGGCGCCCCTCTTTACCCTTAGGTTCCTTGAATCCACTTCTTACCAGGAGCTGTCCATGGTTCTGTGGCCTTCTCTGGTTCTTCCACATCAGCCTTGTAAGGTAGGTTTGATTGTATGATTAGAAGAACAGCCAGATGCTAATGAAAAATCTCAATCAGTGGTGTACAGTTCCCTGTATTTAATTCCCCCCACTCTTTACCATCTCCTCAATTCCCCATTTTACTCCCTTTAAAAGCAGGACCCGTTTCTCATTAGCTTCCACATTTTCAAAGAGATAAACGTGAATTTTAAAGCTTATTCATGACTTTGTGACTTAAAATCTGGTGGTGTTCTGAGCAGGCGTTTTTGCATAGGTAGTCCTCGACTTACAACAGTTCATTCTGTGAACTACACTGAAAAATGTGACTTATGACCATTTCATCGTTGCTGAACCGTCACTGCCACCTGGTTTCCATCTGGATAGAATAATAGAATAACAGAGTCGGCAGGGACCTTGGAGGTCTTCTAGTCCAACCCCCTGCCTAGGCAGGAAACCCTACACCGCTTCAGACAAATGGTTATCCAACATCTTCTTAAAAACTTCCAGTGTTGGAGCATTTACAACTTCTGGAGGCCAGTTGTTCCATGGATTAATTGTTCCAACTGTCAGGAAATTTCTCCTTAGTTCTAAGTTGCTTCTCTCCTTGGTTAGTTTCCACCCATTGCTTCCTGTCCTACCCTCAGGTGCTTCGGATGCTTGACAACTGGTTCACATTTATGACCGTGGCAGTGTCCCAGGGGACCTTCTGCGACCTTCTAAAAAGCAAAGTCAATGGGGAAACCAGATTCCCTTAACAACCGGGTTACTAATTTAACAACTAGCAGTAATTCGCTTAACAAAGGTGGCAAGAGAAGTCGTAAAATGGAACAAAACTCACTTAACAAGTTTCTTGCTTAGCAACATAAATTCTGGGCTCAATTGTGGTTGTATGTTGAGGACTACCACTACAAGTATTGTCTAGATTCCTTGCAAAGCTACATACAGAGAAAACTCACACCAGGTTAAAAACAGACCACACTTAGTATCTTGTACAAACTGAAGAATTACCTTGGCCTTGTTAAGCTTATGATCCACCAGGATTTTTATTCACCAAGATTTCATAGTTATCTGTCTTAATGGGGGGAAGCAAAGTTTACTACCTTTTTTTCCCAGTTCCACAATATCTGTCTCAAATCCTGTTTCTCCCCAGAGCATAAGAGAACGTAGTTGCTTCTTTTTATATTTATTACAATTGGGAGTTGCCCGAATGAAATACGGCCTTGCAAATGCAACCTTGGAAGAGATTGATCTCTCCAAGCATTCTAATATTAGCTGGATCCAGTGCAAACTGGTGGGGTGGATGCTTCTTTTTATTATTATTATTATTATTCTCCACCCCCTCCTCTCCCATTAAAAAAATTAAAGCAATTCCACAAATGAAGCCATCTCTGGGAACGAGACTGGCTAAGAATTCTTAATTTAATAAAGAGGGCGGAGGGGGTGAGGAAATCCATCAGGCCAATTAATTTAATTGAAAAGCACTGTAGAAGAGAGAGATAGAGAGAGCCAAAAGAGAAGTAAAAAATGCATTTTCTCCTGACAGGAGCTAAGTAAAAGGAAATATACAGTATCTGGGCATTTTGGCTGCAAGTTCCTGCTGTTCTCAGTGCTTTTAGTCTTTTGGCTGTATGCCCAGGGGGCCAGCAAACTCCACATCCTTGTTTTTCACACAGATTTCTCCTTTTCCAGACATTTAGGGGGTCTACAAAACTAGAGAGAGAAACTGGGCCAGGGTCCTAGGTTTGGAGGGGCTTCAGGGGAGAAAACCGATCAAACCTGATCCACAGATTCACAACCCTTTTATTTTGGCCATGCAAAATACACCCATTGAGTGTTGTGGAGTTTGTGCAAGTACATTCCTCGATAATATTGTGTCTGGAAAATCAAATCTCCTTCTCCCATAAGGGGATTATTGCACCATCCATGATGGCACAGTGGTCTGACAAAGATGATTATTTGAGGCATGTATCTCAGGCAAATCTGGTTAGTTGTGGTGTCGGTGTAGAAACTGCTCAACCTATACCTACAGTGCTCCAGATAAAACCAAGAAAAGCTCAAAATTGCATCTGGTCAGATAGAAATGCCAGAAACATGAAGGCAAAAATATTCCAAGCCAAATCAGATTTGCCAGATCTAGAGTACCAAATGATAGACTAGGAAAATAAAAATAAAAAAGTAAAGATGAGACCAAGAGGAAACAAACAGACTTACAGGCAAGACTTGGGAAGTCCATAAATGCATACCAAGTGTCTTTTCATCTTGTGATATGGGTGACTATTCCATAGGCTGTTGATATCTGAATAATTATAAATAAACCCATATATATTCCCTCCGGTTCATATCTGCATTGTGTCTTGAAACCATAAACAGACATCTACCTCAAATGAGTATCTGCAATATGAGAATAGCAGTATCCTACTTCATAAGAAAAGATCCTAAGAAGTTCTTTAATGGAGCAGAAAGCGCTCTACAAATGCAATGCAAGGACAATAAAACATGCAGTGCAGTATAAGTCTTAATGCTGTGTCAGCTGTCAGCCAGGAGGTGGCACTATAGTTTACTTTTATCCAGACCGTAAACTTTTCCCAGCCTGTCCCAACTCATTCTGACCCCTCCCATTGCATATATGGCTTTCTTAAAGGCTTAGAATTAGAAGAAAGCTCTTCCAAGAAGGTTGCATTAAAAAAAAAAAACCTCTTGGAGCCCCTGCTTCACCTGTGGAATTCATTGCCACAAGGTGTGGGGATGGCCAGCTAACTTGGAAAGCTTGCAAAGGGGACAGGATGAATGTGTGTGGAACAGGATCATCCGTCTTGGAGACTCAATAGTATCTCCAAAAACCAATCTGGTGACTGTTTCATTAACAGGAAGCTCTGAGCAACAGGAAATTTCTTCTAATGGTCAGCCAAACTCTGTTCCCTGACACTTCCACCCCCCTGGTCACAAGTCTTGCTAGCTGGACCTACCATGGTATTCAGCATCCACACAACCTCTCTTCCCACTATTTTGGAGGGACCAGGCAATTGCCAGAGCCTGCATCCCTTTAGGCCCTCTGCTGTGATTTTCCACAGCCTGCCTGCCTTCCTTTCTTCCTTCCTTCCTTCCTTCCTTCCTTTCTTCCTTCCTTCCTTCCTTCCTTCCTTCCTTTCTTCCTTCCTTCCTTCCGTAGGAAGTTAGCACCCACCTCTCTCCTAGAAAATTGAAATATCCTAGGAAATATTAAAAAGGCAGGATATTTCCCCTAAAAAGAGTAGAAACTCAGAAGCAGAAACTCACCAAAGAGGCAGAAACTCAGCCCCTTTGCTAATGGACTTTGCTAATGACCTGGGCCAGCCTATTTTACATAACAAAGATCTCCAGGTAGAGCTATAGGAATTGCCCAAAGCCCTTTCAATTACATCATCATGTCATACATGTCTTTTTCCCCACTTAGAACTGAATCCAGGTGGATAATTCTTCCAACACTTCCTTGGTTCCTTCCTTCCTCCCTCTCTGTCTCTTTCTTTCTTTCTTTCTTTCTTTCCTCTTTCTCTTTCTTTCTCTTTCAGTCAGTTCAGTCTTCCTAGCATATTAACAACTTCATTTTATCTTTCTAATCACCTTGTACCCAAAGGCAAAGGGGTAAAGTGAACAAGGATTTTGACACATTTTGGAAGGGAGATTCCCAAAAGGCATCTCTGTCCAACCTCCCAAAATTTTGATTTGTCCAATTAGATGCAGGTTTAAGGACACAGCAGAAAAAGAAAACAATTTAGAAAGGTAGAGGAAAAATAAAGCAGTTTCTAGACAAGTTCCTTACAAATTCCTTACAAATATTTTTTTCCCGGTACGAAACCTGCTGATGGGTATAGAGGGTATATTCACGATGTATGTTGAGTTTTAATTTCCATATTTTCCAGCAAGGAATTACTGAGGTAGGACAATCATGTGTCTCTATTATATTAAAAATGGAAATGGGAAGTTTAATGGTAGACACCAAATGGCCTCTGAATGCTGCCATCTGTGAATCTAATCTATTCTGCTTCTGTCTATTTGAACATTATAATAAAAGTGCATATATATCCATGATGAAGATGTTGGTGATCTGTACGTTCACCAACTCAAAGCATCCAAAAGTATTGCTAGAGAAAATAGTCGGTTCCCACAAGCCTGGCATTAAAAATGTATGAATGAATTCTTTATTGGCCAAGTGTGATTGGACACACAAGGAATTTGTCTTAGTGCAAATGCTCTCAGTGTAAATAGAATAGAATAGAATTCTTTATTGGCCAAGTGCGATTTAACACACAAAGAATTCGTCTTAGTGCAAATGCTCTCAATGTACATAAAAGAAAAAATACATTTGTCAAGAGTCAAGAATCATAAGGTACAACACTTAATAATAGTCATAGGGTACAATAAGCAATCAAATCATACTAGGAAAAAGTCAATATAGATCGTAAGGATACAAGCGACAAAGTTACAGTCATGCAGTCACAAATGGGAGGGGATGGGTGATAAGAAGAGATGAGAAGATTAATAGTAATAGTAGTGCAGACTTTGTAAATAGTTGGGCAGTGTTGAGGGAATTATTTGTTTAGCAGAGTGATGGCGTTGGGGTAAAAAACTCCCCTTGTGTCTGGTTGTTCTGGTGTGCAGTGCTCTATAGCCTCGTTTTGAGGGAAGGAGTTGAAACAGTTTATGTCTGGGATGTGAGGGGTCTGTAGATATTTTCACAACCCTCTTTTTGACTCATGCAGTATATACAGGTCCTCCATGGAAGGCAGGTTGGTAGTAATTGTTTTTTTTTTTTTGCAGTCCTAATTCTACATTCAATTCTACATTCAAGATGTAGAAATACGCACTTTCCACCTGATAAAGCCTCAATGGTAAATATTTGCTCCGACGTCTTCTGATGGACTTTAATCCCTGCTCTTGTCATTTCCTCCGCAATCTAATGATGAAGGCCCAAATCACATGATTGAATCTGTGGCGGAAGCAGGGGAAAACCATTGCCTCTCAGCATGGGTCCCTGGCTAGCTTGATTGCTTGTGCAAAGATCAGAAGAGGAGGGGGAAAAATGTAATTTCTTTCTGAGTTCCTAGAAGGAGGAGAAGGGGGAAGGCATGGGATGAGATCAAAGAGAGGTCGGCTACAGGAGGCTGGATTTTGACTGAAGGTGAGGAGAAGTGAATGACTCAAGAGGGCAATCAATACGGGACGATTAGAGGCTTTTAAACCAAGACCGAAGAAAGAACTTGAGCAAGTCTCTTAGACTACCCAAAAACTCTTAATAGTGTCTGTGAGTAGATGTTGAAGCCCCAGAGAATCAATTTCCCTAAGGTAAAATGCAGTTTTTCCTTCTCCCCTGCTATGCTGTGGCTGCTTGCAATGATTCTAGGAAAGTCTATGCATTGCACCTTCTTTCCCAATCAAGTTTTTTTGATGAGGAGGAAGAGGAGGAGGAGGGAGGAAGAGGAAGAGGAAGAAGAAGAAGAAGACTACAACAACAATAAGGTATTTGTGATTCTGGCTGGGAGGACAGGAAGGAAGGAATACTTGAAAAAAAATGAAATGAAAGAAATGAAAATTATGCTCCTCGGGTAATGGGTTGAGATGCACCTCTTCTAAAGGCCAGAAATGAAGTCAGCATCAGTCAATAATTGGAAAGCTGTAAAGGGCTTGGAAAAGGCCTGCTTCGTGGTCAGGCATGAAAAACCAACTAGATTTGGTCATTCCTGTAACTTCCAGTCTGGTTTTGAGGAAGATTAGTTTGGGTCTGCGTGGTTGGGGAAAGGCATACACTTTTGAATCGAATCCAAGTGTGATTTGAAGATCAGAACTAAACGGGATCCCAAATAAGTAAATGAAATCCAATTTTGGATCCAACCAGATGTAAGTTCTCAGTTTCACAAATAGATTCAACATTCCTCCTATTTTAAAAAAGATATATTTTGGAAGTTAGTTTGGAAATTTGGTCACCACACTATAAAAAAGAGGTTGAGACTCTAGAAAAAGTGCAGAGAAGAGCAATCAGAATGATGAGGGGACTGGAGGCTCAAACATATGAAGAATAATTGCAGGAACTGGGCCTGGTTAGTCTAGGGAAGAGAAGGACCAAGGGAGACAGGAGAGCAGCCTTCCAATATCTGAGGGGCTGCCACAGAGAGGAGGAAGGGGTCAAGCTATTTTCTAAAGCACCCGAAGGTCAGACAAGGAATAATGGATGGAAACGGACCAAGGAGAGATTCAACCTGGAAATAAGGAGAAACTTTCTGACAGGGAGAACGATCAACCCATGGAACAGAAGTTGCCTTTGGAAGTTGTGGGAGCTTCATCACTTGAGACCTTCAAGAAGAAATTGGACTGCCCTTTGTCAGAAATGATGTAGGGTCTCCTGCTTGGGCAGGGGGTTGGACTAGATGACCTATAAGGTCCCTTCCAACTCTGTTAATCTGTCATCTGTCAACTACAAATCCCCTCATCTTTAACCGCATTGGCTGGTACTACCTGGGCATTTGGAGAGCCATCTAGCCTCCAAATGTATAGACGTATAGACGTCGTTACTAGAAATGCTGCTGGTGCTAAATTCAGTTTAAAACTTAAAAGTGGGTAGAATTTTGTTAAATATTATGCTGCCTGTCAGTGAAACCACTCGTCCCATGTGTTGAATGCATGCATGGCCATCTGTCAGGGAAGCAGATTTTGGAGATCCTGAAAGTTGTCCAGACTTGGGCTTGATGACCTCTAAGACCCCTTTCCACATTTAAGAGTTTGGCTGGGCTCCCACCTTGCATGAATCACCGTGAAACCATCATGCCTTTGTCTGATTTAGCTTAATGCAGTGCGCCAAGCCTATAAATCATAGTTTATGGTTCAGTGCAATGCAAGAAGCCAGCGAACAGCACATTACTCATTAGGCCGTGATTCTCCAAACCATCACTTAGCAAGACATGTCCTTTCTATCATTCCTCTTCTTGGCTTGACTTTGGTGATTAATAATATTTTCAACTTGCATCTTGCATGCCTCCCCTTTGCCTGTAACGTTCTGTAGTTTGTATGGGCAATTCCTCACCATCCAGTCAGAGCTGAAGAAGCTTCTTGGATGAGTAGCAAAACGTCTTCAAAAAAACCCCCAGAAAGTCCAGTGGCCTCTTGAAAAAAAGCCCCTTTGGAACAACCATGAGCTGGATGAATGAGAATCTCCATAGGCACACACCAAGTGTGTTTGTGTATCTCTCTTGTGCAAATTAACAAGCCTTATGTCATTAAAATAGAGAGTCCAGAGGCGGTATTCAGCAGGTTCTGACCAGTTCTGGGGAACTGGTAATGGAAATTTTGAGTTTGGAGAACCAGCAAATACCACCTCTGATTGGAGATTTGACAGTATCCTTCCCCTGCCACACCCACCAAGCCACGCCCACAGAACCGGTAGTAACAAATTTTGAATCCCACGCAGTGGTTCCGTGGCTAAGACGCTGAACTTGTCGATCAGAAAGGTCGGCAGTTCGGCAGTTTGAATCCCTAGCACCATGTCATGGAATGAGTTCCCATTCCTTGTCCCAGCTTCTGCCAACCTAGCAGTTCGAAAGCATGTAAAAAAATGCAAGTAGAAAAATAGGGATCCTTTTGGTGGGATAGTAACAGCGTTCCATGCACCTTTGGTGTTTAGTCCTGCCGGCCACATGACCACGGAGACGTCTTTGGACAGTGCTGGCTCTTCGGCTTTGTAATGGAGATGAGCACCCCCGCCCCCGGAGCTGGAAATGACTAGCATGAAGGTGCGAGGGGAATTTTTACCTTTACTTTTATGCAGGGGTGGGATTCTACTGGTTTGCATCTATTCGCTAGAACCAGTTGTTAACATTCTAAGCAGTTCAGAGAACCAGTTGTTAGAAGAAATTCCTGGTCTAATCTTGTAAAGAAGGCAGGAAGGAAACATTCTGGTGTTGCTTACAGAAACTGCCTTTCCGTTAACCCTTGTTATATTATTGGCAGGACTAGACTTCCTGTCTCAGGAACTTCTCTGGAGTTTTTTTCCCCTCCTTTGCTGGTACTTTGCTTGTGTGGAGTGACCATTCAAAGTTACAATGGCACTGAAAAAAGTGACTTATGACCCTTTTTCACACTTACGACTGTTGCAGCATCCCCACAGTCATGAGAGGCCAGGCGAGGAGATGCGTGCCTCTATGTGAGTGATATTGAGGTGGCCACACCCAGCCAATCACATGATCACCAAGCCATGTCCACCCAGTCACATGACCACCAAGCCACGCCCTCCACCTAAACCACACCCACAGAACCGGTTGTTAAAAATTTTGAATCCCACCCCTGTCTTTATGTCCTTAATCAACTCCAATGCATTCACTCCTGTTGATGGACCGGGAGAATTCTTTTTTCCTTTGTTGCCGAACTGCAAGAAAATGTGTATCTGTGCGTGTGTATTAGTAGAAAGAAAAAAAATCTTTTTTTAAAGAGCTATAGTTTTATCACTTCCCCTCTTTCCTGCCCCTTTCATGCTAATGGGAAAGGCAACAGTTACATTAAAGATTTGGCTAAATCTCAAGATTACGACACTTCCCCCTTAAACTCTCTTTCTTTTCCTTGACGTTTGGCACCCATTAATCCTGATTTTACAGATTTAAAGGAACAGCAAATTCACAGGTTAAAAATCCCACGAATTCCCCCACTGCGGAGGGCAATGAGAATGAGTTGGGGAGACAAATAAACAAAAAAAAAAAAAATGGAAGAGAGGACCCCCTCCTGCCTTTTGGCAAGAGATACCCAGGAGACCCTCTGCTGGGTTATTTCAAAGCTTTGGAACCCCTTGCCAGCAGACACACAGAGAGAAAAATCTTATGTATATGCCTTGAATCTTAACATCATCCCTTTTACTGGAAATGACTTTCCCACAAATCCTGATGCCCTTTTTTGTTTCAAGAGGAATCTGAAACTGGATTTTATTCCTTTGCACAACCAACCCCCCCAGCCCCCCTGTTTAATGTTTATAATATCAACCAACCAAGTGGTGTTTTGCATATGAGATTAAATTTGGGGAACCAGGTGCAGAGTAGCTGGGGATACCAACAATGGTTAAAATGTGCAAGCACCGACTCACTCTTCCTGTTCTGACCCAGGCTTAGTCAAACTTTAATAGAACACAAACTGAATTTAAAAGTAAAACCTTTTTTAATGCGACGCTGGGAATTACTTCCATTCCCAGCCAAAAACTCATTAGACACAGTTCCTCCAGATAAGAGCATGCTTCTCAGTGCTGTGGAATGCTGCCAAGAAACAGAAGTCCAATTAAGGCTCACATAAACCAACCCAAGAACCCAGAGAAAACTGACAAGAGTACAGAGCTTCACGAAGGACTCGGAGATTGCTGAACTGCTTTGCTTCCTGTAAAGCTCTTCGTCATTGAGGTCTGACTTTTATCCCTTATAGGAGGGGTAATCACCTCCCAGCCTTACTCCCGAGTCGCCCCTTCTGCTTCAGCTACTCTCGCCTTCTGGCAGCTCTGCACATACGCACACTGGGAACAGGCTCCCCTTGTTCCTCTGCCTCGCTGCTGCCAGACTCCAAAGGCTCCGAAGGCAGCACCCCACTCTCAGGTGGTCCCATCCCAGCATCGGATGCAGGACCCTCGTCCGAGTCCTCGCCAGGCTCCCTGACTGATTCCCTTTCATCCTCACTGTCCGATACCTCTGCCGTCTGCACCGGTTGCCAGCGAACCACAACACTTCCAGCACAAAATTGTTCATTTCCCAGGCCTGGCCTTTCCATGTAGGGCTCTGTCCATCTGAGGGAGACGGGCAATGAAGAAAAACAGGAAATGTAAAGAAATCTTCAAATTCTCTTTTTTGGGTAGGCAAAACAGGTTTCTTGCAGGAGCACGCGGCCTTTGTTTTTAGACATCTGGCCTTAATTCCCGCCCCCCCCCCCCCACCGGCCTAAATAATTGATAGGACTTCTGAGAATCTCCAGATTCCCCCCAGCCTGTTATTCTTGGATCTGCAGGCGATTCACACACCACCCGCCATTCATAAGAGGTTCAACAGGCGGCTAGAACTTGATGTTTACAGATGGTCTTGTGGTTGCTGTGCTGTGGCACGTTTGACAGACCCACCATTAAGATCTGTAAATCGGGGTTAAGAACTTAGTGGATTGTGTGAATCAAGCCACTACAGCCTGTGCAGTGGATTAGGAGTAGAACAAGCCACGGTTAACCACAGGATGTTAAACAATGCAGCACGGATCAGTGGCCAGCTGACTCTTAGCTGTTCCCATTTGAGATATTTTCCCTTTTTCTTCCTGGCGAAGAATCTCAGCAAAAGGACTCAAGTCTGGTGGTTTGTAGAAATGGTTAACGGAGAGTCAAAGCGTCCCCACTGTCAAATCTCTTGCTGCATATCTCTAAAATAGGATCCATGAAGGAATTTCAGGATTTGTCTATGGAGTTTCTCAATCATCCAGGTCATAAGTGTGACAAAGGTGCTTTTTTTTTTTCCTTCCCCCAAAAGTTAACTGGACTGTTTTTCCCCCCCTTGAGGAAGATATTTTACACTATAAAAAGATGTTGAGACTCTAGAAAAAGTGCAGAGAAGAGCAACCAGGATGATGAGGGGACTGGAGGCTAAAACATGAAGAACGGTTACAGGAACTGGTCATGGCTAGTCTAGGGAAGAGAAGGACCAGGGGAGACAGGAGAGCAGTCTTCCAATATTTGAGGGGCTGCCACAGACAGGAAGGGGTCAAGCTGTTCTCCAAGGCAGGTGAAGAGAATAATGGATGGAAACTAACCAAGGAGAGATTCAACCTGGAAATAAGGAGAAACTTTCTGAGACTGAGAAAAATCAACCCATGGAAGAGAAGTTGCCTCCGGAAGTTGTGGGAGCTTCATCACTTGAGACTTTCAAGAAGAGATTAGACTGCCATTTGTCAGAAATGGTGTAGGGTCTCCTGCTTGGGCAGGGGGTTGGACTAGATGACCTATAAGGTCCCTTCCAATTCTAATTATTTGTTATTTGCTTCTCATCCAATAAGTTTCTTCAGTTCTGAACTGAAAAAGCTTCTTGGATGAGAAGCAAAATGTTTTCCTCAAGGGAAAAAAAACATAGTCCAATTGCCTTTTGGGGAGGGGGGGGAAAAAAGGACCTTTGAGACAATTTCAGGATTCTCTTTAGAATTCTGAAATTAAAAAATAATAATAATCACGGTGCCAATCAGTCTCCCAGGGCATCTTCTCCTTTTCTTTTAAAATATTATTTTATTGACATTTAATATTTTAAAGTTCATGACATATGCTTCCTCCATTTCTTCCAGCACCCTTGCCTTTTCCCCCTGATGATCTCAATTATTTTTCTGTGCCTTTCCAGTGTCTCTTGCGTTCTTCCACCGGAAGAATTACAAAAATCCATTTTGTACAACTGCGGCAGAGAAAATAAGGGAGGGGGAGGGGGCAGGAAATATTTTTTATTTCACTGTTATTAGCCCCTGACAGTGTAACTAACTTTCCTATCTTAAAAAAAGATAGATTGCCCAATGAAGCATTTTTACTTCTCTCAATTAATCCCCGACCATAATGCTAATAAATCCAGCAGGAGCTCTTAATTAAATACAGCCAGCCTTGGGCACCTACGGGCTGTCAAGAGAAGTAGAGAGAAATATTTTCTTCTTAGGAGCCGTGGAAGACGGATGCGTCCGTGATGGAGAGATTTCTCGAAGGAAGAGATGAATGTCAAAGGTTGGGATGTAAACCTTTCTGGGGTTTTTTTTTTTTTCTTCCCAGAGTACATTTATTTTTTATTCTGTTCATCCGCATTTGGGTACCTGTTAGGGTGGCAGTTGCATTATCAGCGAGGCATTAATCCCAGTGCAATTTTAAAATGAGATTTGAAAACAGAGAATCTGAACAGTAACAGTATAACAGAGTTGGAAGGGACCTTGGAGGTCGTCTAGTCCAACCCCCTGCTCATGGGACCCTATATCATTCTGGACAAATAGCTGACCAGTCTCTTCTTAAAAGCCTCCAGTGATGAAGTGCCCATGATTTCTGAAGGCAACTCTTTCCAGTGGTTAATTGTTTTCACTGTCAGGAAATTTCTCCTTAGTTCTAGGATGCTTCTCTCCTTGGTTAGTAGGAACTCCTCTCCTCTTTGTAGGAACCCCTCAAATATTGGAACATTGGTATGTCACCCCTTCTTTTCACTACATGCCCTTCTTTTCGTTAAACTGGACACACCCAATTCCTGCAACTGTGTTCTTTATATGTTTCTCTGACCCCCCCCCCCCCCCGCCCTCCAACCCACTCGGCCCGCTTAAACTGAAAAATGTATCCCAGCTTTTTCGGATTTGAAAGAACAAATGGTTAGACGTTGTCATTTGTCATGGAGAGTTTGTTATTTTCCTGCACCAAAAATGACATTAAAGTGTAATGACAATCATAGCAATAATGATTTGGATTAGCTATGGTTTATGGCATTGTGTGAATCCAACCAGTTGGGATTTAGGATTCAAAATTGTAGGCTAGTGTGTTCTTGGAACAAAAGTCATGTAATCAGGGGTGGGATTCTACCGATTTGGATTGGTTCTATAGAACCGGTTGTGACGATTCTGCGTGGTTTGGAGAACCGGCGAATCGTGGCCCTGGCTGGCCCCGCCCCTCTCCACCCGCCATGCCCCTTCCCGCCTAGTCTGTCCTTATCGCACATGCACAACATCACGCGCATGCCCGACATCGCTGACTGCATTCTCCCCCACCCAGTCACTCCTTAAGGTATTTCTTTCTTTCTTTTTCCTCCCGACGATCGGCTGTTCCGAGATCAGCTGTGCCAGGATCCCCTTTGCTGTCTTACTGCTTTGACTAGGAGGCTTCCCTAACGCCCAGGAGGCCCAAAAATGGAATGTGGGGGGTAGTGCTGGGAAAAAAAAAGAAGCCACGGTCACCCAGTTACATGGCCATGCCCACTTAGCCACGCCCAGAGAACCAGTTGTTAAAAAATTTGAATCCCACCCCTGCATGTAATAATTCTTGGATGGATCCAAGCATTCCAACTATATCCAAGATGAGCCAGTCAATATCCTTGAATCTCACTGTATTGCCGAGATAGACTGCCTCTAAGTAGGGAGGATCTGTGACTAATTACAGTAAGAGTTAAGCTGCTTCCCCACCCACCCACCCCCCAAAGCTATGATGCACAGAAAGGCCCAGACAGCCATGAAGGAGGTAAATTCCAAGTGAACTGTACCAGGAAATAATAAAAACCATTTTTGAAATATTGCTCATCTTTAAAGAAAATATGTTACAAGAGTGAAAATAGCTTTAAAATGATTAGGAAAGGGTGTAAAAAGCAGAAAGCGAAAGGGAGTTTATTCTTGGAGCTTTTTAGCTAAGACAAAAAAAATGGGGAGCAAGGATCTGGGAGATGTGGGGAACAATGAGGCATGGTGTGAGGAACGTGTCCCACTTATTGGAGGTTAAGGAAGGAAGATAATATTTAGACTCAAACTATTATCTCTAAACTCCGTCACCTGACACATCTCCACACTGTCTGCTTCTTGGACGACACAAGAGCAGCCTCTTTTCCTTCCATCATTTTGAACACATCGAAGCTGTTCAACAGAGGGTCCATTCAGCTCGTACACCTGAGCACTTTTGGCCCTGGGCGAGAAGCTTCTCTTCCTGGTTTTGAGTGTGGAGATGGAAGCACAGCGAGGCTGCTGAAGACGCAGAGAATTTATGGCGGCTGCTTAAAAAGGAGAACTTCAAACCAGGAGGCTTCACTTGAGTCTAACCAAGAGAAGGACTAGGGGTGACACGATAGCAGCCTTCCAATATTTGAGGGGCTGCCACAGAGGAGAGGAGGTCCACCAATTTCTCCAAGGCTCCAGAAGGCAGGAGAAGAAGCAACAGATGGAAACTAATCCAAGGCGAGAAGCAACCTAGAATTAAAGAGAAATCTTTTGGCAGTTAGAACAATTAACCTGTGGAATGGTTTGCCTTCAGAAGTTGTGGGAGCGCCAACACTGGAGGTTTTTAAGAAGAGATTGGACAGCCTTTTGTCTGGAATGGAATAAGGATTTCTGCCTTAAACAGGGGGTTAGACTAGAAGACCTCCAAGGTCCCTTCCAACTCTACTATTTTATTTTTAAAAAGGGACAGAAGCAGCACACTGCATCACCAGGAGTGAGGAACAATTACAACAATGGAGTTTATTCATGCATTATTATACCTTGGCGCCTTTCAGGGACATCAAAGAACAATTCACCCCTTCTTCTTCCCCCCTCCTCCTCTTCCTATGTGCAATTCATAAGCAATGTCCCCTCTGAGCAATGCCAAGGACTACCCCTTGCCAAGTTGTCCACCTTCCTGAAGACTTCAGGATGTGGTTTGAACACCTCATCAGCCAAATCTGAACATCTGCCCTCCACCTCATAGCCTTGGTCCATTCCTCCAGGCTGACTCAAGACTTACACAGAAAGTCCTTCCCTCCAAGCATTTCCTTCCGATTTTCTAGGGTATGGCCCCTTTCTTCCAGAAGATATGGCTTCTAAAGGATATCAATAATGCTCAGAAGTGTTGGTCCTAATGGAAGATGTCTCTGGAAAACACAACTCCATCATGGTGGAGCTCAATTCTTGTTGTCTTTCCCTGTTATTTCCTGAGCAGCAACAAGGAAGTAGCTCACCATTGCTGTCTTCTCAGCTTTTTCTTCAACTCCGCAGGCTAGTTTACAGTTCTGGCATCACCTGGTGGTCTCCCATCCAAAGGGCAACCTGGGCTGCTGTAAAGATAGGACTGCACCAAAGAAAGAAACAGAAGTTGCTGTATGAGATAGGACAGTTTGTGCTTTGAATTACTCACACGTTCCCAAAACTTCAGGGAAATGTTTTTGTCAGTATTCCATCTCTTGCTTGGAATGAATGCAAAGAATTAGGGACCTTTTAACTAGCTGGACTATCTAATCCACTAAACAAGAAGGGCTAAACATACAATAGCATAAATTGTCAGAAATAATGTGCTTTGGCTGTATCTTGTTTTACCAGCCCAAGATTAAGCTAGCCTCTTCTGAAACACAGAGAAACAAGCACCCATCATCCTTATCCAGCTGGGCCATTAATGGGAGTTGCAACCCAGGACATGTGAAGGTCCCAGATAAAGGAAGCATGTTGTCAAAAATGTGAATAATAACAATAATGAATCCCCCAAAAGAGGCTGAACTGGACCCAAACACTTTGGGGGGAGGACCCAGTGTTTTCCTGCAGCCTCAGCTGAGAAAACAAAGGGGATTATCTTTCTACTTGTTTGGCAACTACAGACATCATCTTCTGGCTAACATTCCCTCTTTTCCTTCCTTCAGAACATATTCCAGCTCCCGCCGGGCTCCCATTAATAAATTTAGTTATCTGAAAATCATTATCCAAGCAGGCGGAATCTGATGGGAGGAATAGTCTCCCAGGGACGGCCCTCTAGGGAGTTGGGAGTGTGGCAAGCAAGGCCCAAATCCTTTGCAAATGTCCAGTGTCAATGACAGAGGCTGGATTTTAAACAGATAAAAGTGCGCCGTGGAAGGAAACGGTGCATCCGTTTGGACCCAGCGCAAATATTTCCTCCAAGATGTGAGCTTGATTTAAACAAGACAACTGCTGTGGGAAAACCTTTTTTAATTGTTTAGTCATCTGGGATAACTCTGGAAGGGTATTGACAAATTGGCTGGCTTGATGGTTGACAGATATCCCCAAGCTGTTTTAAGGGCTTTATAGAGTGTAAACACCAGGAGCTTGAACCAAAAAAAAAAAAAAAGAAGTCCCTTGTTACTTTTATCATAGAACTGCAAATAAACCGATAATCTGAACAGAGAAATGAGATCTCTTCTTCCGGCACTCAAAGCAAAGAATGTAGCTCTTGTAGGCAACGTATTTCAGACTACAATTCCCTTCGTCCCCTGCCTCCACTAGGCCTGATGGAAACTGCTGTCCCAAATATTTGGAAGAAACCAAATGGTTCGTCTTTTAGACAGATTTCAGACCAGAGTCAGCCCCACTGAACACAGTGAGACTTTAGAGTAGGGGAAAAAGAACAAACTTCCTGTCGATTGAGAAAACAGGGAACATACCGGTTACAGAATAACAGAGTCGGAAGGGACCTTGGAGATCTTCTAGTCCAGACCCCTGTTCAAGCAGGAAACCCTGTACCATTTCAGACAAATGGTTGTCCAATCTTTTGTTTAAAAATCTTCAGTGTTGGAGCATCTAAAACTTCTAGATGCAAGCTGTTCCACTGGTGAATTGTTCTTGCCGTCAGGAAGTTTCTTCTTAGTTCTAGGTTGCTTCTCTCCTTGCTTAGTTTCCATCCATTGCTTTGGAGAATAGGTTGACCCCCCACTTCTTTGTGTCAGCCCTTAAAATATTGGAAGTTGGAACCCTACTAACATGTCAACCTTCGTCTTTCTTTGCATTAAACCAGACATTCCCAATTCCTGCAACTATTCTATGTTTTAGTCTCCAGTCCCCTAATCATCTTCGTTGCTCTTCTCTGCACTCTTTCCAAAGTCTCAACATATTTTTTATGAAATAAAACGCTACATCTTTAAAAAAATAAAGATAACCCTCATCTTTTTCCCCATGGAACCCAAATTCACCTCAGGCATACCAGACACTAGGAACTTCAGAAGATTTTGTGTGTTTGTGCGCGCGCGTGCATGCGTGTGTGTGTGTGTATAATATCACTCGACCTGCCACTCAAAATGAAGACCTTCCAGCAAGGCAACTTGCAAATTAAACTATTTTATTTTCAAACTATCACAAGGAACATGTGAACATCCAGGCCCAGGATGTGGAATGAAACAAGGAGCAGTAAGAAAAAGAATTCAAATAATTGCAGTCCTGATTTGCATACAGGAAAGCAAAAAAAAACACCCCAGAAAGCTATATAACTAAAACTCCCTTAAAAATCTAGCATTTTCTATGCCGCAGTAGCTCCAAGGAGCCTCCAGGTTTAACCCAAAGGATGAGTTAACCCACTTTCTGGAAATCCAAAAAGCAATGAATCACAAACTAATTAAAAAGGCTGGATTAACATACACATCTAAACCATACACAAAGCCCGGATAAAAACTAATGAGGTTAACATGTTATCAGCTGGAATCTCCCACATCTTTCTGAGCTGATTAACCACACTATGCAAACATTCTAGTCTGAATGCATCTTCAGGTATTCAGAAAAGCACCTTCTCTGAACTTGTTGGCCCAAAACTGAAAAATCAGTGTTGGTTTATGTTGGAATTACGTATTATATTAGCCTAATCTCTCTAGTGCTCTGTATAAATTGAATATATTGGCGTTGGAATCAGAATACAGAATTGCCAACGTTGGCTTCACCCAACCTATTCAGCCCTCATTTGTGGCTAAGAGTTTTGCATGACTCTGTGGTTTATATACCATGGTTTATGATGGCGTGTGTGGCACGAACCCAGTTAATTGGCTTATTTAACCAGAATTAAAATGAACCATCCCATCTTGCAATGCGCCAATCTGGTACATTTGGTCCAACAGTCTAAAAGGGAAAAAACCCAACTTGACTTTTGGGTAGTAGGCTCTGCTGGCATTCCTGAAGTGTGTTGTGGACATTTTTGCAAAATGGCAATGATCTCATTTATCCAAGACCCCAGCAGGGTAGGATTTGGGTTTGGGTTTTATTTATTTTTTGAAGGAAACTTACACAACTATGGCCCATCATAAATACTTTATGACGTCCAAAGAGAAAAATATCCTTGAAACCCAGATTGAAGCTAATCCTTGATTTTATAATATATGAACACTTTGGATATGTATGTGCGTGTGCTTTTTTAAAAAAAAAACTTCTATTTAGGCAGAGCAGGGAGTACACCAAGGCCTTCTGTTCCTAAAATTCAGCTGTTTAACCTTCACCCAGGGAATGTTTCTCCTGTTAGATTCCTCTCAAAATTTGGGGAAGGAATCTCACTCTTTTAGCTAGAAGGACCCACTTAAAGATTAGCATCCACAATGCCTTTCTCCTCACCTTAGCATACAGGGAAGTGATGCAGGAAATATTGCCAGAAAAATCTTTGTGGATCAAATCAAATCAAACATTTATTATTAAGTTTATTAAAGTCATAGGTCAGCAAAAATGAATATGGTGCCCTTCAAGAATGAGAAAATGGGAGAAACACCCTTCCAGATATAAAAGGGTAAAAAAAAAAGATGGTACATATTCTCTCCCTCCCTCCCTCTCTCAGTTGGAAAGGACCTTGGGAGGTCTTCTAGTCGAACCCCTTGCTCAAGACAGGACTCTTTATTCCATTCTGGACAAACAGCTATCCAATCTCTTTTTAAAAACATCCAATAATGCATTGAGCACCCGTAACTTCTAGAGGTAGGTCCACTGATTAATTGTTCTTACAGTCAGGAAATTTCTCTTTAGTTCTAGGTTGCCTGTCTCCTTGTTCAGGGTCGTCTCTGTGAAATTTCCCTTGCACAATCGGCATTTCCCAGGAGCGTGTTAATTTGGAAATAAAAAACTAGATGGCATTTCTAATATCCTTGTTAATTATTTTCATGACCTTCAAATGACAATTTTTCTCTTTGTGGTATACCCCACTCAAAGGGAATAGAGGGAGAACGAGAGGGAAGGAAGGAAGGAAGGAAGGAAGGAAGGAAGGAAGGAAGGAAGGAAGGAAGGGATGGATGTCTTGAATTTAAGAATAAAGGAGGGAGGAAAGGAAAATGAATTTGGGAAGGATGGATGTCTGGAATTTAAGAGTGATTAAGGGAGAGAGGGAGGGAAGGAAGGAAGGAAAACGAGTTTGGGAAGGAAGGAAAGGAATAACCAAGGATGAATGAAGAAGTCTTTATCAACACCAGGGGAAATGGCCGGTCCAGTGGCAATAAGGCATGGCAAGCAAGAGGCCCTTGATTGCTCTTTTGCTGGTCAATGGGCTCTCCAAAGATGGACTTTAGGCTCCTCCTGGATTACTTAAAACAGCCATCTTGGGTCCATGATTTTACTTTTGAGTTGGATGGTTTGTGTTGTTCCCCAGCTCTTCCTCCCTACAACGCCCAATTCAAAACTCATATTGGATTTGACACGGAGTGGAGGAAAAGCAGAGGGCCTCCCCCAGTGGCACCATTTTCTTTGCTGGGTTGAACTGGGTAAAATGCTTTGCTTTGTGCTTGTTACTTTCTTCTTCTTCTTCTTCTTTTGCTTCTTCAACTGTAACTGCTGCCTCTCTTCCTTTTTAATCTTCAATTTCCTTTTGCTGCCTTATCCCTCTTTCCCTTTCATTGTTGCCCCTTCGATGACTATTTTGCACAAGAGGAAAACAGGCTTGTGTTGACTGCAGTGTGTTACCAATTATCCCAACTGAAGTCTCTGGACTGGTGTGAAGAGAGAAGAGAATCCCTATCTATGCCTTCCCTCTGGGAGAACCTGTCAATTTACACCCCACTCCATTCATTTGTGGAACAAAATTTCAAGGGCAGAGAAGGGACTCCACTGAGTTTGGGGTGTTTTTTTTTAATTTTTCCCTGCATAAGTCTTGGGTACCCCAGGAAACATCCTCAAGGCAGGAGTGAAAACGCTCCGATTCTGCAGGAAAGGAGAGAAAACATCAAGAACCCAACCATCAAAAGTTTTCACCCTTATTTATTTACCTTTCCACCGGCCTTTCGAACCACAAACTAACCACGCCCGTCCTAAGTCCCAGCCGGGCTTCCAAACTACCCACGCAAGCCCCACATCCGTCCCGATCCCTCGGGGGGGGGGGAGGTTTTCGTTACTAAGGCCAGGGGCTGCAGCGAGTCTGGAGTCAATGCGGCCAGAGCGATCAGTTCAATCTCTCTCTTTCTCTCTGCTTTGCCCCCGTGCCTGGCACGCGTGGACACACACCTCCACTCCCCGCGTGGGTGCTAGCAGAGGAGCGGCCGTTCGCATAAGGAGACGCCGCCGATCCGTCCTAAAAAACGGGGAGCCCCGATGTTGTGAGTCCCCCCCACCCTCCAGGGCGGGACCCTTGGGGGCGCTTCCCGCCCCCCCCCCTCCCATCCCCGCCGCTGCCCAGCAGCCGATCCTTGCAGCGGGCAGCGGAACGCCGGGGGACAAGACGGCGGGCGGCGCCTCCTCCTTTCTCGCCCGCCCCCGGAGCGCTGCACCTTGGCAAGTCACATCACGTGCGGCGGCGGCGGCGCGGTTAGCCATTAACCGGAGCGGAGTCGGTGCCAGCGGCGGACAGGGGCGGTCTCTCTCTCTCTCCCTCTCTCTGCCGGAGTTCCCCTCCCCAAAGCCCGCCTCTCTCTTTTTCCCTCCCGCGGCTGCAGAGGCGGGCAGCGGAGCCCGGCTTTCTTTCTCTCTCTTTCCTCCCTCCCTCCCTTCCTTCCTCCTCCTCCTCCTGCCGGCTCGCTCCCCTCCCCTTCTCAGCCATTCAGATCGCAGGCCAATTGCTTCCTCCACCCGCCGCCGGAGCCCTTTTCCGCCCCTGGGCGAAGGAAGCGGCCAGCTTGAGCCGGGAAGGGACGGAGCTCTCGGCCGGCGCCTCCGCGGGGCCGGCCACGCCACCTCCTCCCCCGTCTTTTTTTATATTTCTTTCCTCCGCCTCCCCTTCCCTCCCCGGCCGCACTTTCTCTCTCTCTCTCTCCCTCTGTGTCTCTTTCTTTCTCTCTCGCCCCCTTGCCCGCGCGCCTCGTAACTTAGGATCGCCGCGGGGGAGGCGCGCAAAGGCTGGCCGCGTCGGGAACGCGGGGCCAACTCCAGGCTTCGCCGCGGGCTGTTTGCCCGGATCTATTGTGCCGCGATGCGGCGGGCGAAGGGCTCCCCCGGATCGCCCCACGCCGCCGCAGCCGCCGGCCTGCCGCCGCCTCTTCTGCTCTCGCTGCTGCTGCTGCTGCTGCTGGCATCGTGGCCGGCCCGTTGCAGCCGAAGCTGTCCGGAGAAAGCGCTGGAACGGCGGGAGGAAGAAGCCAACGTCGTCCTCACCGGCACGGTGGAGGAAATCTTCAACGTTGACCCGGTGCATCAGACCTATTCGTGCAAGGTAACGCTGGGCAGCGGACGATTGTTTTTTTTGGGGGGGGGGTGGGGAGAGAGAGAGAGAGAGAGCAGTTCCCCACGCACGCGCACACCCGCGGTGGGAAATTTTGGGGAGGGGGCTTCCTTCTCGGTCCGAACTTTACTCGCTGGGGGAACAGGGCGATCGCACGGCCCCACTTGTTGCTTCCCCGTCTCCCCCCCCCCCCCCGGTCTCTGGTTAGGAGAAGAAAAAAATAGAAGCGAAAACAGCCTTGCTTGTTTTTGTGCTTTTATCTTTTATATATATATATATATATTGCAGGACCAGACTAGTTGGGAGGAAGTGCTTTTTCTTCCTTCCTTCCAGGCTTGAGTTTCTCTCTCTTCCCCTTCCCCCCCAATCTGCCCTCCTCCCCCTTTTCCCTGCGTACGAGCGTCTCTCGTGGAACTGGCCGGCGGCTGTGGGTGCGATCCGGGACTGAAAAAAAAAAATGAATGAAACTCCTTTTTTAGAAAGAACTCTCCCCATTAAATAGGGAATAATACCACCACCATCACCACCCGGTTTTATGCGCCGAATGAGCAGCCTGGCATTTGCAATGCAAAAGGGAGACCATGCCCCCATTTTATCTTAAAACTGGCTGCTAATAAAATCTGCCTTGGACACCTCAACTTTTCCCCCCTCTCTCCCAAAAACTAAAAGCTATCTCCCTTCCACCACGAGTCAGCAGGACGTTTTGAGAGCAAACTTCCACCTTGTTTTTTGAGCTACTCTTAAAAGATGCATTCTAGGGACTTTTTTTTTTTTTAAACTCAGTCACACAAAAAACAACAACAGGCACTTGTTCCCCTTTCTTTACTGTGTGTCAGATTGGGAGGAAGAAGTGGATGGATAAATACCCCCTAATAATAACACAATTGATAATTGCCTGAGAATAAGTCTAATTAAATACAGCAAAACATCTCTTCCAAGCTGAAGTCTCGGTTTACACTTTGCACTAAGCCTGGGTGTGTTTTAACTCTGTTTTTTTTTTTTTTTAATAAACCAGATTTGTGGGGTGAGATATAAACCATGCGTGCCTGTGGGAGCTCACCAGCAAAGCAGGATAGTGGTGTTGGTGCCGGATGAATGACTGGCAAGGGCATTCTGGGAATTGAAGTCCACATAATGTAAAGTTGCCAAGATTGGCAGCTGATGGCTTAAAGATTCGCAGCATCATTTAAGAGTCCTTGTCCTGAAGTCACATGAGGATGATGGTAAAAGAAACTCGGTTTTAAGTAGAATCTTTACAGGGGGGTGAGAAACTTGTGAATAGAAGCATATAGTTCTTCAAAGGAACAGAATTTGAGAACTAGAAGTGTCTTGGCTAATACTATTGCATTGAAGACCAGAATAAGTTTCTAAGCAGACTCACTACGCAATCTGCTAGGGGAAGAATTTAACATTTTACAATGGATCTGTGAATCCCAGTAGCTGCTTAGCTCCTTGCAGAAATAGATCCCTGTTTTTCCTCTAAAAAGGACGCCTGGTAGATTTAAAGGGATGCAAGCTTTTCTTTATCTACACAAATGTTCTGGTCACCTCTCTCAAATAATTAAACGTCATCTTTCTACGATTTTCTGGACAGCTATTACTTTAGATGTTCAGGGAACATACCTGACTCAAGAGAGAAAGAGGTCTCTCTCTGCTTTCCTGTTTTGTGTGTGTGTGTGTGATACATTTTTTTTCAACGCAAGTACAGAAATATATTTGTTGCTTGCACAATTTAGAATCCTGCATAATTTGGTTTTTGAGTCAGCGAGGGAGGAGGGGAAGGAAACCCTGTATGCAAAGCAAGCTCTTCCCACTGTTTGTGGAAGATGTTTATCTAAAGTTTATCCCCTGTCACGGCATGATCTTCTGGGTTATTATATTAAAAAAGATGAACATTCTTTGAGGAGGCTGGCTACCCATTTTGACAGGAGTTGCTGTCTATAGAAGAGTAACTGTGAAGACAAGACTCGTGCATGGATTCCTCTCCAGGAATAATTCTCAAGCTGTAAGGAAAGGAATCGAGCAATTTACAGGGATTTGCTGCAGGGATGAGATAGAATTAGATGATCCAGAGGCGGAATGGTTAAGAAAAAAGGTAGAACAATAAATGATGAAACTCCATCAAACTGTTTTGGACACAGACAAGAGCATTCAATCCTCAATTTCTCCTAGAATAGAGTAGAGTAGAGTAGAATAGAATAGAGTAGAACAGAATAAAGAATGGAGTAGAGGATGGAATAGAATAAGGAATAGAAAAGAATAGAATAGAATAAAAAATAGGAATAGAATAGAATAAGGAATAGAAATAGAACAATAGAATAAAGAATAGAGTAGAGAATGGAATAGAATAAGAAATAGAATAGAATAAGGAATAGAATAGAATAAAAAATAGGAATAGAATAGAATGGAGAGGAGAGGAAAGGAGAGAAGAGAAGATACTTCTTTATAGAATTCTTTTTTGGCCAAGTGTGATTGGACACACAAGGACATCATTTGTAAATATACAGTATTGCCAAACGTGTTGAAGGAACTTCAGCTGGAATTCAGTGGCAGAACTAACTGTTGACAGTCCTCAACTTAACAAGAGTTCGTTTAGTGACCAAAGCCACAACAGCGCTGGGAAAAAGGTGACTTATGACCGTTTTTCACACTTATGACCTTTGTAGCAGCCCCGTGGTTATGGGATTCCAAAATTCAGATGCTTGGGTTCATACTTAACGACCGCTGCTGTGTCCCAAGGTCATGCGATCCCCTTTTGCGATGTCCTGGTGAGCAACGTCGACGGGGAAGCCAAATTCACTTTAACAACCGTGTTGCTGAGTTATCCACCGCAGGGATTCACTTAACAAGAAAGGTCGCAAAACGGAGCAAAACTCACTTAGCAAATGTCTCACTTAACAACAGAAATGTTGGGCTCCACTGTGGCCGCCCCTGATTTTATGCCACTTTGGTTGAGCCAAACTGCTGAATATTGGCTGCATCTTCAGTTGTACATTCCCACAAATCTTTTCTATCTCCCTTCAGTGCCCACTCAGTTCTAAGATTGATTTGGGTGGCACTCATGAATGCCTATTTGATTATAGGTACTTTTAAAAACTTTTAAAAAAAGAAAACCCATTAGGACAGAATTCTCTTTTTAAGACAAGGACATATGCTTCTCGTTGGGTTTAAATGTTCTGCTGGTGCATAATTATGTATTTTTAGACGGCAAAGAAGGAGAGGCGATCGCTTGAAGAGCCTTTGAAAAAATTGCTGCTGAGGGAACCCCCAACCTCAAACATCTGTACTGTACCAGCAAGCTGCTTTTTACACATTCTGCTGGGAAAAGTTTCAAAGCCACCCTTTGGAATCAAATCTCTAAATAGTTGCTGCCTCTTGTTTGATTCTAAAATCACCTCCCAGCTATGGATTTCTCCCCCCCTCTCCTTCTGCTAAACCTTGCTGATTTTAAAACAAACAATACAGACTGAAGTGCCAGCTAGTTGGCTGGGGTTTTTTTTTTCCAATCTATATTGCAACATATTTCTCCAAAATATTTCCATTAGTTACTACTTGTCCAAGGGGAACGGGGGAGAAAATTTGGTACAGGTAAGTCCTTGGATGTAAGACCACAGTTCCTGACCCATTTTACCACCATTCCAGCCACAGTTGTTAAGTGAATCATAAGTTATTTACATGGTTGCTGAGGAAATCTAGCTTCCCTGTTAATTTTGCTTGTCAGAAGGTTGCAAGAGGGACATTGTGACTGTCATAAATACGAGCCAGTTGCCAAGTTGTTTGAATTTTGATCACGTGTTGGTGCAATGGTCATAAGTGTGAAAAACAGCCATAAGTGACTAAACTTAAGAATTCAGTCTACCTCACAGGGCTGGCTCAAAGGACAGGCATGAAAGACTTGTAGCTTTTGAGGCTGATTGATCTGAAATTTAAAATATGTGGGGGGGCCTCAAACTGATCTTCATTGTATTAAATCCCAACACCCCCCCTCTCTTCTAGACTCTGACAGACTCCAAGATAAGAAAATGCAGCTTATGGAAGAAATCTTAAAACATTAATTTCCCAGACAACTGATTAACTATTGAGGGGAAGAAACAAAAGGATTAAGATTTGAGAGATGGGCTAATCTTGTTTCCTTTGGTTAGTGGGAGCAATCCTGGAAATTGTGCTTTTTTGCTTTCCAGCTAAGTTCGCTCCTCTGACTCAGAAGTTAAAAAATGGGCTGGGAAAGTATCGTTTTAAGTTGCACAAGGTTTGGAGGTCTAGCCAGCTAAAGTGTTAAAGCTATTAACAGAACAATATTCTTTGCTCCTTTTATTCCAGGCACATCGGAAGCGGTGCCCAACACTTGCTCCATTTCCCTAGAATTGTTTAGTTGCAGGGGTCCCCACAAGGATCATCTAGTCGACCCTTGCCTTGGTCTGGCCAGGCTAGCAATCTCTCACTTGATTTTGTTTTTTTAAAAAAGGAAATTAAATAAAAGCAACAACCGTCCCATCCCCCCAAAACCCAAAATTTAATGAGAAGGGAAGGACAGCCCGTTTTGACTAGTTAGACGCCTTCCAAGATTTCTGCAATAATTTTAGGGCAAGGTCACCAATGGAAGCTTATTTATGTTTATTTATGTTTATTTATTTATTAGAGTTGTATTGCCGCCTGTTTGCCAAGGCGGCTTACAACATATAAAACCACAATTTAAAACAATAAAACTCTCCCAAGTTCAGATTTACAAAGGTGTATTACAATCCCGCAGGGACACAGTGGGCTCAAGGGCTAAGATGCTGAGTTTGTTGATCAGAAAGGTCAACAGTTCGACGGTTCGAATCCCTAGCACCGCAGAACGGAGTGAGCTCCCGTTACTCATCCCACTTTCTGCCAACCTGGCAGTTCGAAAGCATGTAACAAAAGTGCAAGTAGAAAAATAGGGACCCCTTTGGTGGGAAGGGAACAGCGTTCTGTGCGCCTTCGAAAGCGTTTAGTCCTGCCGGCCACAAGACCACGGAGACGTCTTCGGACAGCGCTGGCTCTTTGGCTTTGTAGCGAAGATGGGCACCACCCTACTAGAGCTAGCATGGAACTACTAGCATGTATGTGCGAGGGGAACCTTTTACCTTTACCTTATTACAATCCCTGTTTTTTTTTTTTCCAATCAGTCTTCAGTTGAATTCCATTCAGGCTTCAATTGAATCTTCAGCTACAAGGGTTTTTCAGTGCCCAATATGGCAGAAATCCAACCACCACCGCAGTACGTAAACCATGGTTTGATGCCTGGGGATGTTGCATGAACACCCCCCAGTGGTGGCTTACTTGACAAGCTGTGTTTGAGCAGCTTCTCTGAGAGAACCCTATGGTTTATATGCCGTAACTGTCTGGGAAGTTGCCTTACTCTGTCTGTACAAGGAGGTGGGTTTTCTGGTGTTTTAATTTCCCTGAGTGATTCTGCACCCCAGCCAGCAATACATGCGGCATAACAATGTGGCAACGAAACGATGCAAATAAACGTGCCTAGGCTTTCATTAGCAGTCTGCCAAGGAAAACATCTTAGAAAAGTTGCCCCCCCCCCCATTTTCTTTTCTTTTTTAAAAGGAGACCCCCTCCTTTTAAAAACCTGCAGGGTTCTTAATGGGCAATTCGCTGAAGTGGTTGGCTCTTCCTCTTAATATAAATTTCAGCTACTTCTTAAAAAGAGTTTTTCCTCCTCTTTTCTCTGTCTTCAAAATCTCCTGTTGCTGGTATCACCTTTGCTCAAACTTAATCCTCTTAGAATTCTTCCTCCCCACCTTTTCATTTTTTAAATCCTCTGTTGTACCCAAAAGGAATCTCTCAAGGAAATGAGTACAGCTTATCTTAATTGCCCCCGTCTCTGGGTGAAGATGCTTTTAACTTTCCTGAGCTGGCTGCTTAATGATTCCTTCCTTCCTTCCTTCCTTCCTTCCTTCCTTCCTTCCTTCCTTCCTTCCTTCCTTCCTTCCTTCCTTCCTTCCTTCCCTTCCTTCCCTTCCTTTTCTCCCCTCCCCCTCCCTCCTTTCTTCTTTCCCTCCTTCCTTTCTTTCCTCCCTGCCTTCCCTCCCTCCCCAGCCAGGTTAAAAAATGAATCTCTGCAAATCTTGATTGATCCTGGCAAAGCTTGAGTTTTTGGTTTGGTCTCCCCCCTGCATTCATTCATTATTTTAAAGTTCATTTATTCTCTTCATAAAGCTCTCGGTGGCATGTATTGTTTTTAATCCTCAAAATGAAGAGTAGTAGAAGGAAGTAGATTGAGGAGAACTAAATGAGCTGTACTTATTTATTAAATATTGTGGCAGAAAGCCTAGAGAGCTTTTTATTGATCCTGAAAAGGTAATTTCACTTAGGATCTGTAGGAAATTAGTACCCACTCCTCTCCTAGAAAAAATGAAATATCCTAGGAGAGGAGTGGGCTATATGGATGGATGGATAGATAGATAGATAGATAGATAGATAGATAGATAGATAGATAGATAGATAGATAGATAGATAAGAAAGAAAGAAAGAAAGAAAGAAAGAAAGAAAGAAAGAAAGAAAGAAAGAAAGAAAGAAAGAAAGAGGAAGGAAGGAAGGAAGGAAGGAAGGAAGGAAGGAAGGAAGGAAGGAAGGAAGGAAGGGTGTGTTTTCATTAGGTAATAGATAATCTTTAAATTCCCAGAGAAATATGTCCCTCTTAAGTGCAAAAGACACAGTTGTTAAAAGATTTGTTTGGTGGTTGTGGTATGTGTTTAAATAACAATAAAGTAGTTGATATGTTTAGCAAAATGTTCAGATAGCTCTGCTGTTTTTAGATCCCTCTTATCTATAAAGCCACTTGCCTTTGCCCCCATCTTTCAAACTTGTAAATATTTTTAAGTAAAATAACATTTTATAGATTGGTATGGGTCAACAAGTCCAGGCATTCTTTTACCTGCATTTTGGGAGAGAGCGAGACAGTGAGAGAAAAAAAAAAACACTTCTCTTTCCAGATAAGCTCAGCGAAACAGGTGGGGAAGAGCCCAGCCTGGCTCCAACCTTGGCACAAAAATCTGCTTACAGACATTTTCTCCATCAAACTATGCACATCCTGGGCCTCTCCAATTCCTAATCTTCCCTTGTTTTGCCAAGAAATTAGGCGGGGCTATTTGTGTGCTTCTAGGTTGTGGGTTCTTCACCTTCCTCCTGCTGTGACTTGAATCTGGAGCAAAGTGTAGGCAGTCGGTGCCAAGGCCTTCTCCCTTTCTTGGAACAGTTTTTTCAACTGGTGTCGTTCCTGCTAACTCTGGTGTCTGATGGCCTTTTTTAACATGGGCTTTCTCATGGCCATTTTTTTGGTCTTCCCATTCTTCGAGATGTCTATGTTAGAGTTTACTTCATTGTCATTGCACCTTGTACAAACGAAATTAAATGTCATCTTCAGTGTACATTAGAACTATAAAAATAAAAACACGAGCGCACATCCTTTGCATTCTATACAATTGAATTGAAACCCCCTCTAATATTGCATTAATATTGCACTGTACGTTAGAATTCAACAGAGCTACTGTCCTGGGATAGGAACTGTTTTTCAGCCTATTTGTCCTTGTTTTTATTATTCTGTACCGCCTGCCAGATGGTAATAGTTCAAAAAAATGGGGTGCCCAGGATGAGATGGATCTTTAAAGGATGTTTTGAACTTTCTTAAGGCAGTGAGAGCTATAAAGCTCTTCCAAAGAGGGGAGAGGGCAACCAATGATCCTCTGGGCAATGACATTAAACTCTCTGGAGCGCTGTCCTATCTGCCATGGTGCAATTGGCAAACCATACACAGGTGTGTAGTAAATTAAGATACTCTCTATGGTGCAGCGGTAGAAGGTCACCAGCAATTTTTCATTCAGTCTCAGGTAGTCTAATCTCTACTGGGCCCTTTTGACCAGGGCTGCAATGTGGGCACCCCAGGTCAGGTCCTCTTTTAGGGTAACACCCAGAAACTTAAAACTGGCCACTTGCTCCACTCAGTCTCCCTTGATAAGCAAGGACTGGACGTCTGATCTGTTCCTTCTGTAATCCACTGTAAGCTGTGGTCTTCCTAGATAGAAAAGTACCTTGTTTTGACCTTGTTTTAATTCAGGTCAAATTTGAAAAATGTCTAATATTTGCTTCTCGATACTGAAAAGTGTTTGTCTACCTCTCTACACAAGAGGCTCAGTCGCCATGCAGAATTATTCCAGGTATGGCCAGTTGCAGTCTGGAAATTTTTTCTTCTTCTTTCTGTCCGTGGAAAAGGCAGGATTCACAGTAAGGACTACAAGAAAAATATTAGAACATAGAATGCAAATAGTCCTAGTCTTACAACAGTTCGTTTAGTGGACTGTTCAAAGTTTCAGTGGCACTGAAAAAAGTGACTTACGACTGTTTCCCCACAGTTATGACCTTTGCCGTGCGATCAAAATCCAGGTGCTTGGCAACTGCCTCGTACTTACGTCCGTTGCTGTGTCCCAAGGTCCCCTTTTGCGACCTTCTGACAAACCTTAGCGGGGATACAGTTCGCTCTTTCATATAGCCTTCGCTCAACATTTCTACAAAGTCCACGTTGGCTGAGGATGATGGTAATTGTGATCCCAGGTGCCAAATTGGGCAAAGCTGTGCCCAGGTAATCAATGGATTTCCCCCCTCATTTCTGGCTCCATGCTGCACACTTAATTGGGTGACAATTGTTTTAATTCCTCCTGAATTGGTGTAATTCCACCCTTCCATTTCTCTCTCTCTCTCTCTTTTTAAATCGCTTCATCTTGACTTCATGATGCGCAATGTTGCCCTCCCTTCTTCGATTTTGTGCTACTCCTTTATATTTAAAATAAAACAGAAGAACTGACTTGGAAGGGACCTTGGAGGTCTTCTAGTCCAAACCCCTGCTTAGGAAGGAAACCCTTTACCAATTTCAGACGTTTGTCCTTAGCTCTTCTTGCGCGAGTTTTATTTTGTTCGGTTTTGTTATGATCGTTGTAGTTTTATGGTTTTAATTTAACTAGGTGCGGAGGATTTTAGGGAGAATAACAACGCAGAAGAAAAAAAAGAATTGCCAGATGAGACTTCACAGCTATGAAGATGTGGATCCTAACTTAAAAAGAGATAATGCTGTAATGAAAAAGTGGGGTTTTACAATGCTCTTTGGATTGCAGTTGTGCCATTACATTGTTGGCACAACTCATTGCAGCCAACTTGCCAACCTGCCGTGAGATAATTCAACAATTCAATTTAATTATTTAAAATTATTTTTATAAGTATTATTTTTCATTCACATGTTGTTTTGTCCCTCTTTTGGCATTTTTTTTTTTTTTAATGATTCTATTAGACTAAGTTTTTCAGTATTTAGTGTAACTCTTGTCCTGAGTCGTCCTGCAGCAAACTGGCCAGGGCAAGTTGTCACAGACAACCCATTGTCAATTCTTAGCAACCACACAACACCCGAAGCCCCTGGGAGTTGCAATTCTTTCCATCAGCATTCTTACTTTTCTTTTTCTTTTCTTCAAAAATTTTATTGAATAAATAAAATTGGATCGTCCTGACAATCCTGTTTGTAATATATATTATGGCGTAAGGTACATGTTTTATATACATTTATGCAACATTTTCTATTTCTACTCATCTGTTCTGCCAACTCTTCTACCTTTTGATTCAAGATCCTTCCTTTTTCCCCACCATTGTTAGAATTTATCCCATGCTTTTTAGTGTTCTGTTTCATCTTTGTCTTTCATTTCCAAAGTTGATTTATCCATCTCAGCGCAAGTCCAAATCTTTTTTAATACTTCAACTTCATACAGGAATCTTCATATAGGAACTGGGCCTGGCTAGTCTAGGGAAGAGAAGGACCAGGGGGACAGGATAGCAGTCTTCCAATATTTGAAGGGAGAAGGAGAGAAAGAAAAGGAAAGAAAAAGAGAAAGGAAGGAGAGAAAGAAAAAAAGAGGAAAAGAGTGAGAGAAAGAGAAAGAGAGAACAAAAAGGGAGAGAAAGAGGGAGAGAGGAGAGAAAGGAAAAGAAAGGAAGGAAGAGAAAGAAAGAAAGAAAGAAAGAAAGAAAGAAAGAAAGAAAGAAAGAAAGAAAGAAAGAAAGAAAGAAAGAAAGAAAGAAAGAAAGAAAGAGGGAGAGCAAGAGAGGGAAAAAGAGCAAGAGAGAGTGACTGGAGGCTAAAACCTATGATGAATGGTTGCAGGAACTGGGCCTGGTTAGTCTATGGAAGAGAAGGACCAGGGGAGACAGGAGAGCAGTCTTCTAGTATTTGAGGGGCTGCCACAGGGAAGAGAAAGGGGCCAAGCTGTTTTCGAAAGCACCTGTAGGCCTGGCAAGGAATAATGGGTGGAAACTGAACAAGGAGAGATTCAACTTGGAAATAAGGATAAATTTTCTGATAGTGAGAACCATCAACCAGTGGAACAGAAGTTGCCTTTGGAAGTTGATGGAGCTTCATCCCTGGAGGCTTTCAAGAAGAGGCTGGGCTGCCATTTGTCAGAAATGGAGTAAGGTCTCCTGCTTGGGCAGAGGGTTGGACTAGATGACCTACAAGGTCCCTTCCGACGCTGATTATGTTATCTGGAATTTCTTTATCTTTCCATTTTTGAGCAACAGCTAACCTTGCTGCGGTGATCGCGTGTATTATTAAGTAGATCACCCTTTTTTTTGTATTTTTCTGAGGTAAGAAAAATCCCGTCAGCGTTCTTTCTGATGTCCCCCCTTCTTTCATTTCTCCTCCTCTCTCCAGGTGAGGGTTTGGCGATACCTGAAAGGGAAAGAGGTAGTGACTCACGAGATCCTCTTGGATGGCGGGAACAAGGTGATGATTGGGGGGTTTGGGGACCCCTTGATCTGCGACAACCAGGTCTCGACAGGGGACACCCGGATTTTCTTCGTCAATCCCGCCCCGCACTACATGTGGCCTGCGCACAAGAACGAGCTGATGCTCAACTCCAGCCTGATGAGGATTACGTTGCGCAACCTGGAGGAGGTGGAGCACTGCGTCGAAGGTAAGGCCCCAGGCTCGGAATCTGCAACCTTGGTGGCTTTTATCGTTTTACAGTCCTCGACGTAATGACCAGAATTGAGTCCTTGACTTAAATGACCAGAATTGAGCCCCAAATGCTAAGCGAGATGTTCGTGAAGGGAGTTTCGCCCCGTTTTACGACCGTTCTTGCCACACCTGTTAAGTGTGAATCAAGGCAGCTGTTAAAGTTAGGAACACAGTTGTTAAGTGAGCCTGGCTTCCCCATTGACTTTGCTAGACATTGCAACCCGTCGTAAATATGAACATCCAGATTTTGTTCACATCATGGTGGGGATGCTACAATGGCCTTTAGAAGTCATAGAATTCTTTATTGGCCAAGTGTGACTGGACACACAAGGAATTTGTCTTTGGTGCAGATGCTCTCAGTGTACATAAAAAGAAAAGATACATTCATCAAGAGTCAAAAATCATCAGGTACAACATTTAATAATAGTCATAGGGCACAATAAAAATGGAATGGAATGGAATAGAATAGAATTCTTTATTGGCCAAGTGTGATTGGACACACAAGGAATTTGTCTTGGTGCAAATGCTCTCAGTATACATAAAAGAAAAGTATGAAAAAAACAATCATAAGTCACATTTTTCAGTGCCGTTGTAACTTTGAACAGTGGCTAAATGAAGTCAAGGACTAACTGAACTCTGATTAATCACGGGAAACATCTGAAATTATATTTAGGACATCAGGAATCCCTAGCAATTAGGCCCAATCCCTTAGGCTGCCCATTTCAGAATTTACTACACGTCTCCTGTTTTTTTCATCATAAGGACTAGAACCTTTGAAATAATAGCTGAATATTGACACAGCAGGCCAAGATATATTCCATGGTGTGTTTTTGATTTCCTGCAATGTGTACTCACTTGTTGAATTTCGCGGGCCACCCAACTCCAGCAAAGACTCTGGGTGGCATCCATTACTACGAAGTGTGAGAACTATAAAAACAAAGAAAAGAATCATGTAAGATCCAAAGGGTGGGGGGAACTTTCAGATTAAAATATAAAATCCTATAAGGAACTTGCCTCCCAGCCCAAGGTTTTTGAGACAACAGCCAGATTTCCTACATACCTTAAAAAAAAAAAAGAGATTGGTAGCTCTGTGAATCTCTGGATACAGCTTTGGGCTTTTTTTGTTGCTCTTAATCCTGACCGACATGGTGTGTGTCCCATTCATAAGAATTGTGTGTGTGTGTGCGCGTGCTTAAGGGTGTGTGTTTTAACAGTAAGCTCCAAAACCCAGAAGAAATTCCTCGAGCATTTTAAAAACTGGAATGTGCTCAGAGTTACACATTCCGGCTTGATTGCCTCTTAACTTTTCTCTGTATTTGCTTTCCAACCTATAATTATTATTTTTTTAAAAAAAAACAAACCACAATATTTGCCTGCTCTCTGCCATACTGTGCTGCACATTTATTGCTTATTATCCCTTCGTTTAGAGAGAGCTGTTACGGCAGAGAATGTATTCCATAAATTCTGATTTTTTTTAAAAAAAACACTGGCTGGTATTACTTCGCTTCTTTGCAGCTTGGCAGAGACTGGTAGTCCTTGACTTATGACCACAATTGACCCCCAGATTTATATTGCTAAGTGAGACCTTTTGTTAAGGGAGTTTTTGACACATCCCCCCGGGACTCTGCAACCGGTCATAAATACGAGTCAATTGCCTAGCATCTGAATTTTGATCACATGGCCATGGGGAATGCTGTAACGGTCGTAAGTCTCAAAAATGGTCGCAAGTCCCTTTTTTCAGTGCCATTGTAACTTTGAACGGTCACTACAAGCCGAGGACTACCTATATAGGCTCCACAGCCAGACACAGGTCAAAATGCCAACTGTTTATAAGAGTTAATATATAAGGTATATATAATAAATATAGACGCCAAATGGGATCTCCCAGGTGTTGTATAGCACAGGGGTCGCCAAATTTTTGGACCTCAGGGGCCCACCAAACTCATAATTTTAAATCCCACAGACCAGAGAAAATCCCAAAAAAAGTCTACAGGAAATTTCCCCAACCCGTTTTCCTACCCATCGATCATTCTTTATTTGGGATCACAGGATACCGTCTCCAGCTCCGTTCTCGGGGAGAGAAGGAGAGAGAGAGACTTTTGGCTTCATGCAAGGAAAGCAGCAGAAGCCGCAGAAGTCTTTCTCTCCCCCAAACTCTGCCAGAAATGAGTCTTTGTGAGACTTGTCGCACCGGCGTAGCCTCTTGGAGCAGGAGGCCTTGCAGGGTCCCAAAGACTCATTTCTGGCGGAGTTTGGGGGAGAGAAAGAAAGACTTTTGCTGCTTTCCTTGCGTGCAGCCAAAAGCAGAAGAAGAAAGAAGCGGAAAGAAGCAGCCAGGCCAGGCGAGTGGGGCAAGTTCCCCCCCTCCACCCTTTCCCCCCTCCCCTCACTACCTCGTGTTGTTCGCAATGCAAGCAGCGCAAGCCTTGTGTTCCCGCAGGCCATGTGGGCGGCACAGCCTTGTGTTCCCGCGCAGCCTGGATTAATTGCTTTGGGGGTGACATTTCTCTGCGGACCACCGAAATTTTCTCGCACACCACTAGTGGTCCCCGGCCCACCGGTTGGTGACCACTGGTACAGCATACGAGGCATTCTCTCTTGTGGACAAAATATTAAGACAACTTCTGGAATTCTGCTGGAGCGGCAATAAAACTTTCCTGCCTGTTTTTTCCTCCCTGGTTCCTCTTTTGAGCTGCTTTCTGGGCAAAGCACACACACACACGCACACACACAAACACACATACACAAATGCCATCCCTAATCGAAAAACTTAAGGATTCAGAGTTTCCTACAGTTGGCCTTTGCAGCTTTCTGACCAAGGTTGGTACTGCAGATTAGTTTTGACAAGAAGGAAACAGCATTTTGGGGAAAGAATTGGTAGGTAGGTAAAGCAATGTTTCTCAACCTTGGCATGGGGACTTCAACTCCCAGAATTCCTTGCTGGTTGAGGAATTCTGGGAGTTGAAATCCACACTTCTTAAAGTTGCCGGAGCTAGAGAAACACTGGAGTAGAGAATGAAACCCCACTAATTGGTAGAAGGGAATAGGGACATATTAAGTTACTGATCCCAGCCCTAATTGCTGCCCACTTCTGTGGGTTTTATATCCCAGAGAATAAATCCCGTTTACATCTGTGGAATTTTCTTCCTGTATCAAAGATTAAATACTTCCGAGAAGAGGCCTATTAAGTTTCACTGAATTTCCCTCGGATTCCTAGAAAGTGTTTTTGTTTTGTTGGATACCTTTTTAAAAATAAATTGTGTCACTTCTTTCTGATTTGTAACATTGACTGGCTTTGTTTTTGTTATTTCCTGGAATGTATACTTATCCTGAAGAGCAGGGTAAAAATAAAAGACAGCCCCAAATCAAAATCTAAAGCAGAATAATAATCAAATATACCATTATTATTCTGCTTTAGATTTTGACATATCTGATTATTATCCTGCTTTAGATGATCTAAAGCAGGATAATAATCAGATATGTCAAAATCTAAAGCAGAATAATAATTTATATATATATACATATACAGTATATATTATACTGTATATGTATATATGTATGTGTATGTATGTATGCATATATATGTATGGTATTCAGCTTTGTTCGGGCATTTTCCCACGTCATTATAGTTGTGCTTTTAAAGTTGTAGCAACGTTCATCATCAGGCTTGTGTGTTGGGTTCGTCTGCGAGTCAGGCTGTGTTTCAGAAACGGCTGGGGAAGCCTGACTCGCAGACGACGAACCCAATACACAAGCCTGATGATGAACGTTGCTACAACTTTAAAAGCACAACTATAATGACGTGGGAAAATGCCCGAACAAAGCTGAATACCACACACACACATGCACAAGTGTTTTGAAAAATCATGCTAGGATTTATTTTCCAGTTGGGTCTTATTTTCATGGAAACTGTGATAAATAGATAGATAGATAGATAGATAGATAGATAGATAGATAGATAGATAGACAGACAACAGACAACAGATAATTGGCATTGGAAGGGACCTTGTAGGTCATCTAGTTCAACCCCCTGCCCAAGCAGGAGACCCTACACCATTTCTGACAAATGGCAGCCCAATAGATACATAGATAGCTATACACACACACACACACACACACACACACACACACACAAAGGGACTTTAGTACAGGGAGCGAGACTCCCTGCTGTAGAAGGAAGTGAGGATTAGAAAGAACGGAGAAAAAACACCTTGATTGGGGGGGGGGGGGGTGTAGGGAGAAAATTGGCAGTATTCCAAACAGAAAGCTCTCCTCCATTCATTCATTCCAATCCAGTGGACTCAGCTGCATTTTTGCTCATTTAAATCATGTGGACTTTGAACTCTCTCTGGGTGTATAAAAGAGAGAGAGAGAGATGCATTCCTCCGGACGTGATGCCAATCCAGGCTGGTGACTAGGAAATTATTTAAGGAAGAGGTGGGATTTTTAAAGACTTAATCCTCCTCTTCCTGTCAATGCAGAGCTTTAATAGTTTGCATTCGCACATTCCACTAAGCCTTAATGTACCTGCTCTTGTTCGGCTTATTTTAGCTCTGAAAACGTCCAATTGCGTAAACCAGGCTGCAGTGGCTTGTTGTAAGAAACCGTGGCTTAACTGTGGATGTGAGCCCAGCTGTTGGGGGTTAACGTTAGGCCAAATCAGAAAAGGCAAGGGAGAATTTCTGAATTTAGGAAAGTAAGAACAGTGCCGTGTGGAGTTCATTAAATGGGCCGCATTGTGTTGTTTACCTTGTACACAGACACACAACACCTGCATGCACAGACAGACACTTTCAGACTGATGTTCATGCAGTAATCTCAAGGAAGGGAGACCATAGTTTCAGCAGGGTTGGATTATAGACGACAAGTCTAGCTGGAGTCATCATTTTTATTTTGAGTGATAGTCTCTTCGTCTCAACAATAAGATCTGGGTCCTTCCTAGATGAGAAGCAAGCATTTGCTGCAAGAGATTAGATTTTGAAGGCAATTTAGCCTAATCTCTTGTTCAGTTCAGTAACTGAGATCTGGATTAAAACAGGCAGGGAAAGGCCCAGATAGTACTTTACCCCAATTATTAGATTTATTCTAACTGCTGTTCAGGAGTCCCATGGTGCTTTATAGCACAGCTATATATATATATCTATAGATACCATAAGAACCCAACATAATGGTCAAATAGAGCTACGTAAACAAAATACCATACACCCCAAATGACCTAAAATCAATCAGTAAGGAGTGCCATCAGTTCATCCCCCAAAGGCTCTCTGATAAAGCTCAGTTGATCACTGCTAATCGATCATGGGAAATGCCACCCGCTGTTGACTTTATAAAAAGTTTCTTCCAATATTCAACCTGAGACGATTCCCCTGCGTAGACATGTCTTCTCCATCAGGTTTGAAATGCGATTGGCCCAACACAGGGATGGCTAAAGGAGATTGTCCGGTCAAGGGTGGTCAATTTGTGACCACTGGATTACACCCCTTCAGAGCAAAGAGCATTTTAGCCGCGTGAAATCTTCGCCTGCAGTTGAAGTGACAGACTTCACCTCTCTGTCTACTTTGTAAGAATAAAAGTTGACCAAAGAATTGCTTTCTTCTCAATTATCCATTTTTCTTCCATTGAGGAGTAAAAGGAGGGATGCTGTGATTGCTGTATATTTCTAATAATGATTAACACTGGTTGAATATTCAGGACGAACAGGTATTCATTCATCCAGCTGGGTAACCAACCCAGATATTCAACCTGAGATTTCTGAGGCTGAACAGTCCATATGCCATTCCTGAGCTGGACTGTTTTTTTTTTGCTTCTTCTTTCAAGTTTCTATTTTATCCAGCTGCTCTTTTCCTGCCTTTCCTTTATTCCCCCCCCCCTCCCCAAACACCCCACTTTCTTTCTTCCTTTTCCACCCAGCCTCTCTTTAACACTGAGAAGTTTTGTTCTTGTAAAGTGGTCCGTGCAAAATTCCCCATTCAGTGGCCTTAAAAAGGGCTCATAAGGGGCTCTGAGCAAGGAAAATTGCTGGCAAAGCAGCTAGATCTTGGTGAAATCCGTACATTTCCCAGGCTCCTGACTCGTAGCAAAAAACCACCATCAACTCTGGGAAGAAGGTTTTTTTCCTCCCTCCTTTTCTTTCTTAATCCTTCCTGGTGCCTTTGTGATGGTTTTCAGGCAAGAGAAGACCGCCTTGTTTTCTTAAACTCTCTGTGTTTGTGTGTGTGTGTGTGTGTGTGTTGTGTCTTTCTCTCTCAAACAGGCTTCTGTTTCAGTAGGCTGAGAAAGTTGATCAACAGCTGTGAAAATGGCATTTTACTGTAAGGAACACCTGCTGGGCAAAATGTTGGCCTGGGATGTGTGTTGTGGGTCTGAGATAGCCACAGGGGGTTCGAGAATGAAGATAGATATTTGCTTCATTTGGAAATCTAGATGTTAATAATCGTAATTCATCTAGGAAACCTTAAGTTGTAAATAACGGTTAGTTAAGTCTTCGCTGGGCTTCCCGTAGAATAGAATAGAATTCTTTATTGGCAAGTGTGGTTGGACATACATGGAATTTGTCTTGGTGCAAATGCTCTCAGTGTACATAAAAGAAAAGATACATTCGTCAAGAATCACAAGGTACAACACTTAATAATAGTCATAGGGTACACTAAGCAATCAAATCATACTAGGAAACAGTCAATATATTTATTGATATAAGGATACAAGCAACAAAGTTACAATCATACAGTCACAAGTGGGAGGGGATGGGTGATAAGGAGTGATGAGAAGATTAATAGTAGTAATAGTGCAGACTTTGTAAGTAGTTGGATAGTGTTGAGGAAATTATTTATTTAGCAGAGTGATGGCATTGGGGAAAAAACTGTTCTTGTGTCTAGTTGTTCTGGTGTGCAGTGCTCTATAGCATCGTTTTGAGGGAAGGAGTTGCAACAATTTATATCCGGGATGTGTGGGGTCTATAGATATTTTCCCAGCCCTCTTTTTGACTCCTGCAGTATATACAGGTCCTCCATGGAAAGCAGGTTGGTAGCCATTGTTTTTTCTGCAGTCCTAATTATTCTCTGAAGTCTGTGTCTGTCCTGCTGGATTGCAGAACCGAACCAGACAGTTATAGAGGTGCAGATGGCAGACTCAATCATTCCTCTGTAGAACTGGATCAGCAGCTCCTTGGGCAGTTTGAGCTTCCTGCTCCAACTTGTAGTTTTATTGTTAGGGTTGCAGAACAGGCTGGGTCTTCAGAAATGGGATATCCATCAGAATGGTACAGTCTCCTCACAGTTCATCAACTGTCATTTGCTACTTGATGTGGGAGAATGACAGAGATGGAGGGAGCCATTTAAGGCCACTCAATCTCAATCCAGTAATCCAGATTAAAGCATCCCTAGTCCTCCACTTCTACTTCTCAATGTAGGGAAACCCATGACCATCTTTGACCCCATGGTTAAACTTCTCATGCTGTTATTAAAAAAAAACTTCCTAACATGGTATAGTCCTTGACTTAGTCCACAATTGAGCCCAATGTTTTATGTTGCTAAGTGAGAAAATTAGCTTTCTTGTCATATTTATTAACTGAATTGCCGCAGTTGTTAAAATTTGTAACACGGCTCTTAAGTGAATCTGGGGCTTCCCCACTGGCTTTGCTTGTCAGGGGGTTGCAAAAGGGGATCAGGGCACTGCAACCGTCATAAATGTGAGTCAGCTGCCAAGCCTCCGATTATACTGCTGATCACATGGCCAGGGGGATGCTGCAATGGTCGTAAGTGTGAAAAGTGGTTGTAAGTCACTTTTTTTCAGTGCTGTTGTAACTTCAAAGGGTCATTAAATAAATGGTTATAAGTCCAGGACTTCCTGTACTGTAATTGGCCTTTTTGTAAAGTAAATTTTCTATGTCCTGAATTCTGGATTCAGAGAAAATCTGAGTCTTGGAGTCTTAGTGGACAACCAATTAAATATGAGCCAATAATGTGCGACAGCAGCCAAAAAAGCCAACGAAATCCTAAATTGCATTAAGAGAGGAATACAATCGAGATATAGACTGGGTGAAACCTGGCTCAATAGCAGTCACTGTGAGAGGCATCTTGGAGTCTTAGTGGACAACCAGCTAAACAGGAGCCAGCCGTGTGCAGCAGCAGCCAAAAAAGCTAATGCAATCCTAAATTGTATTAACAGAGGGATACAATTAAGATCAAGTGAGGGACTAATACCACTCCCTAAAGCCTTAGTAAGATCACACCTAGAGTACTGCATCCAATTTTGATCACCATATTATAAAAAAGATGTTGAGACTTTAGAAAAAGTACAGAGAAGAGCAACTAGGATGATTAGGGGACTGGACACTAAGGCATATGAAGGACGGTTGCAGGAACTGGACTTGGCTAGTCTGGTGAAGAGAAGAATCAGGAGAGACATGAGAGCAACCTTCCAGTATTTGAGGGGTTGCCACAGAGAGGAGGAAGGGGTCAAGCTATTTTCCAAAGCCCCCAAAGACCAGACAAGGAACAATGGATGGAAACTGATCAAGGAGAGATTCAACCTGGAAATAAGGAGACATTTCCTGACAGTGAGAACAATCAACGCATGGAGCAGAAGTTGCCTTCGGAAGCTGTGGGAGCTTCATCCCTGGAGTCTTTCAAGAAGAGACTGGACTCCCATCTCTCAGAAATGGTGTAGGGTCTCCCGTTTGGGCAGGGGGTTGGACTAGATGACCTACAAGGTCCCTTCCAACTCTGTTAATCTCTTAATCTGTAAACTAAATCCTTGACTTTCTTCTATGTGACAGGTTTGAAGAACATCATCTGATCTCCTCTAATCATCTCATCTCCAAGAGTCCCAGATTCTAACTCTCCGTTCAGCCAAGTTCCCCTCCGTTTCAGATTTCTAGGTCCTTCCTAAACATCCAAAGGAGCTGGATCAAATTCTTGGCATGGGATCTGAACCATACAGGGGAAAAATAACAAAAACATCCAGAACAATGGGACTCGTGATTTAGAAATTATTTTTCTGTTGATGTGGCCTAAAACAGCATTTGCCCTTTATGTCACTTTCCTGATCTCTAGTCAGCTATTCTTCCCGTATCTTTTGCAGTCTTTTTTTTTTCCCTTTAGAAATTGATACGGCTATATATGAAAAGCTTGTTCTTTGCCCCTTCATTCAGGTCCAACAGAGAGGCCTATGCCCTGATTAATGACTTAGTTGTTTTTTTAGTGTTATTTTAGATTATTTTCTCTTTTCCGCCCCCCCCTCCTCTTGCTTTTCCTGTTTTGGCTGGCTGACACAGATTCTCAAGGCTGTTTAGTTTAGTGGCTTATGAACTTCTGATTTGAGAAGGAACACAGAATGCGAAGTATCAGCTCGGTCATGGTCGCCGGACTATTATCATTCCGCCGAAAAGGAAATCTTGACAAAATCCAGCTTCTGCCTAAATCTCCCTTTTGAGATGCTTTTGGCTTTGGGCAGTTTCCTGTTGGGGTCGGTACTCCTCCTTTTCTATGGGAATAGAAATAAACCTTTTAAAAAACCAGGGTTCTTACAAACCCTGTGAATCCTTTTATTGGGCATTTGGGAGAGGGGGAAAAAGTATATTGGTCTCTGGGACAGGCTGCTCTTGAAATTCACACAGCTGTATACTTATTACCTCCTGCAAAAGTTGCTAAAAATCAAGAAAGAGACGACTAAGTCTGGGGGTCTCCAGCCTTGGCAACTTTAAGCCTGGCAGACTTCAACTCCCAGAATTCCCCAGTCAGGTGTTGCAAGAATTATCCTTCTGGGTTCAATTCCAAGTGGGAAAGGAAGACACTGGAAACATGGTGGCTGTTTGGAAAGGTGGTTTAATGGCGGACAGGACCACACGGCTTGGAACTCCAAAGTGAAAAGAACGATCAGATTCTTCAAGATGTTGGGTGAAGGAAAAAAAGGAAAAAGATGCTGAGAGTCCCTTGGATTTATGCCCTCTGTTGGGATTTGAATTTGAGCTTGTATTCTGATTGGTTGTCAGACTCCCATGGGGCCATGCGGGGGCAACTCTGTAGGCTGTCTTGAGTCCCAGGCTTGGTTGAGCCTTGCTGGATGATGATGTAATGAAAGGGCTTTGGACAATTCCTATTATAGCTCTACCTAGAGTAGGTCTTTGTTATGTAAAATAGGCTGGCCCAGGCTAGAGTAATGGCCCATAAGCAAAGGTGTGTGTGTGTGTGTGAGTTTCTGCCTCTTTGAGTTTCTACTTTTCTTTTTAGGGGAAATATTCTGCCTTTTAAATATTTCCTAGGATATTTTCATTTTTCTAGCAGCGGGGTGGGTACACAGCTTTGCTCCAAGCTTAAAGTTGCCACGGTTAGACTAAGTGAGTCAACTTGAACAGACAACATCCAGCTTGGAGAAAAGTTGGGTGAAGCCAGACATGATAGAAGTATGCAGATAAATCACGGCCACAATTGAGTCTAAAATTTCTGTTGCTAAGTGAGACATTTTGTCCCAGTTTGTCACCTCCCTTGCCGCTTCTTGCAGAAGTGAATCCCTGCAGTCGGTTCAGTTAGTAACCCGGTTGTTAAGTGAATCTGGCTTCCCTATTGACTTGGGTTGTCAGACGGTCGCAAAAGGGGATCGCCCTTGGGACACTGCAACCGTCATAAATACGAGTCAGTTTGCTGAGTATCTGAATTTTATTTTTTTTAAAAAATAAATTTTATTAGATATAAACATTAAAAAACCAGTGGACGTGGTGTTTCTTCTTCGACATACATTTCCGTCCAATCTTTTAACCGTTAGAAATAAAGAAAGAAAAAAAGTTAATACATCTATATACATTTTTGTGTATCATTTTTCCAATTATCTTTATATTCCTTTTTTAACACTTCTCCACTTATTTTAAATCTATGAACATCCTTTCATGTCCCTCCATTTATAGAACTTGTTCCATATTTTATAATATTCTAGTTTCATCTCGCTCCTTCAATTCAAGGATTAAGTCTATCTAATTTGGCGCATTATAATATTTTCCCAATCGAGGCATCTTCAGCCAAGTATCTGAATTTTGATCACATGACCTTGGGGATGTTTCCAATGGTTGTTAAGTGTGAAAAATAGTCATAAGTCCCCTTTTTCAGTGCCTTTATAACGTAGGACGAATGGTTGAAAGCCAAGGACACACTGATATATGATGGTAAAATAAACAGAGACCATTTTGTCTCTCTTTCTCCCAAGGTTTAAATCTGAGATCAGCCAATGAAGCACAGGAACAGAAAAAAATAAAAATGAACAGATAAAAGTGGATTATAAGAATCGGTTCCCGGACTTGTACAAGTTCATTGAGAGCATTTTATAATCAACCATCCATCTCCTTGCTGAAAAAGTTAATAAAAATAATATATTAATATTATATATGCAATAATAATGCCTTTGCCTTAATATATGTTGATATAATGGTTCTGATCCATTTGGTGGAATTCTTTGAACTGTGCCTCCTCCTTTTCCATGAATCTTATTCAAGAAGACTTTGGCAAGAATAACTTTCTGGATGAAGCAGTTGCTGAAATGTTTATCGTGGAAGGAAATGGCTGGGATATCCTTGAAAAACTTCAGTTTTATCACAGGATGAGGGAAGAGCATTTGTGCACAAAATGACTCGGAATAGCACCCAGCTCAGTGGCACTTCAACGGAAAAAAGAGAGAGAGAGGAAAAAGGAATGATCTAACTATCAGTCTCCATTAATGTCTGTTTTCTGCCTCCTGAACCCCAGGCAGTAAATCTGAATTACCAACCCCTGGTAGTGTCAGTGGAAGAGAACAATTCCCCTCCTGCCCAAATTGTGGGTTTGTCAAATGCGTCTGGTGGAAAAGTTGAACTGACGCAGAAAAGCCAGAAGCTTCTTCTTAGGTTCCTACATTGAAATCTTCCCCAGGAGTGAGAGAAGAGAAGAATTCCCACTGATCTTGTCATGAATGCAGAAGAGACTAGACTTATCCTTGGGCAGGCAGCCTTGCATTTGCAACATCCACAGCCTCCCAGGCTTCACACCATCCCAGCTGTTGGAATAGAATGTGCAGAAACTGCAGGAAGAAAGCCACTCTTTAAAAATCCAAACCCAGGAGGGGATCACTGTGTGTCCATCTCGCAGAACCCAAAAGTACACCTATAGACTGGGTGAAACAAGGCTTAATAGCAGTCACTGGGAGAGGGATCTTGGAGTCTTAGTGGACAACCAGCTAAATAGGAGCCAGCCGTGTGCAGCAGCAGCCCAAAAAGCTAATGCAATCCTAAATTGCATTAACAGAAGGATACAATCGAGATCAAGGGAGGTGCTAATACCATACTATAAAGCCTTAGTAAGGCCACACCTAGAGTATTACATCCAGTCTTGGTCACCACACTATAGAAAAGATGTTGAGACTCTAGAAAAAGTACAGAGAAGAGCAACCAGGATGATGAGGGGATTGGAGACTAAAATATATGAAGAATAGTTACAGAAACTGTGCCTGGCTAGTCTAGGGAAGAGAAGGACCAGGGGAGACAGGAGAGCAGTCTTCCAATATTTATGGGGCTGCCACAGAGAGGAGGAAAGGGTCAAGCTATCCTTCAAGCAAAGCACCTAAAGGCCAGACAAGGAATAATAATGGATGGAATCTGATCAAGGAGAGATTCAACCTGGAAACGAGAAACTTTCTGATAGGGAGAACAATCAACCCATGGAACAGAAGTTGCCCTCGGAAGTTGTGGGAGCGCCATCACTTGAGGCTTTGAAGAAGAGATTGGACTGCTATTTGTCAGAAATGGTGTAGGGTCTCCCACCTGGGGGGGGGGGGGGTTGGACTATATGACCTACAAGGTCCTTTCCAACTCTGATTATCTCTTATCTGTTCGCCAAGGACATATGGAGGAGGAGGAGGAGGAAGAAATGGTAAAAACAGCAAGGAGCCATGAATTGCAAATTGTGCTTAACCTCCTGTGCAGAATTCTACTGTGAGGTACCAACTCAAAAAGTCCCTGGAGATGCAAGGCCCACGAGTCCAGGCTTGTCTTTCCTGATTCTACCCTGAAGAATTAAGTTTCAGTGTTGGCTGTTTATTTTATTAACGGCTCTGTGTAAAAACTCCACATTCTTTTGACATGACTCCTTGGAGAGACCGAGGTCTGGAGTTGTGGGTCCTGGAGCCAACTTTCCCAATGAAATCTTTGGGCCATTCTCCAGCCCATTGGCACACTGGACTCTTGCCCTCAATTCAACAAATTGTCTCTCTTGGTGGTTTTAAATTCCCTTCCCTCCCTCCCCCCACCTTTTTTAATTACACAGATGAGTAAAGGAATATAATTCAGATGCTTCAGTTCAGCCCTGGTGGTTTATTTAACAGTATAACAAAGTTGGAAGGGACCTTGGTGGTCTTCTAGTTTAGCTCAAGCAGGAGACCCTCTCCCAAGGGTCTTCAAACTTGGCAAGTTTAAGACTTGTGGATTTCAACTCCCAGAATTCCTGAGCTAATATGGACTGGAGGAGGAATTCTGGGAATTGAAGTCCACAAGTCTGAAAGCTGTCAAGTTTGAAGGCCCCCTGCCCTATACCATTTCAGACAAATGGCTGTCCAGACTCTTCTTAAAAGAGAATGATGGAGCTTCCACATCTTCTGAAGGCAAGCTGTTCCTTTGATTGATTGCTCTCACTGTCAGGAAATTTCTCCTTAATTCTAGATTGCTTCTCTCCTTAGTTAGTTTCCATCCATTGCTTCTTGTCCTGCCTTCAGGTGCTTTGGAGAATAGCTTGACTCCCTCTTCTTCGGGGCAGCCCCTGAGATATTGGAAGATTGCTATCATGTCTCCCCTAGTCCTTTTCACTACTAGACTGGGCAATTCCTGCAACCTTAACCAAGTCCTGCAAATTTAAAAAGGCAGAAATAATCTGCAAGAAATGGCTAGAAAGTCAGTTACTTTAGTTCAGCTTCTTTGGAATGGTTTCTTTTCCGAGCCTACAATTCCTTCTCCTCCACTTTCCCCCTCTTTGAGTGTGTCTGGGATGCATTGAAGATTCCTGATCCACCTATGGAGTGGAGGTGCCCAGGGGCATTCCTTTCATAGCTGGGGCAGATCTGTGTTTTGTCAAGAAAATTTGACGCTGCCAGGCATGATCCCTTGCAGAGAAGGGCGAGGCACCTGGAAAAAAGAGGAGAATTAGTCAGTGATTCTGAGCTGCCATATCTCCAACCCAAAACATAGCTACCTTGGTGTAAATAACACGCACGAGGAGGTATGGGCCAGAGGTGGGCTGCATTTCTGTACGTGTGCAAAATACACTTGAGATCATGTCGGGCACTTTTGAATAGACTTCAGCATTCCTGGTTTGAGACCATATGCTCAGTATATACCCATATTTTATACATTACGTGACGGGAGGCTTCGTACTTCAACATTGCCTCTCTGGCGACAGAACAGAAGAGTGGAGAAAGAAAATTATAGCGCACAAATGATCACATCGTGCACGGAGAGCCACTCAAGTCTGTATAATGCAGCATCTGGACGTGCCTAACCGAATTCTACAAGCTGATAATCGAGAATGAATCTCCATAAGTTTGTCTGATCCATCTTGGCTTTGGAACTGTGATATGTTCAGTTATGTTCAGCACACGCCTTGTAAATTAATTGCACATTTTTCCTTTGACAGAGGGAACAGAAAAATAATGATAACCCCCCAATAAAGAGAGCTTAATAATTGACATACCTGAACTCTATATTTTCCCCCCTCCAACCTCAAGCAGCAATACTCTCAGACTCCTTATAGCATCCATATTGTAGGGTGCATAAGGCCGAGTCTTATTCCTTCCTGATGTTTTGAAAGAAGGTAAATTTTTCAAGTTTAGTTTTGTTTTTTTCCTGTGCCTGGTCTACCTACCCTGTTCTCATTGTGCATTTCTGTTGCAAATGTCTCTGATTTACAGGGCGAAGAAATTTGGCAGCTGTTCTTTTCCTCCCTCAAGGAATGTAAACTGTAGTTCTTGAAAATACACACGGTTGCACACACGCGTGCATATAAAAGCACCCAGAAGATAAATGAATACACTTCATTTTTTTCTTCCAAGCAATGGACCTATTGTTATGCTTGGGGAATTTCCTAATTTCAGAAGGATGGAAGTTCAAGTTCTTACTTAACGTGGTTAACAAAACACAGGCAGGAGTGAGGAAGGAAACTCCTGTGGGATTTTCCCAGCAGCTTAAGCAAATATAAATAACCTGAATTTAGATCTCATCACCTTTGCTGTCAATTTGGTGCTTTTGTGACCTAATTTTAGAGATTGCCACTGCTGTGCTATTCAAGGTTTTGAGGGTAGAATGTCTGACGTCATATCTTTGTAGAAGCAAGCATGACAGTGACAGAAACACAGCCTCCCTGTTTCTTTTCATCCCTCCATCTCTGCTTTTTCTCCCTTTCTCTTGCTCTCCTTTCCCCCTCTCTTTCCTCCCTCCCTTCCTCTGCTTTTCCTCCCTCCCTCCCTTTCTCTCTCTGTTTTCTTCCCTCCCTTTCTCTCTCTCTTTTCCTCCCTCCCTTTCTCTCTCTGTTTTCTTCCCTCCCTTTCTCTCTCTCTTTTCCTCCCTCCCTTTCTCTCTCTCTCTTTTTTCCTCCCTCCTTCTCTCCTCTCTCCCATTTAGTAAAAGGGAGGTTTGGCACATAACCTTTGTAAATGTAAATCCAAACCTTTCATGCAGTCTCTGCTTGACCTGCTCCAAAATTATCTCTCCTAGCTTCCATGCCTTGGACATTCCAAGAAAAATCCTTTGATTGAGTTGATCCAGACATTCATACAGATAGTCCTCTACTTATAACCATTCGCTTACTGACCATTCAAAGTTACAGTGTCAGTTGAAACAAGTGATTTGCGGCCAGTCCTCACACTTAAAACCATCATAGCATCCCTAAAGGTCATGAGATCAAAATCAACCTGCAATGTATTTCTGATGGTTGCAGCATCCTTGGGAGGGTCATGTGCTGACCATTGGCCAGCCTCTGGCAAGCAAATTCAACGGGAGAAGTCAGATTTGCTTAATGACTGCCTGATTTACTTAATAACGGCAGTGAATTGCTTAACAACCGGGGCTTTAAAAGGTCCTAAAATTGGACATGACTCACTGCCTCACTTAGCAACAGAAATTCTGGTCTCCGTTGTGGTTGTAAGTCGAGGAATCTCCATAGTGATAGATATTATGAATTTTGAGTCCCAGCAGCCCCAACCGGTGGGGCCACTGGCAAAGATTTGTTGTAGTCACAGTCCATAATCTCTGAAAAAAACCCTGATAGTCTCTCCTTCCTGCTAAGGTATAAGTTTGTCCTTTTCTTTCTTTCTCTAGGCACCAGTTGAAAATTTCCTCCCCCAAGAAAAGCTTGTGTGTGTGTGTTTTTTTTTAAAAAGCCTGTTTTGGCAGGTGCCCAGGTCAGGTGAATTAGAAATATCTGTCTGTTTGGAATGCCAATTATGCACCTCTTCAGAATTCAGATTTGAGTAACAGACTTTTTTATTATTAGTATTTTGCTCAAGACATGGGTGACTGTCTCAGGGAATGCAGTGCAATGAACTGAGTTTTCGTGTGCTTCCTTTCCCTTCTCCGGTCATGCATCTCGTTGCTGAAATTAGCTATTATTTTTAGCAATAGAACTTAAGAGTTTAATATGCCGCTTCACAGTGCTTTATAGCCCTCTCTAAGCGGTTTCTAAGTCAGTATAGCACCTCCCCCAACAATCCTCATTTTCTCGACCTTGGAAGGATGGAAGACTGAGTCAATCTTGAGCCGGTCAGAATCGAACTCCACGCTGTGGGCAGAGTCAGCCTGCAATACTGCATTCTAACCACTGCACCACTATGTAAAAGCGATAAAACCATAAAAATAAATATATTCGATTAACAATAAAAAGACAAATTATAATTAAAAGATGGGGAGGAAAGGGGCAGGATGCACGGGGCAGAAGGTGAGATCTTCTCTTGGTCCATCAACTATTTCCACTCCCTCACTGGGGTCCAAGCCAGCTGGCAGAACCAGGTCCTTTTTGACAGACAGGAGGTGGAAGCAGATCTTACTTGGGGGTGGGGGGACAAGATGTCTCAAAGGCCAGGAGCCGTGTTCTTCCAAAGCAGGAGCTTATGTTCTTATGTGCAGGCTTCTAAATATTTATCTAGCAACTCTTCGTTTTCTTTTGCAACTGTCCCATAATGGCATCAGAATCTTGTTAATCGTCCAGCTTCTGGTTCAGTGACCTTCAGCAGAAAAGCATCTTGTAGGACAGCAACTTATGGGATCCCTGATCCCTAGATGCAATATAATGAATAGTTTTAAGCAGCAGCCTCTTTTTCCCACTGGTGCACCAATGTTTGGATTGGACTGCCGACTTCTCACTATCAAATCAACTCCCAAATACACAAAGTAATCCAAAGCCAGTGTTATCTCTCAGTCTGTCCTGCTTTCTGCTATGTTGCTGGATGGAAGATGGAAGAAAAAGCTGTTTTAATGTTTCATTATTGTTTAATTTGCTTGTGGAAGGAGAAACTTCCTATTGCATTGACACCCAGGTTGGGGCCGAATAACATTATTCTACACAGGAAGCAAAAGGGACGAAGCTTTTAAAATCCCACTAGGAGTAATCTTACCCCGTTGCTCACTTCCTGCTAAATCCCTCTGTCTAGAATTTTGTTGCTTTTGCAGCTCTTTGTCTCAAGCTCACTGTATTCTGCTTAAGGTGTATATTTGAAGGGATAATGGGCATCTATTGATTGATGTAACTGGGATCTTGGTTTACGGATTGTTAAAAGGGGGATCATCAGATTATAGGTAGGCAGCGATCCAGTTCATTGTGACTTAAATTCACAAGCAAAGTCATCCTCAGCTAGGTTTAGTTGTAGACATAAGCCGTTGCGACTGAGGAAACGTGATTTGTCATTTGGCATCTGTCTGAAAACCATCCTGTATGTGCATCCCAAAACTTCTTTATCAAGAGGCAATGGACTTTCTGGTTTTTCTTTGAAGAGGTTTCGCTTCTCATCCAAGAAGCTTCTTCAGCTCTGACTGGATGGTGGAGAATGGAAGGATTTATACTGCTTACAGACAGCTTGCCATACTCCTTGCATAGGAGTAAAAATCCTTCCATTCTCCACCATCCGGTCAGAGTCGAAGAAGCTTCTTGGATGAGAAGCGAAACAGCCTCAAAGAAAAAGGAAAACCAGAAAGTCCAGTTGAAAAGAAAAAATGCACGTTTGGGATAACCATGACTTGGATGACCGAGAATCTCCATAGACATCCGGTATGTGATTTATTTTTCCATTTGGAAAGGACCCGTCTAAAAAAAAACCTCAACTCGGTGCAAAGGGACGATTCAGATTATTAGAGTTAATTTTTACACCCCTGCACCAAAAAAAGGGTTAATTTTGTATAAGCTCCGGTGCACGGAAGACTACAAGAACCATAGTCAAAAGTTCCTAATCTCTTCAGCTAGACGTTAGAAATTTCCTGAGCCTAAAATCTTTGGCAGAGACAAAACAGAAAGGGCAGCTGGGTTAAATAAAAGAGAGTTCGGATTCTTTTAGACCAGCAAGAATTTTTTTTTCAAAAAAAAATCTATAAAGAGATGCAGATGCATACCAACTCTTGTCTTAGAATGCAACTGTTATGATAAGCCGAAGGTAAATTGGGAAAAAAAAAAAAGGATTAGCAAGAGAGATTGCAAGAAGAGTTGGCGAGCTGACTTTGCCATGAGACGAAAGGCAATCCACATTTCGGACCAGCCTGGTTATCTAGCAGTAAATATGCCGCCCGCCCACATAGTTCTCATACCCTCCCAAGGTTTTACAGATGAAAAATACAGTCTGTCTTCTGTGTTGGAACCCCCCCCCTCCCCTCTTTCTCATTCCTAAGTTCACTTCTCAAGCTGTCCTTTCCCCCCACTGTGTCACATTGCTCAAAGCTGTTTTCCTGTTTGCTGAATGTTGCATTCATTTATTTTTCAGCTGCCTGTCCCTGCAAAGATTTAGGAGTAAGAAAAAGGGCATTTGTTCTCTGGGTTAAATACATTCTTGGGGGGGTGGGGCGAAAGAAAAAGGCCAACCCCCCCAAATGGGAGTCCTAAACCAATGGGACGGCGACGCGTTGTGTTATACGTGAATTGTTCATCCTTCTGTATTGTCTTTTGTGCCCGTTGCCACTTAAGACTCTGCTGCTATGAATGTGCCTAAATGGGAAATTAAGGCACAGAAGGACAGGAAAAAGTTAATTTCTAGAGGCCCAGGCGTTTTGTGTGTATGTGTGTGTGTTTGTGTGTGTGTGTGTGTGTGTGTGTGAGAGAGAGAGAGATGCTTGAGATGCTTGTTACAGCCAAAGTTTTTTCCTCTTTTTATTTCCTTCACCCTCCATTTTTAAACTTAGTAAGAAGTTATATTCCTTCTTAATTTAGTTTTTACACCAGAGTTCAGCCGTGCCTTATCAAAAAGCGTTTGTCCTTTATAAAAGGCATGCTTTAAAATCGAAGGAAGGGATTGAAGAACAGGGCATTACATTATCATGGCGGCCTCAATTGCAAATACAAACTTGGTGTGATATACGATATGATGCTCGAGATGAGATCCGGTGGAAGGGAGAGCGATGCTGGTTTAAAACTAGTCTGGTTTAAAACTAGCCAATTTTGATAATTAAAAAAAAAAAAAGAATCCATCTTGACAACAGAATAAAAATAAAAATAAAATTTCCTGGCATCTTTTACAAATTTGAAAAACGGAAGGTGGAAAAGCTTTGAAGCGTGGCTGGCTGGGGAATTCTGGGAGTTGAACTCCACATAGCTTCAAGTTACCAAGGATGAGAAATACTGTTTTTTTTTCCCCTTTGCATAAATGCCTGGAAATAATTGTGTACTCACCCCAGGCAACTGGATGATAGGTAGTCCTCAACTTACAACCACAATTGAGCCCAACGTTTCTGTTGCTAAGTGGGACAGTTGCTAAGTGAGTTTTGCCTCCTTTCTTGACTTGGTTTGTTAAGCGAATCGCTTCAGCTGTTCAGTTAGCAACCCGGTTGTTAAGTGAATCTGATTTCCTCGTTGACTTCGCTTGTCCGAAGGTTGCAAAAGGGGAATTACGTGACCCTGGGATACTACACCCGTCATAAATATGAGGCAGTTGCCGAGAGTCCAAATTTTAACTATGCAACCATGAAGATGCAGCAATGGTTGTAAGCGTGAAAAAGTGAAAAGTCACTTTTTTCAATGCCGTTGTAACTCCAAACCAGTAGTGGGATTCAAATTTTTTTTACTGCTGGTTCTGTGGGCGTGGCTTGGTGTGCAGGGCAACCAAAGAACCTGCTTTCCAGCTCCGTTCTCCTGTGCATGGCAACCAAAGAAGACCCAGCCGATCAGCTGTGGGTGTGGTGTTCTGTGGGTGTGGTTTGGTGGGCGTGGCAAGGGAAGGATACTGCAAAATCCCATTCCCTTCCCACCCCACTAACCTGCTTTCCAGCTCCGTTCTCCTGGGCAGGGCAACCAAAGGAGACCCAGCCAATCAGCTGGGACTCGATGGGAGGCAGAGAAGAGATGAGATTGGCGGGGGCCAGTCAGAGGTGGTATTGGCCGGTTCTCCGAACGACTCAAAATTTCTGCTACCGGTTCTCCAGAACCGGCTGAATACCCACCTCTGCTCTAAACAGTCACTTTATGAACTGTTATAAGACGAGGATTACTCACATTGGTGCCTTTGGCACTTGCAGGGCTAAACCAAAAGTAGAGGAGGACATCCATGGTGACTGAGTAGAAATATTCCTAAAGGAAGGGGATTGTTAGATTAGGCTGTTCAGTGGACTTGTGGGCCGTCCAACTCCCATTAAAACCCTCGCAAGGCTTAGATATAACAATGAAAACTCAATGCATCCAGAAAATCAGCCGCAGCAGAGGCTCCAAGTTGAACCTCTGCATGAGTTACTGCTCCGCTTTGGTTTTGGAGTGCAAATTGCCCAGCCTCCGAGGTGGTATATCTGGGCAAGTCGCCATCTTTTGGCTGATCTTTCTTCACGTTGCACAAAAATCCAGAAGCTTTGCACATACGTTAAAGGCAGATGGGTAAGTAGGTTAGTTCCTTTCCAGGGTAGGCTTTCTCCGTTTTTGAAATAAACGAATTCTTTACACACACACACACACACACACACACACCACAAAACAAACAAACCACCCTGTGCCGCCTGCTGACTGTGGGTCCAACTCTCTCGGGTAACTGGAAGCAAATTAGCCAGTGCTCTAACTCATCTAGAGACCCAACGGGCACGAAGGAGCGAATGATGACCTATTTCCATTTAGGCGTGTGTGATTTACAAGACCTGTTAGACGCAGCCTGAAAAAAAAAAAACTCCCTTTGAAGGGAATTTCGAGGCATTTTACAGGTCAGGGCAGGCCCAAAGGAGACGAGGAGGAAGATTCAAGTTTAAGAACAGGGCACATGCATCACTCTACATCTGGTTTTTCCAGCCTCTTGAAGTGGGGAGGAGGAGAGAAAAAAAACAGCAACCAGCAGGTAAATGAGTCTCGGGCGTAGAAACGATTGCCCGCAGCAATAGGAAGGGAGGAATAAAGAGCTTTGTGCTCTCTTTTTTCGTGGCTCACGGAGGCACGCGCCAACCCTTGCTCAAGAGCTGCTGGCTTCGATAGGGATCGGCTAGTCAGGGGTAATCTGGTGTGAGGCATTCTCCAGGGCAAGAGAAGAACTATGGGGGAGAGAGAGAGAGGTGGCTGGAATTGGGTTTGTGTTTTTCAGGGCCCAGCGCATCTGTTACCGGCGTCTTAAAGAGTTGGAAGGGACCTTTGAAGGTCTTCTAGTCCAACCCGCTTCTCAAGTTGGGGGGGCCCTATGTGCCAGTCTGACAAATGAACTATTCAATCTCCTCTTAAAAAGCCTCCCACAACTTCTGAGGGTGAGCCATTTCAACTGATTCCAGGTAGTCCTCGACTTACGACCACAATTGATCCTGAAACGTTTGTTGCTAAGCGGGGCATTTGTTAAGTTAATTTTGCTCTGTGACCTTTCTTGACACCGTTGTTAAGTTTAAGTTCGTCACCCGGTTGTTAAGTGAATCTGGCTTCCTCCATTGACTTTTGCCTCTCAGAAGGTTGCAGAAGGAGATCACGTGACCCCAGGACACTGCCACCGTCATAAATATGGGTCAGTTGCCAAGCGTCTGAATTTTGATCACGTGACCATGCGGGATGCTCCAATGTGCGTGTGGGAAAACCATCATAAGTCACTTTTTTCAGTGCCATGACTTCGAACGGTCACTAAATGACCTGTTGTAAGCTGAGGACTACCTGTAGTTATTCTTACTATCAGGAGATGCATCCTTATTTCTAGTTTCTAAGCAGGCGTTTTATTTCGAGGCAGGTCTTTTATGAATCTAAATTCCTCCAGCAATGTTTATATACTTAGCGGCCTGTAGAGGGCGCCAGGGAGGTTCCCTATCCAACAGGGGGCGCGTGGCTGTCTGGGAAATGCCAACTCCACTGCTTTGATTCCTTCCATCCACAGAGGGAATTAAAATGTAGGCAATACGCAGCACTGTCTTCTGTTCTCCCACCAATCCTGTTTTTCTGGTTCCATTTTGGCCTGATAAAACAGCATCTCTTTTGAGGGAGCCTCAGAAATAGAAATTGCTAATCTTCATCAATCCACAGAAAAATGTTTCCTATTTAGCAGAGAGAGAGGGAGGGAGGGAGGAAAGAGAAAGGAAGGAAGGAAAGAAAGAAAGAAAGAAAGAAAGAAAGAAAGAAAGAAAGAAGAAAGAAAGAAAGAAAGAAAGAAAGAAAGAAAGAAAGAAAGAATAAGAAAGGAAGGAAGGAAAGAGAAAGAAAGAAAGAAAGAGAAAGGAAGGAAGGAAGGAAGGAAAGAGAAAGATAGAAAGAAAGAAGGAAAGAATAAAGAAGAAAGGAAGGAAGGAAAGAAAGAGAAAGAAAGAAGGAAAGATAAAGGAAGGAAGGAAGGAGAAAGAAAGAAAAAGAAAGGAAGGAAAGATAGAAAGAAAGAAGGAAAGATTAAGAAAGGAAGGAAGGAAGGAAAGAGAAAGAAAGGAAGAAGGAAAGAAAGAAAAGGAAGGAAGGAAGGAAGAAAGAAAGGAAGGAAGGAAGGAAGGAAGGAGAGGAACATAGATGGTCTTTTCAAGGGGCAAAAAAAAACCCCTTAGCATTGAAAAAAGATTGAGAAAAGGGCCATTAAAATTATCCAGGGGAGAATTGGCGCAATTTATCTGCGAGCAAAAGCCAACACAGATGGTTCTTAATTATTCGGAATAGACTTCTGGCAAAAGAGACATTTGGCAGAGGTTTGTAGAATTACAGTATGCCTGGTTTGAAGAGAAAAAAAAAAGGAGAAAAAAATATGCGGCTATAATACTCGAATTGGGAGCTGTCCATGAAATTAATCAGAGGGAGAAGTGGACTCAATAATTGTCCGTCTCCCAGCACTGCCTATGGGATGTTTTATTGGTGTTACCTGTTTCAAAAGGTATTTCTATCTCATGCTTTCCAGTGAAGAGACCTGGACAGTAGGTCTAACTACTTGAAAATTGGGAGGGCTTAATTAGACCCAGATGTCGGAGCAGAAACCTTGGGATGTCTCTTCCCCCCCCCCCCATTTTTGCAAAGGGCTGGACTGACGATCTCTCTCCCACCCCCAGAATGAGAATTTGCAACCTCAAAAAGAGGGAGGGAGGAACCAGAAGTAAGACCAAACAAACAACACCATGGGCTGGTTTTGTTGGGAGCGTAGGCAAAATGACTTTGGATCTATGGGAACAAGAGGGAGGGGAGAGTTTGAGGAACAAAGATGTGTTGGCAGATGTTTTCGCCAAACGGAAGCGGCTGGAGTCCTCTGTTGTGATCCCAGCATGTCACTCCATTAGAAGTTTGTTTTTTCCCTCTCTCTCCATAACTCTGCTCTGCAAGTGGTATTTCCTCTATCATTAAAATTTCCATTTTAGTCTTTGAAAGGTGCTGTATTGCTGTCGCAGATAAGAGTCATGGATTACGTGCGGCAATGGGGCAACTACACCCACCAAATGAAACCCGTTGGTGGTTTCCCACCATGGAAGATCCATGGACTTCTACTGTACAAAAGTTGATTCACTACTTATTTTGAATCACAGCGTCTCCTTCATTGGAATGAGAGTAGCAAGAACCAAGACTTCATTGGTTGACCATCAAGATCCCCATCCAGATCTGATGCTCAAGAAACCTCCCAGGAGTTGACCATCGCTACGATATAAAAAAAAAAGATGTTGAGACTCTAGAAAGAGTGCAAGAAAGAAGAGCAACGAAGATGATTAGGGGACTGGAAGCAAAAGCCTACGAAGAACGGTTGCAGGAATCTAATCTAATGAAAAGAAGGACTAAGGGTGACATGATAGCAGTCTTCTAATATTTGAGGGGCTGCCCCAAAGAAGAGGGAGTCAAGCTATTCTCCAAAGCACCTGAAGGCAGGACAAGAAGCAACAGATGGAAACTAACCAAGGAGAGAAGCAGCTTAGAACTAAGGAGGAATTTCCTGAGAATTAGAACATTTAATCAACAGAAAGACTTGACACCAGAAGTTTGGGTGCTCCAACACTGGAGGTTTTTAAGAAGAGTTTGGGCAACCAATTGTCTGAAGTGGTATAGTGTTTTCTGCTTGAGCAGGGGTTGGACTAGAAGACCTCCAAGCTCCCTTCCAACTCTCTTATTCTCTGAAGTCCAAGGAAGATGGATATGAGATGCTATGAGAGGATCACGAAATTACTTCAATGAATAGTAGGGGGAAAAGGAGGTCTCCTCAAAGATTTCTGCTTTGGAGGTTTGTAGGGTAAAGATTCATTATTCCCTATTCATGGGCATCAAATTCAGCGAGGAATAACAAAAAGAACGAAACCAAGACTTCAAAACTTCACTTAATGCATCCAATCAGGAATTTGGAGGAAGAGAGACTACTATTAAGTGTTGTACCTGATGATTCTCGACTCTTGATGAATGTCTCTTTTCTTTTATGTACATTGAGAGCATTTGCACCAAAGACAAATTCCTTGTGTGTCCAATCACACTTGGCCAATAAAGAATCATATTCTATTCTATTCTATTCTTTCCTATTCCTATTCTTTCCTATTCCTATTCTATTCCTTGTTCTATTCCCTATTCTATTCTATTCTATTCTATTCTATTCTTTCCTATTCCTATTCTATTCTTTGTTCTGTTCCCTATTCTATTCTTTCCTATTCCTACTCTATTCTATTCTAATTCTATTCTATTCTATTCTATTCTATTCTATTCTTTGTTCCGTTCCCTATTCTATCCTATTCCCTATTCCATTCTTTCTTTCTTGCACTTCCCCATCTTGTCCTTTTCTTGAACTGGTCCTACAAGAGCTTCTGTTGACCAGCTCCCTTGTCCCCTGTCCTCTTTTGCTGGATGACGTGCTCTTGTGTGAAAAGTCAAGTGCCCAATCCATTTTGCTCTCGGCTCTTCTCCCCAATAAGCTTCTCAAAGCTCCAGAAATGTGTTTTTTTTTTCCCATGATCCTTGGCGTGCGGTTCCCTGGAGAAAATGGGAGCTCTTCCTTTTTTGTCTCGTGTGGGAGACAGGGGTCAAAGGTCGTGCATGTTTAACCTTAGGCACAATAACACAGCCTGTACACACAACATCCCAGTTCCATCCAGAGGTTTTCTCAATGAGAAACTGCTGCTAAATTTTTGTCAGTTCTCTTCTGGTTTGTTTTTGGTTTTTTTTTGTATTTTCCGTTCCACCCAGTTGGATCTTCAATAAGAGAGAGATGGATAAATGCTGTTTCGATTTGCAAGGAGAGAAAGAACCAGGAGGTGGGCTTTGCAAATAATTCAGAAAAGCTATTTTGATGCCCACAGAATGCGATTTTGGATCTGTAAAGTAGCTACAGGATCTGTGCTCATACCTCTGCACACTCCTTTAATCTAGTCTGATTATGTGCTGCACACTCTCAGTAAATACTTTTCATCTCCGAAGCTACAGACCCCTGGGCTGGGCAGAAGAATAAAACTGAATTGTAAGTCACATGCTGCTTGCGTACTCTAGATTGTCGACCCTGTTGTAGATGATGGGTTTTTTTTAAGGCTCTTCAGCATCTCCACTTTTGCCGGTACCGTGCAGTAAAATTAGATTTATTTTATTCTCATTGCTAAGATTTCTGTGACATCCCCAATATCATTTGGTGCTTGGTGCAATGGGGTGGAATACACCAGAATCCAAATAAAGAATTCTATTCTATTCTATTCTATTCTATTCTATTCTATTCTATTCTATTCTTCATTCCTCTATTCTATTCCGTTCCATTCCATTCTTCATTCCTCTGTTCTATTCTATTCCTATTCCATTCCATTCTATTCTGTTCTATGACTTGTTGCTCTTTGTTTCTTGGAGGAAAAAAAACCAGATTAATCCTCAAAGGCTCCGTGGCTCTCCCAAATAGACAGGTTCCAATTAGGCTGGGAAATAAAATCTCTGGATTCGATGGAGAGTCAATCTGATTCAGGCATTCAAATCAAATCGAGTAGGAATTTCTTAATTGCCAGTCTGGCAGGGCACAGAAATGTCGGCACCCTAAAGAGGATACTACAATTTCGAGATGAGAATGAACCTTCCGGTCTCATTGTTGCGTGTGCAAAGTTTCTCTTAACACGCTTCGCTTTGGCCAAAGGAGAAGAAGAGAGAAAAACAACCCTTTCGAATAAAAAAAAGGGGGGGGCACAATTATTTTTATTTCAAAGGGGTGAATAAACCCCCCCACACAACAAGAATTCTCTTTCCTAGTTCAGTTGTTGCAACCTGTGCAGCGAAAGAGCCCGAGGGTAGTTCCCCCCCCCCTCTTGCTTTTGACTGTAAATGCAATCTTTTCAAAGTATGAATATAAAAATATACCCTGAAAGGGGAAGTTTGGGCTGGTATCTTTGACATACTCGTTTTACAGGTGTGGGGGCATTTCTTTACTTGGGAGGGCTGAAGAAGCACGCCCCCCCCCCCTTTCTCCCTCTGCAGTTTGATGTTAGGATCATCCTTGGTTTTCAGGCAGGTCTGGCTTAATGGGGCAGTGGGACAGGTGGAGACCAAGCGTCCCCTCCTCAGGGAAATCAGATCAAGATTTATTGCAAGCTTAAGCTCTCTACAAGAATCTGAACTACTAATGGTTAAAGTGAATTGGCGGCAGATAAGAGTCAGTAAAATTCAATTGCGGGCTTGACTTAGATCTCTTGTGAGTCCGAAAGGACTCCAGACCGATGACGCATTTAACCCCTGCCTCCCTCGGGGTCAGCCTGGTTATCTACACTTCGCCTGCGATTTTGGGAAATGATTGGGATAACGCGTCCTGCCCATGGACTTCAAAGGCCTCGCTCCCATGTAGGCTGCTTTGAACGTGGACATCGGCTGCCTGCCAGAGCCACAGCTGTTCTACGCAGAGGCAGATGTTCCGGATAGGAATCTGTTGGGAAGCATATTCTCGGTGGGACACAACCTTCCTTATCTTTGCTTTTTTTCCAAAGCTTGGAGTTTCTTAGGTGATCCAGATTTCCTTATCAACAGGAAGGGCCCCTGGGAGGTGATATCGCTCCCTTCCTAATACAGGTAGTCCCCGACTTAATGACCACAATTGAGCCTAAAAATCCTGTTGCTAAGCGAGACGGTTGTTGAGTGAGTTTTGCTCCATTTGATGACCTGCCTTTCCAGCGTTCTTCAGTGGATCCCTGCAGTTGTTGCATTAATCTGGTTTTCCCATTGACTTTGCTTCTCAGAATGGGATCGCTTGACCCTAGGACACTGCAACCGTCATAGATACGAGTCAGTGGCCAAGCGTCTGAATTTTGACCCCATGACAGGGATGCTACAGGGGTCGTAAATGTGAAAACCTTTCATAAGGCCACTTTTTTCAGTGCCATTGCGACTTCAACCGGTCACTAAACGAACTTGTTATAAGTTGAGGGTTACCTATCACTGCAGGAAACCTGCCAAAGAGGTGATCGTGTCATGGCCTATGACCGCATGCAAATGGCGTGATGTGTGATGACCTGGGGCGTGGCACAAAGGCAACACAGTCACATAAGTAAGAAGAGTCCCTTTAATACCTTCAACTTTGCCCCCAATGTCCAAGTTACCTTCGGCTGGAGAAAAAAACTCTCCCAAGAACAGTCTTTAAATGGAGGAAATTTCAGTCCAAAAACAAAGTACATACAAACTGTAAATAAAAATCCACACAAACCACGCTGCAGCAATTAACTGGACAGGGCAGGGGAAGGTATTGCAGACTTGAAAGGCCAAAAAAACACACACAGTTGGGAAGGCACCAACTATAATAAACCTCGACAATAAAAGATAGCTCGCGATTTGCTTCCAACACGTTGCTGTGTACAATCTCCCTTTTTAAACCCTGTGTTCCCAGCTGCAGCTAATGAAGGGAATCAGGACCCTTTTCTCCCCCTTAAGCCTGCAACTCACGTTGCTCCCTTCTCCGGTCCTCCCTGCATGCCCTAGGATGAAGAGGGGGTGGGCCTGGGTCTTCCTCCGAATTCCTCTCCCTTGCTCTACCTCTCCCAGCCGGATTGTGCCCTTCCCCAGTTTCTTCCACAACCAGCGGAGCCACATTCCCACTGCCTGTCAACTGTTCTGCCTCCCCCTTGGAATCAGATTCTGACAGGCGCGTGACAATGTATGCTTCCGTATCAGACACGATGAGGTCACTCGGCCTCCAGCCGATGACATCACCCCACACATGTCATCCGGTTGATTGGCAGGGATGCTGGAGCAAGGATGCCAAGCCTCGTCCATTATTAGAAGTTCCTGTCGATGCTTGGAGTTTTGCCCGCCCGTCAAGGGCATACATGACTGGGAAAGGCGAACGTTGTCCAGGGCTGCTTTTAACGATACAGTACTTGGCAAGCCTGTTCGATAGTTTCTTGAGTCTGCCTCTTTTCATTGCAGGCAGAGGCCAAAATGTATTTTGAGCATCGATCTGTTGCAGGTGAGATTATAATGTGTGTTTTATTAAAGCATCATTCCTGAAACCCCCTCTATTTTTTTTTTTTTTTGGTTTTGAAGAGGGGTAGCAGACCAGTTCAAACAGATGTTGCATGCAACCAGGCAGTAAAAAAAAAAAAAAAGCCAATTTCTTCCCACCTGCCCCCCCCTTCCCAGCATCTGGGGCTACAGTTCCTGTCTTCCTTCTTTGGCCAGCCCACACAGCACATCTGAAAACCTGGCACTGAGGTTTAGTGGACGTGGGAGTAAGGAAGGGGCTGGATTTGGATTAGCAGAGCAGGCATCTGTAAAAGCATGCCTTTGTTTCCCCATCTGTAAAACATTGATGGCCGTGTTGAGTTCGTCGTAGAGAATCGTATAGCTGTTTCAATTCCTACCCTCAAAATGATGATATAGAGCACTGCACACCAGAACAACTAGACACAAGGACAGTTTTTTTCCCGAACGCCATCACTCTGCTCAACAAATAATTCCTTCCACACTGTCCAACTATTGTGAAAAGATATGAAACCGCAACACCTCATTCAGATGTACAATAACATATTACAGTACAATCCATCTCTTGTGTATTACACTCGGCAAAGCGCCACAGTCAGTGTTGGATGTATATTTTGTGTATATTCGTAGATATTGTACTCTCAAATTGAAAATGGAGATGTGGGTACTCAATTTTTCTTATTTTTATTTTTTAAGTGCTTTGGTTTCATTTTATCGCAAACATTTGCTAGGGTGCATCCACAGTTTCGTTATACTTGTACAATGACAGTAAAGGTCTTCTTCTCCTTCTAAGTCTGAATTACTATTACTATTAATCCTATCACCCATCCTCTCCCACTTGTGACTGTAGGACTGTAACTTTGTCACTTGTATCCTTACGATTTATATTGACTGTTTCCTAGTATGATTGGATTGCTTATTGTACCCTATGACTATCATTAAGTGTTGTACCTGATGATTCTTGACTCTTGACGAATGTAGCTGTTCTTTTATGTACACTGAGAGCATTTGCACCAAAGACAAAATTCCTTGTGTGTCCAACCACACTTGTCCAATAAAGAACTCTCTTCTATTCTGTTTTACCATCTGCATGCTGAGGAAATCCCAGGGGCGGAATATACAGTTTATGGGAAGAGGCTTCCTTAATTTCACTTGGCTGGAGCTGGAAAAAAGAATTAAGGAATTGTGTCCCGCGTCTGCTCTGTTCTGAAACCCTGCCCAATCCCATTTGCTTCTTATAATTTTATTTCCCCTTTGCTGGAGAAGAAACCCAGCACTGCAGGAGCCCTCGGTGTTCTCTGAGAGATGAGCCAGACCAGGAGGAAAAGGCTCCAAAGCTTGAGTGCATGGCCACTGTAAAATTAAGCCCCTTCTGTTTTACTTAAGCTCCCTTCCCTTCCCAGGCCTATCTCTGCACTAATAAGGATTAGAAACCTGTTTTTTTTTTCCCAAAAGTGTTTACATTCCGTGCTTTTGTTTTAAATTGCACATATACACTGGGTTTTTTTGCAGAGGAAGAAACCGGGGGCGCAAAAAAGAGAGAGAGAGAGAAAGAGCAAAGAGCCTCTTTGAAAAATTCAGATGTTTTATCTCTCAGATACGAACTCCGGCCAGAACTTTGATGAGGAAAAAAAAAAGTGCAGAAGGGATTTCTTAAGAAAAAAACAGTTTGCTTAAGCCTGAGAGAATTGGATCAAAACAGAGAGGACTTTGGAAAGCTTTCAAGAGCGTTGGCCTCCTTCTCCTCGGAGGAATTCTAAACAAAGTCCCTGGAAAGAAGAAACATCATCATTTTGAACGGTGACAAAACCGCTGTAGGAAACCGTCACCCCACGGCTGGGGAAGATGGTCAACCCATGGCTAGGTCACGGTTTGCCAGAATAGCACCAGCAGTATATGTGGTAGGTTTTACGTGTAGCCCTTGACGTCTCCACGAGCTTGTTCAAAATCTTGGGAGACCACCTGCCTTTCTTTCTTTGGCTGGATGCTTTACAGATCTGTGGATTCCATCTCCCATAATTTCCCAACATTCCAAATTCTGGGAATTTGGTCTACGTTTCTGCAGGATGCCTAAGTCCAGCAAGGTTGCCATAGAGCAGCGTGGGCCAGTGGCTGAATTTATTCTGATGCAGCCACCAATGTATATGAGTGTATCTCAAACTGTATGTTTGAGTATATCTCAAACATACCTCTGTTATTTGTGAGTTGTCTTTTTTTTATGCCGGTGATTGTACGAAGCGCTTAACCCCTCATTGGAAGCCACAGTGTACCATTTGAAGCCTCATAGGAACCCTGCAAGGTAGACTTAAGTTGACATAGGGAGGCCTAGATCAAAATCCTCTTAGCCACAGCCTAGTAGATGGAGTGGACAGACAAACCTCACGTCCTCATCTTCTTTTAACGACCCCATAATCCCTTGTGGGGTAGAGTCTGGGCAGTTGAATGGAGCTGAGGGTTTACTGGCCAGATGCCCTTCCTGTCACCAATGTGGAGTTATATTCACCAGATATATTCTCATCGCGCCCAGAGAGAGAAATATCTGCCTCTAGCTAGGATTGAACTCACAGCCTCTGGATTGTGAGGTGAGAGCTCCACCCTTAGGCCACTGCACCACTCACAAACCTCACGCCCTGCTGGCTCAAATTCCAGATTTCTGGCTGTGTTCACACACCACCTTTTATTAGGCTTAGGAAAGACTCGGCGAATGCCTTTAGTTCTTTTGAATTGGGATCTTGGTGCTCTCTGAGCTTGGCAATTGCCTTGCAAACATTTCATGACCCAACTAGGTAACATCATCAGTGTTAGAAGGGAGTAGGGCTCGCTCTCTGTTTATATACATCTTTTATACCAGAGCATGTTTACATTGTATGAATCTGGAGCTTGTACCGGAGCATGCACTATACATTGTATGAATCCAAAAGGTGGCTTAATTCCCGGCTACCTTACGTACATTGTCTGAATGTAGCCCACCCTGTCTCCTGCATAAGCAATTCCAGAAGCATTCAGTTTCTGAAATATTTGGGGGTTTTCATAATGCTCTTTCCCATCCTTATTGGTGAACCTCTTCTTTTGAACCTCTCCATTGTTTCCCCAAACTAGGAAATAACTAAAATGGAGGTTGGAGAACTGATGTGTTCAGAGAAGCTGTCCAGCAGCTGTGAAACACCCCGGGAGAGGGGGCTTTTAGCCTCATTGCCAGATCTGTTGTCACCTCCTAAACTTTGCATCTGGAAAGGATGATAGCTGTAGCCAAGAATTGCTGGCTGAACTTCCTCAAAGCAATGTCTATTTGGAGGGGAGATTGAGTGGTGGGTGATAAGGCGAAAAGAATTGAACACCTTCATAAGATTCCCACACAGCAACCTGCAAGGTTTTTCAACTTTGGCAACTTTAAGATAGGTGGCTGGGGAATTCTGGCAGTTGAAGTCTACCTATCTTAAAGTTGCCAAGATTGAAAAACGTTGATGGTGGAATTCAGCCGGTTCACATCGCTTCCAAAAACCCGGTTAACTTTAAAAAAAAAAAATTAATTTCAGTTTTCCATATTTTAAAAACATCTTTTTTTTAGTGAACAGCATGATTCCAGGTTTTCACATTTCCATACAAATATGGCTATAATTACATACTCACCTTTCACATTTAATTTCATATCTTACCATTACTTTACATATTTTCTATTATTTTTCTCAAATACTTTCCTCCAGCTTATTCTAGAAATTTTCCAATACATAACCTATTTCCTTAAACTTTAAATAACTCTCATATCTTCATATTCATTGTACTTTTATATTTTTATCTGTCAGGTTTGCAATTTCATCGCATATTCTTATTTCATTTCACAAATTCTATTTCAATTCAAACCTTTCAAAAAAGTTTCCCCCATAATTACTAAGTTGAGTGTGCCACCCCTATAGCTTATATATCATTTAATTAACTCCCCTTTTAATCCCAATAACCATTTAACTTTTAATTATCGCCTAAAATTAATAATAATCTCCTAGCAACTACCTAACATATATACCTTTTAGGTCAGATTCCGCACGGTGCTTTCCCCTTCAATTACATAGAAATGTTTATAATTTCAAAAAGAAGAAATAATCTATTCCATTCATCATAAGAACTGATATTAATCTCATTACATCAATCCTTGTAATTCATTTCAATTATATTAATTAATTATTATTAGTTAATAAACTTGTCCTAGTTTCCTTTTTTTTTTCAGTTCTTAACTTTCTGAGCAGTTTGGTGACATTTTTTTAATCCCACCACTGTTTAAGTGCCCAGCACACCTTCCCCGGCAGAATATTTTGACATGCAGTGAGCATCCTTGACTGGGGACCAGTAGCTGGAGGAAATGGATGCTGTATTTGGGCGTCTTTCAAGCAGAGGGATGGAGTTGGCTCTCGGCTCCTTGTTTGACATCTGGCAGATTGTCCCCTCTCCTGCATCCGGAAGAAAGTTTTAGCCTTTCCAGGAGAGAATTTTTCTTTTCCTTCCTTTTTTTAAAAAAGGGATAACGAATGGCTCGCATCTGGCCTGCATTTAAGTGTATTTGTTATTTCGTTTATTTATTTGCAGGAAAAATTCCTTCAGCGTTTGTTTCCTAGTCTGCGTTCAAACAGATATCGGTGGGAACTTTTCTGGGGTGAAGTGAGGGGGGGGGAAGCTTGGAAACATCTGGGAGAGGAGGCTTGTCAGCTGTTTCCAGATGTGCCAAATGTGCAAACCTGGTCTCGATCCTTCCCTGCCCAGACTGATGGGTACAGAGAGATTAGGAGCATAAACAATCTGTGTTTGATCTGTCATTTGTTGCAACTCTACCGATTGGGAATATTGGACACATCTGGAAGATGTCAGAGTTGGGAAGTTTGTTTCAGATAAACTTGCACTTACCGGACAGATGTGATCTCGCTACTGAGTTAATTTAGTTTCTGGGTTTACACCCTCCTAGCGCTAAGCAAACCAGGCTTGTAGAACATACGAAGCCGCATGCAAACCACTCTGACCAACATTAAACCAGCTTCAAATAACACAGCTAAGTCCTCAATGTACGACCACAATGGAGGTCAAAATTTCTCTAGTTAAGTGAAACATTTGTGAATTTTGCCCCATTTTACAACCTTTCTTTGCCTCAGTTGTTAAGTGAATTACTGCAGTTGGTAAGTTAGCAACCCGGTCGTTAAGTGAATCTGGCTTCCCCATTGACTTCGCTCGACAGGAGGTCGCAAAAGGGGAACACGTGACCATTGGGGACATAGCAACGGCCATTAAATGTCAGCAGTGGTATAGGATCTCCCGCTTGGGTGGGGGGTTGGACTAGATGACCTTTACGGTCCCTTCCAACTCTGACGATCTGTTATCTGCTAAATGTGAACCAGTTGCCAAGCATTCTGAATTTTGGATCACGTGGTCTACGAAGATCGTAACTGTAACTTAACTTTTTCCAGTCCCGATGTCACTTCGAATGGTCTGTTGTAAGACGAGGACTACCTTTAGCAACTTCTACTGGGCGTTGCATGGCTTGATGGGCGTGGCATGGCTTGATGGGCGTGGCATGGCTTGATGGGCGTGGCATGGCTTGATGGGCGTGGCAGGGGAAGGATACTGCAAAATCCCCATTCCCCCCCCCCCGCCCCACTAACCTGCTTTCCAGCTCCGTTCTCCTGGGCAGGGCAACCAAAGGAGACCCGACCAATCAGCTGGGACTCGATGGGAGGCAGAGAAGAGATGAGGGAGGGGCCAGTCGGAGATGGGATTTGCCGGTACTCCGAACGACTCAAAATTTTCCGCTACCGGTTCTCCATTCCCCCATTTTTAGTTGTTCGCTGCAGTCTCGAAAACACCTTCCCTGCATATTTCCCCCCCCACCCCGTAAAACTTCTGTTGCTCGTTCTTCTCTCTCTGGTATTCTGGCAGTGACATCTCTCCAGAGGGACGGCGGGCCAGGAAACGAATTTCAATGAACCCTTGAAAGAGTTTTAAATTTTCATGTCCAACTTCAATTATTCAGAAGTTCTGGAAAAGAGAGTTTCACAGGGGAGAAAGAGCCGTGACTGCGCTCGGTTTGCCAGGGATGCTTATTTTTAGAGTTTTTCCCCCCAGTTCGGGTTTGGTTCTGCTCGACTTCAACCAGAGATGTTCTGCGGGAAATGCAGGTTTTTCTTTAGCGTAGCTGGCAGGAGGGATTTCATCCGTTGCGAGGACTTGGAGATCAAAAGAGCTTGCAGATTTATTTTCACTTAAAGACAGCGAGATCGGAGAGCAGGGGAAAGGAATTATAAACCCTGCGATGCAGAGCAAGGAAGATGGATATTTCTTTAAACCCGTAGCCTGTTTTTCTGCAGAAGGAAAACCTAAAAGGAAGAGAGAGAAAAGGAGGTGTTTTTAAAAACAGGTTTCTAGTCCTCCTGGTGGCTGACACCATTTGGATGGCAACTGAGGATTTCAGAATGAGATGGAGACGGAGAGCCTTAATTGGGAATGAGTAAAAAAAAAATATGAGTGTGAGATTGCAGGAAAAAAATGGAGGGGAAGGGGCCACAGATGGATCCATTTTGATCCCCCCCCCCTCACTTCTTAGCATATGTTCCCAATGTCTTTTTCGTGCTTACTTATTAGATTGGGACCCCCTTTTTCTGCTCAAGTGAACATTAAAGGAGGCAAATTGAAAATAGACAATGCAGAAGATTAAAGCCATAAAATGAATGCTAAAGTCAATTTATCGTGAACATTCAGGTGCCAGGGATATATACAGATATATCTCTATCTCTATCTCTATCTCTATCTCTATCTCTATCTATAATCTATCTATCTATCTATCTATCTATCTATCTATCTATCTATCTATCTATCTATCTATCTATCTATCTATCTATCTATCTATCTATCTGTATCTATCCACCGATATCTACCTATCGGTATCTATCTATCTATCTATCTATCTATCTATCTATCTATCTATCTATAATCTATCTATCTATCTATCTATCTATCTATCTATCTATCTATCTATATCTATCTATCTATCTATCTATCTATCTATCTATCTATCTATCTATCTATCTATCTATCTATCTATCTATCTATCTATCTATCTATCTATCTATCTATCTATCTATCTATCTATCTATCTGTATCTACCTACCGGTATCTATCTATCTATCTATCTATCTATCTATCTATCTATCTATCTATCTATCTATCTATCTATCTATCTATCTATATTTACAGCTATTTTAAATGTGCTGCCTGAAAGCGCTAATGCCGGCACAGCCGTTGTTATGGTGACGGTTAATAATCATATTAATGGCAATAAAACTCAGCGCCCCTTAACTCCGAAGACAACAAGGTGCCAAATAAAAGAGCCATTTTATTTGTTTCAAAAAGGACGGTTTTAAAAAAAGGCAGACAGGGCTCGGAGGCAGGAAGGGCCTGACATGGCGGCTACCTGGGGAAAGTAAGAGGCTGAAATGGCTTGAGGTTTAGATTGGGTGGAGGCCTGCAACTCTTAACACGATAGCCTCACAAGTTTTTTTTTAAAAAATACAGTTTATGCTTCCTTTTCCTACAAGATTTGGCCTCGCTGGCATCCCAGCTGGTTTGTCTCTTTGCACTGGCTTTATTTATGTTTTCGCCCCGTGCCAAGGCGCCCTGGGAGACCTGTAGTTCCTAAAGTTCACGGTAACACAACCTCTTGCAACGCCAGAGGTATTTGCCTGATTCCCGCCTAGCAACCAGAACTAATGATTCACCAGGACTTGGAAAACTAATAAACAGACCATGGTTAATAATTAAAACACACACACACACACAAATGAGATTTTCCCTCTCTCAAGTGCTTGGGCTGTTTTCCCTCTGGGGAATCCCAAACCCATTGAAAACGGCTAAATTTGATTTTGAGGTTGGGGATTTGGATAGTGTTGACCTGGTGCCTCTGTTAACCAAACCTCCTTTGTAGGCTGTTGAAAGATCAAATCTGAATACAGGTGGTCTGTCAGGGCTCCAGCAGTTACCCCTCATTTAAATCATGAGTCTCTAGCCGAACCTCCAAAACTTAAAGAAGATTTATTAGGAGTAAACATGCCAGCACTGCCTGGGTGTAGCTGACTCTGAGGCACATCATTCACTGTCACTCTTGACCCTGGTTTTCCCCCCGCCCCCTGAGTGTATCATAATTCATATTCTCCAATGGGGAACATCCATAGCCAAGAGTCATCAATCAGGCTCTCCAGTTAGATATTTGCAGGGCAGAAACTTCAGTCACCTTTGAAAAACTATTTATGGAATGCACTTTCGATTTCCAAACTGCCGCGCTGCTCTTTCAAACTCCTTTCCGCCCCTCCCTTTCTGTTGGCAACTCTAAAAAGACCATAGAAACATTTTATGAGTTGACATAGTCCCTGACTTGCAACTTCAAACGGTTCATTGAGTGACCATTTGAAGTTGCAACAGCAACTGAAAAAGCGACTTATGACCATTTTTTTCACTCTTACGACCATTGCGGCATCCTCGCGGCAAGGTGATCAAAATTCAGATGCTTGGCAACTGGCTCCTATTTATGACGGTGGCAGTGCCTCGGGGTCACATGGTCCCCTTTTGCGACCTCCTGACAAGCAAAGTCCATGGGGAAGCTGGATTCGCTTAACGGCCGTATTACGCACTTAACAACTTGCAGAAATAGGGCAAGAAAGGTCATAAAACGGGGCAAAGCTCCCTTAACCAATGTCTTATTTAACAACGGTTCAGAGTCCGCTGTGGCCGTAAGTCTAGGACTTACCTCTACCACCTTTTGCATAATGTGGGATGAAAAAAATTTTTACTGCCAGCTCTGTGGGTGTAGCATGGCTTGGTTACTGCAGAATCTCCACCCCACTAACCTGCTTTCCAGCTCCGTTCTCCGTTTTCAGGGCAACCAAAGGAGACCCAGCCGATCAGCTGGGACTCAATGGGAGGCAGAGAAGGGAAGGAGGCGGGGCCAGTCAGGTGGTTCTTTTGCCGGTTCTCTCCAAAATTTCAGTTACCGGTTCTGTAGAACCGGCTGAATATCACCTCTGCTTTTGCAATTCAATCTTGGGGAAGAGAATGGTCGGAGGGGACCGCGTGAATCTCTGGAGGAAAATATCTGAACCCTAAACAATCCCAATAATCCCAACAAAAACAATAATAATAAATTGTAGACACAAAGTATCGGGACTTACAAATTGAAGTTGAGCGACTTTGGAAAAAGAAATCGTGTGTTATCCCAATTGTAATTGGAGCCCTTGGAGCAATACCTAAAGGGCTGCCTCACTATTTGGAAATCCTGAATTTATCAGACTTGAATACCCTGATTCTACAAAAAAACCCACCCTATTTGGAACAGCTTATATCCTCCGACGCTACCTGAACAGTTCCTAGGTCCTTGGTTAGGACTCGAGCTGTTGAGCTACCAACCAGCCCCAAAGGCTATGAATCTCACTAAAGATTAAATAATGATAATAATAACAACAACAACAACAACAACCACAACAAAAAACTTCAAATGTTCTGTATGGCGGTGCAGTCAGATAACAGATCATCAGAGTTGTAAGGGACCTTATAGGTCATCTAGTCCAACCCCCTGCCCAAGCGGGAGACCCTACGCCATTTCAGTCAAAGAATCCATGTCCTGTTGTCTGGGGAGGAACGAGCTTCTCCCTTCCAGGACACATTTTCCAGTCGTCGTCTTCTGCGCCGCCGTTTGTGCCAGCTGGCCGTGCCTCTCTTTTTGCAGGGCTCCCAGCCGGTTGGCATGCAAGGCAGGGTCTCTATCCGCGCAAACCCTCGCCGGCTTGGCGGTGTAACCGCGCCGGACAAACCCGCCTTTTCTTCTTCGCTGGAAGAGCTGCCAGGCCTGGCTTTCTTCCCAGAGCACAGAGACCTTGTGCGAGGCAGAACATAAGTCCCTGATTGTCTTGCTTGCTGGGGTAGGTTTGCAGGGGCTTTTGTCACAGAAACGGCTTCCCCTTCCCCTCCCTTCTCCCCCCCCCCCCCCCCAAATATTTTGCACAGAGCCGCCACGGCGCTGAGAAATGAGACCTGAAAGCAGAGAAGGGGGAATCTCTTCATCGTGTTTAGTTTTTCCCAACTTTCGCTTGGAGGCTTTGTTAGAAAGGAGATGGCCGGACTTTGGCTGAAGAGGCCAGCAGCTGAAGTGGGCTTAAAACCACCCAAATTGGGAGATTTTTAAAGAGGAAAAGATCCCCAGATGAGCTTTGGTCTTCTTTCTTTCGTGCGATCACGTTCTCCTCCACCTAAATTGATGCTCCTTTGCTCTGTTGCTACTGGATCTTAGTGGACAACCAGTTAAATACGAGCCAGCAGTGTGTGGTGGCAGCCAAAAAAGCCAATGCAATCCTAAATTGCATTAACAGGGGGATATAATCGAGATCAAGGGAGAGACTAATACCACTCTATAAAGCCTTAGTAGGGCCACACCGAGAGTACTGCGTTCAGTTTTGGTCACCACACTATACAAAAGATGTTGAGACTCTAGAAAGAGTGCAGAGAAGAGCAACCAGGATGATGAGGGGACTGGAGGCTAAAACATATGAAGAACAGTTGCAGGAACTGGGCCTGGCTAGTCTAGGGAAGAGAAGGACCAGGGGAGACAGGATAGCAGTCTTCCAGTATTTGAGGGGCTGCCACAGAGAGGAGGAAGGGGTCAATCTATTCTCCAAGGCACCTGAAGGCCAGACCAGGAATAATGGATGGAAACTGACCAAGGAGAGATTCAACCTGGAAATAAGGAGAAACTTTCTGACAGTGAGAACAATCAACCCATGGAACAGAAGTTGCCTTGAGAAGTTGTGGGAGCTTCATCCCTGGAGGTTTTCAAGAAGAGATTGGACTGCCATTTGTCAGAAATGGTGTAGGATCTCCTGCTTGGGCAAGGGGTTGGAGTAGATGACCTACAAGGTCCCTTTCAAGTCTAATTCTGTATTCTATTCTGTAACTCTAGCTCTATTCATTCTGACGCTCGGCAATTAATACACTACGATGGATGACATTTCTACACCTGTCTGCTAAATTTCATGTCATTATGATGCCAAGGGGGAGGAGGGAAAAAGAGCGGGGGGGGGGGGGGAGAGAGGGAGGGAGGGAGAGAAGGGGGGGAGATGGATGACATTTTAAACCTATGGGCTTAAACTCTATGTCAACATACACCATAGCTAAGAATACTGAACTTTGGATGCCAGAAACTGGGAAAGTCTATTGCTTTTCCTTTTTCCAATCCATTTTTTAATTCCAAAGGGAAAAAATGCAGCAAATAAACATTTGTGTTTAACGCAGGACACCTAAGGGGTTCTTCCCTTAAGTGCAAGGAGGCCTAGTTGGGCAGGAATGCATTTTTTTGTTGTTGTTGTTATCATGTCCATTTCGCGGCTCATTTAACAACAATTCAGACGGGTTCTTGGGAGAGGTGGATGGCTGAAAGAGTTTGTGAGCGATTACCTCATGCTTGACAATTGGACAATGAGCTGCTTTGGGAAAGTTGTGGTGTGGCCTGGAAAAAAAAAACCACAACAACTTTAATTTCACCTTAAAAGAATTTCAAAGCACATCGCATCATAGGGAGAACTTAACCATTTTCTGCTTACTATTTTCTCCCAAAGTCATTGGACCGGTGTGTGTGTGTGTATGTGAGAGAGAGAAACCACAGCATCACATGTAAATTTGGAAGGGGCCTTGAAGATCATCTAGTCCAACTTTCTCTCCAATGCAGAATCTGCTACTGTACAGATACAGATAATCAGAGTTGGAAAGGACTTTATAGGTCATCTAGTCCAACCCCCCACCCAAGCAGGAGACTCTACACCATTTCTGACAGATGGCAGTCCAGTCTCTTCTTGAAGGTTTCAAGTGATGAAGCTCCCACAACTTCCAAGGGCAACTTCTCTTCCATGGGTTGATTGTTCTCACTGTCAGAAAGTTTCTCCTTATTTCCAGAATGGAAGATTTCTTTAGGAGGATGGGTGATACGACTTCACTCCCTATCCCTTCAATCTGAAGCATTGGTATTGTTACAGACATGAGTATGAATTGTGGCCAAATCACTGAACAGAGTTATAGACCATGATAAATTCAATCTCCATTAATAAAAGTCCATTTTGCTTTGGACCTCAGGAATTAAACTAAAGCCTCTACGCATAGAGAAACCCACGTTTTAGACATGAATACAGACCAGTGTATAAATTGTAGCCTAGAAAATGCGTTGCCATGTGAATTACAGGTACTCCTTCATTTATGCCACAATCGAGCCCAAACATTTCTGCGGCTGGGCAAGACAGTTGTTAAGTTAATTTTGCCCCATTTTACGACCTTTTTTGCCTCTGTTGTTAAGTGAATTGCTGCAGTTGTTAAGTTGGCAAGTAGCAGATAACAGATAATCAGAGTTGGAAAGGACCTTGTAGGTCATCTAGTCCAACTCCCCAGTAAATCTGGCTTCCCCGTGGCTGTGCAGTTCGATCCAAGGGAGAAGCTAATATTTGGAATAGACTCTCCTGCTCGAGCAGGGGGTTGGACTAGATGACCTCCAAGGTGCCTTCCAACTCTGTTATTCTATGGTATTTTTTCGCATTGGAAGGTCACAAAAGTAGAATCACATGGGGACACTTTCATCCTAAATAGAAGTCACTTGTCAAGCGTCCAACTTTTGATCACATGACCATGGGGATGCAACGGTCGTTAAGGGTGACAACTGGTCATAAGTCTCCTTTTTCAGTGCCACTGTAACTTTGAACGGTCACTAAATGAACAGTTGTTAAGGGGAGGATTATCTGTAATATCCTCAGCGCAGTTAGTATACATGCCCAGCTCCATTCAGTCTCCTCTGAAGGATTATATATAGAATAACAGAGTTGGAAGGGACCTTGGAGGTCTTCTAGTCCAACCCCCTGCCTATGCAGGAAACCCTACACCACTTCAGACAAATGGTTCTCCAATCTCTTTTTAAAAACTTCCAGTGTTGGAGCATTTACAACTTCTGGAGGCCAGTTGTTCCATGGATTAATTGTTCTAACTGTCAGGAAATTTCTTCTTAGTTCCAGGTTGCTTCTCTCCTTGATTAGTTTCCATCCGTTTTTTTCTTGTCCTGCCCTCAGGTGCTTTGGAGAATAGCTTGACGCCCTCTTCTTTGGGGCAGCCCCTGAGATATATTGGAAGACTGCTATCATGTCTCCCCTAGTCTTTCTTTTCATCAGACTAGACACACCCAATTCCAGCAATTATTCTTCATATGTTTTATCCTCCAGTCCCGGCCTAATCATTTTTGTGGCTCTTCTCTGCGCTCTTTCTAGAGTCTCAACATCTTTCTTCTATCATGGGTGACCAAAACTGGATGCAATATTCCAAGGGTGGCTTTATCAAGGCATTATAAAGTGGTATGAACCCTTCGCATGATCTTGGTTGAACCCCTCTGCATAGGATTCAGCAAACTTTAATAATGCCACTGGACTTATTCTAGCGTCTGTCCTTCCTGTTTCCCCAGGAAAACCAACTTCGGAGACTTTAAATCCTTGAAAACTTGGTGTGCTTAGAATCCAGGGTGTTCCTTTTTTTTTTTAAATGAAATAGCGGCCTTCTTTCTTAAGCGCCTCGAAGGCAGCCCTTGCCGCCTTTCCCCAAAGCGCATAGCTGGGGATATCCTGGTGGCGACAGCTCTTTAAGGGCAACCTCAACTCATCGCAAAGCTTTTACGCTTAACAAGATATTTCCTCCCTGCCTGGTTTCAATTCGGAAAGCGGCTCAGTTACAGCCTGGGTGTGTGAGCAGTTGAATTTTGTTTTGTTTTGGTTTTTTTTCCCCCCTCAGAAGTAACTTTGCAGGAATTGAGCTGATTCCTTATCTTTGCCCTGCAGATGTTCTTCGCCTCCTGCCATTCCTAGGACAGTCGTAAGTGTGAAAATCGGTCATAAAATGTTTTTCCAGTACTGTTGTAACCTAGAATGAATGAATGAATGAATGGTTGTAACTCAATGGCCAGCTGTATTTGTAAAACTAAAGGCGGGATATAAATCAACAAAGTACCTCTTTCAGAATATCGGAATAGAGCTGGAAGGGACCTTGGAGGTCTTCTAGTCCAGCCGCTATACCAGCGGTGGCTAACCAAAAATTGTGCACGCATTTGCATGCGTGCCAGTACCCAGAAGGCAATGCGTGCCCCCCACGCCCCCTATGCATGCGTGCGTAATCCCCACCCATCCATCGCACCGCCCCCTTACCTGCACTGCGCCTCATAGCTGATTTTTGGCCAGTTTGAGGTCTTTTTCTGCCTTCCAGAGGCTTGAGGAAGGCTTTTACAGGCTTCTGCAGGCCGAAAACTAGGCCCGTTTCGTCACTTCCGGTATTTGTGGAAAAAAGAGGAAGTGACAAAACGGGCCTAGTTTTCAACTTGAAAAGCCTGCAGAAACCTTCCTGAAACCTCTGGGAAAAAGGCCTCAAGCCGGCTGAAAATCAGCTGTGAGGCACGCCCATGCGCAGTGAGCTAAGTTTGCCTGTAGCTCGCGTGCCGACACAAATGGCTTTGCGTGCCACAGGTTCACCATCACGGCCCCACCATTTCAGACTGTCCAGTCTCTTCTTAAAAACCTCCAGGGATGAAGTTCCTGCACTTAGACTCCAAGAACGAGGCTGGGTTGCATACATATCTTGCTGCACTAGTTCCCTTTTTTAGGCATTTTCCCCCTTTCTTTTGTATATATATTTTTTTCTCTATGCTGGGAAATGCCCTAGATATTTATTGCTGCAGGAATGTTATTTAGCCACCTCGGGGGGAGACATGATTGGCAGCTCATGCCCAAAGGAGCATAGGGAGGGAATTAAAACAAGAGAAGTTGGCTTTGGATGACTGAGGTTAAATCTGTGCATGCCAATCCTTGGTGGGGTCTGGACTTTTGGGGGTTCCTGTGCTGGGTCGGTATTTCTCCCAGACTCTCCCCTGTAGCCCCAGGAAGCCAACCCCTGCAGGTTCATCCCCCACTCGCCAAAAAACACCCTCCCCCGGCAGATTTGTTAAAATCTTGGAATTTAAGAGCTGACCAGCAGGGAAAGTGATGCAATATAGGGCTGATGCAATTGAAGATGAATTTGCATTAGTACTGCCTCTATAAGACTGAGGATGCATTCTACCCCTTTAAGAGGTGTTTATATAAAGGCAGCTGTTAGAGGGTGTGTTCTCTCTCCTTGTGTCAGGTATTCATTGCAGAGTTCTGTGTGTAGAGTTAAGAAGATCGATTGCTGGTAAGGTATTTTGCCTACCACGTATATAACTGTTGTATATAAACCACTGTTAAATGTCTAAAGTCTCTGTGTGCTGGGTTTTGCTCCTGGATTGTCTCGCCATAGTAGTCATGCTGCAAACACTCTTAACAAGGTTCAAAGAATCTCTCTCTCCTTCCCCAAAATAGCCCCCCGTGTTACGGGATATTATAAGCTGCTTTAATCCACCGCCAGGGCCTGCCGCATGGGAAGTGGGTCGGGTTGCCAGCCTGTTGCGTCACCTCCTGGGCACGTTTCCACCATCCCACTGCCCCCAAGGCCTTTGGGTCATGGTGGGAAGCTCCCTCGTGCCCCGACGGGGCCTCTGGAGTCCGTTTCCCAAGTAGCCGGATCAATTGTCTGAGCCGTGCTTGAGGCTCCCCACTTGGCACCTTGGGGAGAGGGGTTTCTCTCTCCTCCTGCCCCAAGGTTGTTTCCTGATCTTTGCAAGGCAGGGAATCCCAGCCCCGCCTGGCTTCGCTCAGATGCTCCTTTTGATCCATCCCCGGGTTGGTTTACGTGCTGTACCAACAGAAGCGCTCCCCGGGGGGGTGGGGGGAGCAAATTAGGGGGATGTATCCAAGGCTGGGGCCACCTGTTCTGAATTGGGCGGGTCGCCTGGCAGAAATGTTTCTTCCCAGCCAGTCCAAATTGTAAGGTGAGGAGAGGGGAAGGCAAAGCAGGCTGCAGGCGTGAGTTTGATTGAGGAAATGGAGGTTCTGCCTTGGCTTCCTGTGATGCAAGGCCCACCAGGAGGCAACTTTCCGTTGAGTCGAGTTGATTCATTTAGACATTTAGAGACCCTGAAACTAGATTTGTGTGCTATGCCGTTCCAGGAATAGTCTTTAATCGTTCTGGGTAAGAATAGATTATGAAGGTGTGTGTGTTTATACAGAGGCAAGCAGACAGACAGACAGACAGAGGAAGGAAAGGGGGAAGGAAAGGAAGGAAGGTTGGTTCAAAAATGATGGATGGATGGATGGAAGGAAGGAAACAGAAGGAAGGAAAAATGAATAGAGGGAGGGAAGTAGAGGAAGAAAAGGAAGGAGGGAGAAAGGAAGGGAGGAAGGAAAGAAAGATAAGAAGAAGGAAAGAAAAATAGTTGAAGGGGGAAGGGAAGGAAGGAAAGAAGGTTCAAAAAGGATGGATGGAAGGAAGGAAACAGGAGGGGAAAATAGATAGAGAGAGGAAGGTAGAGGAAGAAAGGGGAGGAAAGGGAATAAGAAGGGAGGGAGGAAGGAAGGAAGGAATAATTCAGTGTCTTTATAATCCATATAAACACAAAATCCAGGACTTTATAATAGTATTTGGAAGTCAGAAAGACTTTGCTATGTTCATGGACATTTCACTGAATAAGTCAGCAATTTAAAAGAAAACCCTCTAATTTTAATAAAACACATCCTACCGTATAGTGCTATTGTTTTTAATTCAGGTATTTATAAAAACTGCCACCACCTCAGCTCTACAGTAGCATCTCTCCCCCCTTCCGTAAGGTCAGTAATTTCAATAACCACAACCCAACGATACCTGTTTCTGTTCCCCATGTGCAAATGTCCATGTCCATGGATGAAACTTACCTTCTGTGGAGTTGCCCACCAGTTTAAGGAGACTGATCCCTTCATTCATTGCACTGGGATATTCAAATGGACCAGGGTGCCAGGGAACATACGTGAAGGGATGGGAAGGGAGACTAAAGGACATCTAACTCGTTTTTAGTTGGCCTGGTTTTGTCTTTCGTAGACACATTGGAAGAGGGAAGTTGTGAATCCCTTCAGCACCACTGTTCTAACTTCTTCATTTCTCCTTTTTTTCCTTCCCCTCTTTCTCCCTCTCCTTGCTTCCTAAAGTACGTAGGAGGCACCTTGCTGATAAGTGGCAACGTTTCATTGTATGTATACTGTGTATGTACATACAATGACAATAAAGAATTCAATATTCAATAATTTCCCCCTAATTCCTCTTTATCTAAAGCAGTTTTTCCCACTCCGGCAACTTTTAAGCGACAACCGCAACTGAGCTCAAAATGTCTGTTGTTAAACCAGGCAGTTGCTCAGTTGAGTTGTGTCTCCCCCCCCCCACTCCTTGCCACCGTTGTTAAGTGAAACACTAAAATTAAGTTCGTCACACGCTTGTTAAATGAATGTGGCTTCTCCATTGCTGGTCAGAAGGTCGCAAAAGGGGAACTAAGAGACACTTCTGACCGTCATAAATTAGGAACCAGATGCCAAGCATCCGAACTTCGGTCACGTGATTGTGGGGATGGTCATAAGGTTTTTTTCAGTGCCGCTGTAACATCAAGACAGTCACTAAATGAGGACCTTCTCACTATATGGACACCAGCTCCCAGAATCCCCCCACCCCCAAGTTAGGAATAGTTTGGGAATCCCCTGCTCTAAAGTTTTCAAACTTTGACACAAGAGAATGTCCTTTTTTTTTTTTTGGCTTTCCAAGAATAGTTGTTGTTTCGATTGGGGGTCTTTTGAGGAATTCGTTGGACACACGGTCTCCACGCTTGCAAGCCGAAATCGTCAAAAAAGGCCCTCTCTTGTGGTGCAAACACACACACAGTGTCCTTGCCTTTCTCGCAAGCTTGTTTTGGACCCTCTCTTCACACACACACACACACACACACACAAACACACACACACAGACTCCTCCTTTGCAAAGCTCTCCTTTGCATGGTTGGCAAAAGGGACAATTGCAGCCCTGCCAACCTCCTGAAGAGTGGGTCCTTTGCCACCAGGGTGTGGAGATCGGGCTGTGGGTGGAGGATACGAGGGCAGCCGAGTCCTCTCTCTCCCCAAACCCCCCCAACTCTCTTCCCGTTTAGCAACAAAGGCTGTGCTTCTCTGGACAATCCAAAATGTTGTGTGTTTCTCTGGGCCGCAGGCTCAGTTCCGCCTGCCTTCCCCAGCGGGCTTTGATGAACCCGGGATAGGATCCCCGGCGGCTCCTTTGATCCTCCGGAGCCAGAGATGGCCAACATGCGAGGCAAGAATTTGGAATCCGCCAACCTCTGCCAAGCTATGCCTAGCATGCAAAGGGCATTTTCCCCCCTCCCCTTTACTGTGTAAAGGGCTGCAAGGAAGAAACGCTGCCCCCTGGTGGCACTTTCCCTCCCTTTAACTGTGTAAAGGGCTGCAAGGAAGAAATGCCGCCCCCTGGTGGCATTTTCCCTCCCTTTAACTGTGTAAAGGGCTGCAAGGAAGAAACGCCGCCCCCTAGTGGCATTTTCCCTCCCTTTAATCGTGTAAAGGGCTGCAAGGAAGAAACGCTGCCCCCTAGTGGCATTTTCCCTCCCTTTAACTGTGTAAAAGGCTGCAAGGAAGAAACGCTGCCCCCTGGTGGCTACGGGAAGCAGGCGATTGCAGGCCAACCGTATCCATCATCCTCTTTTCCAGCTGAAGTCGGTTGGATCGTTTTTATATAAACCTACCTCAATTCTTGAGCTGGGTTGAGATCTCGCACGAAGCCTCCACGGTGGTTGTTTTTTGCCATTTTTTGACCAGATTGGGCTCATTCAAAGAGAGTTAGCTGGTGTGTGTTTTTTTTTAAAGTAACGTGCGATGCGAATACAATTTAAAAACGGATATCCCACAGAGGCTGCCTTCGCAAATCCCAAAGCAAACTTATTTGAGATCTTCAGGAATCAATGAGATTTGGTCTTTTGTACATTCAAGCAGCTCAAGAAAATCTGTAGCAGAATAACAAGAGTCGGAAAGGACCTTGGAGGTCTTCTAGTCCAACCACCCCTGCTCAAGCACACTACCCTATACCATTCGGTTGCCCAGTCTCTTCTTAAAAGCCTCCAGTGATGGAAGCACCCACAGCCTCTGAAGGCAAGCTCTTCCACTGGTTTATTCTCACTGTTGATTTCTGGGTCCTAGATTAGAGCCTGGTGTGAGAAATTTCTCCTTCATTCCAGGTTTGCTTCTCTCCTTGGTTAATTTCCACCCGTTGCTTCTTGTCCTGCCTTCTGGTGCTTTGGAGAATAATTTGACTCCCTCTTCTTTGGGGCAGCCCCTCAAATATTGGAACATTCCCATCATGTCACCCCTACTCCTTTTTTTCACCAGACCAGACAATTCCTGCAACTCTTCTTCGTATATTTCAGTCTTCGTTTGCTCTTCTCTACTGTCATGCCCCTGTTGGAGCCTGACTCCGAGGGAGAGGAGGAACAGCCGACAGGGAGTGGAAGTGTGGCTCTGGATGTTGTGGAGGAAGCTGGGGAAGGGCACAGGCCAGCTGGGCAGTCAGAGGAAGACCCAGGCACATCCCTTCTTCATCCTAGGGCATGCAGGGAGGAGAGGATAAGCGAGAAACATGAATGGCTGGTCTACAGGGGAGGAAGGGGCCCTGATCCCCTTCATGGGCTGCTGCTGTGAGGACTGTTTATAAAGACAAACTGCGCATGGCCCAGTGCTGGAAGCAAAATGTGTTTTATTCTTGTCGGAGGAGTTTGTCTGTGTTTTGGCTTCCTTCCAACTGGGGTGGCTGCTTGTTATCTGGTAGAAGTCTGCAATTAATCATCCGTGCCTGCCGTAGTAATTCCTTCAGTGTGGTTTGTGTTGGGTTTTTTACTTCTAATTAACTTTACTTTGGGTGCAGATTGCATTTATTCCCTCCGTAAACTGTTTTCTTTAAGAGTTTGATTTCCAGCCGAAGATAATTGGATATTGGGGGCCAAGTTGGAGGCATTAGAGGGACTTTTTTCTATTTTCGTGACTTGGTTATTTTTGTGTGACGCCCCGGCTCATCACTTCTAACGCTTTTTCCAGTCTCAACATCTTTTTAATATTGTGGTGACCAAAACGGGATGCAATCCAAGGATGGCATTATGCAGTTGGATATTGGGATATCCGATTGCACAATACTCACTCTTGGAATATTGATAGGAGTAACATATTGGAATATGCATTCCAGATATTCCGAGCATTTTTTTCCCGCCTTTATCTTCTTTTTAAAGGAAGAATAAGTGAGAGAGACTGGATCTCTCACTAGTGTTTTTCCAGATGACCAAATAAAAGTCTTTAATGACCCTCTTGTCCCGTGCCGCCTCCCCACCCCCCCACCAGAGGAAGCCCATGGGATTTTCTGGAAAAGTATTGTCCAATTCTGCCCCCTACTGGCTATGAAGCAGAACACACCTTTCCCCATCTTTTCCTCAATTACAGGCAGACCTTGATTTATTTACGACTACAATTGAGTCCAGTATTTCCAGTGCTAAGCAAGGCAGTTGTTAAGTGAGTTGCGTCCCATTTTATGACCTTTTTGCCATGGTTATTAAGCAAATAATTGCATGATAAGATTGGGGTTGGACTAAAAGACCTCCAAGGGTCCCTTCCATCTCTGTTGTTCTATGCTAAAGATGAGATGAGGTAAAAATAACCTTTATTGTTGTTGTTTTTTGCTGTGAGCACACTGGCCCACATTAAAAATGAAAACTCTGTTTCCTTCTCTCAAAAGGAAGTATATATCCAAACCCCTTTTTTATTATTAAGTTATTAAGTATTATAAACTATGAAATAACAAAAAATAAATAAAAGAGCAACGAGGAGGGAAGGGAAAGGTGAAACAGAAATGAGGAAAAGTAGGGAAAAGAAAAGAAAGAGAAGCATTGACTTCCAACTCTTTGTGGCAGTAAAATTAGGCATTAGCATTAAAAAAAGTATATATTCATACAGATGGGTGTGTGTGTGTGCATGTACACACACACACACACACACACACACACACACACAATACTAACTCAATACCCGTGCTTTGCTACAAAACTATGTGGTTGGGCTTAATTTTGGGAGAGAAAAACAAGGGAAATATTTTTTTGCCTACCAGCATCCATCGGTATTTATCTGGCTAGCGTCCTGTCAATGTGTGAGAGAGTGGAGGGCTGTTTGGAAACTGAAACAGTATTTGCTGCGTGAGCGAGGAGGAGACAGCAATGAGCCTGGGCGGGGCTTAGCTCAACTGTTCCGTACTAAAGCTGCTTGGTGCTCTGAAACAAACTCCTCTGCTTGTGTTTTGCATTTGGAAGAGATTTCTTTTCAGGTGGGGAGGGGGAGTAGAACTCCTGAGCATCAGAGCGTGTTAATAATAATAATATAGGAAATGCTAATGGCTCTGATGGTCATTTCGAGAAATCCTTTCTTAGCAAACACCTAGAAGCCAAGAGGAACATAGATTCACCACTCTTGCACCCACTTTCCTGTCTGAAGCAGTAATGAAACACTAAAGTAGCAGTTTGGCCAAGTTCTAGGATCTTAGATCCTTCTCTGATGCCAGTTCTTGATATAAATACCCTGTTGTCTTTTTATCCTGTTTTAATTTCTGCCCCCATCATTGGTAAAGCCCTGCACTTAATCCTATGCTGTCTCCGGGCATCAGACTTGTATTCCCCACTTTTTGGTGGCTCCCCATAAATTCTTTTCCACAAGCCACAAACCATGATGTCTCTCAAGCCATCATCAGGCCAGGAATTCTCTTTCCTTTCCTTTGGTCGGGCTCAGCCGGTCCCCCAGTCTCTGAAGCAGTGAGAACTTCGTACTTTTTACTCCTCTCTTGGTGGGGTGGAGAACCTTTTCCTCCAGCTTTGTAGGTTGCCGGTCATCCTTGACTTAACAACATTTGTTTAGTGACCGTTTGAAGTTACGACGACAAGTTTCAATGTCCTGGAGTTTTGGCAGCAAACGAGGTAGCCAGATTCACTTAAAACGACTGCAATGTTTCATTTTATGGCTGTGGCAAAAAGGGTCACAAAACAGGGCCAAAACTCCCCTAGCAACTGCCTTGTTTAGCAACGGAAATTTGGGGCGTGCATAAGTGCACCATCATGCCTCCCATCCCTGTCCTATTGTCCCCATTTAATTGCACCTATTTCCTGTATTTTTTACTCATGTTTATACTTATATCTATTATCTTGTAAGCGATTGACAAATCAAATAAATAAATTAAATAAACAAATAAATAAATTAAAAAATTGTGGTTGTTAAGTCAAGGACTTACCTGTATATAATCCTTGCTGATTGTTTGCCAACTCTGCTTTTAGTTTTGAAGCCTCTGAATGGCCACAAGGTGGCAGCATTGCCTAGTAGAAGGGAGAGAAGGATGCTCTTTGCTTATATACTGTCCCAAAGGTGCTTTTTTTTTTTTTCCCCAAGAGGCAACTTTTCTTTTGGAAACGTTTCGCTTCTCGTCCAAGAAGCTACTTCAACTCTGACAGGAGGAGGGTGGGGAGGAAAGGAAGGGTGTATATTTATTTATTTATCTATTTATTAACAGATAATCAGAGTTGGAAGGGACCTTGTAGGTCATCTAGTCCAACCCCCTGCCCAAGCAGGAGACCCTACATCATTTCTGATAAAGGGCAGCCCAATTCCTTCTTGAAGGTCTCAAGTGATGAAGCTCCCACAACTTCCGAAGGCAACTTCTGTTCCATGGGTTGATTGCTCTCCCTGTCAGAAAAATTCTCCTTATTTCCAGGTTGAATCTCTCCTTGTTCAGTTTCCATCCATTATTCTCTTCAGGTGGCTTGGAAAAATAGCTTGACCCCTTCCTCCTCTCTGGCAGCCCCTCAAATATTGGAAGACTGCTCTCCTGTCTCCCCTGGTCCTTCTCTTCCCTAGACTAGCCATGACCAGTTCCTGTAACCGTTCTTCATATGTTTTAGCCTTCAGTCACTCTGTCTCGCTCTCCCTCCCTCCCTCTTTCTTTCTTTCTTTCTTTCTTTCTTTCTTTCTTTCTTTCTTTCTTTCTTTCTTTCTTTCTTTCTTTCTTTCTTTCTTTCTTTCTTTCTTTCTTTCTTTCTTTCCTTCCTTCCTTCCTTCCTTCCTTCCTTTCTCTTTTTCTTTCCTTTTCTTTCTCTCCCTCTCCTTTCCAATATTGGAAGACTGCTCTCCTGTCTCCCTTGGTCCTTCTCCTCCCTAGACTAGCCAGGCCCAGTTCCTGCAACCCTTCTTCAGATGTTTTAGCCTTCAGTCACTCTGTCTTGCTCTCCCTCCCTCCCTCCTTTTTTCTTTCTTTCTTTCTTTCTTTCTTTCTTTCTTTCTTTCTTTCTTTCTTTCTTTCTTTCTTTCTTTCTTTCTTTCTTTCTTTCTTCTTCCTTCCTTCCTTCCTTCCTTTCTCTTTCTCTTTTTCTTTCCTTTTCTTTCTCTCCCTCTCCTTTCCAATATTGGAAGACTGCTCTCCTGTCTCCCCTGGTCCTTCTCTTCCCTAGACTAGCCAGGCCCAGTTCCTGCAACTGTCCATCGTATGTTTGAGCCTCCAGTCCCCTCATCATTGTGGTTGCTCTTCTCTGCACTCTTTCTAGAGCCTCAACATCTTTTTTTTATAGTGTGGTGACCAAAACTGGATGCATTATTCTGGTTGTGGTCTTATCAAGGCTTTATAGAGAGGTATTAATACCTGCTTGATCTTATTGGATTTATATTGCTGCCGGTTCGCTCATGGCAACTCCAGGTGGCTTACAAGGTATAAAACCACATTTAAAACAGTAAAAGAAGTAAGAAGAATCAGATAAATTAATATTAAATTCACCCATCCACCCACTCCAGCAACCACATACCACACAAGCCATTGGATGGGCTCCATCCGTGTTCCCCAGGCAGAACCAACTCTTCAGCGCCTTCTGGAAAAGTATTAGAAAGGGGAGGGATGATGTTCCAGGGAGAGAGGGAGTCACCACAGAGAAGGCCCTTCTTCTGGGTCCCACCAGGTATATCTCCCTCGGGGATGGGACCCACAGCATTCCCTGCCTCCCTGCTCTGATGGGTCGGGTAGATGTAACCGGTGAGAGACGGTCCCTCAAATAACCTGGTCCCAAGCCATGAAGGGCTTTAAAGGTGACAACCAGCACCTTGAATCTTGGGGACTGAATGAAAGGCTCACCCGATTTCTGTCTGCAAAGAATATACGTAAATTCTGTCTGCAAGGAGTATCAATCCTTCCCTTCCCCACCATCCAGTCAGAGCTGAAGAAGCTTCTCGGATGAGAGGCGGAACGTCTTCCAAAGGAAAAAAAACCAGGAAGTTCAGTTGCCTCTTACCTTTGGGTCTTACCTTGGTCTTTTCCCCTGGCATCTCCAGGTGGGCTCACTTCCGAGGTCTAGATGGCCCTGACTCTGTTACCCTCTTGCAAAATTCCATGGTTTGCATCCAACCTAGAACTAAGGAGAATTTTCCTGGCGGTGAGAACAATTAACCAGTGGAACAGCCTTGCCTTCGGAAGTTGTGAGTGCTTCATCACTGGAGGTTTTAGAAGAGATTGGCTATCCATTTGTCTGGAATGGGATAGGATCTCCTGTTTGAGCAGGGGGCTGGACTAGAGGACCTCCAAGGCCCCTTCCAACTCTGTTGTTCTGTTAAGGCCTGGTTGTCTTCCCAAATATATGGGCCAGGAGGCTGGGGTGAGCTCTAAGCTGACCCACTTGGATGCTCCTCGGATGTCGTGGCCATTGCTCTTGACTCTCCTTTTAATCTAATCTCCCAAGTCGGGCACAGAGTCCAGGATTTGACATGGGCAGCCTTTTATCCCTATTATTTTCAATGAAGATAAATAACAGGCCAATTCCCTTCAATTAGCAGCTAATGGGAGAAGCCGCAGCTGCCTTGTGAGGATCCTGTCTAACATCCACTTTAGGGATCTTTTTAATTTTTTTGTGGTTCCAGAGGCAAATGGAGTGGAGGAATTGCTTGAGCTGGGCGTCCCCAGAGAGCTTTTAGGTCAGGAACCCATTAAGCCACCCTGTGCTTTTAAGAAGATTGTTTTAAAATATTCAGATTTGCTGGGAGAAGCGAGGTCTTTGTCAAACGCTGTCCTCTCCCAAACCATCTCGAGGGGTGCATCTCTGTTTATTGGGATATTTTATTTGCCTTGCTCCTTCGGTGATGGTGGACAGCTTGCAAGCCACACACTTCATAAAAACGGCATTAACGCAAAGCCCCGGCTGTAAAAAGTGCCTTATTAGAGAGTTGTGAAAATAAATATGTGTTGAGTCCCTGCCTAAACCGTAATAAAGAGGGGACTTAACTTCAGCTCCAAAGGTACAATTTATTCCAGAAAAAGGACCCCATCTTTGAAACAGCTGTACAGGGAATTGATTTTAAAAAGCATTTGTGGAAGGACCAGCAAAACTTCTCCTGTCTGTTTGTTTTTTCCTTACTCCTAAAGCAGAGCAATATTCCTGTTTGGAAAACTTAGGGATGTTTGTGAGAGAGGAACTGAATAACACAGGTGCTTTTTTCAAGAGGCAACTGGACTTTCTGGTTTTTCTTTGAAGACTTCGCTTCTTCTCCGAGAAGCTTCTTCAGCTCTTTGGTTAATAACATTATTTTTTTTGAATAACACAAACATTTCTCTCTCTTTAACAGGTCCCTTTTTCAGCTTAGCCTCTCCAAACAGGGGGGATGAAATATAGTTAGCATTAAATTGTTGGAATGCAGGCTTTTAATTCAGGTTAAAATCAGGGACAGATATTTGTGTTTTTCGATACATGCTCACCAGCTTTCAAATGATGTAACGGAACAGGTTGATCTGCAAGGCTGCCTTTGTTTTTGGGAACACAGAGGTTATTGTGCGGTGAGGCCGAGAACAAATCTTCCATTTTGTCATCTCAAATGGTACCATCTGTTTACACGCGCACACACACACATACATACACACGCACGCACTTTCCTTTGTTCCGAGGTCTTAAGAGGGAATCCAGGTCAGTTCCAAAATGGGATGACTCTATTTTAATCAGTTAAATTGGCTTTTTCCTATCCCCTTTTAAAATGATTTAAGCCCAGCTTTGTGCTGCCGTGTGTTTCCATCATTTCCAGATAGAGCAGGAGTGTCCATCCTGGGCGATTTCAAAGACTTGTGGACTTCAGCTCCCAGAATTCCCCACTTGGCCTGGGGGAATCCTGGGAGCTGAAGTCCACAAGTCTTTAAAATCGCCCAGGATGGACACCCCTGAGCTAAAGAATCAATAGAGAGCAGTGTCTTATAACAACAAAAATATCAAGAATACAGTTTCTCCGACAGATGCATTAATTTCATCCTCGTTTAGCGGTCACAAATGGTACCGGTGACTCGGTCCTTAAGCGAAGTGGTCACTATGTAGAACCACAACTGGGCTTACGGTCTTAGCTCTGCTTTGCAAAAGTCACGAACGTGAGGATTGATTACAAAGTTAGTTTTTCACCGTCCTGGTCACTTAACAAATTGTCGCTAAATGAGGACTACCGGTAATAATTTTCGGAAGCCCAAGAAAAAGAACTGCTCGACAGGAAAAACAGCTGGAAAGCTTGAAATGTTGACTAGAAGTTTGTTTGCAATTGGTGGTTTCTATTTTCACAGTCAAGGAACACTGTCCCAGTTGGGTTTGGGGGGTTTTTTGGACGGTGAAGGAGGAAATGCCATTTACCTCTTTAGGAATGAAGAAAAATTAGTGATTGCCTGATTCCAAAGGCCTTTTTAATAACTTTAATGCAGTCTAAATGTAACGGGCAATTGCAGGGTTGTTGTTGTTTTTAGCTGTGATTCACCTGTCTCTTCTGTGTGTGGTTAATTGTGGGGTTTTTTTCCCCCTTTGTAGCCTTCGCTTTGCTAAGTTATTGGGCACTACAGTAATCCTCGACTTATGACCACCATTAAACCCCAAAATTTATGTGGCTAAGGGAGACGATTTGTTAAATCAGTTTTGACCCATTTTTACGACTTTTCTTGCCATGGTTGTTAAGTGTGAAGAGTGGTCCTAAGTGACTGTTTTCAGTGCCGTCGTAAACGTCGAACAGACAGTGAACTGTTGTAAGTTGGGGATTCCTTGTATTTAACACCCCCTCCTTCACGGTGGAGAGTCCCGGGCCTGTTCTCCTCCAGAAGTAGGGAAACAAAGTAGAATGTGTTAATCCATTGTGGATTTATTTAGAACAGGCTGGGATTGCGGAGAACAAATAGGCAATTGTGGTTGTGACCACCAGAGGGCATCTGGAGTGTGGGAGAAAATTGCTTCTTGCACGCTACAACTCCCAACTCCGTTAGGCAAATGGAGGCAGGAAAAAAGAAAGACACACACACACACACACACACACACACACACACACACACGCCCAGAGGTGGGATTCAGTTTTTTTAACAACCAGTTCTGTGGGCGTGGCTTAGTTGGTGGGCATGGCTTGCTGATCATGTGACTGGGTGGGCGTGGCCAACTCGACATCGCTCACATCAAGGGGCGCTTCTCCTCGCCTGGCCTCTCGTGACTGTGGGGATGCTGCAACGTTCGTAAGTGTGAGAAATGGTCATAAGTCACTTTTTTTCAGTGCCATTGTAACTTTGAATGGTCACCAGTTTTAGACCAAAACTCAAAAAGGGTATGTAAACTCACGTTTGAATGTCAATCTTGCTAGCTAGCCAAGGAGCCTTGCTGAATGTCATTCATCTTGGTTGCTTGTCATTAAAAGCTTCTTTCTGGCAGCTGTGCTTCATTATTCAATTATTTCTTCAAAGTGCTAACTCCCAACAGGGAAGTATTGCCTCCCAACAGCGGTGTAAAAAGCTTAAAACAACCCTTCTCCTTTAAGAAAGTACCAGCAAAGAAAAAAGAAAACTCCTTTGGAGACAAGTGAGTCTAGACATACTACCAAGAATGCAAGAAGGGTGGGAAAAAAACAAAAGGAGATTTCTTCCAACAACCGGTTCTCCGAGCTGCTTAGAAAGTTAACAGCCGGTTCTAGCGAATAGGTGAGAACCTGTAGAATCCCACCCCTGCCCACACCCATTCATATGAATCAGAGTTAATATATGCAACTCACAACCCCAAGGAAAGGGAAGTCTTCTTAGAGGGACTAGATCTAGTTGTGGGTTTTGAAATGGAGCTTCTGGGCTCAGGGGCAGTATACCTTTTTATCTTCCGTGCTCGGAGACACAACAGAGAATAGTCCTGAACCATCTGCTTTTCCCCTTGCTGGCTTGAATTATTCACCTCTCTTTGCTTGGCTATCTGTCCCTTCCTTCAGTTTTCACAAAAGAGGAAGAAAATACATGAAGTTTAGGTTAAATTTGTCTGTTATGTCTTCAGATCTCAGAATATCATCATCTTTTAACGACCCCTTGCAGGGTGGAGAGTCTGGGCAACTGAATGGAAACTAGCAGAGTGTTTTACTGGCTGGATGCCTTTCCTGTCACCAATGTGGAGTTCTATTCAGCAGATAATATTCTCATTGTGCCCAGAGAGAGAGAGAGAGAAATGCCTGCCTCTACCTAGGATCGAACTCACAGCCTCCTGATCGGCAGGCGAGAGTTCCACCTCTAGGCCACCGTACCACTCCTTCAGATCTTAAAATATACCCTGAAAAAAAAAAAGATCCTTCTTTATTAGCTTTTCAATGCCCAGTGGACGGATTTCTTGAAAACTAGGATGCAGGATGCAGGCAGCCGGATTTCTTGAAAATGTTCTTTCATCATCTTAGGTCAGGGGTCTCCGACCTGTGGACCGCCCCTCACTCTTGGGCCGTGGCCTATTTGCAACTGGGCCCCATGAGTGATGGGTCTGTGCACGCAGCCCCACTGCAGAGGTGTTTAATTCAGCCGGTTCTGACCAGTTCTGGAGAACCGGTAGTGGACATCTTGAGTAGTTCGGAGAACCGGCCAATCCCACCTCGGATTGGAGATTTTGCAGTCTCCTTCCCCTGCCACGCCCACAGAACCGGTAGTAAAAAAATTGAATCCCACCCCTGCGCCCACTGGACTAAGTTCTCAGGGTTGGGAAGCTTTGCAGAGGGAGACATGTTACCCCCACCCTGCCCAACAATCTGGGTCCTCATTTTACCCACCTCGGAAGGACGTAAGGCTGAGTCCATCTTCTTCAACCCATCTTGCAGGCAAAAGAAAGAAAGAAAGAGGAACTGGAGAAAATGCCTCCTCCTTTGCAGGAGGAAAAGCTAGCACTTTTCAAGGAAAACTTTTCTCCCTTGCAATGACCACACAACGGTTTTGTTTTCAATGCAGAGCCTGCCTGACTAACTATTTTAGTCCAGAGGCCAGGAGGCTCACCAAATTCCTTCTTCTCCCCTATCCCAGCTGTTGCCTCCATTTGCATGGGTCAGCCTCTCCTTTCAAAGAGGATGGAGGCATGCAAAGGATAAAGGCATAGATGCCTCTTCTTTGACCCAGCAGGAGGACAGACTGAGACGGGGAGGGAGAGGGGAGGGAAGGAAAGCACATTCCAGTCTGCTGTCCTGGCTTTGCACCATTTCTGGTTTGCAAATGTATTGTTTGCCGCTTTCATTCTTTTCCTCTCTCTCTCTCCCTCCCTCCTCCCCCTTTCCTTTCCTTTCAATTCTTCTTTTTATCTTCTTTTCTTTCTCCTTCTCCTTCTCCTTCTCCTTCTCCTTCTCCTTCTCCTTCTCCTTCTCCTTCTCCTTCTTCTTCTTCTTCTTCTTCTTCTTCTTCTTCTTCTTCTTCTTCTTCTTCTTCTTCTTCTCCTTCTCCTTCTTCTTCTTTTTTTTTTCTTCCTCCTCCTCCTCCTCCTCCTCCTTTTCTTCTTTCTCCTCCTCCTCCTCCCTCCTCCTCCCTCCTGGGGTGAACCCAAAGGCTGGGAAATGTAAAGCTTTTGGATTAGACCCAGCGTTTCCAAGAGAAAGCGACTTATTTGAAGAATTGAGCTTCTGTTTACAGTCTTCCCTTTTGGATCTTGGGGTAATGTTTCTCCCGAGAAGCCCTTTCCAAACATTTTTCTGGATTATTATTAAGGATAACTTCTTTCTGTTCCAGGTTTGGATTGATGGGGGTAAAGCGAGGTTTGTGGTCAAAAAACACCAAATCTCTTCCAAATCTCTTTTAGAAGTTCTGCTGAACCATCTCCTCCTCCTCTCCTCTTCCTGGATTAATTTCCCATAATGCCCCAGAGCAATGCATTGCACACTCATCCACACCCAGTAGAGGAAAACAACAGGGGAAGTATTAGAACTTGTATTTCAGGGATAATAATAATAATAACAATAATAATAATAGTAATAATAGTAATAATAAAAATAATTGTAGACACAAAGTATCGGGACTTACAAATTGAAGTTAAGCGACTTTGGAAAAAGAAATTGTGTGTTATCCCAATTGTAATTGGAGCCCTTGAAGCTATACCTAAAGGGCTGCCTCGCTATTTGGAAATCCTGAATTTATCACATTTGAATACCCTGATTCTACAAAAAGCCACCCTACTTGGAACAGCTTATATCCTCCGACACCACCTGAACAGTTCCTAGGTCCTTGGTTAGGACTCAAGCTGTTGAAGACTGTGAATCTCACTAAAGATAATAATAACCAATAATAATAATAATAATAATAATAGGGTTTAAATATCTTCAACAAGAGCCATTTCCAGGGGCCTCAGCCAGATGAGAAATAACGGGCAATTAGAAGGAGAAAATGAGGCTGCTTCCTCTGGCTTGTTTTATACAATTGTATAATATAATTATGGAAGGGGCCACAAGGCCATCGAGCAGGGGAATCAATTCAACCCTAAAAGCCTCCAGAGATGGCAAACCCACTTTCTCTGTACAGGGACAGTTCTTCTTCCCTTGGTCGTCTCTTTCTGTTTCCTCTGTTTTTGTTCTGTTCGGAATACACATAGCAACTTCTTCAGCATCACAGCCTTGGAATTGGAAAAGAGGCTTGGGTTGGCTGTTGGATTCTCGCTGACATCCGGAGCATCCCAAATTCCATCTGAAATTGGGGAAAACAGGGAATCCCACAATCTTCCCAAAGCCCTGGGAATCTGGAATTCACAGCCAGCCTCTGGGTGCAGAACGACTTCAGCTGGTTTCTTCTTCTGAAGGCATCTCAGGATAACTTTCCAGGTCCCATCATCACACCTCTCGGGTCTCATCAGAAACGCGTAGCTGTGGTTCCCTGTCCAACGGCTTTCGGGAAGCGGAGGAATCTGGAGGAATGTGGGTCAAAAGAAAAGCTTTTGAGCTATTGGTCTTTTTAAGAGGGAAGGAGGAGGATTTGGAAGGGCAGCCGTTCTTCCCTGGACTTCTGCGTGCAGGAATTTTTAAAAAAAGTCCCAATTGATCCAGACAAATTAATCCATCTCTCCTTTTCTCCCCACCCCCCCACCCCAACTCCCCCCGGAGTAGCCAAGACAATTTCTCTCGGAATCCCACCAACTTCAACCTTATAAAGCGGGAACCCAGTTTCTACTTCCCTTGGGTATTTTGACCCCGTTTGACTTCTTCACTCACCGCCTCGAATCTCGGCTCCAGAAAGAAAATGCCATTTAAAAAAAAAGGGGGGGGGATGTAAAAACTGCCTTGTCTCTCCTGCCCACCCTCTCACCCCCAACACAGCTTGGACCTTGGGGTAGCTCCGTCCAGTGCCACTTCTCTATCACGCCACTGTCTCCTTCCTTCCTTCCTTCCTTCCTTCCTTCCTTCTTTCCTTCCTTATCAGTTGCTCGGATGATGCATCTGTGTTTGCAAAGAGGACCTATCACTGTGTGCCGCTGAGAGGCAGAGATCGGAGGAGTGGAGAGAGAGAGAGAGAGAGAGAGAGAGAGAGAGAAGGAAGGAGAGAAACACATAATGAATTTTGACACTGTCTCCTCCGCCCCTTTCAACATCTTGAGTTCGCAAATGAGACGCCGGGGTTGGGGAGGGCGGTGGGTGGGTGGGTGGGTTGGGGAGGGAGGGGAGGGGAGGGGATGAGCTCTCTCCGCTGCCTTCCAGGGAAACAGGAACAAGTGAATGGAGCATTCCTGCCCAGCCCTCCCTTCTCCTCGCTTCTCGAAACGCTGACAGGTGTCCACCTGCTCCGATCTGCCTTTGAAAAAAAAGGTGGCACACCTCTGGATTCGGACACCGGTTGGCCTGAAGGACGGGCTCCCACCCACTCCTGGAGAACCAGCCTTCCCTGGCTGCCTTCTCCCCTTTGTTGTTTTACAGCTTCCCCCCAACCCGGGCCACGGTGTGCTTAGGCTGGGCGGGAGAAGACCTCGTATTGGCGAGCCTCTCCCCTTCCCTTCCTCTCCATCCATCCATCCCTCGCTCGGCTGGCGCCTTCTCCTTCCGCCGCCTTCTCCGGCTGCAGCCGAACATTTCACGCGGCGGTAGGGTTTGCCGCGAAGAAGGATGTCTCTTCGGGGAAGGCTGGCTGTTTGCAGAGGGACGGCTCGCGCTGGGTAAGAAGGGCGAAGAGACTCAGGGGCACTGCTGGAAGATGCTGCCCTTCTCTTATTGTTCCTGTGTTTGCTGACTTCTCGCCCCACCACCCCACGTGTGGGGGGGGGTAGGAAACTTGGGTCTCTCTTGCACACCCCGCTGGCGGTTGCTTTCGGAGGCTGCTTCCCCCAAACCGACTCCGTGGACGCCTTCACCCCAGCCCCATCTGGCTTTTTTTTTTTTATAACCCCCTTAATTCCAGCTGGCCATCCCCGAGGAGGGGGCGCCTAAAAGGAGACATCGACGGTCCTACGTCCCATCGGATGCAGAGGCGCTTGGAACGGCAACCGAGAACGGAAAGAGGCTTATCGCCAGCTGCTCTCGAGGAAAACCAGCCACCCCCAACCACCCCCCTTGCTTTGCTATCCCGTGGAAAGAGGCAGTCGGGGGTGGGAGGAGGGCTGCTGCCTGGCCTCCTAACTCGGCTCCATCTCCCAGGCGGCCCCGAAACATCCGCTTAGCTTTCTGGGTTTACTTTAGAGGTGGCCCCGGCGGTTTCTCCTGCTCCTCCTCCTCCTCCTCGCCCAGTTTGTCTTTTTTTTCCCTCTCCCATCATCCGAGAGTCTCCCCCGTGGTTTAAACAGCTGGAAGGAGGAGGAATGCGTTGTAACACGAGGACTGCACTAAGTTGATGGTTTAATCAAGAGAGAAACGCCTTTGGAGAACTTCTGAAGACTCAATTATAACGTGCTTCGGTTGCTTCCGTCTCGGCTTCTGCTTCTCCTGGAAAGCGACCCCGTCTTCCTTCCTTCCTTCCTTCCTTCCTTCCTTCCTTCCTTCCTTCCTTCCTTCCTTCCCCTCGCATTTGTGCCTCATCTGCTTTCCTTCCTTCCTTCCTTCCTTCCTTCCTTCCTTCCTTCCTTCCTTCCTTCCTTCCTTCCTTCCTGGGGTGAAGTGGACCTCCAAACAATCATTATCCAGCCCCCTCCTCTCTTTTCTCTCTCTCTTTCTCTCTCCCTTCCCTCCCGGCACAAAACCTGCTTTGAGTGGAGTTTTTGCATCAGGAGTTGTCTCTTTTCTCCAATATGGGGGTGCCTTGGAACCTCGCACGTCAGGCTTTTGTTTCCTGGAGCTAAAAGCAGCCTCTTGGTCCTCGGGACAAGCATCTGGGGTGACCCTGGGGATCCACCTGAAGGGGTCCGTTCTCCCCCCCCCCCCCCCCCGAGCCCTCTGGCTTCTCTCTCACTTTGGATTACAGCCTCAAGATGGCCTTTGGGCTTTCCTTTTGGACGCTAAGAGCATCGTAAGCCGAAGAAGGATGGAAGTGGCCGAAACTACTTAGCTAAAGGACCGTCTTGAAGGAGGGCAGCTGAAGGGGGTTATTGTGGGGAGGGGGCCCTGTGGAATCGCTGCCCTGGATCTACCAGGGAGGGCCTGGAGCCCCGTCCGTGGCATGACCGCCTGCCAGTATCCTGTGGGGCCGGGCCACGACCGAGACCGGATGTACCAGCACAAAGTCTCCTTGGTGGTCCGCTACTTCATGATCCCCTGTAACATCTGCCTCATTCTCCTAGCCACATCCACGCTGGGATTTGCCGTCCTGCTTTTCCTCAACAATTGTAGGTGTCCCTCCAACCCCCACCCCCTTAACCTCGGCATCTCGCGTGGCGTGGGGAGGGGAGGAGCTGAACCGAAGCAGGGAAGGAAGGGGGGGGGCAGGGTGCTTTTTCAGCAGTAACTCCCCCCCACCTCTTTGGAAGGGGAGTTGTTGGGGGGGGAGGGGTTGCATCGCAGGGGTCTTGGTCTCTTTTTTAATGGGTGTGATTCCTCTGATCCATAAAAGCCCAGGTGAGCCGTCTTTGCCCTCTGGATTGATGGGACCTGGCCAAACCCTGAACCTTTCCCCCCAAAATTAACGTTTGAGTTGCAGCACAAGTTCCATGACCGGGAGCTCAATGTGAGGAGCTGGGCAGTCACACGCCTGGGTTGTGGCTTTGTGTCGAAGGAAGCAACAACCTGCCTTGGCCGTAAAACTTTGCATATTAATCTGGCAGCTGGAAGAGAGAGAGAGGGGCCTTTCCTGTCTTACTTCTTGGGGAGCTTTCCAGCTACCCGAGGCTGGCTGGGTGCTGCTGCTGGCCCTTTGATCTATGCCAAGATGGCTGATCAGATGAGGCTCTTATCCTCCCCAGATAATTGGGGAGGGTGGCTGGGCTTCTGCTAGGCAGGTAAACATTTTTCCTGTCGTGGAGAAGCCAAAAAAACGTGTTTCCACAGCCTGCTTTCATCTCTCCCAAGAGGAGAGGATTATGCTGATGTGTTTTAAATGAAAGTACAACACACACACACACACACACAAACACACTTGAACCTGGTGTTCAGCTGCAGAGTCTGTGTTATTGGGCAGAGTCCCCTGCCCTGGGTAGGCTGAGATGGGACATGGTGTGGCTAGCTTCAGTTGCCTTCTCCAAAATCAATCTCCCTCCCTCCCTCCCTCCCTCTCCCTCCCTCTCATCTTATCTATCATCTTTCCTTCTCTTTCTCTCCTCTTTCCTTCTCTCTATCCTGTTTCTTTCCTTCTCTCTCTTCCTCTCCCACCCTCCCTCTCATCTATCTTTCCTTCTCTTTCTCTCCTCTTTCCTTCTGTCTATCCTGTTTCTTTCCTTCTCTCTCTTCCTCTCCCACCCTCCCTCTCATCTATCATCTTTCCTTCTCTTTCTCTCCTCTTTCCTTCTCTCTCTCTCTCTCTCTCCTCCCCCCCTCCCGCTCTGGTCTACTTTTAGCATCTCTGAGCCATTTGGCTGAGCCGTTTTTTGAGCAGGCTGAATCATTGGCGTAAACCCACAGGAAGTCTCCGCTAGAAACAAAGCCTCCCTATGCAGTGGCAGCATACCGTTTTGCGGGCTGTGAAAAGGTTTTGTGACCTGCTTGGCAGGGGCTCCCAGCGGGCATCTAAGTGGCCAGCTCAAAACGAAGGGCGGGGCACGTCTTTCGTTTGCGAGACGTCTCGAAATCAGACTTGAGAAGGAGATGCCTGCAGCTCGAAGCCTGCGTGGGCCAAGGCTGTGGAAGGACTTCTGAGTCTTTCAGGACCATCTGTTGCTTGACTAAAGAGTCCTGTGAGACTCCAAACTCCTCCACCCCCACCTAGTTCCTCGTAAGGATGCACCGCCCCGCCCCCTGCAATCGACGGAGTCTTCCACGCTTGTTGCTCAGGACTTGTGAAGGTCCCAAAAACTCTTGTTATGTGTGTAGCAACCGAGGTGGGCGGCCGAGACAACGTGGAGCCATAAAAAAAACACGGCACAGGCGGGGAAAAAAAATGCCTTCCTTCTTAGTCACGCCTCCCAAAATAGTTTTGGGTAAATGAGAAACAAAACCCCTCTGCAGCCGAGCTCTCTCAGTGGGAGCGGGCTCGTGAGTAACATGTAGTTCAGCCTTCCTTCTGAATTGCCCCGTAAAGGAAGCGTACTTGATCGTTTGCTCCAAAAACAGGAGCCATTGGAAGGGCACTGAAAAGGAAGAAGGGGGGGGGGAAAGGGGCTCTCTTTTTTCTATTTGAGCTTTGCAAATTCTAGGACAGGGACGTGGTGATCTTGCCGAGATCTCCCGAATCGGGGGATCCAGCAGCGTGCAAAGGAGAAAATAAACAAAATATAACAAGTGCATGGATATGCTAAAGGTTGTCCCTCGTGGCCGCCACAGCAACTTTGTGCAAGGCCAACTGACTTGACTTGGGCGAGGCTTACGTGTGGCCACCTTGCAAAAAAAAATATTTTTTGGGTCCTTCGGCTGCAAAAATCGTCTTGCCACACCCCATCCCTGCTCCAATTCCCAACCATTATGCATATCCAAACCACTAAATTCATTGGCTAGGCTTTAGATCCTGTTTACGTGGGGTTGTCCAGCTCCCCACCCCACTTTAGGGGCTTCGTTGGAGGAAATCACTTCAGAACCATTGCAAGAAAAAAAGTAAAACTTTCCTTGAGCCAAACCAGACCTCCTGATGGTTTTCTTGGCTGCATCAAGTTGGTTTTTCCTCACCAACAGTCAAAGGGATTTGCTGCTACCTCCTTGTTTCTTTGCTTCTGAGCTTCCCAGTTTTCCACTCGCAGCCCCAGTAGCCTCCCATTCAAGGACTGGGCAATGTTGATGAGCCTTGGGTGATCCTTCGAGGTTGGTCGGAATCAATGGTGGGATTCAAAGTTTGTTACCACTGGTTCTGTGGGCGTGGCTTGGCTTGGTGGGCGTGGCAGGGGAAGGATACTGCAAAATCCCCCTTCCCTCCTCACCCTCCTAACCTGCTTTCCAGCTCCGTTCTCCTGTGCAGGGCAACCAAAGAAGACCCAGGCGATCAGGTGGCACTCGATAGGGGGCAGAGAATAGATGGGGTTGGCGGGGCCAGTCAGAGGTGGCATTGGCCAATTCTCCAAACTACTCAAAATTTCCGCTACCGGTTCTCCAGAACCGGTCAGAACCGGCTGAAGACCACCTCTGGTCAGAATTCTCCACCATTCGTACCATTGGCTGCCCACGTCACTGGGTTGTTATTTCACGTCGTGTTAGATAAATGTAAGAGAAGAAGAACCCTTTCAATGATTAGAGCTCCATGTTTCCTTGTGCTGGAGTTGAATTCTGAACCGTATCACAGGGACTCTATCCTTTCCACCCAGAGTTTCCATTTCTGCCATCCAGAGACCTGTTTCCCACTGGGTTCTTTTGTTTGTCCGAAGGGTGATTCAGATTTTGCTTGCCTAGGTTTGTCCGTGGTTTATTTATTTCCATTTGTTAGCTCGCCCAACTTCCGTGGGCTCTTGTGCATCTCTTTTCCTTTGGCTTTTGAAACCTTTCGTGTTGCGCCCTGGGTCGCCGACCGAATGAAAGCCGTCTCCATCTGAACCCGGTTTGCCAATCCGCAAAACTGGGTTTGATGGATCACTACCCTGGGAGGGGCGCTAGCTAATAAATAGTTTGATTTGCTGGGTGCAGCTGGGGTCAGAAAGGAGCTTAATGAATTGACTTGCTCCCAGCAGCTGTGGGCTGGGGTCCCTGACCTCTGCTTGTGTAGGAAAAGATGTATTTTATTAACTAACCTGAAATCCATGTGTCTCCTTTGACTTGACAATTGACGAGACCTTCAGATCAAAGAAATGATAATAATAGAACAACTAAATAGAACAACTATAGGACTCGATAGGTAGACAAAAATGCCAAACCCAGTCTGAACATCTGATAATAATAATAATAATAATAATAATAATAATAATAATAATAATAATAATAATAATAGAACGACTATGGCCAAGGCAAGCAAGGGTAGTACCAATAGTAATAGGAGCCTTGGGTGCAGTCCCAAAGCAACTGGAGCACCACTTGAATACCATAGGCATTGACACATTTGCCAATTGCAGAAGGCAGCTTGACTTGGAACAGCTTCCATCCTGCGGCAATATCCGTAACACCACCAAACATCCAGATTTGCCTATCCCAGGTCCTTGGGAAGGACTCGATAGGTAGACAAAAATGCCAACCTCCAGTCTCAACATCTGGCTGGCTGTGCAATGAATAATAATGATAATAAGCTGATTCTAGAGGAATGTCTCTCTATGAATTCCTGTTCTTGGTGTCCTTCCTTCTGGGAAGGCATTAATTCCAGACCGCCTTTGCCTGGGCAGGAAAGAGGGAATGTAATTCTATAAATGCAGCTCAGGATGAACATCTGTTTCAAATTCATCCTAGCCAGTTGTCTACCTCCCCCAAACAAACCCTGTTTGGAAGCAGGGAAGACCCAGAAGAGTTAGTTACTCATCCAGGGAAGCAAGAAGCAGCCTCATTTGGGGAGAAGGAAGGGTGTGCGTTGAAGCAGTTTTTAAAACTCACTCTGAGGTCTTCAGAGGCCAATTGTATGAAGGGCTTATCATTTATAATTCTCAGTTCTTTGTAAACAAGAGGGAGGAAAAATACAGTTTAGGGGCTACAAATGTTTTCTGATATTTATGTCTTCATTTTTTTTCCCCTTTTGTTTTGTAGATAAACCGGTGAACTACTTCCCGCAGGCAGTGCCCCAAGATGGTAAGTTGTGAAAAATTCAGATCTGGCTTTTCTCCTTCCGTGAAGGCTAAGAAATTTCGAAGAGTAGCAGCTCTCTTTAACCCTCTTTACCCGGTAATCTGTTTCCACGGACACTTTCTAAATACAGAAGTGTAATTTCAATTTAATTTTACAACGGGTTTCCCCCCCGCCCCCCCCCGCAAACACAAAGGAAAACAAGAAGAAAAAGACGAATAACAAATAAGCAATCTTCCTTATTTTCCGCGATTGGGTTCCCCTTGCCCGGAACCTTGGTGCCAACATGTCATAGAAATTCATAGATGTCTATAATTCTGTCTAATTCTGCCACCCCAGAGATTAATTATTTCCCCTAATTGCAATCTCGCAGAAAGTATGCAAATAATCCCTTGATTCAGATTGCTATAGGACCATGGTGGCGAACCTGTGGCGCGCAGAGCCATTTGTGCCGGCGTGCGAGCTGCAGGCAAACTTACCTCACTGCGCATGTGTGTGCCTCACAGCTGATTTTCAGCGGGTTTGAGGCCTTTTTCGGCCTCCCAAAGGCTTGAGGAAGGCTTCTGCAGGCTTTGCAGGCCAAAAACTAGCCCCGTTTCATCACTTCCTGTTTTTCTGAAAATCCTGGAAGTGACAAAACGGGCCTAGTTTTCAGCCTGCAAAGCCTGCAGAAGCCTTCCTCAAGCACCTGGGAAGCTGAAAAAGGCCTCAAACCCGCCAAAAATCAGCTGTGAGGCGCAGTGCAGGTAAGGGGGCGGCGGGGGTGGGTGCGTAGGGATCTATCACTCCCTCCTTCCCTCCCTCCATCTCTCTCTCTTTAGTCTCTCTCTCTTTCTCTCTTTTCTCTTTCTCGCTCTCTTTCTCTCTCTAACTACGCTTATTACCAATCTCTTCTAATATTTTCCAATATCCCCTTTTCTCTTCTAATATCCCCTTAAAAGTAAAACCTCCCTAGTCCAAGTGTGGTTGCTGGAGATGCGTAATCCCCAAATAATTCCGCTCATGGCTGTCGAGGCAGCCCACAAATGCAGACTATATATTTCATTTGAATTCACTGCGGTATGCGAGTAAACCCACCCGGAGTGCGGATAATGGGCCTGTGGCTTGCATCCATTCAGCTTTTCTTTCGATCGTGAGATATATCCGTAGCTCTAGACAATTGCTTTCAGATGCTCATGGCAAGGAATTGCCAGTGGCTTCCTCCCATGAAAGGTAATCAGCGTCGTTTCTTCGAGACCCCCTCCTCAAATCGTCTCTGTCTCGGGGGGGGGGGGGCGGCGGGGGGCTTTGCCAGGAGAAAGTGTGGAAGTTTCGACACCCTGATGATTAAAACAAAACAAAAAAGCAGGTGGAGAAGGAACTTGGTACCGAGCAACTTCGAAGACCATAATGATCTTGAGAAGAATTCACAGGCAGCTCATTCCCCCCCTTCCCCTCTAGAGGAAGGTTTCTATTTTTAAGTCTAGCATCTCCTGGTGGTCCCCTATCCATGACACCAGGTGGATTGCAATTCTTGGGAGGATAAACAGCCTAATTACTCCCCCCCAAAGCTCAGCATGGAGCACTCAAGTTCCCTTCCAAAATCAAACCGCAGTATCTTTCTTTTTTTTTTTTTTTGAGACTCTGCTTCTGTGATTTTCATTCTAGATGATCTTTGAGGGGGGGCAAGGGGGGGGCACTTGATCCAAATTCTGAGCAAAGTCGAATGGGTTTGGCGAGAGTTTCCCTCAGATCTCGAGAAGGTTTGGTTTAGCAAAGGCTTATCCTTATTCTTTGCGGGAGTTTCGCGACACGGAAAACTCTCCTCCTCTGACCACTCCGGATTGGCAAAGTCTTGCAGGCTAAAACCGGCCCCCCTCCAGACCTGGCATGGCTTGCTGGCCATCCTCGTCTCCTCCCCGAGGCAATAAACAGGACATTTATTTAATTACACTAATTATTTCTCTCCCATCCATCACGACAATGGCCCTCCGGAAGAGAACTGACATATCTTTCTACATCTCTTAATAAAGACTAAGGTTCAGGCGGGGAAGGGGGCTTGGGAGAAGTTAGGGACGGGCGCGTGGAAAACAGAGGTTTTGCTGGCTCTCAAAGCATCTTTTATTTTATTTTATTTCTTTTTTTATTCGTTTATTTTGCAGTAGAAATAAGAATAAACATAAGTTTAAATACAAGAAATAGGAACTAATAATTGGGGACAATAGGACAGGGACGGTAGGCGCGATGGTGCGCTTATGCACACTCCTTACAGACCTCTTAGGAATGGGGTGAGGTCCATAGAGGTTAGTTTGAGGGTAAAGGAGTGGCGGTTAGAGCAGGTCACAACTGAATCAGGTAGTGAGTTCCAGACATTGACCACTCTGTGGCTGAAATCGTACTTCCTGCAATCGAGTTTGGAGTGGGTTACATTTAGTTTATATCTGTTGTGCGCTCTTGTCTTGGTGCCGTTAAAGCTGAAATATTCATTAAATTCATTTATCCTCTACTTAATAGAATACTCTGTGCGTGTGTGTGTTCCCCCAAGCAGGTAAAATAAAGGGAGCAGGGAAAAACAACTTTACTTGTGTTTTTCTTCTCCCATTTCAAAAACCCTTTGCTGTCAAGCCAGTTTTAAGGAGCAGCAATTAACGATTTGCCAGCTCTCCTCTCTGCTTTGTTGGAGATTAACCCCCCCCCAAAAAAAAAGTGATTGATCTATCATTGGGCATCGAGTTTACAAATATAAGGAGGATGTTGGTGTCCTCGCAGGTGCTGTGAAATTTTAAGCAAGCCCGCTTCACCATATGACACGTTGCATGAAAAGAGATCGTTGGGGTGTTTTCTTCCAAGAAACAACGGTAGGAGGTTTGGGTTCCATCCTTCTTGTTGCTTGAAGGGGGGGTAGCCAGCAAGTAGCAAGTTGCAGAAAATGGGATTTTGACCTTAAGTGTTAGTTGTGGGTCTCCATCTTTCCATCCTTTCTTGGAAGGATGTTCTCTGAACGATTGCGTTACAGAAAGTTGGCAAGAAGAGGTTTGGGTGAACAAGGATCACGGGAATGTTTGAAGTTTGGAAAGCTGGATTGAGTAGTGAATAGATTTGCTGTTTGGGATGGTGTTTATTTCTATTAATTTATCAAATTTCTCTACCGTCTATCCCAGGGGTGCCAAACTCGATTTCATTAAGGGCTGCATCAGGTTTGTGTTTGATCTCAGGGGTGGCCGGAGTGGGCATGGCCAACTCGACATCACTTGTGTCGGGGGCACCTGTGGTGGCCAAGGACTTCCTTCAGACCCTCCCTCTCATTATAATTTTCCTCCCTCCCTTCCTTCCTTCCTTCCTTCCTTCCTTCCTTCCTTCCTTCCTATCTTCCTTCCTTCCGTCATGGTTCCATTTCTCCTATCCAAGCATCATGAGCTGAGAGTGGGATGGTTGACTCCCTTCCTTCCTTCCTTCCTTCCTTCCTTCCTTCCTTCCTTCCTTCCTTCCTTCCTTCCTTCCTTCCTTCCTTCCTTCCTTCTTTCCTTTTCCTTCCTTCTCTCCTTCCTTTTCCTTCCTTCCTTCCGTCCATCCGTCATGGCTGCATCTTTCCTATCCAAGTGTCATGAGCTGAGAGTGGGGTGGTTGATTCCCTTCCTTCCTTCCTTCCTTCCTTCCTTCCTTCCTTCCTTCCTTCCTTCCTTCCTTCCTTCCTTCCTTCCTTCCTTCCTTCCTTCCTTCCTTCCTTCCTTCCTTCCTCAGACCCCCAGAGCTCCATTTTCACTGGCAGAGCACCCCCAGATCTGGCATGCGGGCCTTGGGTTTGACACCCCTGGTCTATCCTATTCGCATGTCTCCGATGAAACAGTAACAAGATATTAAAAGCTAGAGTTTAAGAAAGCCAAAGTTAAAAACCAGATTTGGGGATAATTGCAACGGACAAAGGCAGAGGGGGCAGCTTCAGCCTACCAACCACCCCTCGGGCTGGGCTCTGCCAACTGGCCAGGGGTTTGGGGGGGGTGTAATCTCCTCCCAGACCCCTGGCCAGTTGGCAGAGCCCAGCCCTTAATGCTCTTCCAGAAGAGTGATGGGGCCAATGGGGGGAGGGGAAGGTTTTGGGGCTCCGTCCAGTGGTGGGATTCAAATTTTTTTACTATCGTTTCTGTGGGCATGGCTCGGTGGGCATGGCAGGGGGAGGATACTGCAAAATCCCCCCTAACCTGCTTTCCAGCTCCGTTCTCCTGTGCAGGGCAACCAAAGAAAGACCCAGCCAATCAGCTGAGACTCAATGGGAGGCAGAGAAGAGATGGGGGCCAGTCAGAGGCGGCATTGGCTGGTTCTCCAAACTACTCAAAATTTCCACTGCCGGTTCTCCAGAACCGGTCCGAACCGGCTGAATACCCACCTCTGCCTCCTACGCACCAAGCACCGTTAACGAAACTGAGTTTGTTGAGTTTTATTTTATTTTTTTTTGAACTGGTTTTTAGGGAAGATGGATCAGGATTTGCAGGGTGGATGGGAGGGGTGCCCTGAGCTTCAAACAGCTTTGGCCTTTTCATCCTCTCCAACTTGGCACGCGCCCCGCCGGAGTCATTTGCATCAGGTTAACCAAGCCAGGTCCGGGAGGGGGATGATGAGTAACTCCCCTCCCCCTCTTTCCAGGTAACCAAGGGCAACAAGGTACCACATTCCCACGGAAGACCTTTCTTATAATTGGGGGTGAGGCTGTTATTTTTTTTTTCCCTTTCCCCCCTCCCCCCCCCCCTTCCCAGAAATGAAGAGAGGGTTTGACGATGACTGTTTTCAAGTAAAATAAATGGATCTGGTCTTCGGTTAAGGGGGGGATCTTTGGAAATTTGAGTTGGGTTAAGAGAGGAGAGGCGTGTGATTAATTCTCTTTGAAAGTTCCTAGAATCTCACTATTCGAGGTGGTCTACCGTTGAGGGATGTTGCGAGCAGGGAAGGAGCTTGCAAACCATCTTAACGGGGGGAGGGCGGGGCGGTGGCAAAAGGCCCAGGTCGTAAATAAAGCTTCCCTATCCTAGTGTCTCTTCCCCCACCCCCACCCCCCAAAAAATTGTGGACATCCACAACTCCTTCACAAAAGCTTTTGGGGCAGGCTTGAAAATAGTTCTTCGTTTCTGTCTCTCTCTCCCTCTCCCCCTCCCTCCCCCCCTCTCTTTCTGTCTCTCTCTGTATTTCTTTCTGTCTCCGTGTATCTCTCTAAACTCTATCTCTCTCTATGTCTATTTCTTTCTCTCTGTGTATCTTTCTCTCTGTATCTCTTTGTCTCTGTATCTCTGTCTCTGTATTTCTTTCCCTCTCTGGTATCTCTGTTTCTGTCTGTCTGTCTGTCTGTCTGTCTGTCTGTCTCTCTCTCTATTTCTTTCTCTCTGTATCTCTCTGTCTCTCTGTATTTCTTTCCCTCTCTGGTATCTCTGTCTGTCTGTCTGTCTCTCTCTCTCTCTTTCTCTCTGTATCTCTCTGTCTCTTTCTCTCTGTATCTCTCTGTCTCTTTCTCTCTCTCTGTATTTCTTTCCCTCTCTGGTATCTCTGTCTGTCTGTCAGTCTGTCTGTCTCTCTTTCTCTCTCTATTTCTTTCTCTCTGTATCTCTCTGTCTCTCTGTATTTCTTTCCCTCTCTGGTATCTCTGTCTGTCTGTCTGTCTCTCTCTCTCTCTTTCTCTCTGTATCTCTCTGTCTCTTTCTCTCTCTCTGTATTTCTTTCCCTCTCTGGTATCTCTCTCTGTCTGTCTGTCTGTCTATCTGTCTGTCTCTCTCTCTCTCTCTATCCGTCTCTCTGTATATATTTCTTTCTCTCTGTCTCTCTCTCTGTGTGTATTTCTTTCTCTCCGTGTGTATCTCTCTCTGTATCTCTCCTTCCCTTCCTCTCTCTCTCTGTCATGCTTATCCCCACCCGCTCTCCCATTTCCCCAGCTGCTCCGAAATGAGAAATGAGGCTTCAGAAATATGGGTCACGAACGCAACAGTGAAACACACACACACACACACATACACACCCCTCCTCGCACGCAGATGGAGCAGACGTTTGCAAGTGGAGCAAACCTCTGGGGCCATCCGGAATGCCTCTCCTAACCAGGCCCAGGGGCTTTGGGTGGGCTCAGGGGGGATGGCAGGTTCCAAGCTGCTGCAAGGGGTGAGTTGGGAGGGGGGAATCCAGCCGAAGAAGAATCACGGCCGGTCGGTCCCGGGAGAGTCTTGGCCAATGGCAGTGGAGTACCACTTTTAAGGACTGAGGCCATCAATCAACCGGATCCGTTTATTTTTCTCCCTCGCCTGCTTGTTTATCTTCCCTGCCCAGGCATTATTCATGGGGCCTCCGTTCCCAGCCCTTCACACCCGGGTGGCCAATCCCCGCAAGGCTGCCATAAAGTGGAGGCTTTCTGAAGAACGGTCTGTGGGCCCAGATCCTTTGGAAAAGAAGCAGGATGGTGAGGTCCGGAAGGATTCCACCCCACTCCACCCCTTGCTTCTGTTTCCAGAGGAGTTCAGGAAACCCCGGGGTTGACGTGGAGGAGCAGGTGCTGACTTCTAAAACCAGGGCGTTTTGTTGTGCGCGCACATCTCAAATGGGGAGGTTTGGGGAAGACAAGCCTTGAGAGAGCGCAACTTTTATCTTGGGGTCCCTCGGCAAGGATTGGGGTAAGTCCGTTCTCCAGGGTGCACCGATTGAGAGGATGTGTATCAGCGTACACTGAATTCCTTTTTATGAATTGTGGTTCGAGGCCAAAATGAAGCACATTGTATGATTTAAGTACACGGAGAGCGCGAGGATTTGGTGTTCGGTTCCAAAAATATCAGGATAGCTGCACATTTTGCAATTCATTCTCTCTCCCTCCCTCTCTCTCCCCCTCCCTCTCCCTAAATCCTCTATCTGTCTCCCCCTCCCTGTCTCCCTAAATCATCTATCTGTCTGTCTGTCTGTCTGTCTCTCTCTCCCTCTCTCTCTCTCTCTCTCTCTCAATCTATCTGTCTGTCTTGCCTGCCTGCCTGCCTACCTACCTACCTATTTACCTACCTACCTATCTATCTACTGTATATCTATCTGTCTTGCCTGCCTGCCTGCTTATCTATCTATCTATCTATCTATCTATCTATCTATCTATCTATCTATCTATCTATCTATCTATCTATCTATCTATCTATCTATCTATCTATCTATCTAATCTTATCATCTACCTACCTACCTCTCTGCCAGTTAGCAGATTAGAAGGGAAAGGGGTGTCTATTTTCCTGCTTAAATTCTTTGCAGTCGTGATTGGAGGGAGGGGCACCCACTGTGAGGGCAATGGTTTGGCATAGAAAGCAAATGCCTGGGTTTTTTTTCTTTTTTCTTATTCTACAGTTTGATGGGGGTAAGGTTGGCAACCCTGTTCAATATGGAGCAAGACCGTTAGATTGGAACCGAACGGGAATGTTTTTTAAAACACCGGCTGTGTACCATCATTGCTTGAAATCACTCTTGACAATGTGTCTCCTCTACTTTGAAAAGCAAAGGAGGAAGTGGAATATTAGTTCTGTGTTTCTTAACCTTAAGAGGTGTGGACTTCAACTCCCAGAATTCCCTAACCGGCATGGCTGACTAGGGAATTTTGGGAGTTGAAGTCCACATCTTTTAAAAGTTGCCAAAGGTTAAGAAACACTGGTCTGTGACCTTATAGTTTTGCACTTCCTTTTTAACGGGCATCACTTCCTTGACCAAAAGGTCACTCTGTCTGTAGTGGCAGGGCCATTGATGGGAGCAGCTGTCCAGTTTCCCTCCATGGCTAAAGCAAATAAAACACAGCAGGCTTCTTAGAAATGTGATGACAGTAGATTTGCACAAAGCCCACTAAAATAGAAAGCCTCCATAATTAAAACTGAGGTTAAAATTACCCAACTGTGCCGCTCAATGTTAATCCTTGATTAACTTTTGGCACCGTTTGGCCACGAGTTCTTTACAAGAGGGGGGGGAAAGCCTTTGCTTATCTCTTCAGTGTTGTCATAGAAATATATTTATTCTTTTACCGTGTTGTCTAAAGATGTCAGGGCTTGGATGAATCTTCTCTTCATTCCTCTAGTGCGCCATCCATCTTTTTCCATGCGCCAGCCCAAGGAAATAAAACCTGGTTACTTTCTTCTCTTTTTTCTTTCTTTCTATCCGTTGTTGAGCTCACTCAGAATGCACGTTGACATAGCTTTGCCTTCTTTTTAAATAGGCAATATAGCTAGCCCTTGACTTACGACTACCATTGAGCCCAAAATTCTTGTTGCTTAAGCAACGGCAGTTGATAACTTAATTGAGCTGTGTTCACACAACCCTTGAACCTGGATGCTGGGTTGCATCGTTAACTTGACTTAATCCTCCAGGGAAAGATGAAGGCAAACAAGGTCCAGAGAGAAGAAGGACATCATGGCTTCAAAATCCAAGGAGCTGGTTTGGACAAAACTCAACGGCACTTTTTTCGTACGGCTGTTGATCAAAATAGTATGGCCAACAGGATCGCTGAAGTCCGATGACGGATACGGCACAAGAAGAAGAATCATTAAGGCATCCAATTGGATGCATCTTTCCGGGCCACGAAAGAACAACATTAGACCGATCCAAACTTAGCATGTCATGCAGCTGCAGCTCTTGGCCTCCATACCTGGCTTAGGGGGTGTGCAGTGTTGGTGTTACTGACAATTTGTTCCCTTCCTAGGACTTTCAAGGCAACCTTGCCCGGTCAGCCAGATCTATATGTTTGTCAACCACTTGCACAGGGAAATTGTCGAGGGCCGCAACGCACAGTGTCGTGCTTTTCCACAAACAAAACAACTTTGCTCGGGGTTGAACATTTTGGGGGAGCTTAGGAGAGGCAGGCAGGCTTAGTAGTAATTGCAGCACCTTGGAGAGCTCACTGGTGGTGGTTCAAAGGCTTTCTTTGAATTTTCTTTTCTTGTTTCAGCCATTGCAACCAAAACAAGTTGCTTGTCCGGCTGATATGACCCCTTAGTGCCCCTTTGAAAAGCTGGGCTCTCTTTCTAACCCCCCCGCCCCCAAGCACCTGTGTGACTGGGAAGCTTTAGAGATCCCAAAATTTGAGCTTCCGGCTAATCGGAGAGGTCCATTCACAGGCCGGGAAGCCAATAAGGTAACAGATAACAGATCATCAGAGTCGGAAGGGATCTTGTAGGTCATCTAGTCCAACCCCTGCCCAAGCAGGAGACCCTACACCATTTCTGACAGATGGGAGTCCAATCTCTTCTTGAAGTGATGAAGCTCCCACAACTTCCGAGGGCAACTTCTGTTCCATGGGTTGATTGTTCTCACTGTCAGAAAGTTTCTCTTTATTTCCAGGTTGAATCTCTCCTTGATCAGTTTCCATCCATTGTTCCTTGTCTGACCTTCAGGTGCTTTAGAAAATAGCTTGACCGCCTCCTCCTCTCTGTGGCAGCCCCCCAAATATTGGAAGGCTGTTCTCCTGTCTCCCCTGGTCTTTCTCTTCACTAGACTAGCCAGGCCCAGTTCCTGCAACCGTTCTTCATATTGTTTTCAGCAAGGCTGAAGTCCTCCCCCAAATGGAGGCAGCTCTTGTTTAGCGACCGCGATCGGACCAGCAGCTTGGTTGCAAACTGGAGCGGTGGCTGAAACCACCACCATTCTTAAAATAAGACTTCAGCTTTTCCTTGGCTTTACCAACCCGCAACGGTCGGGAAAGTGAGGATCGGTCGTAAAGTTCCCTTTTTTTTCATCGCCGTCGTCACGGCTGAGCGAGGCGATGGCTGAATAAGGACTCCCTGAATGGGGAATTGTTCGTTGTTTTCTGAATCCTCTACTCTTGCTCGGTAGGCCTGAGGAGTTTTTTCTTGCTGTGGGGATGCACAGGTTCCATAATCCCCAGCTGATAGCGACACGGAAGCTTGTTGTGCGCTTTGCTGGCCCTACCCCTGTCCTGAAGGATTAAAGAATCAGCCAATTGGAGTGGGGACCAAACTTCCTTTCTCCTCCCACACTTGGCGCTCTCTTGAGAGCTGTCTCTGAAACCAGATTTGCTCAAGCAAACCAGTCTGAACCAAGCAGAATCAGATCCCAGTTCCCTCAAGCGGTTCCCTCTTTGCCTCTTCCTCGTTTCCTCCACAACCAGCATCCTGGTCTGCCTTCTTTCTCTGGGGCAGAGAGTGGAGGCTATGCCATTTCCCCTCTGGGGCTAAAGAAGCTGCACCCAGCCTCCCTTATCATCAAAGTTACGGGTGTCTGAGAAAATGTGAGGTGGAGAAACTCAGAAAGGTGGAGTCCACGGTTTTAGCAAGATAGATTGCTTTCGGAGTGGATCGATTTCCAGAGTCTGTGGCAGAGAGTTGTGGACACCCGAAAAGCTGCGTGGATATTTGTGTGCACCCGTCTAACGCGTGGCAAGGGAGAAAGATTATTGTCCGTGCCTTCCTGTTCTGACCTAGGCTTTCCCAAAAGCACGAAGCTGATTCCTTATCCCGATAAACCCCTTTTATTTAATTTACAGTGAATTCCTCTCCAGCAAAGTCCCAGCCAACAGTCTTTCAAGAGATTTCATAATTATAGACCTTTATCGGGCTTGGAGAGTTGCCAGGCCAATATCTTTCAGATGCCACACTGTAGCAGACAATACTTGGCAGAAATGCAGGAACAGATCTTCACCCTAATAAACTAATTGTCTCCTGCAGAACCCCATTCCCCTTTCACTCCTCTTTTATTCCCTTTGGGAGAGGCCATTCACTGTCCACCTGTGGCTTTACTCCCAAGTTGACCCTTGTTCCTTAGCTGTTCCCTTCTTCTGGCAGCTCTGTGCATGTGCACACTGGGAACAGGCTCCAGCTGTTCTTCTTCCCCACTGATCTCCGAAGGCAGCTGATAATTGTTAAACGGCCCTGGCCCCATCTCTGCCTCCGATGCAGAGCCCTCATCAGAGCCTTCCCCAGACTCCAGGACTAGCCCATGTTCCTCCCCAACCTCCTCACTGACCAAGTCTGCCACCAGCTCTGCTGGCCGCTGGCAGGCCACAACACTTCCATCCATTATGAGGCTCCACGGTAGCGTCCTCTTTCGCCGGTTGCAATGTCGGCTTGGTAGAATTGAGATGATTGGCCCTCAGCAACTCAAAAGAAAAACCAGCAAGCAAAAGAAGAAGAAAATTATGCCTCCTTTGGAAATAATACCGCTAATTCTTATTTTGCATAGCCTCCCTTGAAGGGTAGTTGAATTTTCCTCCTTCCTTCCAAGAAACAGCACAAGAGGGGAAACCACACCAATTGGGGCTGATTGCGTGTTTCCATTAGAGCAGGCGATGGGGAACACGGTAGCAGCTGAGTGGTCCTTTGTCATGGTTAGTTTCCAATGCAGGATACCCGGTTGCCTCCACAGCTAGCTGCAAACTTTCCCATTATTAGCGAATAGAGCTACCTCCCTCCCACTGGAAAAGAAAGCAGAAAGCTTGCAGCCGAATCTCCATGAGGCTGTGGTGGTTTTAAATAGGAAGTAGTTCCGTTGTGGGAGTCCTTTCATTCCACCCGGTTCTTTTCCATAAATCATGTTGAAGGAGACACTTGGGAGAATTGTGATTTTTTTTTGGGGGGGGGGGGGAAGAAAACCACATTAGGAGCTTTTGGCAGCTGCCAAAGAGTTTGACATCTCAGTCCCTCACTTTATACCCTCTTCTCTTGGGATACCAGGCCTTGAAGTCGCTCGTTTGCTTCCCTAACCCAAGATACTCACCCTGGGAGATCAAAACAAAGCACAAATCGCTTGCTCGCCGCGCGAAAAGCTTGGCGTCGCCGGAAATCTTCTTACTCTCTTTTACTCATAATCTGGGATTATCCCACAGGCAGGCTGATGTTGTTTGTTCGGTAATGTCTTACTCAGAGAGGCAGGGTCTAATCGAGCGCTAAGGGTCTCGCGAACGAAGACAGGGCAGGATACGGATGAAAATCCACCTTAAATAAATAAAATATTCCTGGCTAATAAGCCGCGGGTACCTTTTAAAGCCTAAACGGATTAGCCTGTCGCATTATTAGCTTTATCAAGAGGTTATTCGGGGTGGGGTGGGGGGTGTTGTGCTTAATTATGGATCTTCCCTGCCTGCTATTAATGAATGCATTAAAAAGAGGCAGTTTCACTCGGTTGAAGAGTCTGGGGGGGTGGAAAAGAGAGAGAACAATAGGAATTATTTTCCTTGGCTCCTTCTAAAGTGGAGCTGCTGACTCCAGAGTAGTTTGACTTAACCAGCTCTTAATAGACTAGACTAGAATAGAATAGACTAGAATAGACTAGAATAGGGAATAGAACAAGGAATAGAATAGAATAGGAATAGGAAAAATAGGAATAGGAAAGAATAGAATAGAATAGAATAGTATAGAATTTTTTATTGGCCAAGTGTGATTGGACACACAAGGAATTTGTCTTGGTGCAAATGCTCTCAGTGTACATAAAGGAAAAGAGACATTTGTCAAGAGTCAAGAATCATAAGATACAACACTTAATGATAGTCATAGGGTACAATAAGCAATCAAATCATACTAGGAAACAGTCAATATAGATCGTAAGGATACAAGCGACAAAGTTACAGTCATGCAGTCACAAATGGGAGGGGATGGGTGATAAGAAGAGATGAGAAGATTAATAGTAATAGTAGTGCAGACTTTGTAAATAGTTTGACAGTGTTGAGGGAATTATTTGTTTAGCAGAGTGATGGCGTTGGGGGAAAAACTGTTCTTGTGTCTAGATGTTCTGGTCATTTTGAGGGAAGGAGTTGAAACAGTTTATGTCCAGGATGTGAGGGGTCTGTAGATATTTTCACAGCCCTTTTTTTGAGTCGTGCAGGATACAGGTCCTCCATGGAAGGCAGGTTGGTAGCCATTGTTTTTTCTGCAGTCCTAATTACTCTCTGGAGTCTGTGTCTGTCTTGTTGGGTTGCAGAGCCAAACCAGACAGTTATAGAGGTGCAGGTGACAGACTCAATCATTCCCCTGCAGAATTCTTTCTAGAATTCATGCCGGCATAACCCTCGGTGGCATTTTACGGCCCAGCAATTTTAGGGGAAGCTGACCACAAGGCAGTGCTCATTTTCCCTTTGGGTGAAATCTTTCCACTTTGCATCCTTCCCAAGCCTGGTTGAAGAACGAGTGTGATCCTTCATAATCCTGGTTCTTTTAGGAAATTAGCTGCAGCATGTCCTTTGGCCTCTGAGGTCATTGAGGAGGGACAGAAGAATGATTTTCTGTGCTGTGTCCGGTTCCTCCTGCACAAAGGCGAGAAACTCACTCTTCTGGACCATCTCTTTTGGCCCCAGAGAGCCCCTCTCCTTCCAATCCAGTGACACAAATCTGTTTTGGGCAACTAGGATCTGAAAAGAAGGAAGGACACACACAGAGGTAACTTCCTTCTCCAAGTGCTCCTTCTCCGTTACGGAATCTGCTACTGCATGTTTGCCAAAATTCTGCCTTGAAAACCTTCCAGAAGGAGGAAATCATAGAAACCCCAAACCGTTGAGAGCATCTCAACCTCAGGGACCTCGAGAGGAGTGGACTCCAAACTCCCAGAATTCCTCAGCCAAGCATGATGGCAGAGGGCCGCTGGGAATTGAAGCCCACCTTACCTTAAGTAGCAATAGCCCTTAGACTTATACACCGCTTCTTCGTGCTTTGCAGCCCACTCTGAGCGGTTTAGAGAGCCAGCCTTTTGCCCCCCCCACCCCCCCACCCCAACAATCTGGGTCCTCATTTTACTTACTTTGAAGGATGGAAGGCTGAGTCAACCTCGAGCCAGTCAGGATCGAACTCCTGGCTGTGGACAGAGTCAGCCTGCAATAGTGCATTCTAACCATTGTACCACCACAGCCAGTCGGTCAGGATCAAACTGCTGGCAGTGGGCAGAGTTAACCTGCAATACTGAATTCTAACCAGAGGGAGGGAGGGAGGGAGGAAGGAAGAAAGGAAGGAAGGAAAGAAGGAAGGAAGGAAAGAAGGAGGATAGCAATAGTACTTAAGACATATACTGCTTCACAGTGCTTTCCATCTCTCTCTAAGCATTTTACAGAGTCAGCCTTTTGCCCCCAATAATCTGGGTCCTCATTTTACCCACCTCAGAAGGCTGAGTCAACCTTGAGCTGATTAGAATCAAACCCACTTAAAATATAGTGGCTGGGGAATTCTGGGAGTTGGAGTCTACTCATCTTTAAAAAAAAAAAAACACAATAACAATAACCCTGCTTTCAATCAACTCTTACATACTGTGCTTGCAATTTTTTCCCCTTTATCTCCCCATCCTTAAGTGAAGGGGACCATACATTGGCTTGATTGGGAATTGCAAACCACGGTCTCTGCGATGTGGATTTAGACATTGCCTTGCAAAGGGAGCCTTGAATTCAAGAACTCATTATCTGCCTTGCTTCCCCAGTCCATCCTCGTTTCGAATGAGTTGTCACTGGAGGCCTTGCCTTCTTCCTTCCTTCCTTCCTTCCTTCCTTCCTTCCTTCCTTCCTTCCTTCCTTCCTTCCTTCCTTCCTTCCTTCCTTCCTTCCTTCCTTCCTTCCTTCCTTCCTTTCTTCTTCTCCTGCCTTCCTCCCCTTCTCTCCAGAAGCCATAAAATAAAATAAAATAGATGCAGGTTTCACACCCTCCAAGGACATTTTCTAAATTTTTAAAGCAGGCAGAAGGAAACCAGTGTAAAGGGCCTATTCCAGAGTTTTCCCCACTCCCTGTTTCTGCACCCATGATGCAGGAGAACCTTTAATGGCTATTAACCTCAGGTTAAGTGGTGAGTCTTTCTGTCGTGGATTTTTTATTCCTGGCCTTTCCACCTCACTTTTCTTCAAAGCAACCAAGATCCCTATTTATAGAAAAGGAGGATCAATGCCTCTTTTTTTTTTTTTCAAGGTTCATTCTCCTGCACGGGCCTTCGTAACCAAAGCAAACCTTTCCCTAGCTTTCTACCTGACCACCCCTCCTCGTTTTCTCCAGAGCCAGGTATTCCTGCAGAGGTGCAGCCCGCAGCCTCTTCTCTTAAGAGCGGTAAAATTCCTCATAACGGGGGATATCAACCCAGCAGAAAATGCTGCTACCTCCCTGGCTCAGAGGAGAGGCAATTATGGAGGCCAATACATGGAGGCAGAGGCCAAATCATTATTAGCATCTCAGCAAAGATTCCTTTTCCTCTCCAAGCTTTGACAGAGAGGCAGAGAAGGAGCGTGAAGTGCTCGTCTGAATGGGAGAGGGTTATATTCCCTACCTCCTCTCGCCTTGCCACTCTACAAGAAGACTCGAGCTAAGGGTGCTTTCAAGTCTCAGGGACCTGTTCTTGTTGTTTTTTTTTTCCAGGTGGATTGTGGAAAGGGGAAACAGAAGCTAAACATAGTTCTCCGGCAGTGGTGGGGGAATTTGTGCGGCAGAAAAAATAAATAAATAAATAAATAGGAAGAAGTAAAATACAATTAAAAAAACTCTACCGGTGATAGCTTATTAGGTACGATGCGTGATGCCTTCGAAGTATAGATAGAAGCAGCAGCTATCTTATCAGTTTTCATCTCCTCTCCCACCTGGGTTTGGCAGGAAAGCTGTAACAGCCTTTGGGCGGGGGAGTAGGTGTTTTTTCCATCTTCGGTACAGCTAGGAAGGAGGAAGATTAGGGAGGCGAAGAGAACCCACTTGGGATCTGGGCTTCTCGTGGGAATTTAGCATCCTCTCCTGCCTCCCAGTCACCGCTTTGCAGGTTCTGCAGGCCTGATTCTGTTTGCCTCCATCTTAGGAGCTGTTCCATTGAATATAGAATAACAAGAAGTTGGAAGAGACCTTGGAAGTCATTTAATCCAACCCCCCTCCCCTGCCCAAGCAGTAGACCCTACACCATTCCTCCTGTTGCAGACCAAGAGGCGTCTGCAACTGGAAGGAGTAGCGTAGGCCACCTTTTACAAGGCAGAGTTCGTGGGATCCTAGGTTTGCAAGGAGCCGTGGAGGTCTTCTACTCTAACCCCCCCCTTGCCGTGTCAGGAATCAAGGAATATCCCGGCTTGAAAACCTCCCACAAGGAAGCCTTGTTGCCTTTTGAAGAAACCTCCTTGTGTAGGTCCCTAAATCGAGTTCTTCCTCTGGAGAGGGGCCCCATCGATGTTGGAATAGTTTAAAAGGGATCCTCCATATTTAAGAGCAGGCTATCCCTCCATGCCAGGCAACAGGGAAGAAGCTAGAGAGACGAACTGTAGCTTCCGCACCCAGCTTTGCCACTTTTTAGAAAACTAGGTACTGTCAGGATTCCGGCTGTTACCCCAATTGATTGACAGGTGCATTGTTGAAAGGCAGATGGAGTGGTGCGCTGGCCTAGAGGTGGAGCTCTCGCCTCACAATCAGGAGGCTGTGAGTTCGATCGCAGGTAGAAGCCAATATTTCTCTCTCTGGGCACACTGAGAATAGATCTGCTGAAGAAAACTCCGCATCGTTGACAGGAAGGGCATCTGGCCAGTAAAACACTCTGCTAGCTCCATTTAGTTGCTCAGACTCCACCCCGCAAGGGTTGTTAATTGAAGATGACTGTTGAAAGGCGGATATGGTGCCTTCCAACTCTCTTGAGACTTCGAACTACCTAAATGCTCAGCACAGCAAGTCACTAAAGTGAAGATTTATCCGAATCCAGAGAAATCTCATTCTGTCATAATGACTGTCCTCAGCATCTCCCTAAATAGTCATTTATTAGAGACTCTTCCTGGTAAATGGAAGCCAGCAAGGCACCTCCTCGCAAAAAATGAGGTGTGTAAAAAAGTACTTTAGGTGCTTTGGAGCATCCCGGCTTCTCCCAGGATCTGGGAAGAGATGGTCTGTGTAGTTCTCGAAGACAAGCCCCTGGTCAGAGGCATTGGAGCCATATTGGTGGCCTCACCAACCACCGTCAATAGCAGTAGCACCCTCAGACTTATACACCCTCAGACTTATACACCGCTTTGAAGTGCCTTACAGGCTCTCTCTAAGCGGTTTACAGAGTCAGCCTCTTGCCCCCAACAATCTGGGTCCTCATTTGACCCACCTTGAGCCACGGTTGGTCAGGATCGAACTGCTGGCAGTGGACAGAGTTAGCCTGCAATACTGCATTCTAACCACTGGGAGGGAAGGAGGGAGGAAGGAAGGATTCATTTGACCCACCTCGGAAGAACGGAAGGCTGAGTCAAACTTGAGCTGGTCAGGATCGAACTGTTCTCAGTGGGCAGAGTTAGCCTGCAATACTGCATTCTAACCACTGGGAGGGAAGGAAGGAAGCAACAGCCCTTGGACTTATATACCGCTTCACCCTGCTTTCCAGCCCTCTCTAAGAGATTACAGAGTCAACCTCTTACCCTCAACCCTCTGACTCCTCGTTTTACTGACCTCAGAAGGACGCAAAGCTGAGTCAACCTTGAGCCTGGTGGGATTCGAACTGCTAAATTTGCAGGCAGCAGCAGGAGCCTGCAGTACCGCACTCTGACCACTGCGCCATCGAGGTCAAAATGTCCAGCAAAGCTCCAAGTCTCTGTTTCCAAGGCACGGTGGATTTTTTTCACAGCTGCTCCAGATTCTGCCCCACCACCCTCCCCAGGAGAGGCAGCCAAAGGGCCTAGCTGGGGCTGCATCGGAGGACAACCCAGAGCAAGCCTAAGTTATGGATTTGGGTGCAGGCAGGCTGGGATTGGGCATGGCTCTGCCACGTCGTTCCTCAGACACCGCCGGCATAAAGAGAGAAGAACAACGGCAAATCCTTTGTCTGACTGCATGGTGTGTGCGTCTTTGTGTGTGTGCCTCAACCCCAGATCCCACCCGTGGTCTTTAATTTCCCCCCCTTTAAAGAGTCCATCCAAGCTTTGAAGCTGGGACATTTCTGAGCTCCAGCGATCCCAGCCTGGCTGGCGGTGTGTATGTGTGTGTGTGGGGGGGGTTGCATCAATGGCCGGGACCAGCTGTTCAGTCCCCAGGTCACTTCCACTCTCTCGCCCCCTGCTGGTCCCCCGTCTGTCCCCTTCTGGTACCACTTGTTCTATAGTGGCACTCTTAACTCTCTCCCCCTCCCCTCTCCCTAAATCCTTTGCCATGGTAACGCGGCACAGGGCTGAAGTGCTTCCGAGAGGTGGAAGGCAAAGATTGTTTTCTCGAAGACAAACGGCCATTTCTCCATCAGCAACTGGCAGCGAAAGGATTCCCATGGAGCAGAAGTCCCTCCGATGCACCTGTGACCCTTCCCTCTTTCAGCCTTCCGTTCTCTTTTCCAACATCCTCTTTTTTTCTTTTTTCTTTTTAAAGAAGCTCAAACGGGAAGCAATAACCTTCCAGGTTTGCGGATGGTCCCAACTTGAACCATATCCCTCCTTCAGGCGCAGGAGAATTCAAATTATTATTATCATTAGTATTCTTTTAAATTAGGCCCAAAAGAGTTCCTTAGGAGGAGTGGGATATTTTAGTTTAATGGGGAAAGAGCAGAATTTAGCAAGAATTTCAGAAGGAGCCTTGTAATCCACAATCAGGAACTTCCAAAAATAGTAATAATTTATTTATTTATTTTATTTATTAGATTTATATACCGCCCCCTCTCCCCAAAGGAACTCGGGGCAGTGAACAGCCAATAAAATACATATACAAAACACATATACAACATCTAATAATCATCTTTTAATGACCCCATAATTTCTTACGGGGTGGAGTCTGGGCAACTGAATGGAGCAGAGTGTTTACTGGCCGGATGCCCTTCCCTGTCGCCAGTGTGGAGTTTTATTCAGCAGATAAATTCTCATTGTGCCCAGAGAGAGAGAACTCTCTGCCTCTACCTAGGATTGAACTCGCAGCCTCCTGATTGTGAGGCGAGAGCGCCACCTCTAGGCCACCGCACCACTCTAAACTTCCAAAATAATATTGACGCAAAAACTGTGCCGCCAAGCCCTGTTTCCAAAGGAGACCCTGGACAGCTTGGAGGGTTGAATATGGAATCAGATGCTTTGGACAAATGTTGACTTTTGTGCATTGGATGATCCCTTGGGCCTTGAAATTCTTGTCAGTTTAACTTAGGGTTGTGTGGATGGCAGTAGGTCTTCCAAGATCTGGAGCAGAGAGAGGCTTTGTCCATCTCCTGGCTCTTGTGACTAGGAGTTGCCAACTTGGGTAAACCTGGGACTTTCCATGTCTACACAACCTATGCACAAGAACATTATTATTATTTTTTTTGCTTGTAGAAAGTTGTGTTGTACCTTTATCGCAGATTTGTTGAACTGTCATGGCACCCCTTTCTGAATGCAAACTCTCTTGTGGGCTGGTCATAATCCCTGAGCAAACCAAGGCTAGCTGGGTGGGAAGGGCCAGGTGTATAAAGTGTGTAAAAGAGCAGCGGATGCAGACAACTTGGGAACTGTCCACTGACCCAATTGTGATCCGATTCGAGGGTAAACGTGGACTCCTGCAGTTTCCACCTTTGGCCAGATTCTGCTGGGGGGGCGCTGAAGTTCAATTGACTTCCGTATTCCTGGTTTGGACGCCAGCCCAAAAATATGAAAGCGGCAGAAAGAGACGAAAGCTGCTATTTCCTTGCTCTTTTTGCACTTCCCCCTCCCTCCCTCCCCTCCCCGGTGCCTTTTAATTTAAAAGCGTATTTCTTAATGTGTGTCACGCCGTTCCCTCTGCTTTGCCATTGCCTCTGCTTTTCCCACCCGCTGCAGAGAGTTCCTTCAGGGCAAATTCTTTCTCCCCGTTGAGTTTTATTTCCAGCAAGGGGTGGGAGGCAGTGGGAAGAGGGCGGGGGGCATCAGAGCTGGCTAGGAAAGGGAAACTCAACCACAACCAACTCCTTTGCACCTGCCCTTCCCCATAACCCCCCCCTCTTCTTCTTTTTTTCTGCCTCCCCTGCTGATTAATGCTGATGATTAAGAGCCAGCCAGTCCATCAACCAATCCCCCCACCACAAACCTCGGGCGTCCTCGTTGCAACCAGAATGATGACAAATGGCTGAACGCAGCAGGACGTCTGGGTAATTGTTAACAGTGATTTGGACTCAACCCCGCAGCCACGTCCAGGTTTTTGGCAAGCTGGCTTTGCTGCCAGGAAGTCTCATCAACTCCAAATTAAGCTACTTGGAGCTAGCTTAGCCTCCAGGGTTTTCTTAAGGTCCTATCATTTGTGATCAAAATGAGGTGTAAAATAAGATCACCTTTATTGTTATTTTCTTCCCGTGGGCACATGTTAAAAATGAAACTTGGTTGCCTGCTCTCAAAAGGGTATACATACGCAACACACATATAGATATGCTAAATACATACATACTGTTCTGACCTAGGCTTCCCTAACAGCACGAAGCCGATTCCTTAGTCCCGATAAACCCCTTTTATTTAGTTTACTGTGAATTCCTCTCCAGCAAAGTCCCAGCCAACAGTCTTTCAAGATATTCCACAATTGCAGACCTTTATTAGGCTTGGAGAGTTGCCAGGCCGATATCTTTCAGATGCCACACTATGGTAGGCAATACTTGGCAAGAATGCAGGAACAGATCTTCACCCAAATGAACTAATTGTCTCCTGCGAAACCCCACTCCACTTTCGCTCCTCTTTTATTCCCTATGGGAGGGGCCATTCACCATCCACCTGAGCCTTTACTCCCAAGTCGACCCTTGTTCCTTAGCTATTCCCTTCTTCTGGCAGCTCTGTGCATGCGCACATTGGAATAGGCTCCAGCTGTTCTTCTTCCCCACTGATCTCCAACTCTGAAGGCAGCTGATAACTGACGGATGGCCCTGGCCCCATCTCTGCCTCCAATGCAGAGCCCTCATCAGAGCTTTCCCCAGACTCCAGGACTGGCCCATGTTCCTCCCCAACCTCCTCACTGTCTGAATCTGCTAGTTCCGCTGGCTGCTGGCGGGCCACAACACATACATGCATACATACACCCAGACTCTAACATCTACGTACATATAAATATTAATCACGGTCCATCTTGAATACATAAGCGGAAAGAGGAAGCTTGAGAATTCACAAGATTGGATCCTGCATGGAACAAAAACTGTGTCTGAATTTGGATGTTCCAGATGAAGCCCTTTCCCTCCCAGAAGATAATGAGGAAAACAGGTTGTTCTTCTCTGCGGTCCCAAGAAACATCTTCAAATCTTTTAGCTAGGACTTTCTCTGGCTGCCAAGTCGCCTCTGTTTTGAACCTACGTGCAGAATGCCTTGTTTCATAAATAGCATTTTCTGTCTGAATGTTGGCATTTGAACAGACAAGGGGTGAGGTGAGATCCCGGGCGTGGCTAAGACAGATGGAGTTGTAAGCAATGAGAGAGGTTTCACTCTCGAACACCTCTGCCTAGCCGAAAGCTTAAAATGACTAAGAAGAAGCTGGCTTCCACATGGCATTTGGCAACCAAATGGTTGGAAGCTGCTTTGGGTGTCGACTGTCTTCTTCAGAGGTTATTTCTGACCTTGGATTTGGCCCTGGCTAGACCAAAGTTAGGAAACAGGCGGTGCTAATATTAGATCAATGGTGGAAACGGTTCCTAAAGGATGCTGAATTCTGCCTTGCTGGAGACCATCAGGGAAGCTGCAACAGATGCCACCAGATCCATCCTTGCCTGTGTTTCAACTTGCTTTGGAGGCAGATTTGAGATCATCAGGTAGAAGCGGTGAGGTGATCTTCTTTGGAATTCATTCCTTAGTTTGATCTTGATAAACTACACATGGGGAGCTCAATCATCTACATTATGTCAACTCATAGAATATTCCTATGCCTGTTTTAGTAGTTGCCATTAAAAAGGCGGGGGGAGGGAGGAAGGAAATCTGGAAGAGCAGTTGAAAGCGAAAGTACATTCCAACTCTTCTCTTTAAAAGATTGTAACTAAATTACCAGAGCTTTTGCCTACAAATATATTTAATTGAAGAACGTGAATGATGAGCGTGCTCAGTTGGAGAATCTGATTTATGACACACCCAGGGTGGAGGAGGGGAAACAGGGTCACAGGGGACTGTAAATGTGTGTGCCAGAGTTGGCTTCATCCAGGGCAGTGCCGGTATGTCGCCTCTAATGAATCCTTTGAAGTTTTTTGAAGTTTGGCTCGAGAATCATGATTTAATTGGGGCGATTGCCGGAATCCTGACACGCTCACATCAGCTGTGGCCTTGAGCATCTCTGCAACAGAGTGTGCTGCTCCAGTGTGGGGTACAACTGCACACAGTGACACCGCCGTCAATGAAGCAGTACACTTAGAGTTAGGGTGTCTCAAGCCTTACACCAATTGAGAAAATGTGTTGTCTCACTGGCATTGCCCCACCTAAGATCAAGAGAGAAGTAGCAGCAGAACAAGTAGCAAGAGAATGATCCTTTAGACATTCTCTAAATCAGAGGTCACCAACTTTTTGGATCTCAAGGATCCACCAAACTTATAATTTTAAATCCCGCGGACCAGAGACCCTGGGAAAATCCCCAAAAAAGTCTGCAGGAACCCCATTTTCCTATCTATCGATCATTCTTTATTTGGGATCGCAGGATACCATCTCCAGCTCCATTCTGAGGGGGAGAGAGACTTTTGGCTTCATGCAAGGAAAGCAGCAGATGGCCAAGAAAACTGCATTTAAAAGGTCCACGTTTTTAAGCTCGACTTTGGCACAGCTTTACAGTCGCCTCTTCACATTGTTACAGGGGTCTGTTTTACCGCGAAAGAGGAAAAAAATTGTGTCTCTCCTGCAATGATACGGCCAAAGATCGGTCACAGTGTGTTGAAAAAGGCTTTTAAAGCAAGTACGGAACAAATAATCAACTTGTGTTTTGGTGCATGTGAACAAATTCTGCAGCAATGTGAGATTTCTTGCAATCAATACTTGGAGAATGGCATTATCGGTCTCGATATTAAATAAATGTAAAGGCCACCTTCACCACAACTTCATCACAACTTGTCTCGGGAGCCCTGGGCATTAATAAGTAATGCATGCTAGTTTCTCTCTCCCCCCCGCCCCCCAGTAATCTTTAAAAGAGCCAATCCATTCATGTGGGAGTCTCCTCAGATAATTGATGGACTCAAATCATGGAGCTGTCCCAGATTTTTATTCCTTAGGTGCCTAAAGGGAACATTCGAGCCATTTTTGAACCGTGCCTCTTCTTAAATGTAAAAAAAAGGTGAGGATAGGCAAGGCAAAATGCGCGTCCCCCAGGCCTCCTGCACATATGTGCATGATTCCCCCCCCATGCCTCCCCCTTACCTGAAGTGCACATGTGTGTGCCTCCCAGCTGATTTTTTCGGCCTCCCAGAGGCTCGAGGGAAGCCTCTGCAGTCTTTGTAGGCTGAAAAATGGGCCCATGTCATCACTTCCTGTATTTCCGGAAATACCAGAAGTGTCAAAACGGGCCTGTTTTTCAGGCTGCGGAGGCTTCCCTTGAGCCTCTGGGAGACCTAAAAAGGCCTCAAACGGGCCGAAAATCAGCTGGGAGGCTCACACATGCACAGTGCAGGTACATTTGGCTGGGGCTCGCATGCCCACACAAATGGCTCTGCGTGCCAACCATGGCAGTCGTGCCAAAGGTTCACCATCACGGCCGTAGATCATTTCAGACAAGTGGCTATCCAGTCTCTTCTTAAAAACTTCCAGTGATGGGGCATCCACAACTTCTGGAGGCAACTCGTTTGCACTGATTAATTGTTCTCACTGTTAGCCAGTTTCTCCTTAGTTCTAGATTGGATCTCTCTTTAACAGCCTTCCCCCCATTACTCCTTGTCCTGCCCTCGAGTGCTTTGGAGAATGGGCTGAGCCCCTCTTCTCTGGGACAGCCCCTCAGATATAGGAAGACTATGATTATATCATCCATAGTTCATGATAGTCCAGCCTGGTTGGCTGGGGAATTCAGGGAGTTGAAGTCCATGCATCTTAAATTTTATATCCATTCATTCATATTTCACATTTCTTCAAGCCCTGGTGGAGCAGAATGCAGTATTGCAAACTAACTCTGCCCCCAGCCAGGAATTTGATCCTGATAGGCTCAAGGTTGACTCAGCCTTCCATCCTTCTGAGGTTGGTAAAATAGAAACTCAGATTGTTGGGGGCAAAAGGCTTGACATCGTAAACCATCCAGAGAGGGCTTCAAAGCACTATGGGCCAATATATAAGTCTTAAAATGCTATTTTTATCTCCTTCAGAGAGGGGTTCTGTTCTGGGCAGTGGTGGGATTCAAGAAGTTTTACTACTGGTTCTGTGGGCGTGGCGTGGCGTCGCTTGGTGGGCGTGGCAGGGGAAGGACACTGCAAAATCCCCATTCCCTCCCCACCCCACTAACCTGCTTTTCAGCTCCGTTCTCCTGTGCAGGGCAACCAAAGGAGACCCAGCCGATCAGCTAGGACTCGATGGGAGGCAGAGAATAAAATGGGGTTGGCGGGGCCAGTCAGAGGTGGGATTGGCCAGTTCTCTGAACGACTCACAATTTCTGCTTCTGATTCTCCAGAACTGGGGAGAACCTGCTGAATACCACCTCTGGTGGACACCTTCCCCCCTGAACAAGATCGAATTAGTGCAAAATGCTACATCGTTGGCTTTCCATGAGATTGGATAATTTCTCCCATTAGCTCAAAGCTACTTATAAATGACCAGCTATTTACCAAAAGTTTCAAGTAGAGGCGAATCTTGAATGAAAGGTTATCGTTCAAGAGCAGTGGTGGGATTCAAATATTTTTATTACCAGTTATGTGGGTGTGGCTTGATGGGCGTGGCTTGGTGGGTGTGGCAGGGGAAGGTTACTGCAGAATCCCCATTCCCTCCCCACCCCTACTAACCTGCTTTCCAGCTCCGTTCTCCTGTGCAGGGCAACCAAAGAAGACCCGGCCGATCAACTGGGACTTGATGGGAGGCAGAGAATAGAGGGGGGCGGGGCCAGTCAGAAGTGGTATTTGCCGGTTCTCCAAACGACTCACAATTTCCGCAACCGGTTCTCCAGAACCAGTCAGAACCGGTTGAATTCCCCCTCTGGTTCTGGGCTGTGTTGCCAAGATTGGAACCCCTTGGTATCAAGACTTTTTGGCTGTCCTGACTTAACATTCACGGTAGGACCAAACCAGGCTGCACATCTTCAAGCCATCGTTGTTTCCTTCCCGAGCAACAAACAAGGGCCACTAATTTAGGCGTTGCATGATGGCTGAAACTATTCCGGCTTTTTTTTCCAAAGCGAGCTGAAGTGGGGCATTTTTAGTGAATAAAGATACTTCCTTAAGCAAGGGTTTGCAGGGGGATATTATAGTCAGGAAAGAGAGCAGAAGGAAGAAAAAAAACTCACTCAAACGTGGCCTCACTGTTGTCAGTCCAGCTGTCAGAGTAACAGACTGTTTTACTGCTTGGCAAATAGAGTCGGTTTTTTTTTTTTTGGTTTTTGCTTCTCTGCCGAATTAACCTGAGCGTGTCTTTCGAAACTCAATAACGGTCTGAATCGAGAGAATTTGGTCCCTTTTTGCCAAACTTTCCACCTGAGATACAGGTGGTCCTCGTCTTAACCACCGTTTGTTTAGTGATGAAGTTACGGCGGTGTTGAGAAAAAAGGGACTTACGACCTTTTGTTTCACACTTAATGACCGTTTGCAGCACCCCGGCGGGATCAAAGTTCAGGCGCTCGGCAACTGGCTCATATTTACGACTGCGTCATGTGTCTGACCGGCAAAAATCAATCTAGATTGGTTGACACAACTACGCCACTAGCTTAAATGGCAGTGATTCACTTAACAACAGGGGGGGGGGTGTGTGAGAGAGAGAGAAAGTTTGCAAAACGGGGCAAGGCTCGCTTAGCCTCGAGAAATTCAGGGCCCGATTGTGGTCGTAAGCCGAGGATCACCTATTATCAACAACCCCAATTCCTAACAACCTGGCAGGCCCCCAAAATCCCAGCATCCAACGGCTACCCATCCACTTCCAAGGAGATAAGAAGATGGCAGGAACATCTCCCGCGGTCTCTTGTTTTGTTTTCCCCAAGTCTTCTCCTCCTCCATTTAAATCAGGCAGCCTCCCCACTTGCTCCCCTCAAGCTTGGAAAAACTCTTGTGGGGACCCTCATCCATCCTTTTGCACAAGCCTGGGGTGATACAATTAATATTGATGGAAGGGAAGGAGGGGCTGGTGGCGGGGGGGGGGGAAGGAGGAGGAGGGGCCCGAGCGCCGGAAGCACCAGTCGAATCCGCGGCCTGGCGTATCTCCATGGCAACAGGCACTTCGGCTTCGTGCAGAATTTATAGCGGCTTTTTTTCCTTTCCTGCCTGCTTGAAGCTCTCCCCCCCCACCCCCTCTCTCTCTTCCCCATTGCTTGTTTCTGGCATCCTGTGGTGATTTAAATATATAATACTTGAGAGAGAGATGCCCTTTTGCAAGACTCTCTCTGGAGGGATGAAGATTCCCACCAGTGTGTTGGAGGCCCTCTCAGCCCTTCGGCTTTGATTTGGAGATGAATTAAGTTGTAAATCTTGGGAAGGGAGACAAGAGTGTAAGTGGGGAACCTGGAATCCTTTCGGTGCTTTTTCCAATCCGAAGAGAAGTCCAGCCCATGATGGGATTTAATGGTGGAAAATGGACGACGGAGAAATACATTCTTTGATTGAGGCTGTGAATGAAGAGGAAAGGGGAGAACAAGAGGTGGGGAGCCAGGTTCCTGAATTTTCCCCCTTCCCCAAAGAAAGTTTAAGCCCAGATGATAAACATCTAGAGGCTTAAAGACCCCTATATTTGATCCCACATCCTCATTCAGATATAGGGAGTTAAGTAAAGATACAGTCGTATTATCCCACCAAGTATCATGCCCCTGTTGGAGACTGACTCCAAAGGAAAGGAGGAACAGCCGAAAGGGAGTGGAAGTGTGGCTCTGGAGGTTGTGGAGGAGCCTGGGCAGTCAGAGGAAGACCCAGGCCCATCCCCTCTCCATCCTAGGGCACGAAGGGAGGAGAGGATAAGGGAGAGACGTGAATGGTGTGGTCTAGGGGGGAGGAAAGGGCCTTGATCCCCTTCGTGGGCTGCAGCTGTGAGAACTGGTTAAAAGGACAGACATGCGTATGGGCCAGTGCTGGAAACCGCGTGGAAATATCTCTAGTCTGTCCTTCCTCTCTGAGTTTGGAGTCCTTCCCAGGGTGTGTTCCGATATCTGTGGACGTCTTCAAGCCCTTATCTTGCCTGGTTCCCTTAATTGCTTCAGTGTGGTTTGTGTTGTTTTTATTCTTTATAATTTATAGGCATTTTTAGTTTAAACGGCATTGCCTCCTTTTCGTAACTGTTTGAGGGGGAGTTTTTTGTCTCCAGTCAAGGATAATTGGAGCTTTGAAGCAAAAGTGAAGGAATAAAAGGGGCTTCGCCTGTTCTTGTGACTATGTTTATTTTGTATCCCACCCTGGGTCATCACACCAAGGAACCAAAATTAAAATGGAGCTTCATTCATTCACTCTTTCATTCCAAAGGAAAACAATATTTGCAGCTCAGGGTTGAACTCCGGTGTCTTTGGTGTTCTCTGAATTTGTTTTGTTTCCCGCCGACGTTTCATTACCCAATTCTCAATGCGGCACTGATGATATTGCCTAGTTTGGTCACGAAACGTCAGCAAGAAAACAGCCGAGCCCAGAGTGCACCGAGAGCCCCACAGTTTTTCATCCCATTTGAACAGTTCTTTCAAAAGTAACAACAATTATATGGTAACTATCCCACCCCTCCTTCTTCCTGCATGATAGGAGGTTATCTTAGGATAGCCGCCTTTCCAAATGTGGGCTGTATTAAAAAGGAAAGGAAAAAAAAACCACACACATTGGTGTGGGGAAACATTTTCACACCTAAAAGTGAAAATACAAAACAGCACCCTGGACTTGAGCTATTATAAACACTTAACATTTAAAAAAATAACAACAGTCCACCAACACATAGAAATGTGTTCATTGCAAATGTTGAGGAGGGGCATTAAAATGCTGCTTTTCACAGTCATATTTTCCAGCCGAGTTTAAAAATCATAAGTTTGACCCAGGATGTCCCTCTTGGAGATCCAAAGTCCCATAGACAACTCTGGTTTCCCAATTTTTTATTTTTATCTTTGGGAAAAGAGATATTGGCTGTTGAAACTAATTCAGATCCATGGTGACACCACATCCAGAGATGCCCCTCTGGGCAAGTTTTGTCTCATGCTAAAACATCTATTTTATACTTTTGAATAAACCACAGTTCCCTTGGGTTGACCCAATATCCTGGTTTACAGATCCACTAATCCATAGTTCAAATCTGGTGCTCAGGAAAAGCCGAAATCCGCTATTTTTCCAAGCATCTTTCCTTTCATTGCACTTGCTACATTCCCCCAGAATTCCTTCCCATTTTGTATTCTGATGGAGAAATTACTGGCGCCCTCTTCATTTTGGTACCAACTGCGTGGTTTCGACAGCATTCAGATGCCAGGCTAAGAACCATTTAGGAGTTATTTTTATATCCTCTGATCCAAAGTCACCACACTATAAAAAGAGGTTGAGGCTCTAGAAAGTGTGCAGAGATGAGCAACCAGGATGATTAAGGGGATGGAGGCTAAAACAATATGAAGAACGGTTGCAGGAACTGGGCCTGGCTAGTCTAGGGAAGAGAAGGACCAGGGGAGACAGGAGAGCAGCCTTTCAATATTTGAGGGGCTGCCCCAGAGAGGAGGGAGGGGGTCAAGCTATTTTCCAAGGCATCTGAAGGCCAGACAAGGAATCATGGATGGAAATTGAACAAGAAGAGATTCAACCTGAAAATTTATTTTTATTTTATTTATTTTATTTGCCAATTGCTTACAAGATAATAGGTATAAGTAAAAACATAGTTATGAATACATGGATACATATAAGAAAAATAATATATATATAAAAGAAACATTAGAACAGGGATGGTAGGCACATTGGTGCACTTATGCACGCCCCCTACAGACCTCTTAGGAAAGGGGTGAGGTCAATAGTAGACAGTCTAAGGTTAAAGTTTTTGGGGTTTGGGGAAGAAACCATAGAGTCAGGTAGAGTATTCCAGACATTGACCACTCTGTTGCTGAAGTCATATTTCCTGCAATCAAGTTTGGTGCGATTAACTTTGAGTTTATATCTATTGTTTGCTCTTGTGTTGTTATGGTTGAAGCTGAAGTATTCATTGACAGGTAGGACATTGCAATGTATGGTTTTATATACTATACTTAGATCGGACCAAAGGTGATAATTTTTCTGACAGTGAGAACCGTCAACCGATGGAACAGAAGTTGCCTTTGGAAGTTGTGGGAGCTTCAACCCTGAAGACTTTCAAAAAGAGACTGGACTGCTGTCTGTCAGAAATGGTGTAGGGTCTCCTGCTTGGGTAGGGGGTTGGACTAGATGACCTACAAGGTCCCTTCCAACTCTGTTAATCTTAAAGTCCTCCTTGCTGTTGTTGCTATTTAATTTAGATTGTACCAAATATTTGTGTTCTTATATTTTGTCTTGGGGGGATCTCTTCTAGCAGCCCAAAAGTGGGTGTGCTTTTTAAAAATAAATATCCTTTGAGGTTGACTGGCCTTATCATGCTAGTGCAGAGAGGAATATGATCCTCAGGATAACTTTAAATCTCTCAGTTTGCAAACGATGGAAATGCCTTCGTTCCACATTTGTTCTCTTGGGAACCTTCCTGAGGTTATGCACAATGCTGTTTGTGGACAGAGCTTACCTTAAAGGCTACCATTAAGCATTTAGTTGGCATGTTTATTTGCTTATTTTTATACCCCCAAAAACTTCCTGCTTCCTTCCATGTTCAGGCTCCTGCAGATAACAGGGATCTAAACAACCATGGGTAGAGCGATACACAAAACTTTAAAAGTAGAAGGAAACATTTACAAATATAGATACTTTCATTGGAAAACAAAGCTTCCCAAATCGCGCCAAAATTCACCCATAATTTCATGGTGGACCAGACATGTTTCTCTAAGCCATCCAAGAATTAACTGCATGGTCTCAGGAGCTGGTGGGCCATGAAAATATTAAAGTATGTTGACACCCCCAAATCCATAAAACTAAGGGTCTATTTTTTGATGAAAAAAAATGGCCCAAGAATTCCAGATGTGGCAGAAAAACTTATAAAATACTCTGCATTTGGGAAAAGCGAGGAGAGGATTCAAAATTGCAGCAAATGGTAAAAAAAGATAGGAGTGTTTTTTTTTTAAAAAATAAAATAAAGACCCCCAAATTAGCAGTAGAATTCAACTTTTGCATTCAACTTAATCTTGCAATAAATGCACCAATTTTGTAGGCCTCTGTGATAGATGCTTTTGTTTTATTTTTTCCCCCAAAATTCTGGTCAGTCTAGTAGGCTGATGAAAGATCATTTCTCCTAAAAATACTTCTTGGGTTATCTCTTCGAAGTCACATTTTGAAGCAGGCAAATCCGACAGAAGCTCTTGTGCTGGGAGAGGGAAAAAAAAAAAAACCCTCATTTTTTCCACCTCAACGCTTCGGCGTTTGCAGGCTTTTAAAAAAAGATATGGAGCTAGGTAAACCCTATGCTGCTATTTCCCACCTGGGAGTTTTAATCGCCGTTCCCGCTGTGTTTTTCTGATTGTTTCTCTGCCCCAGCGTGAGTGGCGAGGGACACGTTTGTGTGTGGCGATGTGTACAGGCGTGATCTGGAGCGCCGGATGCATGAGCAAACGCCAGCTTTGCAAACGAGAGCCCTGGAGTTCCCTCTCGTTGGGAGTGTCTGGAGGGCACTCTGCGCATGCTCGAAGAGACTCTCTTCGTTCTTCCTCCCCCGATTTACAAGGAAGCGCGCAGGAGCAAGTCCTCTGCACTCGCCCAATAATTGGCTTTTATGCCAAAGTAGCTAGGTGTATCTAGCTGTATGTATTCCTGCCTGCAAGTTTCTGCAGCTCGCCTCTGAATATTTAATATTTATTTTCTGAAAAACTCCTGCTTGCTGTAAAATCAGCCTCGGCCTTGCAAAATCCTGTCAATCTGAGAACATGTTTATTTGTGCTAATTTTGTGTGTGTGTGTATGTGTGTTAGGTTTTTGAGCTGATAAATAATTAAACAAGGGAGACTAGGATAGATCTATTTTGAGCTACTTAGCTCTCGTCAGCTAGCCACACCCTTACTGGGATTCGAACCAGGGAAGTATTACATGTGAGGCAGTTGTAATTGCCATTAGGCCACTGGTTCTCATCCGGACATACATACATACATACATACACACACATACATACATGCGAAATACCACTTGCACATCATCATAAAACCAGAACCGTGAAGCCTGCAAACTTGAAATTCAGCACGTCTGTTCCTCTTGGCTTCTAGGGGCTCACTAAGAAAGGATTCTTCGAAATGACCATCAGAGCATTAGTATTTCCTATATTATTATTATTAACACGCTCTGATGCTAAGGAATTCTACTCCCCCTCCCCACCTGAAAAGAAACCTGTTCCAAATGCAAAACACAAGCAGAGGAGAGGAGTTTCAATTTCACAGCAGCAACCAGCTTTAGTACAGAACAGTTGAGCTAAGCCACGCCCAGGCTCCTTGCTGTCTCATTCTTGTTCGCCCAGCAGATACTGTTTCAGTTTCCAAACAGCCTTCAACACTCACACACTGACAGGACGGTAACCAGATGAATACCGATGGATGCTGGTAGGCAGAGGCAGAATTCCGCGCCCCCCCTCCTTATTTTCCTCCCCAGAAACTAAGCCCGACCACATAGTTTCGTAGCAAATCACGGGTATCGAGCTAGCGGCTTGGTATAAGGAGAAACAGCTATGACACTATTTCAGTAGACCGAACGAAGGGACGCTTACTTCTGGGTAAATGCATCCAAACCCCAAACTCTTCGCTTCCCCTCCTCATTTTATCTTCTAAGGAAAAAAAAAAAACTCCGCAATTGCCCTCCCCGCGCTCCGAAAACCCATTGCATGGTAGAAAATCAAGACCATGAGCAGCCGTGAGCGGCTGTAATTAAATTTCTCCTGATTATAATCTACGGTTGCAAAGCCCACTTAAAATTTGACAAAGCAGCGTGCTCGTCCACAGATAGGGGGTTTCGGAGCTTTCTGTAGCTGCGAAACTTGAGGTGAGGTGTGGGGCTGCCTGTTGCATTCTTGTCTACGTGAGAAGATTTTTTTTTTTCCGATATCCTGCGGGGCTTTTTCTAAAAGGTCAGCTCATTCTTAAGCCAGTGGAACTTGGGGGCTAATACGTTATCTTTCCTGCTGAAAAAGCAAGCCACCCGTTAACATCCTGCAGATAAGTGATCAGAGCTTTCCATTAAAGAGAAGTTGGGACGTTGCAACCTCTACAAATCGCATTTGTGGCAGGGCAATGGGTTTGAAGTGGCGGAATACAGAAAAACAGAATTGGAAGGGACTTTGCCACAGGTAGCACGCAGAGCCATTTGTGCGGGCACGCGAGCCCCAGCTTAACGTACCTGGTCTGCGCATGTGGGTGGCTCCCAGCTGATTTTCAGCCCGTTTGAGGCCTTTTTCGGCCTCCCAGAGGCTCGAGGGAAGCCTCTGCAGCCTTTGTAGGCCGAAAAAAAGGCCCGTTTTTCATCACTTCTGGTATTTCCGGAAATACAGGAAGTGATGAAAGGGTCATAAGTCACTTTTTTCAGTGCCATTGTAACTTTGAATGGTCACTCCACACCAGCAAAGTAACAGCAAAGGAGGGGAAAAAAACTCCAGAGAAGTTCCTGAGACAGGAAGTCTAGTCCTGCCAAGAATGTAATAAGGGTTAACGGAGAGGCAGTTTCTGTAAGTAACACCAGAATGTTTCCTTCCTGCCTTCCTTACAAGATTAGGCCAGGAATTTCTTCTAACAACCGGTTCTTTGAACTGCTTAGAATGTTAACAACCGGTTCTAGCGAATAGGTGTGAACTGGTAGAATCCCATCCCTGGTTTCCATCCATTGCAGCTTGCTCTGCCCTCTCTGATGCTTTGGAAAGTAAGCTGACCTTCTTCTCTCCATCAGTGTCAGAAGACTGCTATCATATCACCCTTAGTCCTTCTCTTCTTCCTTAGACGAGGCATACCCAATTCTTGAACCATTCATTGTGCAAATTCTTGTGTGGCTGGGATTTTATGTCCAGCCCAGGTGAGAAATCAGGACTTCAGGGTTTTTTTTGGGGGGGATGGGACCTGCCCAGTTCGAAACCTGATTCAGACAGTATCAGAAATAGTATAGGTTTCCTGCGAGAGCAGTGGGTTGGACTAGATGACTTTCAAGGCCCCTTCCCACTCTGTTACTGACCAGTGAATCTTCCTAACTGCACAAATTACTCACTTTTGGGCAGATTGTTTATTTTCTTATGGCTCCAGATATTTCTGTAAGTTTGGAATCGATTCTACTTTTACCTCATTTCTGTTATTGTGCGGGAGAGAAATTCAAGTCTCCTCCCACCATAGTTTCTTTTCTTAGACTTGTTTGTACTTTTTTTATTTATAGGGTGCCCAGATGCTCCATTTTGGCTGTTTTGCTTGTGTTACTAAGTGTTTTTTGTATGGGTGGGGTGTGTGAAATTTCCATGGGTCCTTCGGCTTCGTCATGCAGTTTGCTTTGGGAAACCATGGAGGGTCGCGTCCTCAAGAGTTTGTAGGATGGACTTGACACATTTGGGTGGACCTGGCTGCATCTGACCACAGTTGGAACAAAAGGCATGAAGACCAGGCCATACTGCCCACTGATATGGGGTGAAGAGTTCCAAGGAACGAGCCCTGGTACCCATCTCATTTTCCCCCTCCCATCTTTCACATGTCCTTTGTAGGAGATGACCAGCCTGAGTTGAAGGAGGGGTCAAACACATCATAAGTCATGAGTTTCTGTGCGACTGTGAAAGATCTAAGCCTAGGCCACCTTGAATTCCTGACTTATCTCCCCGTCATTTCCCTTGACTGTTAGTAGCTCGGATTCTTGTAGAGACCTTAAGCTTGCAAGAAATCTCATTGGAACTGCCTGAATACCGTAAAAGAGGACCTGACCTGGGGTGCTCACATTGCAGACGGCCCGGCAGAGATTATACTATCTGAGACTACCTGAGACTGAATGAAAAACTGCTGGTGACTTCTACCGCTGCACCATAGAGAGTATCTTAAATTACTGCACCTCTGTATGGTTTGCCAATTGCCCAGGGGCAGATAGGACAGCACTCCAGAGGGTTAACATCATTGCCCAGTGGATCATGAGTTGCCCTCTCCCCTCTTTGGAAGAGCTTTATAGCTCCCGCTGCCTTAAGAAAGTTCAAAACATCCTCAAAGATCCATCTCATCCTGGCCATCCTTCTTTTTTTTTTTTAACTATTATCATCTGGCAGACGGTACAGGACAGTAAAAACAAGGAAAATAGACTGAAAAAGAACTTCTATCCCAGGGCAGTAGCTCTATTGGATTCTACTGTGTAGTGTAATATTAATGCAGTATCAGGGGTTTTCAGTTCAGTTGTTTAGAATGTGAAGGGTGTGTGTTTGTGTTTTATTTTTATAGTTTTCTTATGTATGATGTGCACTGAAGATGGTATTTAATTTCGTTGTATGAAGTGCAATGACAAACTAAACTAAACCAAACCAAACTGAATCTCCCAATTTACTCAGCGCTTAGCATCTTTCTTTGCCCAGGGCCCTTTGCTCCGTCCATAGTTAACTTCTCCCACTCCAGGACAAGGATGGTCCAATCCCATCTTTGCTTCAGAATCCCCCAGTCAGGGCAAACTTTGGAGTCATCTTGGTCCAGCAGTCCCGAGTCACTAGGTAAGACTTCAACTCCCAGAATTCCCCAGCCCCTCGCAGCCATTGTTAAAAAGTCCACACACATTTCAAAAGTTGCCCAGGGAACTGGCAATCACCATCTACTCTGTGTCTCTCTAACAGATGGCCGTCCAGCCTCTGCTCTCTGCTTTCTGCCAACAAGTCTGCTGGAGGTGGTGTTCGTATACTCCTAAGCAGTTGGCCGATTGCTCGACATTGATTTATTTCTTCACTAAGTAGAGGAAGAAGTAATTAATTAGGGGGCAGGGGGAATGGCGTGTTCAGCACATAGTGCAGTTGGTTGCTGAAGTCAGTTGGGGGGTCGCTAGGTCACTGAGACAGGTTGAGGAGAAGGGTCTTTTCCCACCAGGGATATTCCCGTGTTGGGCTGTGGAGTCGTTTAGTTTATTGGCATTGCACTTCGTACAACGAAATCAAACACCATCTTCAGTGCACATCATGACCATGAAAATAAGCACAAACACACATCCTTCACCCTCCACATATTGAATTGAAAACCCCGACACCACACCAACTATACAGCAGAATTCAACAGAGCTACTGCCCTGGGATAGGAGCTGTTTTTCAGCCTATTTGTCCTTGTTTTTATTATAATCCTGTACCGTCTGTCAGATGGTAATAGTTCAAAAAAAAAAAAGGGTTCCCAGGATGAGATGGATCTTTGAGAATGTTTTGAACTTTCTTAAGGCAGCGGGAGCTATAAAGCTCTTCCAAAGAGGGGAGAGGGCAACCCATGATCTTCTGGGCAATGACGTTAACCCTCTGGAGTGCTTTCCTATCTGCCATTATGCAATTGGCAAACCATATAGAGATGCAATAAGTTAAAATGCTCTCTCTGGTGCAGCGGTAGAAGGTCACCAGCAGTTTTTCATTCAGTTGTTGTTTTCTGAGAAGTCTCAGGTAGTATAATTTCTGCTGGGCCCTTTTGACCAGGGCTGCAATGTAAGCATCCCCAGGTCAGGTCCTCTTTTAGGGTATCACCCAGAAACTTAAAACTGGCCACTTGCTCCACTCAGTCTCCATTGATAAGCAAGGGCTGGATGTCTGATCATTTCAGAGAATTGCAGCAGATTGGCTGTATAGTACAGACACTAAAAATCCTGCCCTGTGTTAGGCGGAGAGAATTAACGCCGTCTTCAAATGGACATTTATCAGACCAACTCTCACCGTCCACATCAGCTCTCGGGAGGTTAAAAATCAAGGCAAGTCCATCTCTCTTGGCTTGGCGATCTCTTGAAGGGCGATCTCTTTCCAGAAGCCTTCAGCAAACAGCTGGACAGGCCGCTTCTCAAAAATACCCAGCCATCTGCTCCGCGTTGCTTTCCAGAGAGAGGTTGAATTCCAGCTCCCATGATGCCCAGCCAGCAAAAGCTCAACTCGTGCCTTTGCAAGCATTTTTGGACTGCCAAAGAAAACTTTTCTTTGACTCCAAAGAAGCAACGATTCGGAACGCAGCCGTGCGATGCTAACCTGCTGTTTGGCGGAGCAGGGCATCACTCGTGGTTGGAAATGACGTGCCCTGCCTGAAGAAATTCAGGCCCAGGCTGTCTCCCACTTCCTTTCTTTCTTGCATATGGGGGTTGTGGGGTGGGGTGGGTGAGAAGAGAGCTCGGTGCGTTTCTGTTCCTGTCTGCCAGAGAATAAAAAGGCATCCCTGCCACTTCGAGATAAGATTTCATTTCATAAAAAGTAATAAATCCAAGAAGAACGCTTGTGCCTTTAATGGCTCGCCTGCAGTTTTGCTATTTAATCAGGAATCGTTGCCTGCCTTTATTGCAACGGGGATCCCCTAGATCATTTCGTGAAGCTTGGAAGATTCCCACCTCTGCTCCGCCAATTTTGAGCCCTCTCCCATCAAAACAAAGTAAGTGGGACAATTCTCCGGGGCCTTAATTTAATTTAAGCATGCAAACTGTCTCCTCCTGAGTCAGTCGCTTCCTTGCCTATAGTTCGGAGACGACAGGATGCCGGTAACAATAGTGGGTGGCTGCGGTAACCTCTCTTAACTACTTGCCTGGGGTAATGTGGGGCTTGCTTGGGGTAAAATTGGCTTTGTGGAAGACTAGCCACTTGGTGCCACAGCGGGCCACTTCAGTTCTAATTGTTAAAAAGAGGGATGTGGGCGCGATGGAGATGAAGTGGCCTGTGCCTTCTCTTATCTTGCTAAAACGTGGGGTGGGCCGGTGGGTGGAGATCAATATTTATGGAACCATCTGGTGTTGACCATGGCATATGGAAGATTGCCGCTCGGAAAGCAGTGGAAATAAATAATAAACAGAGTGAATTAATGCATTAAAGAGAAGGAGAAGAGATGACGTATGCGGGAGAAAATGAAGAGAAAACAGGTAGGAGTGAAGATGGGGGAAAGAATGAAGGGGATCAAGGCACAAAAAGAAGTAAAGAGATCAGTTTAATTATGAAGGCAAGAGTTAAACAGGTTGGAAAAGATGAACTGATGCCATTGAGATTGTTACTGCTCGGGATGACAGTGGGAATTCCGTAGGGGAGGACCAGGCTGAGCCTGAGGGAGGCGTCAAATGTGCCATCAGTCACGAGTCCCTTCGTGCCCACAAAAGATCCATGCCCAGCCCTCCTTGAGCTCCACTGACTCTTATCTACTGCCAATTTGCTTGGGCCATTAGTAGTTCAGATTCTTGTAGAGAGTTTAAGGTTGTCAATCATCCTTTAGACCCATTTGAACTGCCTGGATCTTCTGATTTTCCGAGCGCTTGACAGTTTCGTAAGTTATGGATAGTTGCACAACAGCCTCTTGTGAACAGGGGTAAGGGATGATTTTTTTTTGGGGGGGGGAGGGGTTGCATAATATTCTTAACTAATCAGATATTCTTCCCAAGCTGGAAATGGATGGGTAGGGATTATGGAAGAGGATACAGTTGAGCTGTTTGGAGAGCAAGGCATGCATGAGAATGGATTCTCAAAATGTCTAGGAGAAGAAGGAATCTGAGGGGGCAGAGCAAAAAGAGGAATCAGCCTAGAATCCTTAGGTAAAGGTAAAGGTTCCCCTCACACCTATGTGCTCGTCGTTTCTGGCTCTAGGGGGCGCTGCTCATCTCCGTTACAAAACTGAAGAGCCAGCGCTGTCCGAAGACGTCTCTGTGGTCATGTGGCTGGCAGGACTAAATGCCTTCGAAGGCGCACAGAACGCTGTACCCTTCCCACCAAAGGGGTCCCCATTTTTCTACTTGCATTTTTTTTTACATGCTTTCGAACTGCTAGGTTGGCAGAAGCTGTGACAAGGAACGGGAGCTCACTCCATTCCGCGGCGCTAGGGATTCGAACTGCCGACTTTTTTGATTGACAAGCTCAGCGTCTTAGTCCCTGAGCCACCGTGTCCCTATAGAATTCCTATGTAGCCACAAAAAGAACTACATCATTCTATTCTATTCTATTCCATTCCATTCCATTCCATTCTGCATTCTATTCCATTCCTATTCTATTCTTCATTCCTTCTATTCTATTCTATTCTATTCTATTCTATTCTATTCTGCATTCTATTCCATTCCTATTCTATTCTGTTCTTCATTCATTCTATTCTATTCTGTTCTTCATTCATTCTATTCTATTCTATTCTATTCTATTCTATTCTATTCTATTCCATTCCATTCCATTCTGCATTCTATTCTGCATTCTATTCCATTCCTATTCTATTCTATTCTATTTCATTCCATTCCATTTTATTCTATTCTCCATTACCAATGGGGAAAAAAAAAAAACCCTTCAGGACTGCTGACCATTTTCTAAGTCTAACTGGGTGCTGACTGCTAGTTTGGCAATAAATCAGCTTAATTGCTCCTTCACATGTGGACCTGGGGCAGACCTGGTCTTTCGGCACCCAACGTGAAAAGTTTGAGCAAAGAAAGAGCATGCAACACGGTGTAGGAATGTGACAGAAACGACGATAGTTTTCCAAGGATGGTTTGCAGTTGGGAAGGTATGGAGAATTGAAGTAAGCATCGTTGGGCCTCCCTTAGATCGAGTCAGGCTCCCTTGCCTTTCCTTACCTTCTACTTTTAATTTCTTCTGGTTTTTCTGTCTTCTGATGCTTTTCTCTGCTTTTATGAGCCTGAAAGTTGAATGGTACAAAACGGACTCTCTCTGGTTTGGGAAGAAAGCTCCTGCTTGGACAATTACCATAATGTTCCGTGTTTTTTGTGGGAGGATTAACAGCTTCTTTTTATTGGTTGGTGTTCCCTTCGGAGGGGTGAGAATCTTTTGAAGGCCATGCCTGAAAAATAAACTCTTGTTTTGTATGTATATCGGTTTTGTAGTTGAGAGGGCTGTAGGGTAGAGATGGAAGAAATTGTTCCGCTGTGCAGGAAATTCAGAAAGATAAAAGTCAAGCAAAGGGCCCCCATTCTTGCTTTTAAACATACCCGTCTATTTACTTGACAAAAATCCAACAGCATTTTCTTTGAAGGGCACTATTTAAAAATAACAAATAAGTAAGTTGCAGCCAGGGCTAGTCGTTGGGCCAAAATATCAGTACAGGTAGTCCTTGACTTACAACCACAACGGAGCCCAAACTTTCTGTTGCTAAGCGAGGCGCGTTAAGTCAGTTTTGCTCTGTTGTGTGACCTTTCTTGCAGCAGTTATTAAGTTAGTCACACGGTTGTTAAGCGCATCCGAATTTCGATACACGTGACAATGCGGAATGCTATGACGGTCCTAAGTATGAAAAACGATGCTGAGTCACTTTTTTTCAGTGCTCTCGTAACTTCACACGGTCACTAAATGAACTGCCAGAAAAGAAAAATCAGCACTTGTCCATGTTTTCTCTGTTGTTGTTTTTCCTCTCTCTCTCCCTCCCTCTTCTCCCCTCTCCCTCCATCTCCCCTCTCCCTCTCTCTCCCCTCTACCTCTTTCTCTCCCTCTTTCTCCCTTTCTCTCCCTCCCTCTCTTTCTCTCTCCCTCCCTTTCCCTCTCTCTCCCTCTCTCTCCCTCCTTCTCTCTCCCTCCCTCTCTCCCTTTCTCCCCGTCTCCCTCTCTCCCCCTCCCTCTTCTCCCCTCTCCCTCTTTCTCCCTCCATCTCTGTCTCCCTACCTCTTTCTCTCCCTCTTTCTCCCTTTCTCTCCCTCCCTCTCTTTCTGTCTCCCTTCCTTTCCCTCTCTCTCCCTCTCTCCCCCTCCCTCTCTCTCTTTCTCCCCCCCTTTCTCTGTCTCCCTTTCTCCCCATCTCCCTCTCTCCCCCTCCCTCTCCCACTCTCCCTCTCCCTCCCTCCCTCTCCTTCCCTCTCTTTCTCTCTCTCTCTCTCTCTCCACACACACACATACAGAGAAGGAGGGGAGACAGACAGACAAAATGCTATAGGTATTCAAATTTAGAAAGACACACTAGAATGGTAATTAAGCAAGTTAATTAACTCGTAGCACAGATTGCACACCATAGCAATGGGCTCCATGCTGCGTCCAGTCTGCTTCTGGCTTTCTAGGAATCTTGGGTTTGTTCCTAGTTGCAGAAAATAGGCCGTCTTTGGCCCGATTTCAAAATCTCAGCGTCAGGTTGAGACAGCCGGTGAGGGCCTGGGTCCTTTTTTCCAGCACCCTCCTGTTTGGGGAAGGATGAAAGTAGAGAGATCCCAAAATGGAGAAGCACAAGTCAGATTTTCGCCCGTCCTGTTGACAGATTCAGAAATTGGCTTAGCATATTCGGTGAACCTATGGTGGGTTGCAGACTGGACATCCAGTTCTGGACACGGCACATTAGGAGGGAATGTGTCGAATCTGAGCATGTCCCGAGGAGGGTTTCTGAGACGGAAAGGAGCAGAAAGGGTGTGTTTTGACCAGAGAAGTCTGCATAAAGACAGAACATGCTGCTTCAAATATCTGAAGGACGGTCAGAGTGAAGGCAGGGCAGAATAAAATAGAATAAATTAGGAATAGAATAAAATAGAATAGAATAAATTAGGAAGAGAAGAGAAGAGAAGAGAATTCTTTATTGGCCAAGTGTGATTGCACACACAAGGAATTTGTCTTTGGTGCAAATGCTCTCAGTGAGAATAGAATAGAATAGAATAGAATAGAATAGAATAGAATAGAATAGAATAGAATAGAATAGAATACTTTATTGGCCAAGTGTGATTGGATACACAAGGAATTTGTCTTGGTGCAAATACTCTCAGTGTACATAAAAGAAAAGTATACTTGTCAAGACTCAAGAATCATCAGGAACAACACTTAATAATAGGGTACGGTAAGCAATCGAATCATACTAGGAAACAGTCAATAAAAATCATAAGTATACAAGCGACAAAGTTACAGTCATACAGTCATAAGTGGGAGGAGATAGGCGAAAGGAAGGATGGGAGCATTAACAGTAATAGTAATCCAGACTTAGTAAATAGCTGGACAATGTTAAGGGAATTATTTGTTGAGCAGAGTGATGGCATTGGGAAAAACTGTCCTTGTGTCTAGTTGTTCTGGTGTGCAGTGCTCTATAGCGTCGTTTTGAGGGTAGGAGTTGAAACACTTTATGTCCGGGATGTGAAGGATCTGTCGATATTTTCACAACCCTCCTTTGGACTCGTGCAGGATACAGGTCCTCCATGGAAGGCAGGTTGGTAGCCATTGCTATTTTCTGCAGTACTAATTACTCTCTGGAGTCTGTGTCTGTCTTGTTGGGTTGCAGAACCAAACCAGACAGTTATAGAGGCACAGATGACAGAATTATTCAGTCATCCCAGAAAGCAAAATAAGAAAAAAAATGAGTTGAAGTTACAAAGAAATAAGAGCTTGGTTGGACATCAGAAAGAATGCCCAGCAGCTGTTCCACAATGGAAGAAGCAATCTCGGGAAGTAAGGGGGGGGGGGCTGCTTGTGGTTTGCATGTGTGTGTTGTTGTATGCTTGTGCATGTGTGTGTGTGTGCTAAACAAAGATTTGCTGCCATTTGTCAGGAGGCTATAGAAGTGAATTCTTGCACCCAGCAGGGAAAGTTGGACTTAATGTTCTGCAATGGCTCCATTCTACAATTTTGCAAGCAAATTTTGGTTGAGACTTCTGAATAAATCAGTTCCTGGGGTGAAAAGTTGTAAGATTTGATCCAATCGTGGTAATCTTTTTTTTTCAACTGAGGACAGCCTGGGCATTCGTCCATTGGGGATGACTTAATGGTAGATTGCTGTACTCAACGGGGGTGGGGGGTGGGGGGGTAAACTAGATGCTCTCTAAGATCCCTTCCAGTCTTTTCATTTCATGATTCTAAGCACATCCTTTTATGGCTCAGTATAATACGTGAAACAGGGAGGTGGTGGCTCTGTGGCTAAGATGCTGAGCTTGTCGATCAAGAAAGGTTGGCAGTTCGGCAGTTCGAATCCCCGGCGCCTCGTCACAGAGTGAGCTCCTGTTACTTGTCCCAGCTTCTGCCAATCTAGCAGTTCAAAAGCATGTAAAAAAAATGCAAGTAGAAAAACAGGGACCACCTTTAGTGGGAAGGGAACAGCGTTCTGTGCGCCTTCGGCATTTAGTCATGCCAGCCACATGACCATGGAGATGTCTTCGGACAGCGCTGGCTCTTTGGCTTTGTGGTGGAGATGAGCACCGCCCCCTAGAGCCAGAAACGACTAGCATATATTGCAAGGAGAACCTTTACCTTTTATCTTAATAATATGTGAATCGGGTTTTGCGGTTTGGAAGCCATGGGTTGATGGTGTAATAAGTTTGCACCCGTTCACAAAGACTCAGGGTGCCCAATCCTGAAAGTATGTCTTGTCAACCATGGTTTATGGCTTTTAAGAGTCTTCTCTGGACCATCCAATGGTAGTTGAGTCACACACACAAAAAAAACCCCTATTGTTAAGCAAGACTATTCACAGGAGTACTCTGTGTGGGACCGCTTCTCTAGACCCTTGTCCTGATTTCCTGGCTCGCTTCAATCCGTCCCTCAAAGAAGGACACCTTTTCCATGGAAGCAAGCTGCCCAGTCAGATTGTTGGAAGAAATGTCCACCTGGGTTTAATTCCAAGTGGGGAAAAGAAGACACTGGAAACATGGAGGCTGTTTGGAAAGATGGTTTAATGGTGGACAGGGTCACATGCCTTGGAGCTCTTGGGCGAAGAAAAAAAGGGAAGAGATGCTGAGAGTGCCTGGGTTTTATGCCCTCTGGGCTTCGAACTTCCTGGGGCACAGGAAGAGTATTCTGAAGTTGTGGTTAGCCGGCAGCAGGTGAGGATGGCTGAGGAGAGCGAGGACTCAGATGAGGGGCCAGGACCATCAGGGAGTGGACAATCAAAGATTATGGGGGCTGGCAGCAGCGATGAGGAGGTTCCCGAGGAGCCTGTGCCAAGTGCGCGTGCACGCAGGAAAGAGCAGCTGCAGCAGCACGGGTGACTCAGGAGTAAGGCTGCAAGGTAATGGCCCCTCCTTCAAGAAGATAAAAGCCAGCTGTGAATCAGATGTTTTTTGCAGGAAGCAAAGACGTTTTGAAACTCAGTCTCGTGGACATTGCAGTATCTTAAGTTGGTATTTGAAGACTCTTGTATTGTGAAATATTTCTTATCTGTTATTCTTGGCAGCTTCGCACAGTTTTGGCGAGGCTCATGCTTATCAAAGTTAATTAGTTTGCAGCAACCATTTAACCGAGGATTCGTAAGACTCATTAAAAAGGTTGCTGTTCCCTTTGGTTCGTGTTTGTTTCATTGGAAAAGGGTTTGGGTCAGAACACCTGATTGGTTGCTGCCAGGAGTCATAGCTAACTTCGTAGGCTGTCTGTGTGCTACGTGTGGTTGAAACTTGGTGGGCGGTGCAATGAAGGGCCATGAAATGGCACTGCCTGAAGGAAGTAGATCTTTGTTATGTAGAATAGACTTGCGCCCGGGCCTCAACAGCCTATTAGCCAAAGGTGCACTTCTCTCTTTGGATGGAGAAATAAAACACCCCAAATGGCAGGTTAGAGCCGATGTTTTTTTTTTCTTTACACAGCAGGGAACCCACCTCAAGAGGTGGTAATGAAAGAGTCAAGAGGAATTAAGGGTGTTTTAAAAGGCGGCTTCTGGTCTTTGGGCTCGGAATCCAATTAAATCAATTACTACCCAGAAGAAAAGAAAAGGAAAGCTGTTCTTTTTGTTCCTCTCTTTCCAAGGCTAGTTGAGCGGGATCTATCTTTGTTTGCTCAAATGATTTGACCCGACTGAGACGGAAAAGGTATAATGGTCCATAATGAGCACCTTTTGCCAGCAATGGAGCATCTCTCTCATAAAAGAGAAAAAAAATGCTTGGTGAGAACTCTGCGTTCCTTGCTGTTTCTTTGAAAGGACCCTCCCCTCTGCCCCTTTGGGTGTTTGGAAACAGAACATTTTAATCCTCCCGCTACCTCCCCCCAGGTTGAGAGAATATCCAGGGTTGGCAAATTAAAATCTGACATGACGAAGGACGAGGAGAAGAGGGGGAAGAGGAAAAGAAACAAGAACAGCAGGAGGAAAGGAGGGGGGAGGGGTGAAGAAAAGGAGAGAAGAAGAAGAGGAGAGGAGGAGGAGGGTAGAGGAGGAGAATAAGAGGGAGAAAGAAGAGGAGAAAGGAGAGAAGAAGAAAGCAGGAGAGGGAGGGGATGGGAGAGAGGAGAAGAGAGAAGAAGAGGGGGAGAGAGGGGGGGGGGAGGGAGAAGAAAGAAGAAGAAGAAGGAGAAGAAGGAGGAAGAAGGAGAAAGAAGGGGGAGAAAGAAAGAAAGAAAGAAAGAAAGAAAGAAAGAAAGAAAGAAAGAAAGAAAGAAAGAAAGAAAGAACAACAACAAACCGTGTTGATTGTTTTTTTCAAATACCCCCCCCCCACCCAATGTGTAACTGTCCTGATTGGGAACATAATTTATTAACTAGCATGAATTGCAATCAAGAAATGAATAGATTTACTACTCAGCCCCTCACCATTGCTTTGTGTATTCCGTCCTAAACTTGAAAATCCCCAAATCCAGAGCATCCTTCCTTGGACTCCCAAGAACCAAATTAAGACCCACCCACCCCCAAACTCAGGCAAGTATAGAAAAGGAGGCAGAAGATAAAGACTTCTTCTGAATGAAGGCCGCTCTTGGAATCAATGCAGGGCAAAAGTCATTCAAATCATTCCTGTTCTTTTTTTTCCCTGGCCCCCTTCCATCATGGCTGCTCTTTGTGACTTCCACCTTCTGTGGTCAAAGCGCTGGGCCGGCTTTTGGTGAACCACTATGCTCCCCCCACCAAAACACGCCTTCCCATTTTCCAGCTCCTCTGCTTTTATGCACCAGCAGGTGAACAGGCCTCAGGTGTGTCTGAGGTTGACACACAATTGCGTCAATTGTGGAGAATGCCAGAGATGTTATTTCCCGTAAGGCGGTCTGATGAGCTTCAACCCTGGAGCTTTGGCCCGGTTCCCTGCGGAGAAGTTGGAGGTTCCGCGGAGCGATGTTGGATTGTGGTAAATAGGGTGCCCGGAAAAGCGAGGAAGTAACTCAGCCATATGTCCCCCGCTTGGCGTTCATACATTTTTCATCGCCTTCCAATCCAGCTGTGTCCCGCAAGCTCGTGGCTCTGCCGGGGGAAGCAGAGGTACCCAGCCAGGCCTTGTTGAATACGCACTAAATTATTCACCAGGCCTTGGGCCTGACAGGATGAACAAGGGCAGCTTAAAACGATCTTACAACAAAAGGGAACGGCTCAAAGGGACAGGGGTGGGACAGGCAAATGAAGTCCCGTTGAGAAAGTAATGGAGAAAATGGGAAGATCCAAACTTAGATCCCTTTGTTGTGAGTTTTCCTTGTTTTCTCCCCGATGGAAAGTCCCTTGGAATATTTTAATAGAATTCTCTTTTTTTTTTAATTTTTATTTTTACCTTTATTTTGGTCGCCACATCAATGGTATTTGTGATGGGTGGGATTAAGCACTCTTTTTTTAAAAAAAGTTTTTTTTAATAAACATTTATTTGACATACATTTAAAATGAACGAATCAAGATGTGTGTGTGTATCTATATTTCTATCTCTCTATCACTATCTATCTATCTATCTATCTATCTATCTATCTATCTATCTATCTATCTATCTATCTATCTATCTATCTATCTATCTACATGCCTGCCTGCCTGCCTGCCTTTCTGCCTGCCTGCCTATCTCTCTCTCTCTCTCTCTCTCTATCTATCTACATGCCTGCCTGCCTGCCTGCCTGCCTGCCTGCCTGCCTGCCTGCCTGCCTATCTATCTATCTATCTATCTCTATCTATCTATCTATCTATCTATCTATCTATCTATCTATCTATCTATCTATCTATCTATCTATCTATCTATCTATCTATCTACATGCCTGCCTGCCTGCCTGCCTGCCTGCCTGCCTGCCTGCCTGTCTGTCTGTCTATCTATCTATCTATCTATCTATCTATCTATCTATCTATCTATCTATCTATCTATCTATCTATCTATCTATCTATCTATCTATCTCTATATACAGCATATATTGAGCAATGGTTAGAATTTTTTTCCCCTTTATCTTTATCGTTGACGTGATCTACCTTGTTACAATAACTCCTTCATTCTTTTAATGTTTTTATTTCTCTATCTAGCTTGTGATAAAGTGCACGTCTTTTGTCATTTCCATAACTTATCGAAATATCAGATGTTACCTTTCCTTTAACCACTCATACCACGTATTCCATATTTCATAATAGTCACTATCTTGTTTATTTTTTAGCAGCTTAGTTAGGCTAGCCATCTCAGCGCATTCATGTATTTTTTTAATTACCATATCCTCTGAAGGAATGAAAGACAGTTTCCAGTTTTGTGCGTAGGTTATTCTTTAATAGAATTCTTTATTGGCCAAGTATGATTGGACACACAAGGAATCTGTCTTGGTGCAAAAGCTCTCAGTGCACATAAAAGAAAAGATACATTCGTCAGAATCATCAGGTACCACACTTAATGATAGTAATAGGGTACAATAAGCAATCAGTTCATACTAGGAAACAGTCAGTATAAATCGTAAGGATGCAAGCGACAAGGTTAGTCACAAGTGGGAGGGGATGGATGATAAGGAGTGATGAGAAGATTAATAGTAATAGTAGTGCAGACTTTGTAAATAGTTGGACAGTGTTGAGGGAAGAAATCTTTAGCAGAGTGATGGCATTCGGGGAAAAACTGTCCTTGTGTCTAGTTGTTCTGGTGTGCAGTGCTCTTTAGCCTCGTTTTGAGTTGCAACAGTTTATGCTTATGTTTAAATGAAGGAAACACATTTTCTCTTTTTCTATGCGATCTTTTGGGGAGCTGCCTGTTTCTCACTGCTGCCTCTGCAACAGCTTCACCTGTTCAGAATCCTTCTTCAAGGATGGTGGTGCAGCTCTGGATGGTATAAAGTGGAATTAATTTCTTCCTATGGTTTGGAATTTACACTGCTGTTGATGGAGCGCTCTATACTGCTGGTTGCATTTCACTGGCGTTCCTTGGTTTTTCACAAGTCCTACTGACATCCAGTTCTTCCTCCCATCCTTTCTCAGTGCATTGGATTTTCATTGTCTAACAGCAGAACTTTGCATCTGTCTCGGTTAATTAAACATGGTTCTGATCTTTTCAAAGATCGTTTGTAGGGACAAATCTATCTGTGGTCCTGTAGGTTGATGGGCAACCGTGTCTTTCAACCTTGGCAATTTTAAGGTACGTGGACTTCAAATTCCAGAATTTCCCAGCCGGCAGATGTTGAAATCCACGTATCTTAAAAGTTGCCAAGGTTGAGAAATACGAATCTCGAGACAAAATATACATTGCCAGGAGATAAACATGGTTAGAGCGGGGTGGCATCTCTCAACCAAGAAATAATTGTAGCATGGATCATGAACTTTCTGGATTGGATTAAACTCTTTTTTTTGTGGCTATCGATCGGTTCCTGAGCTTGCATCCTGGGTATAGCACTCAAGACTGAAGTGCATGCCATGCCACCTCTGGATTGGTCAGGCCAGCCTTTCAAAACCAATTATCTAGATGTGGCACATAACACATCAGCCTCGTCTCCATTTTCTCTTCCTCTCCCCGGAGGCTGAGCTGCAGTTAATAAACGAAGACAGGCCGGGAACTGGGGAAATTCCTGAGAGTTGAAGCCGAGAAAAGCATCAGGCATTATTGGAGGAAGGTTTAATACACACAGGAACTCCATTTATAGCACACACACACACACACACACATACACACAAAGACCGGCATCTATGCAAGAGCAGAAGCTTCTGAATTGCAGCTAGGAGGTCAGTTGTTCAAGGTCTTGTCTTGTTCTTGAGGGACACTTAAATGACCTTCCCCAGCCAAATATCTCCCCAGATTCTGGAGAGCTTCAGAATTGGAAGCGCCTTCCTCACATCTCTCTCTCTCTCTCTCTCTCCCAACATTGAGCATTGTTGAATTTCTCTGCAGAGTTCCCCCACCCCCCTGCAGTCCTGGAAGGGCTGTATCTCATCCCTGCTTTTTAATTTCCCACCATGCTGCAGAGTGCTCGGGGCATCTTGGGAAATTAAACGGGGCTGCTCAATTCGGGAATGTGGGCCCTGTCCGAGGTGCTGGAACTTGAAGAAGCCGCTGGGAATTTGCTTGGGGAAGATAGTTACACCCCCACGATTTGACACCACCACCCCCCCCCCCTTCATGTAAAATATTCAGGGCTGAAGCAGGAATGTTTTGCAAAGCAAGTTGCCTGCTCTTGAGCTTGGCAGTCCTAATATTTGATTGTGGGCTCCTGGTGGAATGTGAAGGAAGACATCTCTTTCGAACACGTCTCGGGGCAGACTGGAGCTCTTCTCTCCTGCAGAAAGAAGCTCTTTCTGTCTCTTTGACTGACAGGTCACTAATGTGCTCCAATTTCAGCTGTAGTCTAGAAAAATTGAGCCAGGAGGAGGAAGGCATGTGTGTCAGATGGCCCAGAAAAATAGATTTTTTCAGAGGTCTGAATAGACAGAGGAGACATTCCTGAGATTAATCCTAGCGCTAATAGAAGTGAATATTTGGAGCTCAGAGTTGAGCTGTGAAGTCTCTGAGCTTGCTTGTTTTCTTGTAGACGTTGCATTACCCAACTAGGTAACATCATCAGTTCTAGGAAGGAGTGGGGTTGGAGGAGGAGGAGGAGGACTGTAGGGTCCTTGATGCGCTCTGAGCTTGTTTTCTTGTAGAGACATTGCATTACCCAACTAGATAACATCGTCAGTGCTAGGAAGGAGTGGGGTTTGAGGAGAGGGAGGTGGAAGAAGGAAAAAAAAAATACAACCATCTCACTGCATTTTTAAATGCTCATCACTTCCCTTCTCTCCTTCCCTATCCCTTATCTCCCTTTTGGTGGGGTGGGGGAAGGAATTTGTCTGCTAGTTTTTTGTTTAAAAAGAAAAGAAAAGCAGAGAAAGAGCCCGCTCTACAGAGCTTCATAAAAATGATAAATTGCTTTTAGATATTGGGCAGAAGAGAAAGAGAGTTCGTTTTTTATTTGACAATATTAGTCTCTTAGTAGTGCATTGTTGCCATGCATATGAGCTTAAATTCTCCAGGCAGCTGGAGCCAAATATCCGTGTATTGAAGTGTAAATGAACCGCTGGCAAAGCTTTCTTTTTTTTCCCCTTTCCCCTTTATGATTTTTCATACTTTTTTTTTTTAAATGTTTTTCCACTGATATTATATACGGCAATCTCTCCTCCCTCCCTTCTCCCCAGGATCTGTGCCGTGCCCACAGAAATGTGAAATCCCCTACATGATATGCTAATCATTTCTAATCAAAACAGTAACTTGGAAGAATGCAAAAAGGAGAGGAATCATACTCTCTCTTGCGACCCACACAGAGGTGAAAAAATACCCTCTTATCCCCCACCCCCTCAGATTTGCAAGGTGCATTAACAGCAATATTTAAACAACGGGTCAGACACCGTGGAAAACATCACCTCTCACGCAGATGGTAAAATTAGCAATAGCTTAATGATGAGATAGTCCAGCTTTGCTTTTTTGCATCCTTCCTTAATTCTTCAATCCGTACTTCCATACTGAGTTCAGCCATCAACATAGCAATAGCAATAGCTCTTAGACTTATATACCGCTTTACAGAAACTGAACAACAACATTACTAAATTTTAACAACTGCAGTGATTCCCTTAAGGACCGGGACAAGGAAGGTCATAAAGTAGGGCAAAATTCTCTTCCCCAAAGTTTCATTTAACCACAAGGATTTTAGGCTCAGTTAGAATAGAATGGAATGGAATGGAATAGAAAATAGACTAGAATAGAACGGAATAGGAATAGAATAATTTAGAGTGGAGTGGAATGGAATAGAATAGAATACAATTCTTTATTGGCCAAGTGTGATTAGATACACAAGGAATTTGTCTTGGTGCAAATGCTCTCAGTGTCCATAAAACAAAAGATACATTCGCCGAGAATCATCGGGTACAACACTTAATAATAGTCATAGGGTACAATAAGCAATCAAATCATACTAGGAAACAGTCAGTATGTATTTATTGACATAAGGATACAAGCGACAAAGTTACAGTCATATAGTTACAAGTGGGAGGGGATGGGTGATAAGGAGTGATGAGAAGATTATTAGTAATAGTAGTGCAGACTTTGTAAATAGTTGGACTGTGTTGAGGGAATTAATTGTTTAGCCGAGTGATGGCATTCAGGAAAAAACTCTCCTTGCGTCTATTTGTTCTGGTGTGCAGTGCTCTATAGCGTCGTTTTGAGGGTAGGAGTTGAAACACTTTATGTCCGGGATGTGAGGGGTCTGTAGATATTTTCCCAGCCCTCTTTTTGACTCGTGCAAGATACAGGTCCTCCATGGAAGGCAGGTTGGCAGCCATTGGTTTTTCTGCAGTCCTAATTACTCTCTGAATTCTGTGTCTGTCTTGTTGGGTTGCAGAGCCAAATCAGGCAGTTGTAGAGATGCCCATGAGAGACTCAATTATGGTCACATATTGAGGACTATTTATAAACCGGAGCTCAAGAAGTGATGATGGGAAACACCTTGTGATCCGGTGTTGAACGAAAATAAATTGGGGGAATAGCTTGAGTTATATAGCAGGTTCTTCTGTTCCCAACACTTCTCCCTTGGACCCACTGACTCAGCGCAGGGGGAGGAAGAATGCAAATTTTAAAAGGTGTGGAAACACTACTGGAGTGTGAATGCACAAGCTAGAGGTAGGCAGGAGTTTTAGAATGGGGTTTCATCGCAAGAAAAAGTACAAGATCAAACAGGTACAGGCTTCTAGCCTAGGGCTTTGCAGGGCTGAATATAAATTTGGTATCCTACACCTGAGAAAAATCTAAGCAAGATCCCCCTAGTATAGCTAGCTGTCCGCTATTTTGAGAAGGCAGGCCTGTCTGTATTTTTAGGCTTCCCTTACCTGGCTTCCCTCCCACCCCCCTCAACCTCCAATTTTTTTTTTTTAAAGTACAGCCATCACCTCTGCTTCATTTGCAATGTAAATGGGAAACTAGTCTATGCCAGCTTAGCTGATTACATGATCAAGAGAATGGTGCATCTGTTATTAGGGAACAAACAAGTCTGAACATACACAGAGAGAGAGAGTGTGTGAGAGAGAGAAAGGGGGAGAAGGCGGGAAGAGATAGAGAGGAAGGGAGAGAGAGAGGAAGAGAAAGAGAGAAATGGAAACAGAAAAAGGAAGGAAAAGGGAGGAAGGGAGAGAGAGAGGAAGAGGAAGAGAAACAGATAGAGAGAAAAAGAAAGAGGCGAAGGGAGAGAGAGAGGAAGGGAGAGAGAGAGGAAGAGAAAAGAGACAGAAAAAGAAAGAGAGGGAGGAAGGGAGAGAGAGAAAGAAAAAGAAAGAGGGAAGAAGGGAGAGAAAGAGGAAGAGAAAAAGGGAAGCAGAAAAAGAAAGAGAGGGAGGAAGGGAAAGAGAGGAAGAGAAAAAGAAAAAGAGGGAGGAAGGGAGAGAGAGAGAAAGAAAGAGAGGGAGAGGGAGGAAGAGAAAGAAACAGATAGAGAGAAAAAGATAAAAGCGAATGGGGAGGGAGGGAGGAGGGAGGGGAGAGAGAAAAGAAAAAGAGAGAGGGAGGAAGGGAGGAAGAGAAAGAGAAACAGATAGAGAGAAAAAGATAAAAGCGAATGGGGAGGGAGGGAGGGAGAGAGAGAGATCACAGAATCCTGTATAGAATTATGGTCAGGTTCTATAGGTAAAAAAGGACGACTGACAGTTTTTTTCATTTGAGCTGGCCCTGCCCTTATGGCTGAACTACAGCTCCCAGCACCCCTCACCACTTGGCTTCCTGCCTTAGGGCGTTGCTGGGAATTGTACCATTGTTCATTTTTTAGGTGTGGGGGAAGGAGGGAGATCTGTGAGGCTGCAGGTTCTGGGCAAACTCTGCCCTCTCTTCCTCCCTCCTTTGAAAATGAGATTTATGACTTCGTTACATGTATCCCTTCCTTCCTTCCTTCCTTCCTCATTCATTCATCTGGTCTCTGGACAAAAGGGCCGTGAGGAAGCACAGATTTTTGGAGACAGGCACTGTTATCAAGACAGACTGTGTTATAAGGCTTAGACCTTATTACTTTATGAACCCAGGTGATGGATTCACACATTACATGGAGTTGTACTCTAGCTCACCTGGAGAGTCTCCTTCTACTAATTCCCCCAAAATAGCCAGAGGTAACATTTGTAAAATAATAACAATAATAATAATAATAATAATAATAATAATAATAATAATAATAATAGAACGACTATGGCCAAGGCAAGCAAGGGTAGTATCAATAGTAATAGGAGCCTTGGGTGCAGTCCTAAAGCAACTGGAGCACCACTTGAATACCATAGGCATTGACACATTTGCCGTGAGTCAATTGCAGAAGGCAGCTTGATTTGGAACAATTTCCATCCTGCGGCAATATCCGTAACACCACCAAACATCCAGATTTGCCTCTCCCAGGTCCTTGGGAAGGACTCGATAGGTAGACAAAAATACCAAACCCCAGTCTGAACATCTGACTGACCGTGCGAGGGATGATGATGATGGGATAAATAAATAATAAGTAAACAAACAAATAAATAAATAAATTCTAAATACCAAGTTTTGTGAACTGGATCCGAGGCTGAATTCATTGAGGTCAACCATACCTATTCTGGATATCAGTCCCATTTTTGTCTACACAGAACAATTTCCCTCCTTTCCTTCATATGGACTAGAAACCTGAGCCCGATTTTTGTTTTCTGTTTTTTAAACCCTTCCGCCCGTGCAGAGCGTTAACTCTCTTTTCCTTTTCCGCCCACAGTTTGTCGAGGGATGCTGTGTGGCTTCGGTGCCATCTGCGAGAAGAACCCCACGGACTCTTCCCAAGGCGCGTGTGTTTGCAAGAAGGCCACCTGCCCGTCTGTGGTGGCTCCGGTGTGCGGTTCAGATTATTCGACCTACAGTAATGAATGTGAGCTGGAGAAAGCCCAGTGCAACCAGCAGCGTCGCATTAAAGTCATGAGTAAAGGAGCTTGTGGTAAGTGTGGCTGGTCACAACATTTCATCCATCACACCTCGGATCTCAAAGGCCGCTGCTGCAGCTGCTGTTGTTGTGGCTGCTTCTTCTTCTTCTTCTTCTTCTTCTTCTTCTTCTTCTTCTTCTTCTTCTTCTTCTTCTTCTTCTTCCTCCTCCTCCTCTTCCTCCTCCTCTTCTTCCTCCTCCCTCTTCTTCCTCTCCTCTTCCTCTTCCTTTTCTTCTTCTTCTCCTCTTTCTCCTTCCTCTTCCTTTTCTTCCTCCTCTTCCTTCTTCCTCCTTTTCCTATTCTTCCTCTTCCTCCTCCTCCTCTTCCTCTTTCTATTCTTTCTCTTCTTCCTCTTCCTCTTCCTCCTCCTCCTCCTCTTCTTCTTCTCCTTCTTCTTCTCTTTTCTTTCCCACTCCTTCTTTTCCTGATGTATTGCTCATTTAAAAAAAAAAATGAAAACGAACAATCAAAAGGAGGGAAAAAATAAGTGATGCAGAGATTTAGTATCAGTAAGTGGGCAAAGGAGCGGCCAAGATTGTACAATTAGCAGTCAGTATATCACTGTTCAGAGAATTTAACAAAACCAGAACCACATCGAGTTATTTTCACAAGGATCTTAGAAATAGTTTTGAACCTCTGAGCTGAGTGCTGAGAATCAAAAGAAGAATTTTTTTTGCTGTTTATTAGCCTCCCCAAAAAAGGAAAGGAAAAAAGAAAAAGAGAGAAAGAAAGAAAGAAAGAAAGAAAGAAAGAAAGAAAGAAAGAAAGAAAGAAAGAAAGAAAGAAAGAAAGAATATTTGTAGCTTAGGGTTGACATGAGGGGTCCTTGGTGCTCTCTGAGCTTGGTTGTTTTCTTGCAGACCTTTCATTAGCCAAGCCAGTAACATCATCACTGCTAGTACCAAAGACAAGGAAAGAAGGAAGGAAGGAAGAGAAAGAGAAAAGAAAGAAAGAAAAGAGAAAGAAGGAAGGAAGGAAGGAAAGAAAGAAACAATGATTATAACTCAGCATTTAAGTTTCTAACTTTCCCTTCACTACTCCCAAGTAGTGTATAACGTCAGCCCTTCTTGGTGAGAAATAGGTCGGTTGACTTCCATCACCTCTGCATCTCACCCTCACAAGATGCAGACTGTGATTTTCCCAAGTCCAGTTTGCACCCGGAGCGAGTGATTTTTCCAGAGAAGGCCTCATAAGCCAGGCTAATGAACCCTCCGTGCTAGCAAGGCACATACCACTCGAAAGCAAGGAACTGTACAAATGAAAACGCGCCTGTCTGCTTTTTTTCCCAAGTAAATTAATTTGACCTTTTCCCCTCCCTTCCCTCTCTGATGGAGAAGTTCCTGCTTTTAGTGATAAATCTCTGCTTTCTAGACTCCTGCAGAGAGCTCCCGTAGAAGAGGAGGGGGAGAGAGAGAGAGAAAGAGAGAGAGAGAGAGAGACGGATGGATGTGTCATCCTGATTTATTTAAAATAATAACAATGGGCTATAGGTTTGTGGGGGGTGGGAAATGTCTAATGAAGCAGGGAGTAATTAAATAAATAAAGGACCTTATAAATAAGATACTGTCCCCACCTTAAAACAGCCAGCGGCCTCTTAATGTCTGCCTCTAATTGCATTTTGCTTATGGCACATTAAGGCCATCTCCTTGTGGCCATTCAAATCTCATTCACTCTTTGCTCGATGAACTCAATGGGTAAAGCAATGCCTGGAGTTTCTGTGGAAAGGCAACTCACAATAAATGGGGCTGTATAATTTGAGACTTTCAACGTGACAAATATTTTTTTGTAGCTCGGGGTTGAACTTATGGGGTCCTTGGTGGTCTTTTGAGCACGGTGGCTTGCTTCCAGACATCTCATGACCCAACTAGATAACGTCATCAATGCTAGAAGGGAGTGAAGTTTGCAGAATGGAGAAAGAGGAGGAGGACTGTAGGGTCCTTGAGGCACTTTGAGCTCGTTTGTTTTCTTGCAGACATTTCATTACCCAGCAACGTAACATTGTCAGTGCTAAAAGGGGAGCGGAGGGTTGGTCTCTCCTTATATACAAGTAGCTTGCTCTGTCTGTGTTGATGGGCGGGCAAGCCACTTGTATTGTATATAATTTTGCTCACAGGGCAAACTATATTTGGTATTTATATTTAAACAGCGAACCCTTCTACCTTCTAGCACTGATGACACTACCTAGTTTGGTAACGAAACATCTGCAAGAAAACCACCAAGCTCAGAGAGTACCAGGGACCCCAGAAACAGGAAAATGTTGGCTATGGAGGTGAATTGTTGGGCAGTGACAAAGTTGAGCATGTTAATAATTTCTGATTATTGGCTCAGCATCCTGGAGAGTGGAAATTGGTGTAACAAAGTGGTTTGAAGCGTCCCATCTAATCCCCTTTTCTTGGATTCTTTTGCAAGTATCCTACCATGCCCACCGCAATCCAGAAGCTAGTTTTGCCTGCAGATCTGTATAGATTCTCAGTCCTCCAGGTCCTCCTTTTTCCACCTCTGGACTTCTTTGTTTTTTCCTTGAAGACATTTTGCTTCTCATCCAAGAAGCTTCTTCAGCTCTGACTTGGACGGTGGGGGAACGGAAGGATTTATATTCCTTGCAGGCAGCTGGTCATTTGCATCCCTTTAGCGGGTCCTTGAGGCCACTTGGAGGTTTATCGGTGTCCTCAGGGTCACTTGAGGTGGTGCAAATGGTTCCTGTAGCTTGCAATTTATTTTTCTTCTGGAAATCCATCTCCCACAGATCGTTCACAGGGTGTCCATCCCAAATTGGATAGCTAAAAGTCTGCAGAGATTCTCAGTCATCCAGGTCATTGTTGTCCCAAATGTGCTTTTTTTGCACTCCCCTGTTTTTTCTTTCGAAGGCGTTTTGCTTCTCCTCCAGTTTCATCTCCCTTTTGATCCCAGGATTCCTATTCACCGGGCTGGCTCCTTTCTTCCCCTCTTTCTCAGGTTCGAAAGACCCTTGCGCGGAGGTGGTCTGCAGCTTCGGCAGCACCTGCGTACGGTCCACGGACGGGCAGTCAGCCAAATGTATCTGCATGTCTCTCTGTGGCGGCCTCCCCGAAAACACCGTGTGCGGCAGTGACGGCAAGGACTATCGCAGCGAGTGTCACCTGAACCGACACGCCTGCGACAAGCAGGAGAACATCTTCAAGAAGTTTGATGGGCCGTGCGGTAAGAGTCCCGCCTGCAGAAAGGGTCTTGGGGCAGGGGCTCTGGTTTCAGTGGTTTTCCTACAGACCTTTCGTCACCCATCCGGGTAACTTTGTCAGTGTACGGGGGAGTGTTAAGTCTATTCATCATGGGACGCGGTGGCTCAGGGGCTTAAGACGCTGAGCTTGTCGATCAGAAAGATCGGCGGTTCGAATCCCTAACGCCGCGGAATGGAGTGAGCTCCCGTTTACTCGTCCCAGCTTCTGCCAACCGAGCAGTTCAAAAGCACGTAAAAAAAAAATGCAAGTAGAAAAATAGGGAGCCTTTTGGTGGGAAGGGAACAGCGTTCTGTGTGCCTTTGAAGGCATTTAGTCCTGCCGGCCACAAGACCACGGAGACGTCTTCGGACAGCGCTGGTTCTTCCTTCCTTCCTCTTTCCTTTCCTATTTTTCTTCCTTCTATCTGTCTTCTTTCTTTCCTTCCTCCGTCCCTCCCACCCTTTCTCCTCCCACCCTCCTCTTCTTCCCCTTCCTTCCTTCATCCCTCTTTCCTTCTTTCTGTTTTCCTTCTTTCTTTCCTTCCTTATTCCCTCCCTCCCTTTCTCTCTCCACCTCCCTCCCGCATTTCTCTTTCCTTCCTTCCTCTTTCCTTCTTTTCTTCATTCTTTCTGTCTTCCTTCTTTCTTTCCTCCATCCCTCCCTCCCTTTCTCCTTCCTCTCTCCTTCCTTCCTTCCTTCCTTGTTTCTGCCTTCCTTCCTTCCATCCATTCTTCTGCAAAAGCCCCCCTGGAATCCGAGCATACGCCACTGATCTTGCTCTTCGCTTTCTTTGCAGGGTTAAGGTGTGAGACAAACACACACACACACACAAACACACACACAGAGTTCTCCGGTCTCCATGGTGACATATTAATCTATTGTCCCCCTTGGTCTGATACAGAGATGCAGGTTCCACAGCACCGTGTGGGGCTGTATTTAAGGGGGGGGGGGAAACCCCCCAAATGTGCAATTTTTGCATTTGGGTGATTGAGGGAGCCTGAAGCCTGCCGGGGTGTTGAAAACGCCCCTGCGGAGACGCTGAGGAGGGGATTCGCCGGCTCCTGTATCTGGATGATCTGCAGCTGGGCGTCTTTTGCTTTCTGATAAGTCTACCCAAGCACTGCAGCGGAGGTGATCTGCTTAAAGCCCAAGATCCAAGAGTTTTAAATCCTGGCTGGTCCCTTTTCATCCCGGCTTCCTCGCACTCATTTGCTCACCAGCAACTCTTTCGGCACTCGGCCTCAATCAATGCAGGGAGTTCTCGACTTTACGGCCACCATTGCAAAACCCAAAATGTCCGTTGCTAAGCGAGGTGTTTCTTAAGTGCCCCGTTCCACGGCCGCCCTTGCCCGCAGTTGTTAAGCCGAATCGCCGGCGTTGTTAAGCGAATCCGACTTCCCGGGTTGGTTTTGCTTCTCGGAAGCTGGCTGGGAAGGTTACAAACGGCGAAACACATTGACCCCCCTCCTCCTCTTCTTCCTCCTCCTCCTCCTTCTTCCTCTCCTCCTCCTCCTTCCTCTTCTTCTCCTCCTCTTTCTTCCTCTTCTTCTCTTCCTCCTCCTTCCTTATTCTTCTTCCTCTTCTTCCTTTTCTTCTTCCTCCTCTGCTTCTTCTCCTCCTCACTCTTCCTCTTCTCCTCATCCTCTTTCCTCTTCTTCTTCCTCTTCTCCTCCTCCTCCTCCCTTATACTTTTTCCTCTTCTTCCTTTTCTTCATCCTCCTCTGCTTCTTCTTCTCCTCCTCCTCCTCCCTCTCCCTCTTCCTCTTCTTCTCCTCCTCGTCCTCTTTCCTCTTCTTCTTCCTCTCCTCCTCCTTCTTTTTCTTCTTCTTCCTCTTGTTCATCTTCCTCTTCTTCTTCCTCTGCTTCTTCTCCTCCTCCTCTTCTCCTTCTCCTCTTTCCTTTCCCTCCTCCTCCTTCTTCCTCTTCTTCTCCGTCCTCCTCCTCCTCCTCTTTCCTTTCCCTCCTCCTCCTCCTGATGTCATAAATACATTTTATGATCCAAATTTGCATCTGGACTTCAACTCCCAGAATTCTCAGCCAGGACCACCCTGGTTGAGGAATTGTAGGCCCGGAAGGCGAGGCCATCGGGAAAGTTGCCAAGGTTGGGAGGGAGCCGTTCTCATGGGATGCGAAAATTGGGTCTGTTGTTTTTTTTCCAAATGGACCTTCTTCTTTCTATCCCGCCACCCCCTCTGCAGATCCTTGCAAAAACACGCACAACGACATGAATAGAGTTTGCCGGGTCAGCCCTCGCTCGCGACGGGCCGAGCTGCTGCCCAGGCCAGAAAGCTGCCCCTTGAGAAAAGAGCCAGTGTGTGGGGACGATGGGGTGACCTACGAGAACGAGTGCATCTTACATAGGACGGGAGCCATCCGGGGCATCGAGATCCAGAAATTGCGTTCAGGACAGTGCCAGGTTCAAGGTAAGTTTTTATTTATTTATTTTCAATTTTTTAAAAAATCTCTCCTTTTTTATTTTTTATAAATAACTCAAAGGCGTGAAGATAACTGATATTCTTTCCTTCTCCTATTTTCCTTACAATAACCACCATGTGAGGTGGGGACTGGCTCAAAGTCACCCAGTCAGCTTAAGGTGGGACTAGAATTCCCTGTTTCCTGGTGATTGGCTCAAAGTCACCCAGTCAGCTTAAGGTGGGACTAGAACTCCCTGTTTCCTGGTGATTGGCTCAAAGTCACCCAGTCAGCTTAAGGTGGGACTAGAACTCCCTGTTTCCTGGTGATTGGCTCAAAGTCACCCAGTCGGCTTAAGGTAGGACTAGAACTCCCTGTCTCCTGGTGATTGGCTCAAAGTCACCCAGCCAGCTTTCGTGCCTAAGGTGGGACTAGAACTCACCATCTCCAAGCAATTGACCCCAAATTACTCAGCCAGGTTTCATGCCTAAAGTGGGACTAGAACTCCCAGTCTCCTAGTGATTGACCCAAAGTCACCAGCCAGCTTGCATACCTAGGGTGGGACTAGAATTCATCACCTCTTGGTGATTAGTCCAAAGTCACCCAGCTGACTTTCATGTCTAAGGTGGAACTAGAATTCCCTTTAGCCTAGTTTTCCCTTCCTCCCACCCTCCTTCCTCTCCCTCCCCTCCCCTCTCACCTGCCTTTTTGGGACCGCTGAGACTGACACCCCCTTCTCCCCTTGGCGTCTCCAGACAGATGCCGGGACGAGTGCCGTTTCAATGCCGTGTGCCTGATCCGCCGGGGCCTCGCCCGCTGCTCCTGCGAACGGATCGTCTGCGACGGCGCCTACCAGCCTCTCTGCGGCAGGGACAGCCGGACCTACTTCAACGATTGCGAGCGCCAGAAGGCAGAGTGCCAGCAGAAGGCCGCCATTCCAGTCAAGCACCACGGACCTTGTGGTAAGTGAGGCCAGACGGGCCCCCAAAACTCACCCATTTCTCTGCCTCCGCCCAGTGGGCGCAGCCGAAAGAGGTAAGTCTGACCCTTTGGGATAAAACGCAGCCCATCTTGCTCTCTTCCTTCCTCTCAGTTCTTCGTTCCCTGCTCTCCTCCTGTGGCCTCTGTCTGTTCGTCATCCTTTTGTCCTTACGAGGAATTTTGGATAAGAGTGTTCAGTCCTGTCCATCCTCCATCTTTTCATCTCTCTGTCTCTCTCTCTCTCTCTCTCGTTCCTGTCTTACTTGCTTGCTGATTCCTTTCTTGGCTTGGGCCTCACACACTCCCTCTTGCACCATCAAGGTTGGGTTCCTTAACACACCTTTCCATTCTCCAAACCTTTCTTAGTTTGCAGGGCTCAACCAGTGGTGGAATTCAAACTGTTTTACTACCGTTTTTGTGGCGCGCGCAGGCGGAGCGTTCTAAAACGGGCAATTTTAAGCACGAAAACTTACTACCCTCAGCGCTGGTGAGTAAAACAGCTGAGCTGCGGCACTCCGCTCTGCCTTGCCTATCAGCTGAGCTACGAACAAAGGAAATATAGGACAGGAAAGGGCAGAGGCGGGTGGGTGGGGGCCAACTGCTGACCGGCGCTACTGGATCGCTAGAACCGGTGCAAACCGGCAACATACCACCGCTGAGCTGAATCTCGGTGGCGTCTTTTCTTCCTGGGCTTCAGTTCCACTGAAGGAGGTCAGAAGTGGAGGCACGCAAAGCTCAGAACAGGCAGCTCGTTCGCCCAAACACAGGAGGGGAACAAAGAGGATATCCATTTGTCCTGTTGATTTTATGCCACTATCCCATTCACTTTTGCCCATTTGCAAATCAAGGACTGATACAGACATTCAGAACAAGTTGCAAATCATTAGCCCGTAACGTCACCTCTCTTCCCTCGCCCCCGCCGGCATGTAATTTTTTAATTGCAGATTTCCGGGACCAGGAATCTGGATTTTTCATTATATAGGTTACAACACTTCACTTAGTGACCGTTCCAAAATTATGACAGCATTGAAAAAAAGTGACTTACGGCCATTTTTCACGCTTAAGACTGTTGCAGCATCCCCCCCCACCCCTTCATGATCACATGATCAAAATTTGGACGCTTGGCCACTGACTCCTATTAACGACGATCGCAGCGGCCCAAGGTCACGCGATGATTCCCCTTTTGCGGCCTTCTGATGAGCAAAGTCAAGGAGGAAGCCAGGTTGACTTAACAACCGTGTGATTAACTTAAGAGCCGTGGTGGCGCAGTGGTCAGAGTGCAGTACAGCAGGCTCCTTCTGCTGACTGTCGACTGCCAGAAGTTTGGCAGTTCGAATCTCGTCGGGCTCAGGTTGACTCAGCCTTCCATCCTTCCAAGGTAGATAAAATGAGGACCCAGATTGTTGGGGGCAAAAAGGCTGACTCTGTAAACTGCTTAGAGAGGGCTGGAAAGTACTGTGAAGTGGCATATGTCTTAAGTACCCTTCCTTCCTTCCTTCCTTCCTTCCTTCCTTCCTTCCTTCCTTCCTTCCTTCCTTCCTTCCTTCCTTCCTTCCTTCCTGCCTGCCTGCCTGCCTGCCTGCCTGCCTGCCTGCCTGCCTGCCTTCCTTCCTTGTGGTTAGAATGCAATATTGCAAGCTAACTCTGCCCACTGCCAGCAGTTCGATGCTGACCAACTGGCTCAAGGTTGACTCCGCCTTCCATCCTTCCAAGGTGGGTCAAAAGAGGACCCAGATTGTTGGGGGCAAGAGGCTGACTCTGTAAACCGCTTAGAGAGGGCCGTAAAAGCACGGTGAAGCGGTATACAAACCTAAGAGCTGTTACTATTAATAACCACAGTGATTTACTTAGCAACGGTGTCAAGAAAAGTCATAAGACGGGGCAAAGTTCACTCAACAAAGTGTTTCACTTAGCAGCAGAAACGTTGGGCTCCATTGTGGCTGTGAGTCAAGGACTCCCTGTAATAAGTTATGGCAACGTGTGTCTCAAAGAAATGCCATGCAGAGAATCAACTGCCAAAGAGACTTTCGTTTAATACGGACTGGATTCGCAATCATGTCAAAAGAAGAGTTAGCAACTTCATTTCTACAACATGCAAATTTGATTCCTTGTTAACCCTGGACAGGTTTGCCTGCTGGGGAAAATGTGTCTTCAGTCCGTGGTTCTCCATGTACGATGCGACTCTCAAAACAAGTTAAATCAGTAACTGAATTAAATGCACTAGCTAAACCACGGTAATTCGTTTTTTTCCACCTCCTCTGAAAATTCACAGGGGGAAAGATATGATATTATCTCTCTCAGGAGCATCCAGGAAAAAGAAAGAAAGATAAAAACTCTTGTTTTTCTGGCTGGCTTTTTTTAAAAAAAACAACACCACTGGGTGCGAAAGGAAGAAGAAAATTAATCTCCCCTGTCTGGTGTGCAGAAGCAAAACGGATTACATATCACACCTCTCTCTCACACACACACAAACACACACACAAACACATCGAAAACAGTCAAACATTTGCATTGAGGCAAATAATTCTCCACTAATTTTTCCGCCACAATACATCTTTCCATCTTCAAATCGCCCCGAGATTCTTCGATAGGAAATGTAAAATAGTTGATTTAAGGAGCGGTCGTTTGCCCAAGTGTTTATATTACAGAAGTGTTTTTTCCCCTCTCACTTCGTTCTGCCTTGATGGCAGTTCCCAAATGCTAGTTTTGGAGAGAGAAAAAAAAACCTGATTTTAAACCTGCCCCTTCCCCAGGCAAAAGGGCAATTCCCTCTGCGTGGAATTGACAGAAATTGGACGCCTTTTTAAAAAAAAAACGCCAATTCTGTGCCAGGGGAACTTAAAATTGGGGTGTGTGCCTGGAAACTTGGGGGAAGCTGTCCATAGCTATGTCTGTCTCTCTTTCCCCCCCACCTCCCTCCTCCTTTCTTTCTCTCCTCCCTCTCTCCTTCCTCTTTCTCTCTTTCTTTCTGTTGTCTTGTGTCTTCTAGTGTTTCCTGTCCGGAGAAAGGAAGTGCGCCTGCCCAGTTCTTCAGCTCCTTCTACCAGGAGAATTCTGCTGAGAGGTTCGCTGCTTTCCTCTCCTGCACCGTTTTTGCGCTTCCTCTTGGCATCGCTTGTTTCTCTGCATTTTGCAGAGGGAGGGTGGGGAGGGGAGAGGGTGGAAATCCTCTTGCTTTGAAAGCCTTTGGCACATCCTTCCCTTGCCCGTCGATGCCCGGTTGGCACGAGAGAGCTGGTGGCCGGCATTTTCTTCCCCTTTACAGGGGGTCACCAAAGCTGCACCTTTCTCCCGAATGTGCCCGATGTGTTCCCAAGACATTTTGAACAGGGCTGGGCTTCCAAAAAATTTAGCAGCCGGTTCTCTGCACGGTTGCTGGGTGGGCGTGGCCATGGTAGTCGGCCTCCTGCATCACGGTATTTTTAGTATTTAGTATTTATTTGATTTGTTAATTCACTTACAAGATAATAGGTATAAGGATAAACATACTTATGAATACATGAAATGGGTACATATGAGAAAAATAAAACAATGGGACAGGGACGGTAGGCACGATTGGTGCGCTTATGCACGCCCCCCACGGGCCTCTTAGGAAAGGGGTGAGGTCAATAGCAGACAGTCTAAGGTTAAAGTTTTTGAGGTTTGGGGAAGAAACCATAGAGTCACAGTGGGGGGGTTCTCTTTCCTCAAGCCTCCGGGAGGGCAAAATGGCCATCCCTGTGCTCCGGAGGTTCTGTGGAACTTCTGAACTTCCGCAAAGGCCGTTTTTTGCCCTTCCCGGGCTCCGGAGGTCCTCTGGAGGCCAGAAAAGGGGCCGTTTCCAGCCTCCAGGGAAAACAGGGCCATTTTTGGCCTTCCAAAACTTCCGGGAGGCCCATTTTTCACCCTCCCCAAGCCTCCCCGTGGGCTCTGCACTTACCCGGGATCCAAAATGTTCCATGTGGAGACTTAGGGGAGGGGAGGGGAGGAGTGGGCGAGACCAGCCAGTCGTTCTAATTTTTTTAAAAATAACACCGAGTTCGCTCAAACCGGTGTGAACCGGTAGCATCCCACCCCTGCATTTTGAGCCTGGGGAACCGTATTAGTTCATCTTCTGAGCTTGGGTGGTGTCACGCTTAACAAGCGGGATGATATGAGGCAACCGTCACAGATGCGGGGGAAGAAAACCATCCCAAGGTTAAGCCCAGTTTAAGGAGGTTGGGGGGACACGTCCTCCGTATGTCTTTCACCGGCCTGATCAAGCCTGTTGCATGAATAGAGGTAGTCCTCGGGTTATGACCCCAGGTTGAGCCCAACATTTACGTTGCCGAGTGAAACGTCGGTTCGGTAAGTTTGCCCCATACGGCGACCTTCCTCGCCCCATTGGTGAAAGGGAATCGTTGCACTTGTTAAAAATTAGGGACCTGGTTGGTATGTGAATCCAGATTCTCCCCCCCCCCCCCCCCCCCGTTTGAGTGTGCTTGTCAAAGCGGATCGCACGATCCTGGGATACGGCAACCGTTGTAAATGTGAAGCAGTTGCCGAGCATCTTGACTGTTGATCGTGTGATCATGAGGATGTTGCAGTGGTCATAGGTGTGAGAAACGGTTCTTCAGTCCCTTTTTTCAATGCTGTTGTAACTTGGAACGGTCACTAAATGAACTGTTGTAAGTCAAAGACTACCTGTAACATTCATTTCGTTCCATGGTTTCTTCTCCTGCCTACAGGTGCTTTGGTAAATAAGAAGAGGAGTTTTCAAGCTATTCTCCAAAGCACCAGAAGGCAGGACAAGAAACAAGGGATGTAAACTAATCCAAGGAGAGAAGCAACCTAAAATTAAGGAGAACCTTCCTGACAGTGAGGACAATTAATCAGTGGAACAACTTGCCACCAGAAGCTGTGGATGCTCCATCACTGGAGGTTTTTAAGAAGAGATTAGAGAGCCATTTGTCTGGAATGACATAGGGCAGTGGTGGCTAACCTTTTTGGGCTCCTGTGCCAAAAATTGTGTACGTATCAGTACCCAGAAGGCAATGCGCCCCCCCCCCCATGCCCCCTATGCATGCACGTGCAATCCCCACCCACCCATCCCCGCCACCCCCTTACCTGAACTGTGCCTCATAGCTGATTTTCGGCCGGTTTGAGGCCTTTTTCGGCCTCCCAGAGGCTTCAGGAAGGCTTTTGCAGGCTGAAAACTAGGCCCATTTCGTCACTTCCAGTATTTCCGGAAAAACAGGAAGTGATGAAACTGGCTTAGTTTTCAGCCTGAAAAGCCTGCAGAAGCCTTCCTCAAGCCTCTGGGAGGCCGAAAATCGGCTGTGAGGCACGTGCATTCCCAGTGAGGTAAGTTTGCCTGCAGCTCATGTGCTGGCACAATAGAGTTCTGTGTGCCACCTGTGGCATGCATGCCATGGGTTCACCATCACGGGCATAAGGTTTCCTGCTTGAGCAGGGGGTCAGACTTAGAAGACCTCCCAGGTCCCTTCCAGCTCTATTCTGATTGATTGATTAGAAAAGTAAAGTTAATGAAGAAATCCACCCTTGGCCAAAAGATAGCCAATTTACTATGAAATGCAAACAGTATCCTGGTTCTCTCCTTTGCTGAATTGAGGAGAAGGGAGAATGCTTAGAAATGCAGCATTAGGCACTTAGCTATCTCGTTTTTATTTTTATTTTTCCTCAAGGTGGAAAGAGCAGCTGGTCGGCTGTGATTAAATCCCACAGAAAAGCTGCTAGCCCAGGAGCTAAGAAAAGTGCACGGCTTGCCATCTCTCTGACAAGCTTGCTTTCTACCTGCAGGGAAGTGGCTAGCAGGGGGAGCCGGGGGGCGGCTGTTTCCCTTCCATGACAATCTAGCAAAGTTTGAGAGCCTCCACTTCACAGTCCTGTCCGCCCCATGGGACTGGGGTCTTATTTTTAAGATTGGTTTTGTTTGCACGCACCCCGACGGGTCATCTCAAGAAAATCGGGAACTTTAGAAAGAAGGATGGCTGCTGCGTCCTGGTCATTGCGTTTGGTCATCCTGTCTCTGTGTTTTCCCCACCTTCCTCTTCCTCTCTTGCTTCCCTCCCTTCCTCCCTCCCTCTGTGAAATGCTCCCTTGGGATGAATACCCCTCTCCCAACCTGCCTTTGGAGCAATTTGGCATTGCGTTGTACTGAGATCTGCAGGCCAAATACTTGCAGACTTTCACTCCCCACTCCTCAATTTCCTCTTACCCCCACCTCCCTTACACACTTTTGTTCTTCCCACCTCCTGGGTACATGAAGGACCCCCATCCTGAGCCAATTAAGGAGGGAAGGAGGGAAAGAGAGAGAGAGGAAGAAATATAGAGAGAGAAATATAGAGAGATACAAGAGAGAAAGAGAGAGAGAGAGAAAAAATACAGAGAGATAGAGAGACATATCATCAATAAATAAACCTCCTTTTTCACCCAGAGAGGCTAAAAGGTTGAGGAATTCTAAGTTTATATACCTGCAAGGGTACAAATCTTTTTCTCTTTGGGACTGGAAGCAGATTGTGCTTTGGTGGGCTCTGAAATCCCGAGAACTAAAGCTGGTTGCTCTGATGTGTTGACTATATCAAAACAAAGTCCTTATGTGAAATGCATAATAAGCCTACCACCAAGATGGAGCAATAGTTATTTCAGGGATCCAGGAATAAATGTTGGTACCTACTAGGTAGTTCTAAATCATACTTGTTGCTGTGCTTGACAGCAATAATTAATATTAGTGGAGGAAAAAGAAAATAACATGATCGATACAAACGAGATATAGTTTGGTCTAATGGTTAAAGACATTGAGTTCCAGTCCCTTCTTAGGTTTGAAAGCTGCCTGGGCCAATCACCAGGAGACGGTGACTTCTAGTCCCGCCGTAAGCATGAAAGCAGGTTGGAAGTGCTAGGGGAATTCCCTTGCCTTGAGAGATGTCTTTCCTGTTTTGTGTAACAGAGCGATCTGCTAATGCCTCTGTTCCTGATCCTTTCGCCCAAATTGTCAGGGGGAGAGAGGGAGAGTGGGAGGTGGAAGCAGGGGTGGGATTCAAAAATTTTAACAACCGGTTTTGTGGGCGTGGCTTAGGTGGTGGGCATGGCTTGGTGGTCATGTTAGTGGCTGGGTGTGGCCAACTCGACATCACTCACATCGAGGCACGCAACTCCTTGCTTGGCCTCTCATGACTGGGGGGATACTGCAACAGTTGTAAGTGTGAAAAACAGTCATAAGTCACTTTTTTCAGTGCCATTGTAACTTTAAATGGTCACTCCACACAAGCAAAGTACCAGCAAAGGAGGGGAAAAAACTCCAGAGAAGTTCCTGAGACAGGAAGTCTAGTCCTGCCAAGAATGTAATAAGGGTTAAGGGAGAGGCAGTTTCTGTAAGCAACACCAGAATGTTTCCTTCCTGCCTTCCGTACAGGATTAGGCCAGTAATTTCTTCTAACAACCGGTTATCCGAACTGCTTAGAATGTTAACAACCGGTTCTAGCGAATAGGTGCAAACTGGTAGAATCCCACCCCTGGGTGGAAGGCTTGGTGCAGCTCCAGCAGGGCATCCCTGCTTCTCTAACCATTCTACCTGCTTTCCTGCTCTTCCAATTCAGATCTTGCCAAGCCGAGCCCCTGCCTGAGTGTCGAGTGCCAGTTCGGGGCCACCTGCGTGGTGAAGAACCAGGAGGCCGTTTGCGAGTGTCAGCAAGTGTGCCAGAGCGTCTACGATCCGGTCTGCGGCAGCGACAACCTCACCTACAGCAATCCTTGCGAGCTGGACGCCATGGCGTGCGCCCTCCGGAAGGAGATCCGCGTGAAACACAAGGGCCCTTGCGGTGAGCGGTTAGATCCCCTGCTGCCTGAAATAGAAAATTGGAAAAGAAGGGGAAAATAGGAAAGAAGGAAAAAATATCCTTGGGGGGGGGGGGAGTTCTCTGAAAAGCAACACCCCAGCTTTTAGCCTAATTTCATTCTTACTTCTGAGAGGTTTAGAAGGGAAACACAGTGACATTCCAACCTCGGTTAAAGATTCAGATAGGCTGCTTCTATTGTTGGAAGCTCTGCTATCTGAGAGGGATCAGAAGAGTGATAAGTGAAGGAAGCCCAGCCGGGGCAAAATTGGTGATGTTGTGACCTGTTGGCCGCCGGCCCCTCCAGCAGCCAAATCAGAGGAGGAGGGAAGCATGGGAGTCAGGGTCAGCATCAAGGCAACCTGGGAGCTCCGAGGGGGAAGAAGGAATGGAGCTGGCAGAGAGAGGGAGGGAGGGAGAGAGAGAGAGAGAGAGGGAGAGTCAACAGCCCCCAGGTCTGGAAGTGGCTGATGAGGAATAAGAGGAAGAGCTGGGTCCAGTGCCTGATGCGCAGAAGGCAGAGGAGAGGAGAGCAGTGGAAATCTATGGGCCGGAAGAGCCACCACTGCTAGCGAAGCCCCACCCTAACTCTGGGGATAAAAGGCAGGGGTGGAGATGGATAGATGTGGCAGACAACTATTCATCTCCCAGCGTTAACCTGCGGTGAGAGAGAAACCTTTTGCCGGGGCTGCCGGCATTCCTAATTAAGGGAATCTTTTGAGTTCACTTCAGTGGGTTGGTCGTGTTTGGGGAGCTGAGTCAGAACAGGTGGGTTCTTCAGGATGGCAGAGCAAACAGGCCTTCCAAAGCCAAAGCACTAAATCCAATCCCAGCCATCCCTGAGTGGATGGTCCTCTGTTTTTCAACAAAGCAGCGGTTCTTTTAGGGAGCCCGCGAAAGTCGATAAAATTATTTAAACCTCTCTCCCTTTTAATGTCTCACGTAGTAAATATGGGTAGATCTAACCCGCCTCAACCCGAGCTCTTCGGGGTCCGTTTTCTGAGCATCCCAAACTTGAGGTCTACTGCGGTCTCAAAAAAATTGGCCAAGTTCCCGTAGCTTCTTAACCCCCATTAACCACCCCTTGTGGGTCAGGCCTCTGGTGCCGGGGAGGTTGGGGGCAGGGGCTCAATTTGAGGGTCACCTCTGGGCCCCAAAGCCCCTGTTTCAAATCCCCTCTTGTCTAGCAGCCACAGCCTCTCCTGGCCTCGCTCCAGGCCTTTGCAAACCTCCGCTTAAAAAATTATTATGGAAGATTCAACCAAGCATCGGAGATCGAGGTCGATGGTCCCATCGACTGTATTACAAAGAGAGAGGGATGTGTAAGCAATTCGCTCCAGAAACTTGAGTGCCCAAAAATCCCCTGCTGTCAAAGGAGCTTGCAGTCTTGAATCCAACGGATGGGGAGGGAGAACCGGAGAGGTTATGTGGGGTGGGGAGGGGAGGGAGAACCCAGAGATGTGGAGAAGAGTGTCAGGGCCCGCCAGCAGCCAGCGGAGCTGGTGAAGACTTAGACAGGGAGGAGGTTGGGGAGGAATATGGGCCAATCCTGGAATCTGGGGAAGGCTCTGACGAGGGCTCTGCGTCAGGGGCAGAGATGGGGCCAGGGCTGTCTGACAGTTAACAACTGCCTTCGGAGATGGACATCAGTGAGGCAGAAGAACAGCTGGAGCCTATTCCCAGTGTGCGTATGCACAGAACTGCCAGGAGAAGGGAGCAGCTAAGGAACAAGGGGCGACTTGGGGAGTAAAGCCACAGGTGGACGGTGAATGGCCCCTCCCGTAGGGAATAAAAGAGGAGCGAAAGGGGAGAGGTGTTTGCAGGAGACAATTAGTTCGTTTAATTAGTGTGAAGATCTGTTCCTGACTTCTTGCCAAGTAATTGCTGCTACAGCATGGCGTTTGGAAGCTATGCTCCAAGCCTGATAAAGGCCTGTAGTTGTGAAAGACTGTTTGCTGGGACTTTGCTGGAGAGGAAACCTTAAATAAAAGGGGTTTTATCGGGACGGGGAGTCGGCTTCGTGATCTCGGGAAACCTAGGTCAGAACAGAAGGGGTTCATTTCAATTTCTTGTTCTTATGCCTGCTCAGAGGAGAATGTGGGGATTTCCCCCCCCCCCCCAAGAAGGTGGGTTAATTTGGCATGTGCCCCCCCCCCTCCTCCCCTTCCTGCTGCCGAGCTGTCTTGAGGACTAGAAACCTGACGCTTCCTTCAGGGCGGCTGGGGCTGAATTCTCCATGGGCTTCCTCTGCATGTTTGAAAGAAGGCCAGAGTGGATGATTTGATGCTGCCTTGGGGGGAAGAAATTACGGCTCAACGGAAGCAGGCCGCTCTCCAAGCTTGTCAAGTCAGACATTCTGTTACATGGGAACTGGAGACTTTGGGGTTTTTTTAAAAAAAAACACAATAAATAAATAACAATCCAAGCACGTAGCGCCTGTCAGAGGGGAACTTAGCCGTGCTTGCTTTTAGCAGGTTGCCGAAGGGTTTTTCAAAACTCTTTGCCTAACGCTCGGCTGTGCTTTCAAATTGCTGGGATTTATTTTTAGTGTTTTTAGTGTTTTTTGTTTTACTCTGATCATTTTATTGCACTTCGTACTTCTGTTGTTATTGTTGTTGTTATGAATTGCCTAGGGACCTGGAATTGACAGATTGAACAGGAGAGAAACTCTTCTCTCTCTGCCATCCTGTATGGTAATTTTAAAAAAATCATCTTCAGCCCTCCTTTCCTTCCTCCCTTCCTCCCTCTTTCTTTCTCTCTCTCTTTCATCTTTCTTTCTACTTCCCTCCCTAACTCTTTCTTTCTGTATTTCTTTCTATCTATCTATCTGTCTGTCTGTCTGTCTGTCTGTCTGTCTCTTTCTCCCTCCCTCCCTCCCTCCTTCCTTTCTTTTTTCTTTCTCTCTCCTTTCTCCCTCCCTCCTTCTTTCTTTCTTTGTTATTTCTTCCTCTCTTTCCTCCCTTTCTTTTTTCTTTCTTTCTCCCTCCCTTCCTTTTACTTTCTTTCTCTCTCTTTCCTTCCTTCCTCCCTCTTTCTTTTTTTCTTTCTCTTTCTCTTTCCTTCCTTCCTCTTTCTTTCTTATTTCTTTCTTCCTCTCTTTCCTCCCTCCCTCCTTCCTTCCTTTTTTCTTTCTTTCTCTCTCTCCCTCCCTTTTTTCTTCTTTCATTCTTTCTCTCTTTCCTCCCTCCCTCCCTCCTTTCTTTTTCTTTCTCTCCCTCCCTCCTTCTTTCACTCTCTCTTTTCTCCCCCCTCCCTTTCTCCTTCCTTCCCTCCTTTCTTTCTTTCCTCCCTCCCTTTCTCTTTCTTTCACTCTCTCTTTTCTCCCTCCCTCCCTCTTTCTTTCTCTTTCCATCCCTGCCTCTCTCCTTTCTTTCTTTCTCCCTCCCTCACTCTTTCTTTCTCTCTCTCTTTCCTCCCTCCTTCTTTCTTTCTTTCTTTCTTTCTTTCTTTCTTTCTTTCTTTCTTTCTTTCTTTCTTTCTTTCTTTCTTTCTTTCTTTCTTTCTTTCTTTCTTTCTCTCTCTCTCTCCCTCCCTCCCTCCCTCCCTCCCTCTCTCTCTCTCTCTCCTTCTCTTCCCTTCTGGCCCCCCTCTCTCTTTCCCACCCATCTTAAAAAGTGAACAATCTTTAAGGCTCTCCAAAGAAAACAAATTATTTATTAATAATTATTTATTATTTAGGCAAACCATGTAAAAGAAGGATGCCTTAAAGCTTGGGGACCAAAGCCTCGTTCTTGCTCGTTTCTGTCCTTGGCCGCCTCCACTTAAAGCTGGGGCGGGGGGGGGGAGATAACCATTGGAAATTTGGGGGCTCCCTTGCTTCAGAAAGCCGAACTGGCTGCCCACTGCCCTCTGGGGTGTAAAAATTAAACAGGTCTCTCCAATTGACCGTGGAGTTAAAAACCATTTGGCTGCCAGAAAGGTCTCAAATAGCCTTGGCTTAAAATCCCCTTTTCCTTGTTTTATCTCCTTGGGGGCAAGCGAGAACCAATCCGGCTTGCCATGGCTTTGGCCGGTTTGGGTGAGAAGTCAAATACTGGGGCAGCCTGGGAGTTTCGTGGGCTGAATCCTCATTTCCCAGCTAAGCTTTCTTCCCCAAGCATGAAGTCAAGGTTGAGGTACAGAAGCCATGGCAGAGCAGACAGGCGCGCGATGCCCCGGGATGGTTGATCGTAACAGCTGGCAACCCCCTCGCCAATGTTAGGCGGTAATTAAATTAATGGCTGGCATCATGAAGCACGCGGGTGAAGGTGCCAGGCTGGTCATGCCTCTTGCACAAACCCTCCTGCGGGGAATGTGCCAGAGGGGTCTATGCCTGTGTGTGTGTGTCTCTGTGTGTGTGTTTGTCTGAACTAAACTCAGCATCACAGACACTCTGGAAATAGGGTTGATTTTTCAGAACGCGAGAAAGCCAGAACTGTCTCGCCCTTGGGAAAGGGACTCTGGAGCCCCAAAACTGTGGCTGCAGCACATCTTTTTGCATCCTTTCCTTTGGGTGGGGGGGGAGAGATGCCACCTTCTGCCCCTCCCTCCCTCCCTCCCTGGGCCTGAGCCATCTTCCACGTTGCACGACAGCAAATAACCAGAAAAGCATTCTTCCATGTTTGAACCCTTCCTAGCCGACTCTTTCTTCTCTACGGTGGTTAGCTGTTCCTTTTACTTAGCAGAGAGACTGGTCTCTTTTTATTGATTGATGGGATATCCTGCCTTTATTCCTTTATTAGTAATTCAGGGTGACAGACAGAGCTCATTCTCCTTCCTCCTCCTGTTTTCCCCACAACTACAAGCCTGTGAGGTGGGTTGGGCCGAGAGAGAGGGATTGGCCCAAAATCACCCAGCAGGCTTTCATGGCTAAGGCAGGATTAGAATTCCTTTCTCCTAGTCACCCACTTGGTTTGCATGGCTAAGGCAGAACTAGAACTTCCTGTTTCCTGGTGATTGGCTCAAAGGCACACCCAGCCTGCTTTCATGGCTAAGGTGGGACTAGGATTCCCCGTCTCCTGGTGATTGGCCCAAAGTCCCCTAGATGGGTTTCGTGCCTAAGGCAAGACTAGAATTCCCTTCTCCTAGTGATTGGCCCGAAGTCCTCTAGATGGCTTTCATGGCTGAGGCGGGACTAGAACTCCCCATCTCCTGGTGATTGGCCGAAAGTCACCCGGCAGGCTTTCGTGGCTAAGGCAGGACTAGAACTTCCTGTCTCCTGGTGATTGGCCCAAAGACTCCTAGATAGCTTTCATGGCTAAGGCCGGACTAGAACTCCCAATCTCTTGGTGAATGGCCCAAAGTCACCCAGCCGGCTTTCATGCCTAAGGTGAGACTAGAACTCTCAGCCTCCTAAGCCAGCATCTTACCCGCTATACCAATCCTGCCTTGGAACTGAAGCCCCGGAGTTATTGCCTGTTTTGTTCCCCATTGATTGACAGGGGAGTGGGCCCTGCCTGCCATGAGACTCTCTCTCTCTTTCTTGACATATCCTGCAGCTCTTATAGCAAAGAGTCTCTCTGCTTTACGATACATAAGCCCTGCCAGAATCCCCAGCTTTAAATCGAAAGCTGCTTTTTGGGGGCTCTTCCCCGCTCTCGGCCAACCTCTTCAAGGCTGCCTGCCAAAGAGACCTAATCCCGGGTCAGATTTCTTCTTGACCTGCTTAACAAGTGCTTCCCTCCCCCCCTCCCCGGCAAAATCTTCCGCCGCTGCCTCATCTTTTGCTTCGTTCTGCTTTGCAACCAAGGCGTCCATCCGGACTCCGGTGCCCATCATCCCTCTCCGTGGCGAGGGAGTCCCGCAGCCCTGTGGTTATCCGTGGAACCGGCCCCATCTTAAGAGAAATGCTAGCCTACCATCCTTTGGGGTGGAAAAAAAGGAGAGCTTTGAATCGAAATCCCTCCTTATCAAGATTTCCCTGCCTCCTTTCCAGACCGCTGTCGGAAGTGCCAATTTGGTGCCATCTGCGAGGCCGAGACGGGCCGGTGCGTGTGCCCCACCGAATGTGTCGCCTCCTCTCAGCTGGTTTGCGGAACCGACGGGAACACCTACGGGAGCGAGTGCGAACTGCACGTTCAGTCCTGCATCCAACAGGTCTCCATCGAGGTGGCGGCCCAAGGCAGCTGCAGTGAGTCTGGGGTGGTTTCCCTTTTTTTCCCTTCCTTCCAAATCTAGGCTGCCTTTCGCACCTACACCCTCCCCCCACCCCTTCCTTGGCACACCGTTGGCATGTGCTTCCCCTCTCCTTGAAGTTCCCTTCCCTTCCCAAACCGGCAGCTTATAAACTAAAAAAACGGTGGGAATCCTTGGGGCTCTCCAGAGGTTTTTTTTGCAGACGTTTCATTGCCAAACTAGGCAACCTTATCAGTGCAGGGCACATTTAGCAATAGCCCTTAGGCTTATATGGTGCTTTATAGCCCTCTCTAAGCTGCAATGCATACTGCCCCCCCAACAATCTGGGTCCTCATTTTAGTGACCTTGAAAGGATGGAAGGATGAATCAACCTTGAGCCGATAAGAATCGAACTGCTGGCAGTTGGCACAGTCAGCCTGAATTACTGCATTCTAACTACTGGGCTGGTAGAATGGGATGGGGTAGAGTAGAGTAGAGTAGAGTAGGACAGGACAGGACAGGACAGAACAGAACAGAAAATAAAAGAATAGGATAGAATAGGATAGAATAGGAAATGATAGAATAAAATAGAAAATGGAATAGAAAATAGAATAGAAAATAAAATAATAGAATAGAACAGAACAGAATAGGAAAGAATAGAATAGAATAGAATAGAATAGAATGAAGAATAGAATATAGAATAGAATATAGAAAAGAATAGAAAATAGAATAATATAATAGGACAGAATGGAATAGAATAGCCCTTAGACTTGTATCCATTTTACAACCCTCTCTAAGCTGTGTACAGAGTCAACCTCTTGCCACAACAATCTGGGTCCTTGTTTTACCAACTTCGGAAGGACGGAAGGCTGAATCAACCTTCAGCCAGAGCCAGCCAGGACCGAACTGCTGGCTGCGGGCAGAGTCCGCCTGCAATCCTGCCTTCTAACCACCGCACCATCACGGCTGTCTCATTAGTGTACCTTAGTGCCCTCCGTGCACACTAACGTGCTCTCCGCTGATGAGGTTACCTAGTTTGGTCACGAAACATCTGCACGGAAACCCACGTCACTCAGAGAGCATCAAGGACAACACCCCCCCCCCCCCCCCAAAAAAAAAAAACAAAAAAACAGTTCAACCCCGAGTTACAAATATTCTACGGAAATAACTCTTCCAATTCTCTCGCCCGCTCTCCGCAGAAGCCTGTGGGGCCATGGTGTGTTCCTTCGGGGCAAAGTGCGTGGACGGGCAGTGCCTCTGCCCTCCTTGTGAGCAACAGCCCTTGTCCCGCGTCTGTGGAAGCAACGGCGTCACGTACAGCAACGAGTGCGAGCTGCGCCTGGCAGCTTGCCAGCAGAAGGAAGAGTTGGAGGTGGAGAAGAGGGGTCCGTGCGAGGACGGTGAGCCTTCCATGCCCAGCTGTCTCAATGCCGGTTCCTTCCCTTCTTCCCAGGCAGTCCTCGACTTAACGAACATTTCGTTTAAGTGACCGTTCGAAGTTAACAACGGCATTGCGGGGAAAAGTGACTTATGTCCGTTTTTTTCCCACACGGCCGTTGCAACATCCCCATGGTCATTCGGGTGCTGGCCCAACTGATTCGTATTTATGACGGTTGCAGGGTCTTGGAAGGGATTCCATGATCCCGTTTTGCGACCTTCGGACAAGCAAAGTCAACGAGAAAGGCAGATTCACTTAACTGCTGTGTTAGTAGACTAACAACCACAAAGTTTAACAACTTTGGCAAGAAAGGTTGGAAAAGGGGGCAAAACTTACTCAACGACTGTCTTGCTTAGCAGCAGAAATTTTGGGGCTCAATTTGTGGTCATTAAGTTGAAAAACAGCCGAAATAGAATAGAATTCTTTATTGGCCAAGTGTGATTGGACACACAAGGAATTTGTCTTTGGTGAAAATCAGTGTAAATAGAATAGAATAGGAATAGGAATAGAATAGAATAGAATAGAATAGAATAGAATAGAATAGAATTCAATTCTTTATTGGCAAAGTGTGATTGGACGCACAAGGAATTTGTCTTTGGTGCATATGCTCTCAGTGTCCATAAGAGAAAAGAGACATTCGTTGAGAGTCAAGAATCACAAGGTACAACACTTAATAATAGTCATAGGGTACACTAAGCAATCAAATCATACTAGGAAACAGTCAATATATTTATTGATATAAGGATACAAGCGACAAAGTTACAGTCCTACAATCACAAGTGTGAGGGGATGGGTGATAAGGAGTGATGAGAAGATTAATAGTAATAGTAGTGCAGACTTTGTAAATAATTGGACAGTGTGGAAGGAATTATTTGTTTAGCAGAGTGATGGCATTGTGGGAAAAACTGTCCTTGTGTCTAGTTGTTTTGGTGTGCAGGGCTCTGTAGCGTCATTTTGAGGGTGGGAGTTGAAACAGTTTATGCCCAGGATGTGAGGGGTCTGTAGATATTTTCACAGCCCTCTTTTTGACTCCTGCAGTATATACAGGTCCTCCATGGAAGGCAGATTGGTAGTAATTGTTTTTTCTGCAGTCCTAATTACCCTCTGAAGTCTGTGTCTGTCTTTTTTTTTATCAGCAATATTTTTAATAGAGGCCTCTTATGTCATGCAAACAATTGAGCAAATTAGAAAAATCAAAATGCAAAGATAAATCATACGAGCTTATGATTAAAATAACACAACCACCAACATTCTTCTCCCATGCCAGATACAATAGTAACATTACAAAAGACAAATGAGGAACAGGATGTGATTATGAATATTTATTGCTAGCTTCCTTTCCATGTTTGGTGTCTGTCTTGTTGGGTTGCAGAAAACATCACAGCTTTGAAGATTCAGACAGTTTCCCCCACAATTTAAAAAAAAAAAAAACTATCTAAGCTAAGGCTTGCTCATCTTGGCTAGGGTTAATCAGGGTTAATTCTTAGCCAACTTAACCTGATGGACGAAAGCAAGTTCATTTGGTCGATTCAAATTTAACGGCTGGCCTTTGGGCATCTATTTCTCCTTGCTTTTCTTTTCAGCTGATTGATTATGTTCAAAATCACGTTGCTGGTTTGATTTAATTGTGGGGTCTTTGCTTTTGAGAAAATACCCGAGATAGTAAATAAATAAATGTATGTATAATCCAGGGAATTATGCAAAACCTGGAAATGGACTGCTTTGATTTTGAACGTTGCCCACATGAATTGAGTTCTAACCCATTTCCTAAATAAGATGTCCATCAGATCCAGTTAAATCTTGACTGGTGGCCCATCCAGCAGCGTCAAATGTTGGTGATTATATTTCCTGCCTCTCCAAAGGTATAAAGCTGGCACAAATATTTTTAATTTTCCTGTGGGATTATGTCTTAAGACTGTGGTGGCTAACCTTTTTGGGCTCCTGAGCCAAAAATTGTGTGCACGCTGGCACTCATGCCATGGGTGAAACCAGGCTCAATAGCAGTAACTGTGAGAGGGATCTTGGAGTCTTTAGTGGATAACCAGTTAAATATGAGCCAGCTGTGTGCAGCAGCAGCCAAAAAAGCCAATGCAATCCTAAATTGTATTAATAGAGGGATACAATCAAGATCAAGTGAAGTACTAATACCACTCTATAAAGCCTTAGTAAGTCCACACCTAGAGGACTGCATCCAGTTTTGGTCACCACATTATAAAAAAGATGTTGAGACTCTAGAAAGAGTGCAGAGAAGAGCAACCAGGATGATGAGGGGACTGGAGGCTCAAATATACAACGAACGGTTGCAGAAACTGGGCCTGGCTAGTCTAGGGAAGAGAAGAACCAGGGGAGACAGCAGAGCAGTCTTCCAATATTTGAGGGGCTGCCACAGAGAGGAGGAAGGGGATCAAGCTATTTTCTAAAGTGCCTGTAGGCCAGACAAGGAATAATGGAAACTGAACAAGGAGAGTTTTAACCTGGAAATAAGGACAAACTTTCTGACAGTGAGAACAATCAACCCATGGAACAGAAATTGCCCTCGGAAGTTGTGGGAGCGCCATCACTTGAGACTTTCAAGAAGAGATTGGACTCCCATCTGTCAGAAATGGTGTAGGGTCTCCTGCTTGGGCGGTGGGTTGGACTAGATGACCTACAAGGTCCCTTCCAACTCTGATTATCTGTTATCTGTTACGTGCCAGCACCCAGAAAGCAATGCGCGCGCCCCCACGCCCCCTGCGCATGTGCAATCTCCCTCCCCCCTTACCTGCACTGCGCCTCACAGCTGATTTTCGGCTGGTTTGAGGCCTTTTTCGGCCTCCCAGAGGCTTTTTTCAAGGCTCTGCAGGACAAATAGGCCCGTTTTGTCACTTCCTCTTAATACCGGAAGTGATGAAATGGGCGTATTCGACTTGCAGAGGCTTTTCTCAATGCTCTGGGAAGCCGGAAAATGGCCCCAAAGCAGGCCTCACAGCTGATTTTTCGGCTGGTTTCAGGCCTTTTTCGGCCTCCCAGAGCTTGAAAAAAGCCTCTGCAGCAAGAAAAGGCCCATTTCCTCACTTACGGTGTTAAGAGGAAGTGAGGAAATGGGCCTATTCAGCCTGCATTTTTCAAGTCTCTGGGAGGCCGAAAAAGGCCTCAAACCAGGCTGGTTTGAGGCCTTTTTCGACCTCTCAGATGCTTGAAAGAAGCCGGCAGAATAGGCCTATTTCATCACTTCTGGTACTAAGAGGAAGGGACGAAACAGGCTTATTTTTTTGGCCTGCCAAGGCTTTCCTCAAGACTCTGGGAGGCCAAAAAAGGCCTCAAACCAGCCGAAAATCAGCTGTGAGGCGTGCGCGTGCGCAGTGAGGTAAATTTGCCTGCGGCTGCCGTGCCAACACAAAGGGCTCTGCGTGCCACAGGTTCGCCATCACGGTCTTAAGATGTAGAGATGCTCGGCTCTATTCTGGGAGACAAGCTATTTTTTTTTTTAAATTTTTCCAAAGGAGGAATTTATTCCTCCCCATCCCCAATTGAAAATTTATAATAATCCACCCTGGTGGGGGCAGGGGGGGGGGACTTTTGGAAATCTTTTAATCGATTTTTTTTTTTTTTTGAAGGCTTTGGTTCTGCACCTCTGCTCTTTCTCCCAAGGAGAAAAATCTTTATTTTTTGCAGGGGGGGGGGGGGGAGGAGAGAGGGGGGGGTGGCAAAGAGAATCAAACTTGCTGGAAAATGCCACAAAGTCTTGGAAGAAAAGGTGGGTTTGTGTGGGTAAAGAGCTGGGAATGTCAAAATCTCCCCTCCTGGGTTCAAATCAGGCATCTCGGATTCCTAGCCCCTGACTTGAATTGGCAAGCATTGGAAAAGTGGGGGGGGGGGGTTGGAATGTCAGCAGGATTTGGGGTGGGGGGCTATACATGGGGGCTTGCATGTAGGAGCTGAGAGGAGGAAGCGGGGGGGGGGGGGCAAGCAGCCTCTGCCTCCCTCCTCATGTCCCTTCTTCCCTGCTGTGTCTGGGGCCGTCTCCCTCCCCTCCCCTCCCCTCCCCTCCACTTTCCCTCCCTGCCCCAGCTCTCTTTCCTTCCCATTGTCTCTTTAGCTGCCAATAATGAAAGGCGATGGCTGGTAATAGGGCTCCACCAGGAGAGCTTTCAATGCTTTAATTTCACACTTCAGAGCATTGAGGGAGGTGAGAGAAAGGGAGGCTTGCGGGGCTCCTTTGCTTTGTTTCTTCCATCCCTCCCTCTCTCCCTTCTCTCTTCTTCTTCCTCCCTCCCTCCCTCTCTCCCTCCCTCCCTTCCTTCCTCTTTCCTCCCTTCTTCTTTTCCTTCTATCCTTCCTCCCTCCCTCCCTCCCTCCCTCCTTCCTTCCTTCCTTCCTCTTTCCTCCCTTCCTTCTTCTTTTCCTTCTATCCTTCCACCCTCCCTTTTCTCTCTTTTTCCTTCTTTCTTCTCTCCTTCCTTTCTCTTCTCTCCCTTCCTCCCTCTTTTCTCTTCTAACTCCCTTTCTCTTCCTTCTCTCTTTTCCTTCCTCCTTCCCTTCCTCTTTCCTCCCTCCCTCCCTTCTTTCCTTCCTTTCCTTCTATCCTTTCTCCTTCCCTCCCTTTTCACTCTTCCTTCTTCTTTCCTTCCTTTCTCTTCTCTCCTTTCCCCCCTCCTTTCCCCTCTCTCCCCCCTTCCCTTCCACATTTCCTTCCTTCCTCTTTCCTTCTCCCTCCCTTTTGTCTCTTCTCCCTTTCTTTCTTCTCTTCTCTCCTTCCTTTCTCTTTTCTCCCTCCCTCCTTTCCCCTCTCTCCTCCCTTCCCTTCCTCATTCCTTCCATCTATATCCCTCCCTCCCTCCATTTCTTTCCTTCCCTTCCTCCCTCACTGCTTAATACCTGGATGAGAGAAACCACCATAAAACGCCCGAAATCTTGCTTAGACTGAGAAGTCAGACCAGAAAAAGGCGGTGTTCTCTTCCACACTGTTACCAAAAAAGCCACCCATGAGAAATCAAACAGAGATAGAAAGAGAAGAAAAGGGTATTTCCTTCACAGAAGGCCTTATCTCTGTCCTCAAGATTCTGTACATTTTTGACCTGAAATTTCATTCAAGACATTTTTATGGTTTCTGTGGGGAATCTGCAGCAGCCAGGAATTGAACCCAAATCAGAGAGCCCCACTCCCCCCAAAAATGTTGATCATCAGGTCTAGAAACCTGGCTTGGTTTTCAGCAAGGGGCGGACTATCTCATATGTCAACTCATAAAATATTTCTCTAGTCTTTTTAGAGTTGCCAACAGAAAGGGAGTGGGGAGCAGTGTGGCAGCTTGCAAACTGAAAGTGCATTCCATCAGTGTTTTCAAAGATAGTAACTAGGTGACCGAAGTTTCTGCCGTGCAAATATCTAACTGGAGAGCACGATTGATGACTCTTTGCTATGGATGTGTCCCATTGGAGAATATGATTTATGACACACCCAGGGGATGGGGGGAAAACCAGGGTCAAGGGTGACAACGAATTATGGTTCTCAGAGTCGGCTACATCCAGGCAGTGCTGGCATGTTAACTCCCAATAAATCCATTTTGAAGTTTTGGAAGTTTGGCTCGAGACTCATGATTTAAATGGGGTTAAATGCCGGAATCCTGACATCAATGGTGGTATAAGGGAATACACAACCCTGGTGTTCTTCTTTCGTGCAGAATGCGGCTCGGGCGATGGGTCTGGCTCCGGAGATGCCATCGAGTGTGAGAGAGACAGCTGCCGGAAGTACGGAGGTTCGTGGGACGAGGATATGGAGGATGACCGTTGCGTGTGTGACTATACCTGTGGGACTGTACCACAGAACTTGGTAAGAGGAGATTTCCCCAGGAGCATCTGCAGAAGCAAAGGGTGGTCTAGATCAGAGGTGTCCCGACTTGGCAACTTTTAAGTCCGTGGACTTCCAACTCCCAGAATTCCCCAGCCAGCTGGCTGGGGAATTCTGGGAGTTGGAAGTCCACAAGTTTTTTTTTTAAGTTGCCCAAGTTGAACGCCCCTGGTTTTGATGCTTTCCAGAACACCTGAATATTCTGTGGCAGGCTTTTTGCAAAGCGTCATTTCGGAGGGCTGAGTTAAATCCTCCGTTGTGTCTTTAATGCTTCTCTGCCCTCTGGGTTTTTTTTTTTTTTTTGCTGTTTCTCATTAATTTCCCTGGCATGCATTTGCATATTTTATGGACGAGAAAGTGGAAAGCGCAGGAACTCCGTGCATGTATGACATCCTGGATGCCAGCAGATGTGTTCTCCGAACCAGGGAGATGGGAATGAAGGCTTCCTTTGATTTGGATTTTTTTTTATTTTTCTCCCCCTGTGATGCCAACAGATCACAGGCAGAATTCTCTAGGACTCTGTCCAACCTGCTTATTTATTTGCCAGGCTGAACCTAAATCTGAACCTCAAATCTGCAAGAATAATTTGTTCTCTCTCTGAAAGAGCCCTGGATGGCTGCCAGCCTTTTGAGTACCTAAAACGGTGCCGTTCGGATGCTTCCTTGGGGTAGAACTGCACAAGAGATACACCCAAGGCTGGGACTCAGCTGGGGTTTACACTGAGCCTCCTACCAATGAGTAGGCCTGCTCCCAAAGGAGGCACTGACCTTCCAAGGCTGTCTCTCAGACCTTGGGCTTGCTTCGCTAGATGCCAGACTGCCATAGAGTATTTTTGGGTGAGAACAGGGGAACTGAAACTATTCATCGAGTGGAATGGCACAACTCGCCGCGGGACAATTTTAACAACTCCATTTCATTATTTTAATCTTTGCCATTCGCATTTCATTCTGTCTCTCCTTTGGCATCCTCCCTTTAATGATTCCACTCCGCTGTGTCTTCGATATTAGTGTAACTCTTGCCCCACGGCGAGTTCTCCCACGGCAAGGTGGCCGTGGGAGAATTGTTCTGTGGCGAATTGTTGTAGATCCTTCCCAAAAGACATCAGGTGGTCATCCCAAGACCAGAGAGGGGAATGCAACGCTCCCCGTCTAGCCCGATGATGCAGGCAGTTACCAAAAACAGTTCTTTTGAATGAGACAGGACAATAGGCCGATGACAGGAGGGTCGGTGGCCTAGAGGTGGCGCTCTCGCCTCAGAATCCAGAGGCTGTCAGTTCGATCCTAGGCATAGGCTGATATTTCTCTCTCTGGGCACAATGAGAATTTATCTGCTGAATAATACTCCACACTGGCGACAGGGAAAGGCAACCGGCCAGTAAACATTCCACTCCATTCAGTTGCCCTGACTCTCCTCACAAAGAATTACTGGGGTCATTAAACGACAAACAACATAGGAAGATAACGGGAGAGGAACAAGAAAGGGAAAGTTAACTGGGGAAACTTCAGGCACAAACCTTTAGTTCTGGCTTTAATTTCCTGCAATTCCCTTCTAACAAAGCGATTCCTTTCACAACAAATGGAGCGCAGGATGGTTTCAACTCGGGAGGAGGGGGGTCCAAGATGAGGTGGGCATGACATCCCAATTCTTTCTATAACAAGACCCTCTCCTTCCCCCTCCCCGCCGACGTAGGTGTGTGGATCGGATGGGGTAGCCTACGCTAATGAGTGTGAGCTGAAAAAATCCCGCTGCGAGAAACGCCAGGACATTTACGTGGCAAGCCAGGGACCCTGCCAAGGTAATTTCAGGCTGGTGGGAAGTAAAAGATTTTGGAGAGGACTTCCGGACATCGAACAACTAGCCCGGCGGGGTTTTCTTCTTGGCCCGAAGGAAGGAAATCAACTCTGTTCTTTGGAAGGACAGATGCTGAAGCTCAAACACTTGGGCCACCTAAGGAGAAGCTAAGACTCCTTGGAGATGTTGGGAAAGATGGAAGGCAGAAGGAGAAGGGAATGGCAGAGGTTGGGGATGGTTCGATGGTGTTGTTGGCCCAGTGGGTATGAGATTGGGCGGTCTCAGACAGAGGTGGTATTCAGCTGGTTCTGGAGAACCGGTAGCAGAAATTCTGAGTAGGACAGAGAACCAGCCAATACCGCCTCTAACTGGCCCCATCAATCCCATCTCTTCTCTGCCTCCCATTGAGTCCCAGCTGATCAGCTGGGTCTCTTTTGGTTGCCCTGCACAGGAGAACGGAGCTGGAAGGCAGGTTAGTGGGGTGGGGAGGGAAGGGGGATTTTACAGTATCCTTCTGCCACGCCCAGCAAGCCACACCCAGCAAGCCACGCCCACAGAACCAGTAGTAAAAAAAATTTTAATCCCACCACTGGTCTCAGGGAGGTGGTAGAAGGCGGGGGGGGGGGTAGGCCTGGCATGATCCATGGGGTCGCGAAACAATTTAACAACTGAACAACAGCACCTCAAAGGGCTGTATAGTTATTTGCTGGTGGCCTCATCGTTAAAAAAGAGATTTTTAAAATTTTCCTTCCAGCGGTCCCAACGCTTCCATCGTCTTTGCCAGAACTCCTTCACTGTAGCAAAACCGTTTACGGCTGCTGTCCGGACAACGTGACTTTAGCGCTTGGAGTGGGATCAGCTGGATGCCCCAGTAAGTCAATGCCACTCTTCAAGGGCCTGGGACGAGGCTTTTCAAGGGGTCCCAGGAGAGACAGAGAGAGCACGCTCCCCTTACCCCAATCTATTCCGTCTTCTCCCTCGCCTCCCTCCGCAACCCACCCGTTGCAGGCTTTTATTAAATTTTTATGGAATAATTAGCCGGAGCCATCTTGTCCGCCTAACGAGACGAGGAAAGAGTCGGTGGCATTTTAAGCAGCTGAGGCCACGAGGGCCAGCTGGTTAGCGGGGCGTCCATTAGAGCGGCTGCCGGGAATGCCACGGCCCTGTTTGCGGTTCGGTAGAGGCGTTTCGTTCAGCGGGGTCATTTGTTCAGCGGGATGGCCATGTTCCAAAAGCGATTTTAATGGCTCCGGAGCTCTTGACCCAGAGAGCTGTAGAATCCACAGAAATTGGCAGGTTTCCCCTCTCTGGGGGGTGGTGGTGGTGGTGGTGTCGCGTCGATAATGGATGCGGTGAAGTTGCGCAGATGCTCAGCTGGAAATTAAAATCTCACGTCTGCCTAGGAACGCTTGGGGGTGGGGGAAAGCATCTAGCTCAGCCTGAAGTCCCCACCGTCCTTCCCAACCAGGCCTGGGGCAATACTTTCATTTATTTGTTCGTTTGTTTATCATACATGTACAAGATAACAAGTATAGGTATGAACATAAACATGAACAAAGGAAAGAAAGGCAGGTAAATGGGGACACTAAGACAGGGACGGTGGGCACACTGGTGCGCTTATGCACGCTCCCTTAAGGACCTCTTAGGAATGGGGGGAGCTCCACGATAGACAGTTTAAGGTTAAACTTTGGGGGGGAGGGTTGAGGCTGTGACAACAGAGTCAGGTAGTGAGTTCCAGGCGTTGACCCCTCCGTTGCTGGAGTCATATTTTCTGCAGTCGAGTTTGAAGCTTGAGTTTGCATCGACTGTCTGCCCGTGTATTATTGTGCTTGAAGCTGAAGGCGTCGTTGACAGGCAAGACGTTGTAGCAAACAATGTTGTGTACTTACGCTTAGATCAGGAGCGTAGGCGGCGCAGTTCCAGATTGACCAAGCCCAAAATTTCGAGCCTGGTGTGGCATAAGGGATTCTATTGCGAGTAGAGGAGCGGAGAACTCTTCCCGTGAAATGCCTCTGAACCCGCTCGATCGTGATAATGTCTGATACACAGCATAGGAAATGCTTTTATTGTGACTTCCGTGGCAGTTTGTTTATTGCCTGACTTGACTCTCCCATCTGTGGAAATCCCTAAATTTTGGCTGTGTGCTTGACGGGGGGGGCGGGAATGTCACCATAGACTCCCCCTTTCCCCTCCCAAAGGTTTATTCTGGGAACTTCCCATTTGGGCTGAGTTGGAACCAATCGCGTCCCCCCAACTGAAACTTCAACATCTCTTCAACCACAAAATAATGAGGACTAGCAACCTGAGCTATGCTGTGGACAGGCCGAGTTAATAATCACTGGGCTAGAGGGCCAGCTAATCAGTGGAAGCGCTTGTGGGGGTTCCATCTTGGGAAGTTTTCAAAAATAGACAATTGTTTGAAGATGGTTTATGGTCTGCCATGAACAGGGAGTTAGACTAGTAGAAGAATGTCTGTGGATATTCTCAGTTAACCAGGTCATGGTCAAAAGAAGTCATCTGCATTAAAATCTCACACTACCCGTCTCCTGTTTACAACACGGCCCTTTCAGCAGTTCCAAGGAAGTTCCACGCCCATTTGCACTATCCAAGTGACCCTGAGGGTCACAGTTAAAACCTCCAAGTGGCCTCAACAACTCAGAGGGAGTGCAAAGAATATAAATCCTTCCCTTCCCCACCATTCAGCCAGAACCGAAGAAGCTTCTTGGATGAAAAGCGAAACATCTTCAAGAAAAAATAAAGTCCAGTTACTGCTGGAAAAATGTACCTTTGGGTTAGACTAGAGGACCTTCGAGGTCCCTTCCAGCCCTAGAATTCTCCGTTCTATGAAGCTTCTTTGCCTCAATTGGGATGGTATCAATCGGGGTGGTATTGGGAAACCTGTCCCGGGGGGCTGAGGGCTCTTCTACCAAACCAACTTGAGAGCTAACCCTTCCCTGCCTCCTGTCTCGTAGGCACTTGCCACTGTAACCCCTATGGCTCCTACGGAGGGAGCTGTGATCCCAGCACAGGCCAGTGCTCCTGCAAACCCGGCGTCGGGGGGCTGAAATGCGACCGCTGTGAACCCGGTTTCTGGAACTTCCGCGGCATCGTCACGGATAGACAGAGCGGCTGTACCCGTGAGTATCTCCGTTTACCAGGGTGAGCTTCAAAAAATTCAGCAAAGGGTTCTCTACCCTGTTACTGTGTGGGCGTGGCCATGGTGGGCGTGGCCTAGTTGGCCATCTGCACCAAGGCGGGGGGGGGGGCATTTTTCCCCTTCCCGGAGTCCGGAGGCATTCCTCAAGCCTCTAGTATGGTGAAAATGCCTCCCCCCCGGGGGCTCCGGAGGCTCTCTGGAAACCAGAAACAGGCTCATTTCCAGCCTGTCTGAACTTCCGGGAGGCCCGTATTTCACCCTCTCCGAGTCTCTGCACGCACCTTGCACTTACCTGCATCCAAAATGGGCTGCGTGGGGACTCCTGGGAGGAGAGTGGTGGAGCAGGATGGGCGGGGCCAGCCAGGAGTGGGATTTGGGGGTTCTCCGAACTGCACAGAATCTTAGCTCTCCCAAGCCCCTGCGAACCCCCAGCAGCCCACTGCTTGCCACCTGGGTGGAAAAATATTGAGGTGTAGCACCTGTTTCCTCTCTCCCATTCAGTGTAGGAGAGGAGCAGGCAGAGTGGGAGGTGGTGGAGTTAAGCAAGTATCCAGCCTAGAATCTTTAAATTCTCACTATGTCCAACTTCTCTTAAGTTCCATTGATTCTTATCTACTGCCATGTATGGACTTGAGCAGTAAATCTTATCTACAACTTAACATATGGTCCTGATTCTTCACGCCTGACATTTCAATCCCCAATTCTCCTGAGAGGCTGCAAACTTGGAAGGGGGCCTTCAAAGACACACATACACACTTTTTTAAAAAAAGCAGATCTATTTTTGAAACCATCCACAAAGGTGACTCTAGCCCTCATGGAAGCTGCATAGATTGTCATTCTGGATTTTGGAGCTAAGTGGGCCAATAGTCAGAGGTCTTAGCAGGCAATCTCCATGTTCCTAGCCAGGAAGAACCTTGCAGGATAAACAAGCCAGGAAATCTAGCTAGTTCAATGAAGGTTTTGTTGCCCTGAGGAACCCCACCACCAGTAGTCAACCATGTCATATTATTCAAGCATGCAATGGGGAAAGTCTCTTGGCTGTGAGTTCCTGCCATTCATCGATAGATTCCCTCTGGCATTTATCTATCTATGTATATAAAAGTGAAATACTACTCACGCATCATCACGAAATCTCCAGAACCGTAAAGCCTACCCATGCGCAGAGCTGCCAAGTGGAAGGCAGAATTAAAAACTCAGGGTCGACATGGGAGTAAGGCCCCAGGTGGATGATGAATGGCCCCTCCCATCAGGGTTAAAAGAGGAGGAAAAAGGGGAGGGGGCTTTTGCAGGCAACAACTAGCTCATTTGGTAATTCATTTGTTCCAGCCTAGTGGAGATTTGTTCTGTATAACCCAGCCCTTCCCTGTCAGCAGTGAGTGTGGAACTATTTACTGGGCAGTGTTCCAGGATTGATAAAGGTCTGAGCTCATTAGCCTACCTTCCTGAGACTGTTTACCAAGCTGTTGTCTGACTGAATGAAATAAATTCACATTAAAAGAAGTTTTTGCCAGGACTCAGAATTGACTTAGTGCTTTTTGGGGAGGCCTAGGACAGAACGCCCTCTTCTAAAAAAAAAAAAGTTTTGGGGTGGTGGGAAGGGAGTCCAGACCCCCAGTTTAGGGAAAACCCTTCGGAGTCTCAGCTGAGATGAGATTTGATTTCTGATTCCTTCCTTGGGCTAATAGCAGAACAAATGCAGCTTCATTTTCTCATTGTCTCAGTCTTGCCTGTGGGGCAGAGAGCATGGATGGAGGTGCGATGGTGGAAATTAGTTCTCACCCTCCCTGCTGCAGGCGAGAGCGAAAGGTCAGTTCACACCCAGCACCTGCCAGAGAAGTCATTATCAAACAGATGACAACCAGGAGCCCATTTTTGAACGATCAGACGGGGTGGGTGGGTGGGTGAATATCCGTGTGCATGTTTTTAATTGAAAGCCACGGCAAGGTAAAGTTTATAAAAACGCAGAGCTGGCTCGCAGGCAGAGAAATCTGATCTGATTCCACCGCGGTTTAGTTCGTGGGAGATTTTGACTCTGGATCATCGTCATCGTCATCATCTACTTTTAATGACCCCATAATCCCTTGCGGGGGGAGTCTGGGCGACTGAACGGAGCTGTGGTTTTACTGGCCGGATGCCTTTCCTGTAGCCAGTGTGGAGTTTTGTTCAGCAGATAGATTCTCAGTGTGCCCAGAGTGAAAAATAACTGCCTCTACCTGCGATCGAACTCACAGCCTCCTGATTGTGAGATGAGAGCTCCACCCCTAGGCCACCGCAACACTCTATTTTGACTCCAGATGTTGGCAGAAAATGCCCTGATGTCTTTCCAGGTGTTAGCTGCCCCCATGTTTCTTTTTTCTCGGTGTTTGAAAAGATCTGGAGAAACCCAACAAGTGTTTTCCAGATGTTAGCGGTCTAACGGTGGACTTCCCCGTGCTCTTTGCCAGATGTTCATGGGAGTCCTCCTGAGAAAGGAGTTCTTAAATTCCCTCCAGATGTGAGCAGAAGCTCCAGATTTAAATCTATTGGCAGTTTTCATACTACAAGAAGCATCCTTATCTCATCCTTGTAGAACAGGCCTTAGCTTAAAGTTGCAGAGATGGTTTTTTTCCCCTCCTTTGCCTTTAAGGTTCAAAAACATTTAATTTTGGTTATGCTTGCTACTGCTGGGCCTGGCACCACACCAAAGGCATGGATTGGCAGCCCTCAAATTCCTAGTCCTTGAAGAATTTGTGGCCCCAAAAACATCAGAAAGGGGGGTAGTTGGGGGGTCCAGTTTAAGAACTCCTTCCAGTAATATGGACTTTCAGGGTTTGAACCTCTGTTTGGTTTGCTTTGGAGTAAAACATGTTGTAATTGGCTAATGTCCCAGTTAATGGTTATAGCTTGCTCATGTCCATTTCCTTCATTGAGAGCATTTGCATCGAGACAAATTCCTTGTATGTCCAATCACACTTGGCCAATAAAGAATTCTGTTCTATTCTATTCTATTTCTATTTCTATTCTTGTTCTATTCTCTTTCTCCTATTCTATTCTACTGATAACATCACAAGGATATAACTTTATTTTTGACAAGTCCCGTAGTAGAATTTGATTTTTTTTTAAATGCCCGACCAACATAATCTGTTTTAGGAAGCAAATGAGATCATCCATATCCTGGCACGAAGCATGAGAATGACAGGTAGTCCTTACAATTACTCATTTAGTGACCGTTCAAAGTTAGAAAATCCAGGCACTTGGCAAGAGACTCATATTTATGACGGTCAGGTAGATAGATAGATAGATAGATAGATAGATAGATAGATAGATAGATAGATAGATAGATAGATAGATAGATAGATAGATAGATAGACAGACAGACAGACAGACAGACAGACAGATAGATAGATAGATAACAGATAGATGCAGTGGTGGTGCATGGTTAGAATAGGGTATTGCAAGCTAACTCATTGCCAGCAGTTCGATTCTCACCAAGCTCCAGGTTGACTCAGCCTACCATCCTTCTGAGGTCAGTAAAATGAGGACCTGGATTGTTGGGAGCAGGAGGCTGACTCTGTAAACCCCTTAGAGAGGGCTGCAAAGCACTGTAAAGCAGTATATAAGTCTTAAGTGCTATTGCTATTGCTCCATTATTGGAAGATTTCAAGAAAAGATTGGACTGGAATAAGGACTCCTACCTTAGGCAAGGGGTCGGACTAGAAGACCTCCAAGGTCCCTTCCAGCCTTACAATTCTACGATTCTTGGGGGAAATAGGAACATCAAATTACAGTTCAGCAAGCAAGGGAGTTGATCAGATTTATGTCCGTTGCCCCAGATTTGTATTGACAAGCTATTCGTTGAGCAAACAAGAAAGTGAAGGGAGGGGAAGAGGGAAGAAGGGAGGGAGGGGAACCCTGTCTTAATTTCAAGGTCCATTGGCGATCAAAGCAGAGAAATCAATAAAGTGGCAAATGGGGGGAAAAAGGGAGGGAAGGATGGAGGAAAAAAGAGAGTTATTTGGAAGCGACAAACAGCCGAGAATAGAAGAATCTGTATTCATCTATATGCGTGTGTGTGTGTGAGAGAGAGAGACAGAGAGAGTGAGCAGGGGTCGCCAACGTTTTGGACCTCAGGGACCACCAAACTCATAATTTTAAATCCAGCGGACTAGAGACCCTGGGAAAATCCCCCAAAAAGTCTGCAGGAAACTTCCCCACCCTGTTTTCCTACCGATCAACCATTCTTTATTTGGGATTGCAGGATACCGTCTCCAGCTCCGTTTTCAGGGGGAAACAGAGAGAGAAAGAGAGACTTTGGGCTTCATGCAAGGAAAGCAGCAGAAGCAGCAGAAATCTTTCTTTCTCTCCCCCAAATTCCGCCAGAAATGAGTCTTTGCTGGAGCAGGAGGCCTTGCAGGGTCCCAAAGACACATTTTTGGCAGAGTTTGGGGGAGAGAAAAAAAGACTTTTGCTGCTTTCCTTGCATGAAGCCAAAAGCAGAAGAAGAAAGAAGTGGAAAGAAGCAGCCCAGTGGCCAAGTGCGTGGGGTGAGTGGGGCAAGTTCCCCCCTCCCCCCTTCCCCCCCTCCCCTCACTACCTCGTGGTGTTCGCAATGCAAGCGATGCAAGCCTTGTGTTCCCGTGGGCCATGTGGGCAGCGCATCCTTGTGTTCCTGTGCAGCCTGGATTAATTGCTTTGGGGGGGGGGGACATTTCTCTGCGGACCACCGAAATTTTCTCACGGACCGCCAGTGGTCCCTGATCCACTGGTTGGCTACCACTTGTGTATGAACATCCGCACGAACACACGGCGAGTGTGAAATTATCACAGGCGCATCTCTTTCTCTCTCTGGAGGATCGGAGTTGTGCTGCAGTAGACAGTCCTGAAATGGAGACCTTCTGAAACAGAGGTGTCAAACTCAAGATTTGAAAAAACAGCAAAGGACCGGCTCACGGTGCCTCTGCCAGCAAAAATGGAGCTCACAGAACTGGTTGTTACACCGATTGAATCGTACTACTGTCCCTCCCCCCTGCTTCTAAAAACAATTGCCATCTAGTTGCTGGATAAATTAGGTTTCCAAAAATGTGTCTGTGTAGTTTTCGAACTGATGTCCCCCTCTCCTATGCATCAGGATGGTTTTTATTGCACTATTTTGGGGCAAGAGGGTCCCAAATCCCTTACTCTGGCTTGCCCTATCAGAGCCGTGAAGTTATCCGGTTCTGCTTGAGCTCCAGCTGTCTTTAGCGCCTTAGCCCGTCAGCCTGCTTTAAATGCAGGAAGGTATTATGTTCAGCCTCCAGTTAGCGAAGGAACAGACAGACAGTAATAGAAAAGTCGGCTTTAATTTCATAGATTTATGGTTTGCTTTTCAGAAGGGAAAAATGCGTAATCAAAATACGGGCTGTTTTAAAAACACAAACGATGAAATCAGTAAGTAACCGAGATAAGCTTAGCGGTAGGAGAAGGGAAAAAAATGAACTCTTTGTGGGGCAGAATTTTTTTCCCTACGTTCTGCCCAGTTTGAACGTCCAAGGAAACGGGGGACCCTATCAGACTTCTGGGGAAGGGGACTTTTTCCAGGGATGTGGGACCATGACAGAAAAAGGTCCCTGTCTGAAGGAGGAAAGAGATGGCTAAGGAGGGTTGGACAGCTAATCGGCATAGATCAAGGGATGGCAACCGGCAGCTCTGGAGCTGCATGTGGCTCTTATACTTAGGCAAGAAAAACCAAAAGTATACATAAAGACTGGGTGAAACCAGGCTCAATAGCAATCACTGTGAGAGGGATCTTGGAGTCTTAGTGGACAACCAGCTAAATAGGAGCCAGCCGTGTGCAGCAGCAGCCAAAAAAACTAATGCAATCCTAACTTGCATTAACAGAGGGATACAATCGAGATCAAGTGAGGTACTAATACCACTCTGTAAAGCCTTAGTAAGGCCACGCCTAGAGTACTGCATCCAGTTTTGGCCACCACATTATAAAAAAGATGTTGAGACTCTAGAAAGAGTGCAGAGAAGAGCAACCAGGATGATGAGGGGACTGGAGGCTAAAACAGATGATGAACAGTTGCAGGAACTGGGCCTGGCTAGTCTAGGGAAGAGAAGGACCAGGGGAGACAGGAGAGCAATTTTCCAATATTTGGGGGGCTGCCACACAGAGGAGGAAGGGGTCAAGCTATTTTCCAAGGCACCCGAAGGCCAGACAAGGAATAATGAAAGGGAACTGAACAAGGAGAGAGATTCAACCTGGAAATAAGGAGGAATTTTCTGACAGTGAGAACAAACAACCAATGGAACAGAAGTTGCCTTCGGAAGTTGTGGGAGCTTCATCCCTGGAGGCTTTTAAGAAGAGATTGGACTGCCATTTGTCAGAAATGGTGTAGGATCTCCTGCTTGGGCGGGAGGTTGGACTAGATGACTCACAAGGTCCCTTCCAACTCTTGTTAATCTGTTAAACCCGCTTGTTTCTTCCCAAACCCTCCCTTGCTTTCCTGCACAGCCTGCCATTGCGATCCTGTGGGATCCGTGCGGGATGACTGCGAACAGATGACCGGCTTGTGTTCCTGTAAACCCGGGATTACCGGCACCAAATGCAAACAGTGTCCCAGCGGAAGCAAGCTGGGAATGTCCGGTTGTGAGAAAGGTGAGAAAAGTGGTAAAAGTCTGCACGCAAACAGCTTTGCGGGGGTGGAAGTGTTGACGCTTCTCTGCTGGAGAGCCGAAGAGATAATTTATTCCTGGGGAAGGGCCAAGTTGGAAACTTAGTTTGCATTGAATGTCATGCCTGATCCCCAGATCTCTCGGCCCCCTCGTCCTGCGCTGCAATGACCTGTGAATTTGGGGCATCGTGTGTGGAAGTGAACGGCCTTCCCCAGTGTGAATGTCCATCGTTGCTTTGCACAGAAGCTGACACATCCAAGGTAAGCAGAGAGAGCATGAGTGAATATGGATGGGCAAACTCACGGCCTCTTCCACTAAATCAGGCCCTGTTGAATTCAAGAACTTTTTTAAAAAATTGTTGTTTATACATTTTTCTTCATCTTTAAATTACATAAATACTTAATGAGCAGTGTATTGTCTGGTTCCATTTGTTCATACAAAGTCTTAATAAACTGATAGTGAGAGTAATATTGATAGTACTTAAAATATTAATAATTACTTCTTGATGATATGATTCTTACATCATTTACTTGTAATGTACAATAATGATAATACTGGTAGTAAAAATAATACTATTAATAATAACAACTGTAATATTGATAGTTGCTTATACGTAATACAAATTCTTGCATTATTTTCTTATATATAGTGTTAAACTTTCATCTTCTTTCTACCTCTTTCATCCAAGCATTGATAAAGCGTATCATCCATGTTAGGAAGTATTCTGTTTCTTCCTTATCTTTTATAATTAGTGTTAACCTATCCATCTCTGCACAATCTAATATTTTCATCTGCAGGGGGTGTCTTCGTTTTTCCAATGTTGTGCAAATACAATTCTCGCTGCTGTTAACACTTGTATTATTAAATAGGCAGTCCCTTTATTATAGTTTTCTGGTATTATACCTAACAAAACTATTTCTGGTTTTATAGCTGTATTGAATTCAAGAACTTGAGAGGTGGGAATTCCCTTGCACCCCACCCCACCCAAGAGTCTGTAATCAAACTAGTATAAGGGCATTGATTTGTCCTAATAGCATTCTGTCAGTCCTGCGAGGTAGTCCAGACAAGGAGCATAATCAGTTTTCTCCCAGAATTCTCCAGGTTTGATTCTTCATCTCCTCCCTCCTGACTAGCCATTATTTCTTCTTCTCTTCCCACTCTCCCCGCTCCCAACATCCTACCTTGTAGGTCTGTGGCTCTGATGGAGTGACCTATGGCGACCAGTGTCAGTTGAGAACCATTGCTTGCCGGCAAGGGAAGGTCATAGAGGTGAAACACTTGGGCCAGTGCGCAGGTGAGTCTCCATTTGCACACCTGAATGCTTACACCAAGCCATTGCACAGAAATTGACAGCTGCCCCAGACTGCCACTTCTTTTAACATTGGGGGATTGGGGTTGGTGCTGTCTGTGCTTGGTGGTTTTCTTGCAGACATTTCATGACCCAACTAGGCAACATCATCAGTGCTAGAAGAGAACAGGCTTTGCCAGACCCCCACCCCCTCCTAGCACTGATGATGTTACCAAGCTGGGCAACGAAACGTCTGCAAGGAAACCACCAAGCACAGAGAGCACCAGGGACCCTACACCACTCCTGCTCCTTCTCCTCCTCCTCCTACTACTACTACTATTGCATTCCCTCCTAGCACCGATGATGTTACCAAGTTGGGCAATGAAACGTCTGCAAAAAACCCACCAAACTCAAAGAGCACCAGGGACCCCACAGTTTAACCCTGAGCTACAAATATATTATCTTCTGTCTTTTTCACAACGGTTGAAACGCCCCGCAAGTTAATAACTCCAGAAATCCAACCGGTTGGTTTTGGGAACCCCGGCCCGCTTAACAAACCCACCGCGGCAAAAGTGGCCACTGGGTAAAAAAAAACCACATCACCTGAGCTTTCCAAACTCTTCTTGAGTTTGTGAGAGTGGGCTAAAGCCACAGTCGGACGAGAAGAGAGGGCATGGTTTGTGTGTGGTTGTGTGTGTGTGCCTAAGCTGTTGGGTCTTGGAGGCGAGCTTCACTTTGTGATCTCGTAATTGTGGAAAATCAGGTATCGGAGGTTGTTCTGAGCCTTGCCTGCTCTTCGCGGCCCTGTTTCTTGATGAGGAGTTATTGATTTTGGCGTGTGATATGCAAGGCAATCTGAAGTGTTTGCCGGAGTTAAAATTAAACTGGCAGAGGGAAAAACCCAGGAGAAGGAGTGCCCTCTCAAAGAGGCTTTGGAAACCCTGTGCTGTATCTCCTCTAATTGGCTGGATGAAACCCCTCTACCGATAGCGCCAGGCAACGGTTCATTTTACAAGCCCTTTTCTTCTTCTTCTTCTTCTTCTTCTTCTTCTTCTTCTTCTTCTTCTTCTTCTTCTTCTTCTTCTTCTTCTTCTTCTTCTTCTTCTTCCTCCTCCTCCTCCTCCTCCTCCTCCTCCTCCTCCTCCTCCTCTTCTTCTTCTTCTTCTTCTTCTTCTTCCTTCTTTTTACAAATGAATGTAAATACAAAACAAATCTTTGGGGAGTGTTTTGAATTAAAATCAGCGCTTGCGGCAAGCGAGCTGAGAAATCCGATCTTCTTTTTCTTCTCCTTCTCCTTCTTTCTTTCTTTCTTTCTTTCTTTCTTTCTTTCTTTCTTTCTTTCTTTCTTTCTTTCTTTCTTTCTTTCTTTCTTTCTTTCTTCTCCTCCCCCTCCTCCATCTCCATCTCCTCCACCTCCTCCTTCCTCCTCCTCCTCCTCTTCTTCTTCTTCCTCTTTCTTCTTTCTTCTTTCTCCTCCTCCTCCTTCTTCTTCCTCTTCTTCTTCTGCTTCTTCTGCTTCTTCCTTCTCCACCCCCATCCCCTCAAAGAAAACTGTACGAGAGTTGCATCTTCATACACCCAGTGTCTTTGGTTTTGACTGGGGGGGGGGGCAGGATAACTAGATAAAATTGATCTAGGGATCTTTAGCGTTCTCCACTTTTTAGGACGCTGATAGAGCCATGGCCCAGATCAAGACAAAAATCTGGAAGTTCAAGCAACTGAGAAACTCTGTGGAAAGCAAGGCAGACTTTGCTTTATTGCAGAGTTGGAGCTTTCAGTTGGAAGGAAGTTAACAGAATCACAGAGTTGGAAGGGACCTTGGAGGTCTTCTAGTCCAACCCCCTGCCTAGGCAGGAAACCCTACACCACTTCAGACAAACTGGTTCTCCAATCTCTTCTTAAAACCTTCCAGTGTTGGAGCATTTACAACTTCTGGAGGCAAGGTGTTCCACTGGTTCATTGTTCTCACTGTCAGGGGATTTCTTCCTTAGTTCCACGTTGCTTCTCTCCTTGATTGGTTGGCATCCATTGCTAGTCCTCGACTTAGGACCACAATTGAGCCCAAAATTTCCGTTGCTAAGTGAGACATTTGTTAAGTGAGCCGCTGCAGTCTTCTGAGAAAGGCTTATATCCCCAAGGTGGTTGTAAGACTGGAAGAACATTTAGGTTTCGAAGTTTCATTCATTAGGGTGGGATAGATGGAAGGAATGGAATGGAATGGAATGGATGGAATGGGATGGATGGATGGATTGATGGAAGGAATGGGATGGATGGATGGATGGATGGATGGATGCATGCATGGATGGATGGAATGGATGCATGGATGGCTGATTAAGGGCCATCAACTCCATGTCAACTCTCAGGAACACCTACTAGACCTCCTCCAAAGGGGATCTCTCCCCAACATGGTCCTTCAAGTCTTCCCATGGTGCATTGAAACAGGAGTCCACCCCGCTGACTGCTGGCCATTCCCAACTTCTCTTTTCCTTCTATATTTCCCAGCACAGGAATCTTCTCAAAGGAGCCGTGTCTTTGCATCATGGTTCAAAATGTTTGGGTCTCGAGTGTGAACATTGGATTGATTTATTCCGAGGTCCATTCATTCGTTTTCTTGGCTACCCCTTCAAGTCACGATGCGCCTTGAGACGTTTCTCTCTTCTGGGCACAATCTGCTGCATTGCCTCGTTTTGGTTCTCTTTCAGAATCCCATGCCAGCCATCCCACCCCGCCTGCAACCCAACGCCCTCTGGACTCTGTTCCCCCTCTGGCTCCCCAAATCACAACTTTGGCTCCCGAGCTAACCAGGACATCCTCCTCTCCCTGGCATTCAGAAGACTACATCTCCCACCAGAGCCAGCCGGCCACCCGAAGGATAGTCAAGCCTGCTATCCTCTCCACTCTTCCCTGGACGACGCAGGGCATCCGCCAGACCACTGCCAGACCCCTCCTGACAGCTCCCGTGGTCCCTGCCGCCACTCAGATGGCTTACGTTGAATCGGGCAGCGCGGAAGGCAGCGGAGACCCAGAACTGGGCACCAGTGGGGATCAGGAAGGCAGCGGGACCAGCTCTGCAGGTATGGTGCACACCTTAGCTTCCTACGTCAGTGCCTGGCCTTCCTTAAGGCACACCGGGGTCGCTCCATTAGTGCTGCCGAACGACTCAAAATTGGGCTGTTTGGCCTGAGCTACGAGCTTAGCAAATGTTTCGTCACCATTCGAGGAGACGTTGTCCGTGCAACTTGAATTGGGATCATCTGTCAGAGCACCGGCCTATCATTTCGTCACCGTTCGAGGAGACGTCGTCCTTGCAGCTTTGAACTGGGTTTGTCTGTCCGAACCCCGGCCATTCAATACCTTTTAATGTAATGCAAATTAGTGCAGAAGTAGCCAAACAAACCAACACCCACACTGATTTCCATCACATAAAAAGATATTGAAAGGCCAGGGTTCGGACCGACGAGCCCACTTCAAAGCGTATGGACAAATGTCTCCTCGAATGGCGATGAAAGGTTTGCAACCAAATGTTCCCAGCTTTTGGAGCTCAGACCAGCAGCCCAACTGTCAGCCCGAGCTGCTTACATTCAAATACATTTTGACTTCAAAATTCTTTGAATCGGCATTTGAAAACCATGACCCGGAGATGGCCTGCAGCTGGCTGGGGAAGCCACGACTGGGTTAATTTCAGTTTGAACAATTAAATTGGTGGGACAGCTTGCCTCCAGAAGCTGTGGGTGCTCCATCACTGAAGATTTCTAAGAAGAGAGAGGACAACCCTCTGGGCCACCTGCTTGAGCAGGAATTTAGCTTAGAAGACATCCAAGATTCCTTCCAACCCTCTCATTCCAAACGACCAAGCAAGCAGTCTTTGAGAGTGGATAGATTCTAATCACTTTGTGGAAAAAGCTAAGCATCTAGTCCAGTGATGGCGAACCTTTTTTGTTGTGGTGCGCCGAAAGCGTGCACATGTGCCAGCACCCCACAGTACAATGTGCCCCACCCCCCTGCGCATGCGTGCGCAACACCCCCACCCCGCCCCCTTACCTGCACTGCGCATGTGCGTGCCTCCCAGCTGATTTTCGGCTCATTTGAGGCCTCCCGGAGGCTCGAGGGAAGCTTCTGCAGCCTCGGGAGGCTGAAAAACGGGCCTTCCGGAAATACCGGAAGTGCCCTTTTCAGCCTCCAGAGGGCCTTTGGAGCCCAGGGAAGCCTCTGCAGCCTTGGGAGGCTGAAAAACGGGCCCGTTTTGGCACTTCTGGTATTTCCACGGTATTGTGCAGTGCAGGTAAGCTTGGCTGGGGCTTGCATGCCCACACAAATGGCTCTGCGCGCCATCACAGATCTAGACCATATGACTACTGTAGAAAAAGGGCAGGTTTTTATTCTCCCCAGCATCAATTGGAGTGTCCTTTGCACAGGCCGTTTTGTCCTACCTTACAATAGTCACTGAAAAATGGCAGGAAGTTATTAAGAGAATCATGGGCTGTGCTGAAATGAGTAGACTGACATTTGAAATCAGAGAACAAGAAGATAAAACAATTTTATAAGATTTGGGATTTATTTTATCAATGGTTAGACAATAAAATATGCTAATGAAATATGTAGAATTTTAGAAATATATAAAGATGTATTATTATAATTTAACTATGGGATAGATTTGGGATGATAATATGAATTGCTATAAAATAAACCAATTAAAATATGGATTATTTTGCATAACATGAATAAATAACAGTATAGTCAAATGATAGATTAACAAGGATATTAATGCATTTAGGAATATTTGATAGATAATATGACAATATATACAAGTAATTGTAAGTGATGACTATGAAGTGGATGCACAAAACAATTTGTAAACCAACCAACACACTGTATGTAAGTAAGTGGAAGATGGCTTGATGTTTTTATGTTGTGTTTGTATATGTTTGTTTAAAAAATAATAAAATTTGACCCAAAAAAAAATGGCAGGGAGATCGAGCAGGGGATTTTTAAAGCAGTAGTTTTTAAAAAGAACCAAGAGCTCAGACCTCCTTGGTTTGTGGTGGTGACCTTCTTCCTGTGGCCAAACAGTGGGGGAAGAAATGGAAGAAGAAAAGGTGCCAAATCCACACCTGGTCGAGAGAGCCACCTGTTACAACACCCCTCTGGGATGCTGCTCGGATGGGAAGACTCCAGCTGATGACACCGAAGGAAGTAATTGCCCAGGTAAAAGATTTCCTTTCTTTTGCAGGGGCTCAGCTTCACCTAGGAACAAAATTCTAGGAAAAGTATCCTCAAGAAATTAAGCCAAGCCGTGTCCCACTGTGGGCGGTCGGCTTAGGTGAAGATACGATGATTAAATTTTGGAATCCGTCCTTCAGCTTCCTTCCCCAGCTGCAATTCTCAGGGTCTCTTTGATAAAACTCAAATCACCCCGGTGGATTTCAAATTTATGTGCATTTCGAGTTTATATGGGACAGCCGAGCTGATTTTCAGATCAAGATGTTGCTGATTTCATTAGATTCAGACCTCACTTTTTCTCCAGGTACTTTAAAGAGAGAGACCAAAGCATTTCCTCCCTCCTGTGATAGTCCAACAAGGTAGATCCCCCAGAAAGCCTAAGAATTGAGGGTGTGTCTGAGTTTAGGGTGCAAACATAACAGCTCTTCTTTCTTAATTCTGCTCCAGCCGCTTTCTCCCTTGAGTCTCTGTCTTTAGCCTTCCGGTCTCTCGTTGTGGAAGATAAAAATTCAAACGAATAAGCTAAGAATCTAGCAAGTTCCTCTGGTCCACTAAGCTCTCTGCTGATCCATAACATGTGGGGCATGAAAAGATTTCCTTCACTTTCAGACCTGTCTGTATTCACAGAGTGAAAACACGCCAACTTCCTGTGTCCTACAACAGAGTAAAAAAGTCACATTTGTGAGATGAGTGGCAGAGCAGGGAGGAAGGGAAAGGGAAGGAAGGAAAGGGATGGAGGGAGGGAGGAAGGAAGGAGATGGAGGGGAGGAAAGATGAAGGAAAGGAAGGAGATGGAGGAGGAAGGAAGGAAGGAAGGAGATGGAGGGACTGACTGATGGAGGGGAGGAAAGATGAAGGAAAGGAAGGAGATGGAGGAGGGGACCGATGAAGGGGAGGAAGGAAGGAAGGAGATAGAGGAGGGAGGAAAGAAGGAAGGAAGGAAAGGAAGGAAGAAAGGAGATAGAGGGACTGACTGATGGAGGGGAGGAAAGATGAAGGAAAGGAAGGAGATGGAGGAGGGGGCCAATGAAGGGGAGGAAGGAAGGAAGGAGATGGAGGAGGGAGGAAGGAAGGAAGGAAGGAAGGAAGGAAGGAAGGAAGGAAGGAAGGAGATGGAGGGACTGACTGATGGAGGGGAGGAAAGATGAAGGAAAGGAAGGAGATGGAGGAGGGGACCGATGAAGGGGAGGAAGGAAGGAAGGAGAGGAGGAGGAGGAAGGAAGGAAGGAAGGAAGGAAGGAAGGAAGGAAGGAAGGGGAAGGGAAGGAAGGAAGGAGATGGAGGGGACTGATGAAGGAGGGAGGAAAGATGAAGGAAGGAAGGAGATGGAGGAAGGGGACGATGAAGGGGAGGAAGGAAGGAAGGAGATGGAGGAGGGAGGATGGAAGGAAGGAAGGGAAGGAAGGAAGGAAGGAGGAGGAAGGACTGAATGGGGAGGAATGAAGGAGGAGATGGAGGAGGAGGAAAGGGGAGGAAGGAAGGAGGAATGGAAGGAGGAAGGAAGGAAGGAAGGAAGGAGGAAGGAAGGAAGGAAGGAAGGAAGGAGGAATGGAGGGACTGGATGAGGAGGAAAGATGAAGGAAAGGAAGGAGATGGAGGAGGGGACCGATGAAGGGGAGGAAGGAAGGAAGGAGATAGAGGAGGGAGGAAAGAAGGAAGGAAGGAAAGGAAGAAGGAAGGAAGGAAGGAAGGAGATGGAGGGACTGACTGATGGAGGGGAGGAAAGATGAAGGAAAGGAAGGAGATGGAGGAGGGGACCGATGAAGGGGAGGAAGGAAGGAAGGAGATGGAGGGATGGACTAATGGAGGAAGGAAAGAGATGGAGGGACTAATTGATGGAGGAGAGGAAAGAGGAAGGAAGGAAGGAAGGAAGGAAGGAAGGAAGGAAATTCAGTAAAATTCCACATTATGGAAGCTGTAGCAGCCAGGCCTTCTCTTCAAATTAATAAATGTATCCAAACCCAGGGGAGGAAACGGGAAAGGAGGATAACATTTGAATACCTGTTATCATATCCTCCTCTTCCACCTTCGATTATCATTTGATAGGAGGTTTGGCTCCCTACATTCTAGTCTGTTTTTGAAGGCCTAGGCTGGGTAATTTCTAAGAAGTAACTGCAAATAGAGGAAAGCAGGGAAACAGGAGGATGCGGTTCCAATAAAGGTTGGTAAAGGTGGTTGTGTGGGGTTCTGATGTGTTGCAGCTCAAGACTTTCTGGTTTAAGAAATGCTGCTTTTTCTCCCCAAACTCTCTGGATTTCTTAACTCAGATCAGCCTTAATCCTGTAAGGAAATGATAGGGGGAGGGCCCCTTGTCCTTCCCTTTCTCTTTCTTCCTTCGCTTTCTCTTTCCTCCTTCGCTTTCTCTTTTTCTCCTTCCTTTCTCGTCCTTCCCTTTCTCTTTCCTCCTTCTCCTTCTCTTTTCCTCCTTCTTTCTTTCTTTGCTTTCTCTTTCCTCCTCCTCTTTCTCTTTCCACCTTCCTTTCTTTTCCCTTCCCTTTCTCTTTCCTCCTACCTTTCTCTTTTTTTCCTTCCCTTTCTCTTTCCACTTTCCCCTTCTCTTTTCCTCCCTCCCTTTCTCTTCCTCCTCCTTCCCTTTCTCTTTTCCCCTTCCCTTCTTTCTCCCTCTTTCGTTCCGGTGTTTGTGTGCTAGCAACCCCCTTCCTCTTATTTTCCAGTAGTTGATGTGTTTTTCTCTCTCTCTCTCTTGGCCCCAGCTAACCCTCTTTCTCTCGTTACCCAGCCAGTCCAGGAGGGTCCCTACCCAGGCTGCAACTTGGAGGAGCTTGTATGGTAAAACTCTTGCCAGTTCTCACAACCCAGGTTTTCTGCTACCCGGGTCTCTGCCCCCCCTACTCTAAGTACTAACCCCCCTCCCCCCCATGAGCCTCCTTCTGATCCATTCAGACTAACCCTGAACCCACAGCGCTGCTCATCTGCCGCCATCTTGCTGCTTTCTCCCTTTCTGCCAAGGGACTGAACACTCTTTGAGCGGTCCGCGTGTCGAGCAATCGATAATATTGACCGCGATTCCCGGGTCGCTTTCATGGCCACCTTAACCCAACTCTTTCTTCCTGGCTTTGTCTCCCCTTGCCCTGTTTCTTCCCTGCAGCCACCAAACTCTTCCAAGGGGTCCTGATTTTGGAAGAGGTGGAAGGCCAGGAACTGTTTTACACCCCGGAAATGGCCGATCCCAAATCGGAGCTCTTTGGGGAGACGGCCCGAAGCATTGAAAGTGTGGTAAGCAAGCGGGGGGGGGAGGAGAGGGGGGTAATGAGGCCACAGCGGCTTTTTCCCCACTTGCAGTGGGAAAGTTGTGGCTCTCTTGCAACCCCGCTCAGCCCCCTGACTAAAATCCAGCTGTTGCACGAGTTAGCCGGCTTTTGAGGACAGCTCTGATGGGTGAATACAGGTAGAAGAGAAGAGAAAATAGAACAGAATGCAGAATAGAATAGAGAAGAGTGGAGAGGAGAGGAGGGGGAATGGGAATAGAATTGAATAAGAATAGGATAGGATAGGATAGATTAGAAGAAAGGAGAGGAGAGGAGGAGAGGAAGGAGAGGAGAGGAGAGAGAATGGAATAGAGAAAAGAAGAGAGAATAGTATAGAATAAAATAAGAATAGGGAATGAGAAGAGAAGAGAGAAGAGAATAAAATAGAATAGGGAATGGGAATAGAATAGAAGGAAATAGAATAGAAGAAATAACAGAATAGAATGCAGAATAGAATAGAATAACACATTTGGAAGGGACCTTGGAGGTCTTCTAGTCCAACCCCTGCTTAGGCAGAAAACCCCAGACCATTTCAGACAAATGCTTATCTCTTCTTAAAAACTTCCAGTGTTGGAGAATTCACAACTTCTGGAGGCATTGCACTGAGTAATTGTCCTCCCTGTTAGGAAGTTTCTTCTCAATTCCAGGTTGCTTCTCCTTGATTAGTTTCCATCCGTTGCTTCTCGTCCTGCCCTCAGGGGCTTTGGAGAATAGCTTGACTCCCTCTTCTTTGGGGCAGCCCCTGAGATAAATCGAAAGACCTGCTGGTCCCTAACTTTTTGTTGTTGTTGTTTGGTTTCATTTTCTGGCAGCTGGATGAGCTTTTCCGCAACTCAGAGGTCAAAAGGGATTTCAGGAGTGTCCAGGTGCGACATCTGGGCCAAAGCAGCGCCGTCAGGGTCATTGTGGAGACCCATTTTGACCCAGGTGAGTCTGTACCTGGTTCCCCCATACCGTTGAGCCAGGTGCACCTCTTGGTTAGAGTATAATTGATCTGTTGGTTGGTTTGAATTCAATCATTGAGCAGGGGTGGGCAGCTACGCCCCCTTTATGATCTGTGGATTTTGTCAGAACATTTGCAGTGTGACTATTATTATGGAGCAAAACACAACACACACAGACTTAGACATTCAACAGTAGTTTATATATAAAACATATACAGAAATATACATGGTAGGCAAATGCCTTACAAGCAATCAATCCTCTTCTTAACTCTACACCGAGAACTCTGCAATGGATACAGGACACAAGGAGAGAGGAAACGTCCTCTAAAAGCTGCCTTATATATACATCTGTTAAAGGGGTAGAACTCAACTTCCGTCTTAAAGAGGCAGTACCAATGCTGATTCATCTTCATTGCATCAGCCTTATATTGCATCAGCCTTACTGCTGGTTGGCTCTTAAATCCCAATACCTTAACAGACTTCAGTTCCCAGAATCCCTGAGGCAGCTACATCTAAACCCTCCTCCCATTTTCCCCTGCCACAACAACCCTACAAGGTAGACTGGGCTAAAAGAGCTTTTTCCTAGTCTTTTGTCCCATTCTTTCACTCCAGTACCATTCAGGCTGGGTCTGTTGTGAACCTAAAACTCCCATCTTCTCTCGCCAGGCTGGCCAGGGTGATGGAAATTGAAAGCCCACGTATTTGTATTGTCGTAAGGCCATGGTTGCCACCCTTCTCTCAATTTTTAAAGCTGAAGGATTCAGGGCAGGTGGAGATTATAATAACTCTGCTTCCCCCCCCCCTCCCCCATCAGAATCCATGTTTGTTTGCTGGAATTTCTGGGCAGGCAAAAATGATGCCATAGAACCCGGTCGCCGATATTCTGCTTTTTTATAATGTAGGATCAACGTTCAAAATCCCCCCTTTTTCCCCCTCTCTTTCTTTCCTTCAAGCCAAAGGGCCTGTTCTTAGTTCAAAGCCTTGATCAGCCAGTGGACAGACAGACACACACACACACACAAAAGCAGTCTTTTGCTTTTCATTTTGAAAGCCCTTTTAAGGCATGTCTTTTGCTTAGTGAAACGAAAGGGAAGGGAAGCTGAGCCCAGTTGGGGGGAGCTCTCTGTGTGTGTCTGTCTGTCTGTGTGTTGTTGCCGGCTTCAAGGTGGAAGATGCCCCCCTTCCAAGGCTCCTGTTTCTTCTTTTCCTTGATGTTTGCAGCTACTTCTTACACGGCTGCCGACATCCAGCGGGCCCTTTTGAAGCAGATCAAAGCCTCTAAGAAGAAAACAATCTTGGTGAAGAGACCCCAGCAAGAGAACATCAAGTTCATGGACTTTGGTATATTCCTCCTTTCCCTTTTTTCCTTTCTTTCTCCTTCCTTCCTATTGCTCCATTCCTCCTTCTGACCTTCCCTCTTCCCTCTGCATGCCTCCCTCCCTTCTTCCCTCTCCTTCCTTCCTTCCTCCATCCCTCTTCAATTGTCTTCTTCCCTCCCTCCCCATTTTCATCTTTCTTTCTTTCCTTCCTCCCTCCCTCCCTCCCCTTCTTTCCTTCCTTCCCATTCTCCTCTTTCTCCTTCCTTCCTTCCTCCCTCCCTCCATTCCCCTTCCTTCCTTTTCTTCCTTTCCTTCCTCCCCTTCCTTCCTCCTTTCCTCTTCTTTCTTCCCTCCCTGCTCAACTTTCTTCTTCTCTCCCTCCCCATTTTCATCTCTCTTTCCTCCCTTCCTTCCTCCCTTCCTTCCCCTTCCTTCCTTCCCATTCCCCTCTCTCCTTCCTTCCTCCCTTCCTCCCTCCACTCCCTTTTCTTTCTTTCCTTCCTCCTTTCTCCTCCTTTCCTCCCTCCTTCCTCAATTCTCTTCTTCCCTCCTTCCCCATTTTCATCTCTTTCCTCCCTTCTCCTTCCTTCCCATTCCCCTCTCTCTCCTTCCTCCCCTTCCTTCCTCCTTTCCCCTCCTTTCCTCCCTCTCTCCTCAACACTCTTCTTCCCTCCCTCCCCATTTTCATCTTGTGTTTTTGTGTTGTGTTTTTTCCCTGTGTGCTGTGGTTCTACCCTTAGTCTGGCTCTGGACCTTTGAGACTTTCCTCCCTCCCTCCCTCCATTCCCTTTCCTTCCTTCTCATTCCCATCTCTCTCTTTCCTCCCTTCCTTCTGATTTTGCCTTTTTTCTGCCTCAGTTGTAACGTTTTCCTTGCCCCTCACAAAAAAGTTCATCCCCTCCCCAGAAAGCCCACTAAAACTTCTAGTTCTTCCTCGATCGCTGGGACTTTGCGAGAGGATTTTCGTTGTGAAGACATGCAATTCCCTTTCAGTGGGCAGCGTTCCCGGCTTCCTCACCCACTCCGGGAGCCGGTGATGCCAATCCCTACAACCTTCCCCCCAAGAGAGAGATGCTTTTCCCAGTTTCCTCTCTTTGGGAAAGAGGGAACAAGAAGAAAGATTTCGGCAGCCTGCTTAACGGGCTGGTTTTCCTCCGGAGTTTTGATCCGCTGCTTAATCTGGGCTGATAAAAGAGTGAGAAAAGCTCTCATCTTTCTTTCAACTGCTCCGTTTAATTCCTAAGAAACTTATCCTGCCTGAGCTTCATGTTTTGGCAGGGACAGTCTCCACAACCGCAGAGCCAATGGAGAAATCGTTTGTTTCTCCGCTATCTCCCTCTTCTCCCCATCGCGGTTGTCTTGTGGCAGCGAGTTCCACCGTTTCATTCCAACCCTCTCCGCTTTCCCTTGCTCTCATTCTAGACTGGATCCCCCAGCTCTTCACCACCACCACAACTACCACGATCGCCACCACGATGGCTCCCACGGCCGCCAGCTCCCAGAGGTTCCCCAACACCACGACTCCCCGGAACCTGAACCCGGGACGGCTGAACGGGAAATCCACCACCAAAAGGCCCAGCACTAGCCTTCCATCCTCCACGGACCGGAAGAAACCCATGCGCCCTGTTCCCACCACCAAGAAGCCCCCGCGGCCCTGTGATTCTCATCCCTGCTTGCACGGTGGCACCTGCGAGGACGACGGCCGGGACTTTGCCTGCAGCTGCCCTGCGGGAAAAGGAGGAGCAGTTTGCGAGAAGTGTAAGTTCCGAGGATGAAATTTCCCAACAGTGAGAACAATTTCATGAACAGAACAGCTGGTTGTGGGTTCTCCGTCTGCTGTGGCCTATCGGCCGCCGGCCCCTCCAACGGCCAAATCGGAGGAGGAGGAGGCAGCGTGGGGGTCAGGATCAGCATCAGTGCAACCTGGGAGCTCCGAGGGGAGGGAATGGAGCTGGGAGAGAGAGAGAGGGAGGGAGGGAGAGGGAGGGAGAGAGAGATGGAGCCTAGGCCATCCGTCAGCCCTCAGATGGAGAGTCCACAGCCGCCAGGTCTGGAGGTGGCTGATGAGGAAGAGGAGGAATAGCTGGGCCCGGGGCCTGACACATGGATGCGCAGAAGGGAGAGGAGAGGAGAGCAGTGGAAATCTATGGGCTGGTCCTTAGGACGAAAGAAGCACCGTTGCTTGTGAAGCCTCACCCTAGTTCTGGGGATAAAAGGCAGGGGGTGGAAATGGATGGATGTGACAGACAATTATTCATGTTCCAGCTGGATGGACTTGTTAGCCTGAGAGAGAAACTTTTTTACCGGGGCTGCCGACATTTCTAATAAAGGAATCTTTTCAGTTCACTTCCGAGGGTTTGTTGTGTTTGGGGAGCTGAGTCAGACCACCATTACTGGAGGTTTTTAAGAAGGGAGCCGTTCATCCAGAATGGTAGAGGTTGGGCTAGAAGACCCCAAGGCCCCCTTCCAGCCCTGTTATTCTACATGTTCTAAATCTGGGGAGAAGCACCCCATTTCTGCTTGTCAGCTCTGGTAACACAACCTCCATGCTTCCTTTGACTTATTTATGACGGATGTTTCATTTCCCTTACCTCCCCAAATGGCGCTAAGCACCAGACAGCCCCAGAACAAAGAGGCAGCATTATACAGCCAAGTGATCTCGCAGGAGGGGGGCCGCTATTGAGAAGGCTCCGAGTGCATTCCTGTTTTTCCAAATGAATGGGGCCTTCGAAGCCAAAGTGGTTGTGTGTGTGTGTGTGTGGGTGGGTGTGGGAGATGGGTTAATGCATCACACCTACGTTTTGTAAAGAAAGGGTCTTTTTTAATCCCACCACACGCTCAAAGGAACAGGATTTGCAGATGTAAAGCACATGGTGAGAGTGTATTAAAAGAAAAGGAGATTTTCATCCCCGTGGATACAAAAGCTCGAATAAGGAATAATGCAGGACCCCTGGGGAAATCCCCCCTCCCCGCAGCCGCCTGGCTTTCTTCCTCTGGATCTTAACACGCACCTTTCCGTGTGAATTCTCTGCCCGTCGCAGCCATCCGATACTTCATCCCCAGCTTCGGCGGGAAGTCCTATCTGGCGTTCAAAATGATGAAGGCTTACCACACCGTGCGCATCGCCATGGAATTCCGGGCCTCCGAGCTGAGTGGGCTGCTCCTGTACAACGGACAGAACCGCGGGAAGGACTTCATCTCCCTGGCGCTGGTGAACGGATTCGTGGAGCTCAGGTGATTGGTGGGGGTAGGAGGAGTAGGGCTGGGAAAGGCGTTCCTTGAAGCCAGATCAGGGCTCTTCGCGTGGTTGGAGAACTTGGCAAGAGGGACATTGAAGAAACCAGAATGCCATCCGCTTCCTTTGCCGTTAAAAAAAAAAAAAAAAGTCATTTGGTTCCACCAGGAGCCCTGGTGGCGCAGAGGTGAGAATGCAGTATTGCAGGCTAGCTCTGCCCCATCGCTTAGAGTTTGATCCTGAATGGCTCATGGTTGACTCAGCCTTCCATCTAAAAATGAGCCCCTGGACTGGTCCGGTCTCACTAATCATAATCTAATGAAGGGTTCGCGATGATTGGCGTGCTGTGCTAGGAATCTTTTGATCTTTTCCCTTCTTCAAAATGATGCTGTTGTGGTCTTCATCAGGATGCATTGGGAATAGCAGAGGGCTGTTATATTTCCAAGGGGCACAGCGGCTCAGTACTTCAAGACGCTCAGTTTGTCAGCTGGAGAGCTGACAAGCCCAGGTTCGAGACCCAAGCGTCGCATGATGGGGTGAGCTCCCATTCCTTGCTGCAGCTCCTGTCCAGCTAGCTGTTCGAAAGTTAGAAGTTAGTTAGAATTCTTTATTGGCCAAGTGTGATTGGACACACAAAGAATTTGTCTTGGTGCAAATGCTCTCAGTGTACATAAAAGAAAAGATACATTCATCAAGAGTCAAGAATCATCAAGTACAACACTTAATAATAGTCCTAGGGTACAATAAGCAATCAAATCATACTAGGAAATAGTCAATATAAATTGTAAGGATACAAGTGACGAAGTTACAGTCATGCAGTCACAAGTGGGAAGGGATGGGTGATAAGAAGCGATGAGATGATTAATAGTAATAGTAGCGCAGACTTTGTAAATAGTTGGACAGTGTTGAGCAAAGTATTTGTTTAGCAGAGTGATGGTGTTCGGGGAGACACTGTCCTTGTGTCTAGTTGTTCTGGTGTGCAGTGCTCTAGCGTCATTTTGAGGGTAGGAATTGAAATAGTTTATGTCCAGGATGTGAGGGGTCTGTAGATATTTTCCCAGCCCTCTTTTTGACTCGTGCAGTTTACAGGTCCGCCATGGAAGGCAGATTGGTAGCCATTGTTTTTTTCTGCAGCATGCAAATGCGAGTAAATAAATAGGTACCACTTTGGTGGGAAGGTTATACAGCATTCTGTGCACCTTTGGCCATATGACCACGGAAGCTTCCCCGGACAATGCTGGCTCCCTCAGCTAAGAAACATAGATAGACAACACCCCCTAGAATCACATACAATTGGAAAGGGGAAATCTTTACCTTTGATCATATTTCCAAGTTACATCTCCTTGAATTAGACTGTTCAATAACTATCAGTCAAACCTGTGACAATCTCTCCCAGGTTCAACACCGGCTCGGGAACAGGCGTGATCACCAGCAAGGTGCCCATTGAGCCGGGCCAGTGGCATGCCCTAGTGGTCAATCGGAACCGGAGGAATGGTGTGCTGTCGGTGGACGGAGAGCCCCACATGCATGGCGAGAGCCCAAGTGGAACTGATGGGCTGAATCTCGACACTGACCTCTTTGTCGGAGGAGCCCCGGAAGACCAAATTGCTGTGTGAGTAACTTTAGAATTAGAATAACCACCTCCTTCGAGATTATCCAGCATGTTGGAAGTGCAAAAAGAAAAAAGGTACATTCTATCACATGTGGTGGTCCTGCCCGGAGACGCAAAAATATTGGTTAAAAATTAAACAATGGTTGCAAGAGATTATTAATGAACCAATAGAACTAGAACCGGAATTATTTTTATTGGAGATACTCAATAAATATTCAAAAAGAAATATGGGAGAAATATATAATATATAGTACTATATACAGTATTTTAACCGCAGCCAGTATTGCTTACGCCCAGTGTTGGAAACATAACATATATACCACCAGATGAATTGATCATTCAAAAAATAATGACTTGTGCTGAGATGGATAAATTAACTCTGATGTTACAAGAGAAAGAGGAGACTGAGTATTATAAGACTTGGGAAAAATGGCATGACTGGATTGCGCAAAAATAGATAAATGGATGATGAAGTTAATGATAAGCAACATATAAACTAATGTTTATATTCGCAAAATAGTATATATTTTGTAAATAATCCGCAAAATAGTAGTATAAGATGAATGCCCCAAACTGTTGAAGTTAAGATATTTGGTACTCTTTGTTTGTTTTTAAAAAAAGTCATAATAGACTAATAAAGTTTTATTTTAAAAAAATTAGAATAACAGAGCTGGAAGGGATCTTGGAGATCTAATCCAGTGTCATTCTCAACTGGGTGTGAAGACAAAAACATCCAGCCCCTTTGGGAGAAGCAAAGCAGGGAAGGGGAATTTGAATGGGAGAAGGGTTGAGAACCCCCCCCCCCCCATGAAATCTCCCTGTTGATTTTCAAAAGCTTGATAATGAGGAAATGCAGCAATTTTGGGGAGTGGGGGGGGGGGATAATTTCTTGATTTGATGAGATGCTAACAGATTTGTCCTAGTTCTGTATTCATAGGGTGTGAACCCCTGGTTTTTTTTTAATTCATTTGCTTTAATTACTGTGATGCATATTCATTTCCTTTCTGACTGCATAATAAACAGCTGGGTTACTGCTAGTTTTTCCCTCTGTTTTTGGTTCTTAAGACAGTAATTCAGGCAGTCCTCAACTTGCAACCGTTTATTTATGGACCAAAGTTACAAAAAAAAGTGTCTTGTGACCAGTTTTCACACTGATGACTCTTGCAGGATCCCCCACAGTCACATGATCAAAATTCAAATGCTTGGCAACTGGCACGTACTTATGACGGTTGCAGCATCCTGGGGTCATGTGATCCCCAAGCAAAGCCAATGGGGAAGCCAGATTCACTTAACAACCCTGTGACTGACTTAACAACGGCACATAGTAACTGCATGCAAGAAATGTCATAACATGGGGCGAAATTCACTTAACAACTGTCTTGCTTAGCAGTGGAAATTTTGGATTCAATTGTGGTCGTACGCCGAAGACTATCTGTAGAGGGTTTTTTTAAAATAAAAATCTAGAAAATGTGCAGGAACCAGTCTCCTGCCATTGCTGGCCATCGGTGGATGACACTCCTTCTCAAAAGGGATAGAATTAAGATCACACAAAGTGTTAATACCATTTTATAGCGCGTTGGTAAGGCCACACTTGGAATCCTGCATCCAGTTTTGGTCACCACGATGTAAAAAAGAGATTGTGACTCTAGAAAGGGTGCAGAGAAGAGCCACAAAGAGGATCAGGGGATTGTTGGATAAAATGTATAAAGTACAGATGCTGGAACTGGGTATGTCTAGCCAAACTTCCAAAGGATTTATTGGGAGTTAACATGCCGGCACTGACTGGATGTAGCCGACTCTGAGGCACACAATTCATTGACCCTGGTTTCCCCTCCACCCGCCTGGGTGTATCGTAATTCATATTCTCCAATGGGACACCTCCATAGCCCAGAGTCATCAATCACGTTCTCCAGTTAGAATTTTGTGCTGCAGAAATTTCAATCACCTAGTTTTCATCTTTGAAAACATTTATGGAATGCACTCTCGGTTTTGCAAGCTGCTGCACTGCTCCTCCCTCCCTGTCTGTTGGCAATTCTATCCCTCTGTTCGCAACAGAATACCCTACAGCACCAGACTTGAGATTCTAGGCTTGGACAACCTTGAAGTACGCCGACTAAGATTGGACTTAAGCATGGTACATAAAATCATATGTTACAACGTTTTACCAGTTAATGAATATTTCAGCTTTAACAACAGCAACACAAGAGCGCACAATAGATATAAACTAAATGTAAACCACTCCAAACTCGATTGCAGGAAGTACGATTTCAGCAACAGAGTGGTCAATGTCTGGAACTCACTACCTGATTCAGTTGTCACCTGCTCTAACCACCACTCCTTTACCCTCAAACTAATCTCTATTGACCTCACCCCATTCCTAAGAAGTTTGTAAGGGGTGTGCATAAGCACACCATCGCGCCTACTGTCCCTGTCCTATTGTCCCCAATTATTAGTTCCTATTTCTTCTATTTAAACTTATGTTTATTCTTGTTTCTGTCGTATTGTAAGCTTTTGAATGAATGAATGAATGAATGAATGAATGAATGAATGAATGAATGAATGAATAAATAAATAAATAAAAGAAATATTTTATGAGTTGACATTTTCTTTGTTTGTCTTCATCCCAGGGTGGCCGAGCGCACATCGGTCACCGCGGGCCTGAAGGGCTGCATCCGCCTGCTGGACGTCAACAACCAGATGTACGACCTGCGAGAGAAAGGCGACGACGTGCTGTACGGCAGCGGGGTGGGCGAATGTGGCAACAACCCTTGCCAGCCCAACCCCTGCCACCACGGCGGGCTCTGCCACACCATGGAGGCCGAGATGTTCCACTGCGAGTGTCTCAACGGGTATACAGGTGGGCCCAACCTCTGTGTAAGCTGTGTGTGTAAGCGAGAGATCTTTCGGCTGCAGAGCTAGTTTTCTAAATGCAAGGAGGCAGCGTTTTTTTTCTCCCCCTGGCAGGCTAATTATCTGCATGCACAGAGGGGTTGAAGAGGCTGGAACTCTCTTCCCCCAATCCACTACTCTTGTGAAAATGACTGTCGATGGAGGAGAATATTTGTAGCTCAGGGTAGAACTGTGAAGTCCTTGGTGCTCTCTGAGGCTGTGTTGTGGCCTGTTGGCTGCCGGCAACTCCAGCCAAATCAGAGGAGGAAGAGGAGAAGGAGATGTGGGAGTCAGGGTCAGCATCAGGGCAACTTGAGCGCTCCGAGGGGGAAGAGGGAATGGAGCTGGCAGAGAGAGAGAAACAGAGGCGGAGACTGGGCCGTCCACAAGCCCTCAGATGGAGAATCAACAGCCCCCGGGTCTGGAGGTGGCTGATGAGGAAGAGGAGAAACAGCTGGGTCCAGTGCCTTTTTTGCAGAAGGGAGAGGAGAGGAGAGCAGTGGAAATCTATGGGCCGGTCCTTTGGGATGGAAGAGCTACCACTGCTAGCGAAGTCCAACCCTAGCTCTGGGGATAAAAGGCAGGGGGCAGAGATGGATAGATGTGGCAGACAACTATTCATCTTCCAGCCGGATGGACTTGTTAGCCTGTCAGCGGTCCTAATAAAGGAATCTTTCAAGTTCACGTCAGAGGGTTTGTCGTGTTTGGGGGTCAGAACAAGTTGGTGTCATTTCTTGCAGACATTTCAGAACCCAACTAGGTAACATCATCAGTGCTAGGAGGGAGTGGGGGTTTGCAGGGAGGAGGAAGAGGAAGAGGACTGTGGGGTTCCTGATGCTTTCTGAACAGTTCAGACATTTCATGACCAAGTTAGGTAACATCATCCATGCTAGCAGGGCTTGGGATTTTCAGAAGAGAGGAAGAGGAGAATGACTGCTTGGTGCTGTCTGAGCTGGGTGATTTTCTTGCAGATGTTTTATGACCAAACTAGGTAACATCATCAGTGCTAGAAGGGTGGAGGATTGCAGAGAGACAGAGGAGGAAGAAGACTGTGCTTTCTGAGCTTTTCTTACAAACAGTTGTGTATCCGTTCAGAGCCCATCCAGAGTTGGCTGCCTAGCTACCCTTTTCCCTCTTGGCATATGCCCTAGGACCCACCTGTGCTGATGAGAGAAACCCCTGTGACCCCAATCCGTGCCATCTCTCTGCCACCTGCTTGGTGTTGCCAGAAGGCGGATCGAAATGCGAATGCCCCATGGGACGAGGAGGAGAATTCTGCGAATCAGGTCAGCGGTTACCAGGGAAAGGTGGGATTAGGATGCGGCTGCGATAGAGGTTTTGAATCATCCAAGCAGAATTGGGTGAAACCAGGCTCAGTAGCAGTCACTGTGAGAGGGATCTTGGAGTCTTAGTGGACAACCAGCTAAATAGGAGCCAGCCGTGTGCAGCAGCAGCAGCCAAAAAAACCAATGCAATCCTAAATTGCATCAACAGAGGGATACAATTGAGATCAAGTGAGGTACTAATACCACTCTATAAAGTCTTAGTAAGACCACACCTAGAGGACTGCGTCCAGTTTTGGTCTCCACACTACAAAAACATTGAGACTCTAAAAAACGTACAGAGAAGAGCAACTAGGATGATTAGGAGACTGGAGGCTAAAACATATGAAGAACGGTTGCAGGAACTGGGCTTGGCGAAAAGAAGGACCAGGGGAAACAGGAGAGCAGCCTTCCAATATTCGAGGGGCTACCACAGAGAGGAGGAAGGGGTCAAGCTATTTTCCAAGGCACCCGAAAGCCAGACAAGAAATAATGGAAGGGAACTGATCAAGGAGAGATTCAACCTGGAAATAAGGAGAAACTTTCTGACAGTGAGAACAATCAACCCGTGGAACAGAAGCTGTGGGAGCGTCATCACTTGAGACTTTCAAGAAGAGATTGGACTTCCATCTGTCAGAAATGGTGTAGGGTCTCCTGCATGGGCAGGGGGTTGGACTAGATGACCTACAAGGTCCCTCCCAACTCTGATTATCTGTTATCTAATTACAAGTCACTGAAATCAGAGTTGCAAGAAAGATCCTTGGCAAGTTAAAGAAGGGTGGACTTCAACTCCCAGAATCCCCCAGCTAGCTGCCCCGGCATAAGACTGATTATGCTCCTGCCAATATTATGCCCGTTTCTTGGGAAAATGGGTTAGAACATATAGGAAGCTTTGGTATTACACTGTCCTACTCCCAAATAAGGCTTCCCCCGGCCAGAATTTCCAAGGGTCTCTTGACATTTCTTTAAACATTTAAAACGAGGAAATATCCTCTGCTTTTAATTCCAAGCCCCTTTCGTGGGAGCTTTCAATCCACAGATCAGACATTTTTCAGTATGTTTGTGCTAATGGCACAAATCCAGTTTATTCAACCAACCACCACTTAGCGCACATCCAGTAAAGGACTTTTGTTATCTGCGATACTTCTTCCCTCTCTTAGTTGCAGAAATGGACCAGACTGTGCCTTTTCTGCCGGAATTCAACGGATTCTCATACCTGGAGCTGAACGGTCTTCAAACATTTGTGCCAGAGCTACAGTATGTTTTTTGTCCTTATTCTTCCCTTTCCTTGTCTCTTCCTTTCCCTTCCTCGCTGCTTCAAGAAAATTAGACCCATGGAGGGGTCTTTGGTGCTCTCTGAGCTGGCTTGTTCTTTTGCAAGACCTTTTACTAATTTTTTTTTTTAAATTTATTTGCATTTATATGCCGCCCTTCTCCGGAGACTCAGGGCGGCTTACAGTCTAAGGAGCACCATGCTAAGTGCTTATTACCTAACTAGGTAACATCATCAGTGCTATGTCCAAAGAGAAGGAAGGAAGGAAGGAAGGAAGGAAGGAAGGAAGGAAGGAAGGAAGGAAGGAAGGAAGGAAGGATATTTGTAGCTCAGGGTTGACATAAGGGGTCCTTGGTGCTCTCTGAGCTTGGTTGTTTTCTTGCAGACGTTTCATTACCCAACTGGGTAACATTATCAGTGCTAGTACCAAAGGGAGGGAGGGAGGGAAGGAGGGAGTAAGGAAGGAAGGAAGGAGAATATTTGTAGCTCAGGTTTGATAGGAAGGGTCCTTGTTGTTGGCTTGTTTTCTTGCAGACGTTTCATTACCCAACTAGGTAACATCATCAGTGCTATAAAGAGTTGGGGTTTGCTCTCAGTTTATATTCTAGTGAGTTGCCCTGTCAGTGTTGAAGGAGACGGTCTTAACCCTAATCCTAAGTGAAGTCTTGCCCAATTTTATAACCTGTTTGGCCATGCTCATCGAGCCAACGACCGCCGTTGTTAAGTGAATTACGTGGCCGTTAAGTAAGTCCAGATTTTTTACCCCAGAAGCCAGCTGGGAAGATTGCGATCCCAAGACCCTGGGATGCTGCAACCGTTATAAGAACATTTCGGTTGTCAATTTGGATCATGTGTGGACCATGGGGAATGCAGCCACGGTCATAAGTACGAGGACTGGTCTCTCTTCAGTGTCCTTTGTAACTGTGAACGATTGCTAAACAAATGGTCTTAAGCCAAGAACTCCCTGTAGAGGCTTCCTTTTCCTTCCTTATTTTTTCTCTCTGTGTCTATCCACTCTTTTTTTCCCCCAGGGTTGTGTGAATTGGGTCAAAATGGGATTCAGGGTCTCCTGATTGGGTGAGGGGTTGAACTAGATGACCTACAGGGTCTCTTCCAATTCTGTTCCGTTTGTTCAGAGGTCTCGCCCTGCTGCTTTCAGAGAGGATGGCCTGGCTTTGATTCAGGAGCTGAATCAATTCATTCCCCAGAATTTCATTTTTTTAAAACGCGGTCACCGTAAAAAAATAAAGACAATAAAGTTTATCTTATCTTATCAATCCAAACTGATTGAGGGGATTTGACAAGCAGTGAAGTCACCGAAATCAGTTTGGAGGCCTCTAATTCAGTTTGAGACCCCAAAATCCCCTCGGCTGATTCCCTATCGGATTCAGTCAGGAATCAGGTCAGATTTCCAGATGAAATATTCATACGCCCTACTTTGTTTTTTAAACCTTTTCTTTTCTTCTGTTGTTGTTTTTTCTTAACATGGGAAATTATTTTTCCCAATTGAAACTATGGTTAAATCTTTTCTATATGTCATGAAATAAAATAGCATAGAATTAGGTTAGAATAGATTAGAATAGAAATAGAATAGAATTAGAATTAGAGTAGAATAGAACAGAATAGAATTACAATAGAATTACAATAGAAATAGAATAGTATAGTATAGAATAGAATAGAATAGAATTCTTTTATTGGCCAAGCGTGATTGGACTCACAAGGAATTTGTCTTGGTGCAAATGCTCTCAGTGCACATAAAAGGAAAGAGACATTTGTCAAGAGTCAAGAATCATAAGATACAATCATATATAACCAAATTTTTGTACAAAATTTTCTTACCATCATATAATATGTCAACTCCTCTATCATTCTGATACTTAACATTCCTCTATCAATAATACAAGCAGTCTCTCTTTCCAAGTCCCCCTCACCTCATTCTTTCGCTTTCCAACTTCTACTTCATGTTTCTAACCATTGATAAAACCTAATCCACATTAAATAGTATTCCATCTCTCCTTTATCTTTTCTTTTTAGCGTTCGTCTGTCCATTTCCGCAAGTCTAGTATCTTCCTTATCGCGCCATCCTCTTAACGGGGTGTTTTCGTTCTTCCGCTGCTGCGCGTGTACAATTCTTGCTGCAGTCAAAACATGCAGTATTAAATATATTGTCCCTTCGTCATAACCCTCTGATGTGATACCTAGTTAAAAACAATTCTGGTTTGAAATCTATATCTTCTTTGGCCTTTTTTTTTTTCCTAGCTCAAAATTTCCTTGTTTTTATACAGGTCCACCACATGTGGTAATATGTGCCTCTGTTCATTCCCACAGGGATAAGATGACCATGGAAGTGGCTTTCCTGAGCAGAAATCCCAACGGTTTAATTTTCTACAATGGACAGAAGACGGATGGGAAAGGAGATTTTATCTCCTTGGCCCTTCACAATGGATACCTGGAGTACAGATACGATTTGGGCAAAGGAGCCGCCGTAATCAAGTAAGAAAAATAATGCTCCATGTGTTAAAATATATTGTGAGCTCAAAACTTTTAAGGATTAGAAATTGTGGGGGCTTTGAGCTATAATCCCAGGGTTGATTAAAATTCTAATCATATTTGGCCTTATTAGTAGTCCTAGATATTTGGGATATTGAAATTTGGGGGGAATAATGAATAATGTTTAAAACCTATCTATATAAAAGCAAAATACCACTCACACATCATCACAAAATCTCCAGAACCGTAAAGCCTACAAACTTGAATTTTGGCACGTAAGTTCCTCTTGGCTTCTAGGTGCTCACTGAGAAAGGATTCTTCGAAATGACTATCAAAGCATTACTATTCCAAATATTATTATTATTATTATTATTATTAATAACGCGCTCTGATGCTAAAGAGTTCTACTCCTCCTCCCCACCTGAAAAGAAACCTGTTCCAAATGCAAAACACAAGCAGAGGAGAGGAGTTTCAATTTTAGTTTCACAGCAGCAACCAGCTTTAGTACAGAATAGTTGAATTAAGCCATGCCCAGGCTCCTTGCTGTCTCCTTGCTCACGTAGCAAATACTGTTTCAGTTTCCAAACAGCCCTCAACTCTCACACACTGACAGGACGCTAGCTAGATGAATACTGATACATGATGGCAGGCAGAGGCACAATTTTTTTCCCCTTCTTTTACTCCCCAAAAACTAAGCCTGACCACATATTTTCATAGCGAAGCACAAGTATGGAGCTAGTATTAGATATTAGTGACTTAGTAGAGGGTAACAAATACATGGTGCAAAGAAATGTTATTTATGTTGAAATGAATTAATGGGGGGAGGTTGGGAAAAGATAAAGAATTTTAAAGAGAGAAAGTCTCGATTACACACAGAGGCATGGAAATCATTACGACTCAAGATTTTAAATAAGGGTTTAAACCTAAACCATCTGAAATGGTAGTCGTCCTTGTCTTGCTTCTCCAAAACCAACTCTTGACTTGATTTTAAAAGTTCCCGGTGTGAAAGTGGGGGGACCAGCTTAGCTTAATGCAAGGGTCTTCAAACTTGACAGCTTTAAGACTTCAACTCCCAGAATTCTTGAGCTAACATGGACTGGAGGAGGAATTCTGGGAGTTGAAGTCCACAAGTCTTAAAGCTGTCAAGTTGGAAGACACCTGGCTAAATGGCTTCAGAGACAGAATAGAACGAGTCTCGTTTCTGGTCTTTTTTTCTCTTGTGTATTATGTCTTGCATTCTTCCCTCCAGGAGCAGAGAGCCCATCCCTCTGAATACCTGGGTCAGTGTTTCGCTGGAGAGGAACGCGCGGAAGGGCATCATGAGGATTAACAACGGGGAACGGACGCTGGGTGAATCGCCGGTAAATTAAGTCCACTCTCGAAAACATTTTGGAACAGTTTGGGATCCTGTGGAGGGGGGGCAGTCCCTTAATGTCAGGATTCTGGCACTTAACCCCATTTAAATCATGAGTCTCGAGCCAAACTTCCAAACCTCAAAAAGGATTTATTGGGCGTTAACATGTCCGGCACTGCCAGGGTGTAGCCGACTCTGAGACACATCATTCATTGTCACCGTTGACCCTGGTTTTCCCCCACCCCTCTGGGTGTATCGTAATTCATATTCTCCAATGGGACACCTCCATAGCCAAGAGTCATCCATCGTGCTCTCCAGTTAGATATTTGCCCGGCAGAAACTTCAGTCACCTAGCTACTATCTTTGAAAGCATTTATGGAATGCGCTTTCGATTTCCCAGCTGCCGCACTGCTCTTTCAAAACTAGCCTCCTGTAGGCTTCCCCAGAGGTCCCTTATCACGATCTGACTGCATTTGCACACAGTGTGTGTTTAATCCAGTCGTTACGTTCATTTGCCTTTTTGTTTTGATCCACACGATAAATCAGTTGGGACGTGGATTGCAAGAAGTGCCAAGCCTCCAAAAACAAGGAGATGCTCTCTGAGTTTGCTTGTTTCCTTGCAGACGTTTCGTGACCCAACTAGGGAATGTCATCAGTGCTGGGAATTGGGGGTAAAAAGAGCACTGACGACGTTCCCTACTTGGGTCACGAAACGTCTGCAAACTCAGAGAGCACCACAGAGCCCTCATTTCAACCCTGAGCTGCAAATATTTTCCTTGATGGGCTCCCAAGGTTTGAAACTAACCAGGTTTGGCCTAACGTGTGGATGAAGCCGTGGTGAATTTCTCCCTGGTGAAATGCGTTGTGCGAATGCAACAGCTGGAACAAGCAATGGCCCTCTCAGCAACTGGTGAGATTTTTCTCCTAATCCCCAGAGCAAGATCTTAACCGCCGCCTTCCTCTCACTGCTAATCTCTGGAGCTCTTTTGTACTCAGGCAGCTATCCTACCTTGAAGTCTGGAGGTTCCACAGCTAAGACCATCAACAAAAATAAACTAGGTCTGTGGTTACGCTCGATTGCTTTCAAACCTAGTTTAAGGCGACGACTGGGATCATTGAGGCTGCAAACATTTGCAAACTTTGCCTGGAAGCAAATCCTATTCAGTGCAGGTTAATCCTCTACTTACGACCACCACTGAGCTCCAAATTTCTGCAGTTAAGCAGGACACAGCGACGGTCATTGCCATATGTCTGAATTTGGATCACGTGACTGCAGGGAAGGCTCCCAACAGCCGTCACTGTGAAAAATGGCCACAAGTCACATAACTGCCGTTGCAACTTTGAACTAAATGAATTGTTGTTAAGTCGAGGTTCGCAAGGAGAACGGCGAGTCAGAACTGGCTCCGAAAAGGCAGGGTTTCATCTTTACCGATGCTAACCCCACTACCCATGTTGTTCAGCGAGGTCTTTGGGTTTGAAGAGAGCCAACGTTTTCCTTCTTACCCATCCCACCTTTCCCCAAAAATACTCAGATGCCAGGCTGAGCCTTTCCCCTAAAGCCAGATCCTCTTTTTTCAAGTTAATCAAGCCCTTGCCTGCCTGCCTGCCTTCTTTCTTCCCAGGCCTGGATCATTCCAAGAGCCTTTTTCGTTCTTTCTTCAGCCTCTTAATTGTCCCCTTAGAAGCCACCGTGCCTTTGGCAGCTCTCCCAATCCAGGACCTGTCGCCAAAAAAAAATTCCCACTGCTCAATACTGGAAAAGAGGGTTCCTGGGTTGTTTTTTTTACCCCCTACACCCATGATGGCGAACCTATGCCATAGGTGGCATGCAGAGCCATTTGTGTGGGCACACAAGCCCCTGGCAAACTTATCTCACTGCGCATGTGGCGCCTCCTAGCTGATTTTCGGCCCATTGGAGGCCTTTTCCGGTCTCCCAGAGGCTCGAGGGAAGCCTTTGGAGGCCGAAAACAAAAGGCCCGTTTCGTAACTTCCTGTATTTCCGGAAATACTGCTGCAGCCAGCTGCCTACAATTTGGCAATTCAAATCCCACCAGGCTCAAGGTTGACTCAGCCAGCCATCCTTCCGAGGCGGGTAAAATGAATCCTCCCTCCCTCCCTACCAGTGGTTAGAATGTAGTATTGCAGGCTAACTCTGCCCACTGCCAGCAGTTCGATCCTGACCGACTGGCTCAAGGTTGACTCAGCCTCCCATCCTTCCGAGATGGGTCAAACGAGGACCCAGATTGTTGGAGGCAAAGAGGCTGACTCTGTAAGGGCTGTAAAAGCACTGTGAAGCGGTATATAAGTCTTAAGTGCTAAGTGCTAATTTGGTACATTAAAAACATTGTTTTTTTCTTGCTCTGGATATCCTCCCTTCTCTCCCCCACCTCTGCTTGGGACAATTTGAAAATTTTTTGAGGGGGTGGGAATCCCTTCTCCTTTCTTCAAAAGAAGGGATGCAGGTAAAAATACCCTAAAACAAGAAGAATTAAAGATCTCTTTAGCTTATGAACCCAGTCTTCCCCAGAGATCTGTTTCTCCTCCCTGCCTTTTCTGCAGATGGGGATTTAATGAATCTTGCAACGCTCTGTGTGGTGGTGTCCATATCACTGATCCTTTCTCTGTTTTCTCTTTTGCTTCCCATTTGCGTTTCTTCTTCCTCCTCTTTCTCTTCCTCTTCCTCCTCTTCCTTCTCCTCCTCCTCCTCCTCCTTTCCCTTGCTGTCTGGATGTCAGAAATCTCGTAAGGTAAAGAGATAAGTATAACGACCCTTTTCATCCTCACCATCTCATTCCCATCGTGCTGAACCGTATTTTTGGCTTGCCTTCCCTATTCCCAACACCAATAATATTAATAGACTATCATCTCTCTGTTTTCCCCCCTGTTGTATAATCCCCTCTTTTAGCATAGATATTTCCTTTTTTCTAATTAAGAGAGCCTCTGCATCCACCATAATTAGTTGTGTGTGGCTTCCACTCCCCTTCCCAAGTTCGAGCCATTTTCCATCATTAATGCTTTTCACACATTAGATAGTTCCCTTTTTAACACGGTGAATTTGAAGCAGCGATGGCGCCTTTGATTGAAGGGCAAATAAGGGTAAATAAGGGTTCGTTAAACCATGGCTTATGATCGGGGAAGCTGGAGCAGTCCTTCCCTTGCCACAGTAGTTTCACCGATTCTCAACATTAGATTTGATTTAGAACAGGGGTCGCCAACCTTTTGGACCTCAGGGACCGCCACCAAATTCATAAATTTTAAATCCCGCCGGACCAGAGATCTTGGGAAAATCCCCAAAAAAGTCTGCAGGAAAATTCCCCGTCCCGTTTTCCTACCCATCGATTATTCTTTATTTAGGATCGCAGGATACTGTCTCCAGCTCTGTTCTCAGAGGGAGAGAGAAAGACTTTTGGCTTCATGCAAGGAAAACAGCAGAAGCAGCAGAAGTCTTTCTTTCTCTCCCCCAAACTCTGCCAGAAATGAGTCTTTGCTGGCACAGCCTGTTGAAGCAGGAGGCCTTGCAGGGTCCCAAAGACTCATTTCTGGCGGAGTTTGGGAGAGAGAAAGAAAGACTTCTGCTGCTTTCCTTGCGTGCAGCCAAAAGCAGAAGAAGAAAGAAGCGGAAAGAAGCAGCCCAGTGGCCAGGCGAGGCACGTGAGGCGAGTGGGGCAAGTTCCCCCACTCCCCTCACTACCTCCTGTTGTTCGCAATGCAAGCGACGCAAGCCTTGTGTTCCCGTGGGCCATATGGGCGGCGTAGCCTTGTGTTCCCACGCAGCCCGGATTAATTGATTTGGGGGCGACATTTCTCTGCGGACCACTGAAATTTTCTCACGGACCACCAGTGGTCCCCGGCCCACCGGTTGGCAACCGCTGATTTAGAATATCTCTGGCAGGACTGAAATAGGACCAGATTAAATATCTTAACAAGCTGTTGGTCTTGCAGCTGTAATGAGCTAACCCCCTTCTTAATACCCAACTTTGATTGGCACGCTTTTTCTTCCGCGGGTTAACGGAAGATTAAAGGCACTGAGGAAAGCTGCTAAAAATCTGTTGGGCTGGTTTATTATTATTGCTAAATTGGTTTGCTGAGGACACGGCCCACCCCTTCCTACAACATGGTCTAATCAACCATCAGTTAAATATAATTATAAAGGTCCTGTCCTCCATGAAAGCTGTACTGCACTGTAATACATCTGCTCAACTTCAAGGACATCCTAAGAAGTTTGATTGTAGCGGCTGAATGCCATTGCTAGATCTTCCTTCCGTTCTTGGTGACCTACATTCTCAATGGGTTGTTTTTTCCCCCCCCTTTTATCCAGTTGCCCCACACCTCACTTAATTTAAAGGAACCCCTCTACGTTGGGGGCGCACCGGACTTCAGCCAACTGGCTCGGGCCGCCGCGGCATCTGCTAGCTTTGATGGAGCCATTCAGAAGGTAAGGAATGTCTTCCTCAGATAACAGATAATCAGAGTTGGAAGGGACCTTGTAGGTCATCTAGTCCAAACCCCCGCCCAAGCAGGAGACCCTACACCATTTCTGACAGATGGCAGTCCGGTCTTTTCTTGAAAGTCTCAGGTGATGATGCTCCCACAACTTCTGAGGGCAACTTCTATTCCATGAGTTGATTGTTCTCACTGTCAGAAAGTTACTCCTTATTTCCAGGTTAAATCTCTCCTTGTTCAGTTTTATCCATTATTCCTTGTCTGGCCTTCGGGTGCTTTAGAAAATAGCTTCCTCCCCTCTGTGGCAGCCCCTCAGATATTGGAAGACTGCTCTCCTGTCTCCCCTGGTCCTTCTCTTCCCTAGACTAGCCAGGCCCAGTTCCCATGAGTAAGATAGTTTTCAGTTGAATGGTAGGAGGAAATTATGACTACTTGAGAACGAAAGCATTAACTAGAAAGATGGTGGCTTGGTCCTCCAGAAGCTCACCAGATGTTGATCGAACGTTCTCTTCTTCTGGAGGTCGATAGATTAGACCAGACCTCTTCATCCTACTATCTTTTAGGACTTTATGGGATAGCAGCTTGCATAATTACCACCCAGTAGAATAATTAGCCGTGCTAGCTGATAATTATGGCCATTCCATCAGGAAAGGGACCAATCGGAATCAGCTTGGCTTCTTTGATCACTGGGGTGGGACTCAGCAGACCGTTAGTCTCATTTTTTAAAAGTCTGCCATTAAGGCTCTAATTCTCCCTTCCTTCTTCCTCTCCAATGGCTCAGATTTCCATCAAAGGGACCCCCGTCCTGAAAGAGGAGAACATCCGCAGCGCCGTTGAGATTTCCCCTTTCCGCTCCCATCCCTGCACTCAGAAGCCCAGCCCTTGCCAGAACAGCGGGACCTGCCAACCTCGTTTGGAGAGCTACGAATGCACCTGCCCCAGAGGCTTCTTCGGGACCCACTGCGAGAAAGGTGAGTCTGGGTTGGCAGAGAAAACCTTGGAAGGAAAGTCTTGACTCTCTCTTCCACAGACAGACTGGTCCTTGATGGTGCAGAAGAGGTAGAACGCTTTTCCCAACCTGGTTGGTGTCCCTCCCGGAACAGCTCAAGGTTCTGTCAGGGTTCCGGCGATTGCCCTAATTAAATCATGAGCCTCGAGCCAAACTTCAAAACAATTCAAAAGATTTATTAAGAGCAACATGCCAGCATTAACCTAAATGAAGCCAACTCTGGCACACGTAATTTACAGTCATCTGTGACCCTGTTTCCCCCTTCCCCCCTGGGTGTGTTATAAATCAGATTCTCCAATTAAGCACATTCACGGGCTGGGCGTCATCAATCATATTCTCCAATAAAGGATTTTGAGGGCAGAAGATCCGGTAGCCTAGCTACAATCTTTGTAGATAAGGGTGGAATGTACTTCTGTTTTTAAACTGCCATAATGCTCCTTCAGATTTCTCCCCCCTCCCTTGTTTACGGCAACTCAAAACAGGCATAGGAATGCTTTGTGAGTTGCCAGCTTCTTTCTGCTGAATCACAGTTTGGGTCTAGGGAACCCCAAGAGCCGTGGTGGCGCAGTGGTGAGATTGCGGTATTGCAGGCTGACTCTACCCACTGCCAGGAGTTCGATCCTAACCGGCTCGGGGTTGATTCAGCCTTCCATCCTTCCGAGGTCAGTAAAGTGAGGACCCAGATCGTTGGGGGCCATAGACTGACTCTCTAAATCACTTAGGGCTGTGAAGCACTGCGAAGTGGTATATAAGTATATAAGTGCTATTGCTATTTTCTCAAGACAGGGCTGGAAATGGGATTTGGAAGGCATATTTTCCAGCCTGGAATGATCAAAATTCTGGGTCTCTGCCCCATCAAAGCTGAGATACAAAGCTTGCTAGGATTCAGCTGGGATACAGGCCCTCCTGTTGGCCCTGCTGGCTGGGGATTATGGGGGTGGGGTCGCAATCCAGCACCGGTGGACTGTTCTCAGATTTTGCTTCCTTCCCTCCAGTCCTCACCGAGAAGGCAGCTGGAGACTCGGATGCCATCGCCTTCGACGGCAGGACCTACATCGAATACCACAACGCCGTTACCAAGAGGTAATGACCGGTTGGGGGGGGGGCGGGGGGGGCGAGATTTGAGGAGGTTAAAACCAACAGAGGAGCCCAAATTTAAAATCTGGCCATAGGGAGGGAGCCCCTTTTCTTACAAGCCCGCCTCCTTTGGGCGGAGCCAAGACCAGCAAGTCCCACCCACAATCTCAACCTTGGCAGCTTTGAAGACATGAGGGCTTCAATTCCCAGAAACCCACGAAGAATTGGAGTCCTTCCATTCACAAGTTCAGCGAGAGAAATCTGGGGAGGAGGGTGTTCATCCCTTCTGCCCCCCCCCCCCCGCCACTCCTACAGTCTTTGCCACTTTCCCTGTCTTCTAAACAAGGGACACCCCCCCCCCCTCCCACCAAGCAGAAGATTTCATTCCCAGCTCCAAACCTTGAGGGCCACAAAAATTTTAGCCTGTAGGAGGGGAAAATCTTCTCCATTTTATCTTTATCTCCAACGTCCTTTCAGAAGCTGGTGTACCAAAGCTGCGCTCTTTCTCCTTATGCCCAGTTTTATAGTCTATGCGCAGTCTGCAGATATACTGCTCCTGTAGGGGGATGCTCCATTCAGCTCATCCAACCTATTGTGTCTGCCCACTTGTGTGTCTTGTGTCTGTACGTCTCATTCTTGGCTGATTAATCATTCTCCAAATCCAGGACTTCTTAGATATCCTGGCCTTTGGGGACTCCGCTCACAATTTTCCGCTTCCAGAGTACGGCTTTGGAGAATGTGATGTGTTGTTGCTCTTTTCTGCCCTCCTCTTTCCTTCCTTCCTTCCTTCCTTCCTTCCTTCCTTCCTTCCTTCCTTCCTTCCTTCCTTCCTTCCTTCCTTCCTTCCTTCCTTCCTTTCTTTCTTTCTTTCCTTCTCTCTGTCCTCAACCACCTTTCTATTTTTGTTTCGTTTGCAAGCCAACTGACCAATGAGATACCAGCGTAAGTAAACACCTCCATTCTCCATCACTTTCTCACCGCCCGCCATCCTCCCTGCTTGCCGATCCATCCTTTAAAATCTCTTCCCACCGAGGGGCCTCTCGAGAAATCAAGCCTTGGAAGCCCCATCAAGATCTCGCAGGTTGTCTGTCCCCTCTTCACTTAAATCCAAGACACTTTTACAAGCCCTTCTGCCCTTCCTTTGGGCCGCAGAGTTGGAGCTTCTTCTAAGTATAATCTTCTGTGGGGTCCTTGAGCTTGGTGGGTTTCTTGCAGGCGTTTCATTACCCAACTAGGTAATGTCATCAGTGTTGGGAGGGAACGGGGTTTGCTCTCGTTTTATATATCGCTAGCACTGATGATGTTACCTAGTTTGGTAATGATACACCAAATTCTATTCTGCATTCTATTCTATTTCTATTTTATTTCTATTCTGCATTCTATTCTAATTCTATTCTATTCTGTATTCTATTCTAATTCTATTTTATTCTAATTCTATTCTATTTCTATTCTATTCTGAATTCTATTCTGCATTCTATTCTATTTCTATTTTATTTCTATTCTGCATTCTATTCTAATTCTATTCTAATTCTATTCTATTCTAATTCTATTCTATTTCTATTCTATTCTAATTCTATTCTATTTCTATTCTATTCTGAATTCTATTCTGCATTCTATTCTATTTCTATTTTATTTCTATTCTGCATTCTATTCTATTTTAATTCTATTCTATTCTGTATTCTATTCTAATTCTATTCTATTCTAATTCTATTCTATTTCTATTCTATTCTGAATTCTATTCTGCATTCTATTCTATTTCTATTTTATTTCTATTCTGCATTCTATTCTATTTTAATTCTATTCTATTCTGTATTCTATTCTAATTCTATTCTATTATAATTCTATTCTAATTCTATTCTATTCTAATTCTATTCTATTTCTATTCTATTCTGAATTCTATTCTGTATTCTATTCTAATTCTATTCTAATTCTATTCTAATCTAATTCTATTCTATTTCTATTCTATTCTAATTTTATTCTATTCTGCATTCTATTCTATTCTGAATTCTATTCTGCATTCTATTCTAATTCTATTCTATTCTGGATTCTATTCTATTCTATTCTATTCTATTCTATTCTATTCTATTCTGTTGAAACGTCTGCAGGAAAACCACAAAGCTCAGAGAGCACCAAAGACCCCACAGCTTAACCCCGAGCTACAAATATTTTCTTCCGTAAGCAAATAAAATTTTCCCAGGGTCACAAGCATCCAATTCCTTGTTGCTAGCTTGTTGTAAATCAGGGTTTCTTAAACTTGGCAACTTTAAAACAGGTGGACTTCCAACTCCCAGAATTCCCCAGCCAGGGTGAGAAACCCTGATCTAGAGAATGAATGGATCTGAATACTTAGCTCACTAAAGCTCAGCCTCCTTTCTAAAGGTCGCAAAAATGGGCTTTTTATGGGATCTGATCAGGTAGCGATGCTCCCAACAATCACCATTCAGATCTGGGCCTTTTAAGATTAAGCGCGCCAAGCAGGGTAATCGTAATTAAAATTTAAAACTAAAATCCAAGCAATCCAAGAATGGGACCAAGATGTGGTTTGTTGACATCCTGGATAGGTTCACGCCTCCACTCTAATCTCGAAAAGGACTCAAGGAAATGGGCAACTGGGACAAAGTCCATCCTCAGTTTTCAGTGACTTGGTTTCCCAACAGTAGAAAAAAAAAATCCAAAGGAATCTCGTGGGGGGGGAAGGGAGGGGAATGACAATCAGATTCTTTTTCTTGCAAATGGAGGGGGGAAAAAATCAAAATTTAAGGCAGGGATACTGATCACCTGCTTCTGCAAAATGCACACCTCTGTTTTTAGAGGGTGATATATTTCCATGTGTGGGCTTGACGGTCCAAACGAAACCATAACTGTGTTCAAAAAGAAACGGATCATCCAAAAATAATAATAATAAAGAACCAAGTGGAAAATATTCAGCTGTTGTGAAGTTTGAGGGTTTTCCCCGTTTGGTGAAAGTTTGGGTTTTTTTGTTTTTGTTTTAATTAATTTCCAGACTTCACAATTGAGCAAAACAGCTTGTGAGCTCAGCTTTAGCAAAGGCTGAGTGGCCCTGCTCACCCTTTAGGGCTGAAAGCTCTCTTAGGGGACTTCAGATCCAATTCAGAGGGAGAAAAATCCATTTTTTCCCCATATTTGTGGAATTGAAACGTCTTGAATGAACGTCTCAATTTGTTTCCAAGAATCTAAGTTTGGGGATCATTTTCCTGAAGTTTTATATGGGGAGAGAATGTTGGGGCAACCTCTGTTTCCAAAATCTTGAAGTGTCTTCCTTTTCTTTTCCTTTCCTTCCCGTTATCTTTCGCTTTCCCTTGCTTCCCTTCCCTCTTCCTCCTTTCCTTCCCTTCCCTTCCCTCCCCTCCTCTTTCTTTCTTTCTTTCTTTCCTTCTTTCTTTCTTTCTTTTTCTTTTTCTTTCTTTCTCTCTCTCTTTCTCTCTCCTTTCTTTCTTTCTCCCTCTCTCTCTTCTTTCTTTCTTTCTTTCTTTCTTTCTTTCTTTCTTTCTTTCTTTCTCTTTTTCTTTCTTTCTCTCTTTCTCTCCTTTCTTTCTTTCTCCCTCTCTCCTTTCTTTCTTTCTTTCTTTCTTTCTTTCTTTCTTTCTTTCTTTCTTTCTTTCTTTCTTTCTTTCTTCCTTTCTTTCTCTTTGTCTTTCTCTCTCTTTCTCTCTCTCTTTCTTTCTTGCTCTTTCTCTCTCCTTCCTTCCTTCCTTCCTTCCTTCCTTCCTTCCTTCCTTCCTTCCTTCCTTCCTTCCTTCCTTCCTTCCTTCCCACACATGCCCAGCTCTTGATCCTCAAAGCCTGAATTAGTTTCAGAGAGAAATCCCAATTTGCACAATTGAAATAATGACATGAGATATGAAACGGAGGGAAGCCAGTGTGTGTGTGTGTGTGTTTTTTTACTTTCTTCCCTTCTCTCCTCCCCCCACCCATAATCCCTCCCTTCGTTTAACCCTCATCCATTCTAACCCAAGATTAAAGTCACTTTACGAGTTGTTAACCATTCCTAACTTCCCCTTGGCATGTTCTCCTGATTTTACAGCAGTTCCTTGAGTGTGTAAATAATAATAATAGAAGTTTCTCCCTGGCGCACATACATCAGCGCTGTGCCAAACTCTTCCAGGTGTGAATCGGTTTCGATACGGAATAACCCATTTCAAGCTTGAAAGTCTTATTTCAAGCCTGAATTGGCTAGTATGTCTTCTCTCCAATCGGTATCTGGGAAAGCCCCCCCCCCTCCCCCTCAGGATGGGTTTCATAGGGACTAGCTGCTTTTCCGCCTCAATCGGTTCCTCATTTTATCCCGGTGCTTAATGCATGCCTTCGCTTTCTTTCTGCTTCTAAGTCCCGATGCTTTGGATTATCATCTGGACCTCAGGTGAGTCTTGTCGAAGCAGGTGTGTGCTTGCATCATCCAGTACCCAGATCTCACTGCTGTTCTTGCCCATGTTAACGTTCAGGTTGTCTCACCTTGCATGATTGCTCCAGCCTGACGTTATTTCCTGTTTCTTATAAATTCACTTCCGTGGGCTATTCGTTTTGTTTCCTCGGGGGGGGCAGAAAGAGAAAATCCAGTCAAATGGGCTGGATTAAAAACCCAGTCTGGGCTGTTCACCTAGATTCTGCTTCTTTAAACAGATGAACAAAGAGTTTGGAAGGGACCTCGTAGGTCATCTAGTCCAACCCTGTCCAAGCAGGAGACCCTGCCTACACTAATTTCTGACAGACGGCAATCCAATCTCTTCTTGAAAGCCTCCAGGGATGACGCTCCCACAACTTCCTAAGATTAAACCACCATTTGGCTAGCAAAATCAAACCCTAGTCATCCATATCTTGGCTACTCTCATTTTCCAAGCTAAATCTAGAAGGCATAAAGAAACTTTGAGGGATTCACAACCCTTCCTCAAAGAAACCGACAGATTTTTATTCCATTTTTCCTCGTTCTTCTACAAGTCCCTTCTGTTAATCCCGGTTATTTCATCTAACCCCGGAATCTGGGCTTCAGTTTCTCCCAATTTCAGGGGACGTGGATGTTGAAATCATCCCTACAGCCCCAAATGTGGATTTTACGGATCACCCTCCCCTCACATCTAGCCAATTAATTATTAATCTGGTCCATTAATTGTTAATTCCAGACCAGATGGGTTTAGTGCTATCCTAAAGGATGTGGCCCAGAGGAGGCAGCCAATTTTGCAGTGTTTAATGGGGTTGGTAGATTTCCACGATCTAAATGGCTTTAAAGGAGTTCATCCAAACAGTTGCAGAACAAAATAAAAAGTGTATAAAAAGGGCCAACTTGGAGCTGACAGCCGCTGAGGCTGCTATAAAGGAAGCAGTTTTAATTTAGGGAATTTCTAATTGTGCTCGCAGATGAGATAAAGAACAGATCTGTCTTAGCCAGAAAACAAGCAACGAGGAGGAAAAAAATCAGGAATGTAATGTATTTTATTTTTTTCCTGGAGTGTAGCTGATCACAGGTAATGGAGACCTACGTAGTAATTCCAGTTCTCCTCATGCTGCTATTTAAGAATGTTGTTAGAATAAGACAGTTGAAAGGGACCTTTGAAGGCCTTCCAGACCAACCCGCTACTCAGGCAGGAAACCCTTAAACAGCAAATACCGCTGATTAAACCCCAGTTAAAAACTAGGATCCTTTTATTGGGTACGAAGGCAGCTTCCTTTCTCTGTAGACTGTTCCCTAGCATCCGATGTCATTGGGGTATACTGCCTCTGAACATGGAGGCTCGACTTATTTGTAGTTGCCTCCTTTTCTAAAGGTGATTTTTCAGCTCCAGGTTTTTAAACAGCCAATTCCCCACTTTTATCTCAAATAGTTTTTGCCCAGAGTGATCCATTTCTCCTCTGGGTCCGGGAGGGAAAGGAAACAGTGTCCTTGTAATCCCATGTTGTGGTGTGTCTCGTCTTGTGTGGATGTGTGTATCCGTGTGTATATCGTGCTCTGTGATGGTGAAACACTTTAAACTCTCTAGCTGGGATGTTGATTTTCTCTGCTGCCATCGAATCTCTCAAGAAGAGATCCCTTGGCAGGGAATAAACTGGATCTTAAGAGAAGTTGATTCTGGTTAATCGGTCATCTCATTCTGGGCTTCAAAAGCTACATTCAAAAGCCCAAGATCTAAAATTGCACAAATCTACAACGCAGCCTTTCAAAAACAAAATAAAAACTTGAAAAATTTCCCTAGGCCATGTTAACTTCCTACCTTTTACAGGTAAGGGCTCACCTTAAGACAGGTAAGGGCTCACCTTAAGACCACAATTGAGCCCATGTTCTGACCCAAACCTTGTTCCAAGGAAACAAACACCAAACAGAGGCAACAGCAAAACCTTTTAATGATTCTTTACGAATTCTGTTCCTTCCCGGTTCAAAGGCTGTTTCAAACTATCTCTGATAAGAACGAGCCTTGCCAAGATGGTGCAAGCCTGCCAAGAATACTAGATAAAGTTACTAAGGAAGATTTCAAGCACAAAAAATCTCCAAACACAAACTAAGAGAGTCCGAACGTCCACAAGGCTCGAGTGCAAAAACGTCTTTGCTTCCTGCAAAGAACTCCGGTTTCTCAGCTGGCTATTAATCCCTTAAGGGAAGGGCCATTACCTTGCAGCCTTACTCCCAAGCTGCCCGTGCTGCTGCAGCTGCTCCTTCCTTTGAGCAACCCCACATGCATGCACAATGGACTCAGGCTCCTCGGGGGCCTCTTCCTCACTGCTGCCAGCCTCCACAATCTCCGAAGGCAGCCTTCCACTCACTGATGGTCCTGGCCCCATCCCGGCATCCCACGCAGGCCCCTCATCGGAATCCTTGCTCCCCGAGACCTCAGCCTTCGGCACCTGCTGCTGGCGAACCACAACAGCCCAACATTTCTTTTGCTAAGTGAGACAATTTATTGAGCTTTGCCCCGTCTTACGATCTTCCTTGCCATAGTTGTTAAGTGAAACCTGTGTTACTCACGTAACCACGGTCGTTAAGTTAAATTTGGCTCCCCCCCCCACCATTGATTTTGGTCATCAGGTTAACAAAAGGGGAATCATGTGATTCCAGGACACTGCAGCCATCATAAATAGGAGTCGGTTGCCAATCATCTGAGTTTTTGATCACATGACCATGGGGAACGCTGCAGTGGTCGTTAAGTGAAAAACAGCCATACGTCTCTTTTTTTCCAGTGCCAGTAACTTTGAACGGTTCACTGAGTGAACTGTCGTAAATCTGTAAGGTCATATGACCCAGGTTGGGTTCCAAGTAGTATTAGAACTTGGATTTCACCCATCCTGTTAAGCTATAGTTCATTGAATCTGAATTTAACCATGTGTCAACTCATAAAATATTTATATGGTCTTTTTAGAGTTGTCAACAGAAAGAGAGTGGGGAGCAGTGCAGCAGCTTGCAAACCGAAACTGCATTCCGTAAATGTTTTCAAAGATAGTAACTAGGTGACTGAAGTTTCTACCATGCAAAATTCTTAACTGGAGAGCATGATTGATGGCTCTGGGCTATGGAGCTGTCCCATTGGAGAATATGAATTATGATACACCCAGGCGGGTGGGGGGGAAACCAGGGTCAAGGGTGACCATGAATGATGTGTCTCAGAGTTGGCTGCACCCAGGCAGTGCCAGACATGTTAACCCCCAATAAATCCTGTTGAAGTTTTGGAAATTTGGCTTGAGACTCATGATTTAATTGTGGGGTAACTGCCGGAATCCTGACAGCATGGCCCAAGGGAAGGTCCTTACCAAATTAGACCTCAGAGAAGCATACTATTGAGTCTTCCTCAGAAAAGGAGGGGAAAACCAGGGTCAAGGGTGACAATGAATCATATGTCTCAAAAGTTGACTAGCTGTCAGGATTCCCCCATATAATTCACGAGTTATGGAATGCAGTTCCGGTTTTGCAAGCTGCTGCCCTGCTCCCCCGTCCCTTTCTGTTGGCCACTCTAAAAAGACCATAGAAACATTTTCAGGAGTTGACACCACCATGATCAATTGGGTTTGCACATGCTCCTGAGTCATCCACTACAAGACTAGCGGTTATTCAGAACCAAAATTCAGCACATGGTTCAGGGCAGGGGTCGGCAATCTTAAAACACTCAAAAGAGCCACAGAGGTCCTATCTGGAAGCCTCCCCTCCCCCCCCCAGTTCAATTCTGGAGCCGACCAGAAGTCTGGTTCCCACAGAGTCTCCTCCTAGCACGGGGTCCTTTTTCCTCTGCCTGTTCTAACCGAAAGCCCTATCCATTGTGGAGCTGACCAGTGACAGGGAGCCGCAGCAGAGGGATGAAAAAGCCACATGCGGCTCCAGAGCCACGGGTTGCCTACCCCTGGTTTAGGGCCAGACATAAGCGGACTGACGACTTGAACGTTGCAGGCCTGGGAGAGGCCAAGAGGTCATCTGGTTTGGATGGAGTGGGCTACCAAAAGGAGGGAACACCCCCCCTCTGCTTCCTGAGCTGACTTCTCTTTTCCATCCCCATGCAGCGAGAAGGCTCTGCAGTCCAACTACTTCGAGCTGAGCATCAAAACCGAAGCCACCCAGGGACTCATCTTGTGGAGCGGGAAGGGTCTGGATCGATCGGACTACATTGCTTTGGCCATCGTGGACGGCCGAGTCCAAATGACCTACGACCTCGGCTCCAAACCCGTGATCCTGCGGTCTACCGTCCCAATCAACACAAACCAGTGGATTCAGATCAAAGCGTCCAGGTGGGGGAATCATAAGCTCATCTATCCCTTTGGCCATTAGAAAAAGGATCGTAGCTTTATTTATGCATTTTTTTAGTAAACGTAAAAACTCAATATCTACATGAGCAGTGTGTTGTCTGAGGACAGTTTTGAAAAATAATAATAGTAATATTCATAGCATTAATAATAATAATAACAACAACAATAACAATAGCTTATCCATACTAATAGATCTTCATGATATAGTTAATCATTCTCTTAAACTTTTAATTTCTGTTTCTTTGGCCATTGGAAACAAGCCAGCTTTTTGCCCCCAATAATCCGGGTCCTCATTTTACCCACCTTGAAAGGAGGAAAGGCTGAGTCCACGTTCAGCCAGTTGATCAAGATCGAACTGCTGGCAGTGGGCAGAGTTAGCTTGCAATACTGCACTGTAACCACTGGGAAGGAAGGAAGGAAGGAGGGAGGGAGGGAGGGAGGGAAGGAAGGAAGGAAGGAAGGAAGGAAGGAAGGAAGGAAGGGTAGCAATAGCAGACTTATATAACGTTTCACAGTGCTTTACAGCCCTCTCTAAGCGGTCAGCCTCTTGCCCCCAACAATTTTGCCCTCCTCGGAAGGACGAAAGCTGAGTCAATTTTGAGCCAGTGACATTCGAACTGCTGGTAGCCGGCAGTCAGGAGAAGCAGCCTGCAGTACCGCATTCTAACCCCTGAGCCACAAATGAAAATTGGGCACAATTGCCAACATTCCTATAGACACGGTTAACATCTGGAGGTCTTCAACACACAGAGAAGGTTGGTCTGTAGGAACGTGCAATGGGAGACCTTCCCATGCATTGCCTTTGTGTTTTTCTTCTTCTGGCAGAGTCCATCGAGATGGGTCCCTCCAAGTTGGCAACGAGTCTCCCATCATGGGTTCCTCGCCTCTCGGAGCAACTCAGCTGGACACAGACGGGGCCCTTTGGCTGGGTGAGTTCATGAGCGCGACCACATCGCCCCCTAGCTGGACCTAGGCTGGGAACTTCTAAAGAACCCAATCGTCTTAATAACACAGACATTAGCCAGGACATGGGTTGGGTTCTTCAGATGGGATAGGGCAGTGGTCGCCAACTTGTGGGCCAGGGATCGCTGATAGTCCATGAGAAAATTTTGGTGGTCCGCAGAGAAATGTCTCCCCCAAAGCAATTAATCCAGGCTGTGTGGGAACACATGGCCCGCGGGAGCACAAGGCTTGCGTTGCTTGCATTGCAAACAACACAAGGTATTGAGGGGAGGGGGGAAAGGGCGGAGGGGGGGGAACTTGCCCCACTCGCCTGGCCTGGCCACCGGGCTGCTTCTTTCCGCTTCTTTCTTCTTCTGCTTTTGGCTGCACGCAAGGAAAGCAGCAAAAGTCTTTCTTTCTCTCCCCCAAACTCTGCCAGAAATGAGTCTTTGGGACCCTGCAAGGCCTCCTTAACAAATATGTCTCAGAGTCCGCTACCCCCAGGCAGTGCCGGACATGTTAACTCCCAATAAATCCTTTGGAAGTTTGGCTCGAGACTCATGATTTAAATGGGGGTGGGGGGGTGGGGGTGTAACTGCCGGAATGCTGACACTAAATTCTCTCTGTCCTCTTCTCACAGGTGGGTTGGAGAAGCTGAACCTGGCCCACAAGCTTCCCAAATCTTTCCTCACCGGCTTCGTGGGCTGCATACGAGACGTGGTGGTGGACCGCCAAGAACTCCATCTGGTAGAGGATGCTTTGAACAACCCCACCATATTACACTGCGCAGCCAAATGAAGAGATCCTGCCTCTCTTCCTCTCCCTCTGCCTCTCTCTCTTCCCTCCACCCGGCTATTGCTGTAATTATTTTCTATTTTTGTAAAACTTCTTGCTTTTTTATATTTTTTGGGGGGGAGGGACAGGAAGAGGGGGGCGGATAGCAGGGAGACAAGGAGGAGGAGGAGGAAGAAGAAGAAGAAGAGAAAGATTGCAAAAGGATTCGGTTGGAGAAGAACATTCTTTTGGGGTTTACTGTTTGGTTGCAGCATTATCTCGCCCATCGGACTCAACGAGGAGCCCAAAAAAAGCCTCCCATTTTTAAAAACCCGGCGAAGCTTCGGAATGTGACCAAGGAACAAAGTTCCCCCATTTTGCTTCCGGGGAGGGGGCGGGATCACCGTCCACTGTAAATGTCACTCATACTTGAAGTCATTCTTTTTGTTGTTATTATTATTATTGTTATTTTTAATCAGGTTTATTATTTGTTTTGGCCGACACCAAGGGGAAAACTGAACACCACAGACAGAAGAGTTGTCCAAGCCATGGCATCTCTGAACAAAGGAAGAACAACAACCCATCTTACAAACTCAGGGGCCGGGGGGAGGGAGGGCAGATTTCCCACACATCCCCCCCAAATAAGTCAACAGGGAACTCCCTGCAGAAGTTCCAAGAAACTGGACTCAGGTTTTCATCCCCCAAAGCACCCAGCTTGGTCCTTCGGTCTTAACTGGGCTCCGTAGGATCTTCTAGTACTCATCCTTAGAATGACAAACTGCCCAGCACGTGTGTCTTGTATGTAAGTGTATAGGTGTGGGTGCGTGTGTGTGTGTGTCAACACACACACACACATCTATCCTTTGTCCTCTTTTGACAGAAGCCACAGGAGGTTTAGCTTTCGGTAGCAGTGGTGAGAAATGATTTTGCCGGAGAGATGCAGGATAGAAAGGAAGGAATGATCAGATGATCTCAGAGAGGTAGGCAAAGGAATTGGGTTGAGAAGGGTTGTGGGTGGCCTGGAGGTTAAACAGGATTCCTTAAACCAGAGGTCTCCAAACTTGGCCACTTTAAGACTTGTGGACTTAAAACTCCCAGAATTCTCTAGCCAGCTGGCTGGAGAATTCTGGGAGTTGAAGTCCACAAGTCTTAAAGTGGCCAAGTCTGGGGACTCCTGCTTTATACCTTCAAGGCAATGAGCCTTTCCTTTCTGATCCAGAATTTTAAACCTTCAAGCCAACAAGCCTTACCTTTCTGATCCAGAATTCATCATTCACAAAAGATAAATGAGCGATAGGCTCAGGAAACTTTTTATCTATATAAGTCCGGACACCCGATCTTTGATGCTACCTAAGGTCACCACGCCAAGCTAATCATCCACCCCGATACCTGCAAAATCATTTTGGAGACATTGCAGAGCAGTAACCCTGGTTAAATCCAGGCCCAGGCTGTCTTAGGTGCCTCTCTGCCTGGTTGACTTGCTCTTTATGGAAAAAAAAAACATTTTCAGAGGTTTAACCGTTCCCTCACCGTCCCTGAGAGGTGTCGGGCGGGCCTAAAACTTGAGTTCCCCTTTTTACACATGTGTACATAACGCGCGCACATCCTTCCCAATTTGTTTCTCATGACTCATCTACAACTCTCTGCGGGGAGGGGGGAAAATACATGCCTATCTATCTTATCTATAAATATATACATATATATTTCTATGGTGTGATATGTACAGCCAGAATCCGGTGACTTTGTCACACTCTCTCCTACATTCCAAATCCTCTCTCCATTTTGGGGATGCTCTTAGCAGGAAATTTGGGACTCCTTTTCCTCGGGATGGCAAGCTGTGTAAAATTCACAGAAAGCAAAAAAAAAAACCCTCCATCACGGATGCCCCACAACGTCCAGAATTTGGATTGTGGGGAAAACTGGCAAACTCCAGATCAGGTTGGCTAAAAAAGGCAACTAAGTAAGCTGACCAAGGCTGGATTTGGACTGTTAAATGTCTTGTGTCTCTTTTGTTAATACGACTCCTCTTCCTCGCCTCCTTAGTTGCTTACGAGAGGAGCCACAAATCCTCTTTTCTCACGTTATTTTTTTAATCCAGCTCTGTTCTTTCTTCGTTGAAACATACCTACCGAGAAAAGCTTGTGGCTCGGGTGACTTATTCAAGCAAAGAAAGAGATACTTGGGGGTGCGGTTTGAATTTATTCTCTGCGGTCATTCGGCCCTCTCTCCCCCCAAACCCTCCCCCCCAACCGAAACAGTTCCCAGGAATTATTGCAGCCATCATATAAAGGCGCTGAAAATAGAAACTTGCTGTACGGGCCTGTTTTTCAAACTTGCCCAGTGTAGAACTAAGGAGAAATTTCCTGACGGTGAGAAAAAGTTAAATTTTGCCTTCCGAAGTTGTAGGTGTTCCATCACTGGAGACTTTTAAGAGGACAGCTGTCTGTAATAGTATAGGGTCTCTTACTTGCGCAGGGGGTTGGACTAGATGACCTCCAGGGTCCCTTCCAACACTTGTTCTGTAAGATGGGTGGGCTTCAATGTCCAGAATGCCCCAGCCAATGTTTTATCCTACATTTTATGAGCCACGGTGGCGCAGTGGTCAGAGTGTGGTACTGCAGGGCTCCTGCAGACTGCTGGCTGCCTGCAATTTGGCGGTTCGAATCCCACCAGGCTCAAGGTTGACTCAGCCTTCCGTCCTGCCGAGGTGGGTAAAACGAGGACCCAGATGGTTGTGGGGGAGTAGAGAGGGCTGTGAAGACTATGAAGCAGTATATAAGCCTAAGTGCTGTTTGCTATTGCTATCCTTCTTTGAACATGGCTGGAAAAATCCAATTTTCCCACTGAGCCTCCAAATAGGCCTTCTCAGCTTTCTGAGCAGGCTGCACACTTTCCTTTCCACCTGATGCGATGGAGTTTGGTCCAATCCAGTTTGGCAGTGAATCTGAATGTCAGGATCCCAATTGATGTTCCCCTTCCCTTTCCTGGAGACCCAAGTACGGACATGCCTCCAGCTGGAATTCTAAGACTGGATTTGAGGTGCTCTTGTGGATGTACTTGGAGGAGAACAATATCCGTGGAAGAACACAGTGGTTGTATTTCTCAGTGTGGCCTTATTTTGCGTGTGGCCTGGGCTCCATGCTACTCCATTTTTCCCAAACAGCTGGGAAACGCCAGGAAAAGGGCCGCCTCCCTCAATGTGAAGGACCTGGGCCAGCCACCCTCAACAATCGTTACTCCCCGGGACTGAACTCTTTGATTATCGGGGATGCCCCTTTTACTGGTTTTAATCACATTAACGCTGATATTTCTGTGGTGCTAGGGGATAAACACAAGAAAACAGGACAGCCGTGTGTTTCAAACGAAAATAAACATCAGAAAAAAAAAAGGAGAACCAAAGCATCTTCATGTTTCTTTCAAAGCAAGACCAACTCCCCAGCCAACTTCCAGGTGTTATGGGGGAGTGGGTGGAGGGGCTTTTCGGCTTCCATCACCTGCAGGAAATTTCCAGGAAAAAAAACTTTTAGGGTGGTTCTTAAATGCAGTGCAGAATCTCTACCTCCGCAGGGTTCTTTGGAACCTGGCTAAAATGCCCTTTGCAACTCCATTAAATGAAGCCCCTTGTTGAAGGTTGGAGGGCTATTTGGGAAGGGTCTGGTTTGGTCTCGAAGGGCTCTGGATTTTTTTTTTTTTTAATCAATCCCCTTTTTATTCGCACTTGGGCGTGAATGGCAGCTTTGCCTCATCTGGTTCCAATGTCATCTGTGTGGACGGAGAACAACTTGGCTTTAATTTTTCCTCCGGTTATTTCCATCTCGTTTGCTAAAGGGGGAGAAACAAATAGAATTCAAAGAAAATAATTGTATTTTGTCATCAAAAAACCCCGGGAATCGCTTCAAGGGACTTGTATGAAATTAAATAGTGCCAAAGGCAACCTTTGGAGTGCAACACATCTACTTGTGGTTATCTGGACCCAGATCGACTCCCTGGCTCGCTTGGGGACATTTCGTGGGTCTTGTTGAATTGCTGGAGTGGTGGGTGGTGACGGAATTAAATAGAAATGGGGGGTGGGGGTGATAGACAAACATCAAAGGATCTCCGCCCACATCCTTTGAGGACTCAAATCCAAGAAGTGGCCAAGGCAGATAATCTTCCTTGCCGTTCAGCTAGAGTGTTAAAATAGGGTTTTTGAGGCTCCTCGGTCCCATTTTGCAACCTTGATGTGCTCCTTAACGTGGCCAGGAGATTTTTGGCATCAGCACTGCATATGGGCAACAGAGAGCATGTAAATTAAACCATTAATTGGTGTGTGTGGGGGGGTGAGAATCCATAGATCAGTGGGAAAATTACAGAAGGCCCCAGATTTGGTTTTGGTCATTTCTACATTGGGCTAGAAAAACTTCCCTCCCTGGAGAAGCTAGACAAATAGATCAGTCGTCCAGCTTGTTGTGAAGCAGTGTCTTCTGTCCTCGCAGCTAAAAAGCTAGCTTCTTGAGCTCTGCTTCAAGGAGAGCTGGCTTTCTGCTTGCAGAGATGACTCCCACTTTGACGTTTCCCTCTGCACAAAACTCCCCCGTTTTTTTCATCCTTGAATTTTGCTTCTCTTCAGCTTTGGGTTCTTGCGACTCAGTGGAGCCTCCAACTTTGCAGGTGGCTTGTTCTGAAGTTTCCTTCTTTCCTTAATCTGGGTGGAGCTGAGGGATAAGATCTAAGATCAAATCCCACTGGTGGCCCGTTTCTGTGGAAAAATCTGCTTCCCCTAACAAAGGGTGCCTTATACTACCAGCTTGTAACATCCAGGCAGTCTTTTTGTGATCAATGACTCAAAGCAGGGCGGGGAGAGCCGGGCAGCAGCTGGCCCCACTGGCATCAGATGAAAACATCTGGCTCATGCCAGGGCGAAAGTAGAAGAAAGGGCAGTGGGAGAATGCTTAATGACCCATCTCTGTTATTTTATATTTTTTTTGTTTTTGCTTGGTCCGATACAAAAAGTGGAGTTTTTGCCTTGTCTCTTTCCTTGGAGGAAAACGAGACAAAATGCCCTTTTCACCATCTTAGACTTTTGCATCCAAAGCTGCTTGGAGAAATGGGGACAAATGGATAGCTTCTGAATTTGCAATCTAGAAAAAAAAGCACAAAATTGGCCTTGTTGAATGCCACCCTTTTGAGGGTTGTATCTCTGCATCCTGGGCTTTCTTCTCCGAAAAGCCTTGGTTTGGGCTGACGGATTGTTTGTTTTAAGAGCATTAGAATCACTCAAATAGATTGATTCGATAGATCAATCTATTTCTTTATCTATTTTATTAATTCTTTATTGTCATTGTACGTGTATACACAGTATACACATACAACAAAATTCACACAACACCCAGAGACCAAACCCAACATGCACACACACATGATAATCCCCAAACACACACCCCATCCACCAAAATTCCCCGCCTTCTAAAAACACACAAGCATCCACACAACAGACCAAATAATACTGTCCAACAGCTCACTGATAGTGGACCTTAAGTTCATTGTTAAGTCCAATTATAGCTCTGGGATAAAAACTCTTCAGAAAACGTGTGGCCTGAGTTTTAATGGTTCTGCATCTTCTGCCAGAAGGCAAAGAGTTCACAAAGGTTGTAAGCAGGGTGGGTAGAGTCTCTGAGAATGTTGTGCGACTTCCTCAATGTCGTCCAGGGCTGGTAGCTGGAGCCCAATGATATTCTGGGCAGTTTTAATGATTCTCTCTAGAGCATTTTTTATCCGCTACAGAGCTGCTCCCATACCATACAAGAATGCCGTATGTCAGGACACTCAATGGTGCTGCAATAGCAGGACAGAAGGAGATGCTGAGATAGATTTATCTCCCTGAGCATTCTCAGGAAGGACAGCCTCTTCTGTGCCTTCTTCACAAGCATGTTAGCATTCATAGGAATAGGACCAGGAGGTTTGCTATTGTCTCTCTAGATGAGTTCCTGTTCACTAGCTGCCCAAATGCAAGCGGCTTAGTTGCCCCCCACCCCCCCCAAAAAAACTGTTCAAAATAGCCTGTTTGGTTGGACTCTGGCTATAGAGGGCAAGCCGGAAGTCCAGTGGGATTCCTTTTGCTCCGGACAGTTTCCGTGCCGGGTTAGCCCTGGGCGATTCAGTCTGTGTGACTCAGCTGCAAAAATTCAGAAGGAGATAAGAGAAAGGAGCTATTTTATTCTCTTCCTCTTTTAAGAAAAAAAAAGAAGTAGTTTGGAGACACAAAGGAGCCTCAGTTTGAGCCAAAAGAGTTCAGGGATCCCTGTGGGGTAGAAGCTTACGGCCTGGTCAAGAATGAGAAGGCATCACGGTTGCCAAATAGTCTTCTGAGCTCATCGCCGCCTCCCTTTCTGGGGTTTCCCTATAGTCCCAAGCTTGCCTTATTATAGCTCCATGAGATCCCTTGGAATCCATTCCAAAGGTGGGGGATTTTCCATCCACCCACCCCTCAAACGCAGCGATCAATCCAGGCCGGGGTAGAAACGTAAATTCTCCACTTCTCAAGCGTGTCTTTCTTATTTTATTTTATGTTTTAAACCAATGCAAAATATTCTTTGCAGGGCCTGCAGGCGAGAATTCAACAGGTAGAACTTCTCCCACGGAAAAGGATTGGTTAGAAAGACAAGGAGGAAAGGAAAACCAAACCACTCGGCTGGCCGGCCATTTGGCATCGGTGCTGGGCGTAATTTTTTTGATTCTTGGCTCGAAGACAGTTTCCAGCAATCTACAGATCAGGTTAGAATCCTAGGAAGGGTTTGAATTCAGAGGAGTTCCATCATGGGAGTCACTGGACAATCTGAATTTCCAGGAAGGGTTGTTCCCCGTTTGGGTCAGGGCTCCTGAAAGAGGGGACAATGTCGGCTGGAACAGAATAAAAAAAAAGTCGCCCCTCTGCCATAATTACGATGAATTCGCTGGATAGAAGGGAAGGAGGAGAGATTGAGTTTACAGGTTTTCCCCAGAAGGATGGGCCTGAAAAGGCAGTAGCCAAGAGGGGCCAAATATACTGCAACAATGAAGAGTGTGGGAGTCCTGGGAGCAGCTCTGAATCCTGTGAATGGTGTCCATCTCTATCTATGCAGGGTTAAAAAGGTTTGAAATAGAATAGAATATAGAACAGAAGCAGAATAGAATATAGAAGAATAGAATGGAGAACAGAATAGAAAAGAAAAGAAGCAGAAAAGAATAGAAGAAGCAGAATAAAATATAGAAGAATGGAATAGAATAAAGAATAGAATAGAAACAGAATAGAATATAGAAGAATAGAATGGAGGACAATAGAAAAGAAGCAGAAAAGCAGAATAGAATATAGAAGAATAGAATGGAATAAAGAATAGAATAGAAGCAGAATATAGAAGAAGCAGAATAGAATAAGAAAAAGCAGAAAAGAAGCAGAATAGAATATAGAACAGAATAGAATAAAGAATAGAACAGAAGCAGAATAGAATATAGAAGAATAGAATAGAATAAAGAATAGAAGCAGAATAGAATATAGAAGAATAGAATAAAGAATAGAAGTAGAAAAGAAGCAGAATAAATATAGATTATAGAAGAATAAAATATAGTAGAATAAAATAGAATTTTTTATTGGCCAAGTGTTATTGGACACACAAGGAATTTGTCTTTGGTACATAAAAGATATAAGTGATAAATCATGATCATAGTCATCATAGATACGTTCATCATGAATCCAGTGTTTCTCAATCAAAAATCACTTTAAGCTGGATGGTGGCTGGGGAATTCTGGGAGTTGAAGTCCACCTGTCTTAAAAATTATTTTGATTGAGAAACACTGACTTAAAAGAAGCCAAAAGTGATCAGTAAATCCACTATTGTTCAATCCAGAAAGAGAAAAGCAAATAATAATAATAATGTTCCAAAAGTTGGAACTTTTTAGCCCCTCCTGACAAAGCGCTTTGCCTAACCCCAAAGCTTGGCGCAGTCCCTTTATTATTTTATTTTGTTATATTTCATTTCATTTTTATTTCATTTCATTATGTATTTTATTTCATTTTATTTCATTTTTATATTTTATTTTATTTATTATTTTATTTCATTTTTTATATTTTATTTTATTTATGTATTATTTTATTTCATTTCATTTTTTATATTTTAAAATATAAAAATAATAACATAAAATATAAAAAATTATTTCATTTTTAATTTTTTTAATTTTTTTATTTTATTTTATATTTCATTTTTATTAAAGCCAGAGCTGTCTCTTTAAAAGGCGCGCTCGCCGCTGCTAAGGGCGGTGCCTGTTGCCAGGCGGCGCTGATTGGCGGAGCGGGGATTCCCTTCGGTATGACGTCACTGGCCAGAAGCGTCTTTCCCCTCAGCTGACACGAGGGTTTTCCAAAGCGGCCGGCGGGGCGGAGGAGAGGCGTGTCTCGGCCAATGGGGGGCTCGGGAATCGTGGTGACCGGGCGGTAGGCTTTGCCCTATATGGCAGAGGAGGGGGCGCGGCCTGGGGCAAGGCTGCTCTCTGGGGTGGCCGCTCCCTTCGGCTCCCAGCTGCTCTCAGCCAGCGATTCTGGGGCTGCCGAAGGGGAGACGCGTGTTTCTCCTCCGGGCCGGGGAACAAGGGAGTTTGTTTCAACCCGGCAGAAGCCGCTGCAATGATTTCCCGCAGGTAAGGACGCCGAGCAGCAAGCAATGCCTGGTGGGAAGCAAATTGGTGGTGGACTGCTCCTGGTGCTGGAGGCTCACTCTTTTGGGTCCGCTGGGTTTCTGTGCCCAGGTCTAGGTTAGGGGTCAAGGACGGAATATTGATTCAGAAATATTAAGTTTTATATATATATATATATATATGCAGATTGTGCATCTTTGGTTAAATTGGAATTTAGTTGGGGATGTGGGTGGAAGGGTGAGAAATCTCTTCTCCCAAAGTTTGGGTTTAAAGTTACTATTTTGAGGGTGGGATATTGACTCAGAAATGTTATTTTAAGGATATATATGCAGATTGTGCATCTTTGGTTTAATTGGAGTTTTAGTTGGGGTAGGTGGAGAGGAGAGAAATCTTCTGTTCTCCCAAAGTTTGGATTTAAAGCCACTATTTGAGGATGGGATATTGACTCAGAAATATTATTTTAAGGATATATATGCAGATTGGTTTAATTGGAATTTAGGTGGGGTAGGAGGAGGGATGAGAAATCTTTATCTATCTATCTATCTATCTATCTATCTATCTATCTATCTATCTATCTATCTCATCCCAAATTTAAAGCCACTATTTGAGAGTGGGATATTGATTCAAAAATATTACTTTAAGGATATATGCAGATTGTGCATCTTTGGTTTAATCTGAATTTAGGTGGCGGGTGGGTGGAGGGGTGAGAAATCTTCTCTTATCCCAGAGTTTGGATTTAAAGCCACTATTTAAGGACGACAGGCGGTTTAGAAATATAAATAAATAAGTCAAAGGTTGTGTCGACACACAGAGGTAGACTGCTGCTGACGGTGGAAGTTCCATTTATATAATAAGACCTCCGTAGATCAACCTTTTTTGGGTCAGGGAGGCTCTTCATCGGGGGCAGGAAAAAAAGGGGATGCCAAATTTATTTGAGGGGGGGGAGGTAGCAGAGAAAACCCTCTTCTGGGGCTCTTTCGTGAATATTTGAACTTTATAATAATAATATTTTCTTTTTTAAAAAAAGTGACATTTGTCTTCCGTTGAAGCCGGCTGCAGCTTCTTGGATATCTTTTGCATCGCATCCTGTACGTGTGTTTCCTTTCCTTTCTGCCCTGGTTATAATGTAAATATCAGCTCAGAGGCAACGTTTCCTGCCTCTCTTTTTCCTATTCCTCCTCCTCCTCCTCTTGAAAGCCTGGAGGCTTTTCAGCGCCTTGTCCTTCCCTCTCTTTAAAGATTTAAATCCACCGGGATTTCTGAGATCACTTCAGCTTCTGGGCCAGATGCCTGCCAGAAGGAGTAACTGTTTCTTTCCTCTTCTAAGGAGTTATTAGGGCTCTCTCTGAAAAAGCTTTTATCTGAAAGCTTTCTTTTCCTTTCTATTTTCTTTCCTCTTCTCTTGTTTCCTTTCCTTCTCTCTATCCATCCTTTCTTCCTTCTTTTTCTCTCTTCCTTTCCTTTTTGTATTTCCTTTCTTGCTTTCCCTCTGTTTCTCCTTTCCTTTCTTTCTCTTTTTCCTTTCCATCTTTCTCTCTTCCTTTCTCTCTGTCTTCCTCCTTTCCTTGTCTTTCCTTTCCTTCTTTCCTTTCTTTTTCTTCCTTTCCCTCTGTTTCTCCTTTCCTTTCTTCCTCTTTTTCCTTTCCTTTCTGTCTTTCCTTTCTTCCTTTCCCTCTGTCTTCCTCTTTTCCTTTCCTTGTCTTTCCTTTCTTCCTTTCCCTCTGTTTCTCCTTCCCTTTCTTCCTCTTTTTCCTTTCCTTTGCATCTTTTTTCTTCTTTCCCTGTTTCTCCTTTTCTTTCTTCCTCTTTTTGCTTTCCTTTCCCTCTTCTCTCCCTCTACTCTCCTTTGTCTTCCTTTCCTTTCTTCCTCTCTCTTCCTCCTTTCCTTTTTCTCTCTTTCTTTTCCTCCTTTCTTCTCTCTGTTCTGTTCCTTCTTCTCTATTTCCTTTCCCTTCCCTTCCCAACCACTAAATATCAGCCCTGCAGCCAGGCTTACATCATCCCTGCCGACCTCTGCCCCTTCTCCTAAAATGAACTTCCTTCCTTCCTTTGAAATCCTTTCGCCTTGGAATCCTTGCTTCGGTGGGATTGACAGTGTGCGGGAAACTGGTTAGTATCCCCACTTTGGACCATGAAAAGTTCTTTGTCAATTGTCATCGACCCAGCCTGCACCTCCAGAATAAAACCAAGGCAAAACGTGCCCACTTTTTCCAGGCTTGCTTTCGGCAAGGAAAAACTAGCCAACATGGCTTGCAAACTGTGGTTTAGGACAGCCATGGACGCTTCTTCCAGAAGCCACCGCTTAGCCCGACATGGCACGCTCTTGGAACAGCAAGATAAAAATGTAATCAATTTGCACTGTCACTGGGCGGGAATTTCTTATTTTAAAGCTCTATTTTTAATGCTCCCGGTTTGTTTTTAGGCAAGCCAGCTCTCTTAAGGGTGTCTTAATATATATATATTTTTAAAGGAACGATTAGAAAAGGAAATACAAAAAGTCAGCCTCTCCCTTCAAACCAGGCACTTGCACCACTGTCCCAACTTAGAAGCTGCTTTTCCCAAACTCGTGAAGTTTCGGCTTGTTGATCCGGGGTTATTTTAAGGGGGATTTCACGGAGTGAGAAACCTAGACAATGGGAGGATTAATCTAGGAAGCCAGGTTAGGGGGATGGCCCTGTTTATGAGACATGATATCATCGACCTAACGTAGCTTGGTCAATCTGCTTTGGTGAATACTAGGTGAATAATCTAAAATTCCCTAACAGTAAGAACAACCAACTAGTGGAACAGAAGTTGCCTTCAGAAGTTGTGGCTGCTTCATCATTGGAGGCTTTCAAGAAGAGGCTGGACAGCCATTTGTCAGAAATGGTGTAGGGTCTCCTGCTTGAGCAGAGGTTGGACTAGATGGCCTCCAGGTCCTTCCAACTGTGTTTATTTTATTCTCTTCTACACTACCCTACCCTACCTTATCCTATTCTACATTCTATTCTGTTCTATTTCTATTTTCTTCTCTCTTCTCTCCTATTTTATTTTATTCTATTCTACTTTCTCTTCTCTTTTATCTATTATATTCTAGTTATCTTCTCTATTCTATTTTCTATTTTATTATCTCTTCTCTCTTCTATTTTCTTCTATTCTCTTCTACTTTATCTTCTCTTTTCTCTCTCTTCTCTTCTATTCTCTTCTCTATTCTCTTCGATTTTCTATTTTATTATCTCTTCTCTTTTCTCTCTTCTATTCTCTTCTACTTTCTCTTCTCTTTTCTCTATTAGCTTCTCTTTTCTCTTCTATTTTCTATTTTATTCTCACTTCTCTCTTCTGTTCTATTTTGTTCTATTCTATTGTGTTCTACTTTCTCTTCTCTTCTATTTTCCATTTTAATCTCTCTTTTCTCTCTCCTCTCTTCTGTTCTATTCTATTCTCTTCTATTTTATTCTATTCTACTTTCTTTTCTCTTCTGCTTTCTCTTCTCTTCTATTTTCTATTTTAATCTCTCTTCTCTTTACTTCTCTCTTCTGTTCTATTCTATTCTACTTTCTCTTTTCTCTTCTCTTCTATCCTATCCTAAATTGGAAGAGAACAAACAGAAGTTATGTTTAACAATCCCTGGTGCCAAGGGCAGTGCTTGGACGGGAGAAATATTTTGTCAGAAATTTGGGGATCCATCCGTCACTTCGCCTGGCTGAAGCAAGGCCCCTGTGAAAAAGAAACCAGTGCAGATACGAGAAACATACAGAAAGGCCCCAAAACAGATGCTTCTAAAAATACAACCGTGGAGGTTTGGAAGATGGAAAGGAGAAAACATGATGGGTTTTTGGCACGGAAAGGATTTTGGGAAGATGCCAACGCATCGTCGCTTTGATGGGTGCACATCACTTCCAGCGCCGAATTATTTATTTTTTGGGTTTGTCGTAACCGTTGCATCCAGTTTGTTTCCAAAACTGCTAAATTGCATCTTATGTGCAATTCACATTGACACACACACACCCAAAAGAACTTCCTGTTCCTCCTGTCCCTTCTTTATTTTTTTTAATTTCTTTTAAAAAAAATTCCGGCCTGGTTACGATCCCAGCAAGTTTGCATCCAGCTTTCTTAAACCAGCTTCCTTCTTCGTTAAAAGTTCGAAACTATCATGGCAAAGAGGGCGTATCAAACTGTTCACACCATTTCAGGAAACAATTCCTTGCTTCAGCAGACCAAACCTCTGGGACAAGCCAGCTGTGTCTACAGGTAGTCCTTGACTTACAACGGTTCGTTTAGTGACTGCTCTAAGTTACGACGGCACTGAAAAAAGCAACTTATGACCGTTTTTCACACTTACGTCCATCACAGTATCCTTACAGTCACTTTGATCCAAATTCAGGCGCAAAACTCACTTAAAAACTGCCCCGTTTAGCAACAGTAATTTTGGGCTCAATTATTGGTCGTAAGTTGAGGACCACCTGTATTTGACGTTAATATTTTGTAAGGTCTTTTTTCTTTTTTTCTTTCTTTCTCTTTGCTCCCACATTGTCAAAGACGCTCGTTTTTCTGCTTTGTTTTTGTGACACTAAGTTTTTTTTTTTTTTTTTAAGTTTTGACTTGTGCTTTTTGAGTTTATTTTCTTGGTGGCGAGTGAGGAAGAAACACCTCGTCTGCAAATAATTATTCTGCAACTTCCCTTAAAAGTCCACTCTTTTTAAGATCTGGAAATGCCCTCGAAGGAAAACAACAAATGCAAAAATAAAAAATAAAAAAAAACTTTGCTGGCATTTAAAAACCCAAAAAACACCAAACATTTGACAGCTCAAAGGAAACCCAGTGGAAATTTCTCCTCTAAAAAATATCTTTGCAGAAAACCATCTTCTCTCCCACGCTGGAAAATCTGAATGCAAATTCTTTTGAAAAACAAAAAAATAATAAGGGGATGGGGAAGAGGAAAAAATAGCCCCCACCAAAAAAAGAAAAGCCCTAAGAAATTCTCAGCCCACCTATCTTGCTTTAGAAAAATCCGTTGACGGTTTCCTTAGAAGATTGATGCACCTGTTCATCGAGGGATTAAATAGATTCTTTTTCTCTCTCTCTATTTCTTATCATTGAAGAAGAATCTACAGCACAGAAGATTTGGCGCTAAACCAGGAGTGTCCAACTTCAGCAACTTTTAAAGACTTGTGGGCTTCAATTCCCAGAATTCCCCAGCCACCACAGGTCTTAAGAGTGGCCAAGGTTGGACACCCCTTTTGTGCTAAACAGAAAAGCTATTAATACTTGGAAGTTGCCAGGTTGGAAAAAGAGCCTCCCCATCTGGGGACACTCTACCTTTAAACACCAAACAGTTTACCTTGGTGCCCATCTGGTGGGCTTCTGCAGATATCTCCTAGCTCCAGAAGATGCCAACCTCAATCCGTTCTCGCCCACCTAACTTTTCTCCTCCTTCGTTCCTGCAAAAAGCTGGTGGGGCTTGGCCTAAGAAGATTTGCCTCCTTTTTTTTCAGTATATGTTTTAATTTTATTCATAAATATTTTGAATACAGTGTACTGTCAGGGCATATCATTTACAAAAAAGCAAAACCAAACAGCAGTATCAACATATATATACTAATAACAATAATAATAATAGTGTAACAAAACAGTTTGAATAAATTTCTCCTTGTATTAGCTTATTTAGAATTCTGTTAATTATATCAACATGTTTGTAATGACCAACCCTCTTTGTATTTAATTCATACATAATAGTTGTCTTTCTTCCTCTAAATCACTACCTCTTCTCTCGTAACTATGCGTAAAATTTGTTCCATGTTAAATAATATTCGGTGTGTTCTTTGTCCTTTATTTTTAACGTCAATCTATCCATCTCTGTATACTCTAGTATTTACTCAGATAACAGATAATCAGAGTTGGAAGGGACCTTGTAGGTCATCTAGTCCAACCCCCTGCCTAAGCAGGAGACCCTACACCATTTCCGACAAATGGCAGTCTAATCTCTTCTTGAAAATCTTAAGTGATGGCGCTCCCACAACTTCTGAGGGCAACTTCTGTTCCATGGGTTGATTGTTCTCACTGTCAGGAAATTCCTCCTTATTTCCAGGTTGAATCTCCTTGTTCAGTTTCCATCCATGATTCCTCGTTTGGCCTTCGGGTGCTTTGGAAAATAAATTGACCCCCCCCCCCCTCCTCTCTGTGGCAGCCCCTCAAATATTGGAAAACAGGTTCTCCTGTCTCCCTTGGTCCTTCTCTTTCCTAGACTAGCCAGGCCCAGGTCCTGCAACCGTCCATCGTATGTTTTAGCTCCAGTCCCCTAATCATCCTGATTGCTCTTCTCTGCACTCTTTCTAGAGTCTCAACATCTTTTTTATAATGTGGTGACCAAAACTGGATGCAGTCCTCTAGGTGTGGACTTACTAAGGCTTTATAGAGTGGTATTAGTACCTCCCTTGATCTCGATTGTATCCCCCATTTAATGCAATTTAGGATTGCATTGGCTTTTTTGGCTGCTGCTGCACACTGCTGGCTCATGTTTATCTGATTCTCCACTAAGACTCCAAAATCCCTCTCACAGTTGCAGCTATTGAGCCTGGTTTCACTCAGTCTATAGGTGTACTTTTGGTTTTTCTTGCCCAAATGTAGGACTTTCCTTTTCTCTACATTGAATTTCATTTCGTTAAATATTATTACATATTTTCCAATATTGAAGAAGATTTTCCTCCTGTTCTCCTCCTGCTCAGATTGATTAAGCAATGTCAATTTTTCCCAGCACACAAACACGCACGCACACAAGCTGTCTTGTCTTGATCGAGCTGCCGGTTCTGTTCCAACCGGACGGGCTTTGTCGTGTTGCTAGAGGTGACTCAGAGCCACAAACTTTCAATGCCCTCTGAATGGGATCACAGATCCTTTTCTCTCTGCGCAGAGAAGGGTGAAAAGTTGACTCAGCCTTGCAAAACCTTCCTTTCCAAAAAAAACCCTGAAAATGTTTCGGAACTAAATTTCAGAAAATTAAACAATGGCATGGCAATGAGATCTCCCTGCGAAGATGAGACTCATAGGAAACTCACAGAGGTGAGTCTGTGAGTTATAGGAGCTTGCCAGGTTACTAACTAACTATGGTGGGGTTTTGTTTTTTGTTTTGCAACGTCGGTGAATCCCTTAGTGCGTTTCACCCATCGCTGAATTTCCCTACATTGCGAAGCCCCGAGAAAGGAAGAGAGTCTCAACGTCGGAGCAAGGGTGCAAAATCACACTCCCACTGCACAATTCCCCTGGGGATCCTTCTTGCCACTTCTGTGGAGTTCCCTAACTTGGCAGTCCTTCTGCACGGGAGCAGAATGTTGTGGTCCGTGGGCAACCTGCGGAGATGGCAGCAGAGTGAGACAGTGGGGAGGAACATGGGCCAGTCCGGGAGTCCGGGAGGACCTGGATGAGGGATCTGTGTCCGACACAGAGATGGGACCAAGGCCATCTGCGAGTTATGTGCAGACTCCGGAGCCTCCAGAATCTGGCAGCAGCGAGGCAGAGGAACAAGGGGAGCCTGTACCCAGTGCGCTTATGCACAGAGCTGCCAGAAGGCAAGAGCAGTTAAGACAAAAGAGGCAACTTGGGAGTACAGCTTGGAGGTGATTGGCCCTCCCATAAGCTATAAAGGAGGAGCAAAGGGAAAGGAATCTTTGCAGGAAGCAACTTTGTTCGTACTGGCCGGTGTGAAACCTCAATTTGTGTTCCGTTTTGGCCTCATATAACTAGTTGGACATTTAGTCATTGGCAGTACTTCAAGGAAGATAAAGGTGCATGCTGATCAGACTTATCCTGAAGGGCTTTGGCAGACTTCCACAGGATTATTTACAAACTGTTTCAGACTCATTACGGGCTGTGAATGACTAAAATCCGCAGCCGTTGAAATAAAGAAAAAATGGTTTGGGGGACTAACATGTGTTTGCTAGTCTCTCAATGAGCCTTGGTCAGAACACAGAAGTCTAGCAACAGCTTGCAAAACCTGGGCCAAGCTAGGGCCCCAGAATTTAAATCTGCAACATGGAGAAGCAGCCTCCTGTTCAGGGGTGCCAGTCAATTCGCGGAGCCCTTTTCTAGGATCCTCCCTTCTACAGTTAGTTAGTTAGCCCAAGAACAACTTTTCGTGATGGCAAGATGGAGGTCCCCAAACTTGCTTTCAAGTCATGATCCTGTGGTGTGTGTGTTTGTGTGTGTGTATGAGAGAGAGAGAGAGAGAGAGAGAGAGAGAGAGAACCCCCCCTTCTCTCTTTCAATCAGAATGGAGCTGGAAGGGACCTTGGAGATCTGCTAGTCCAAACCCCTGCTCAAGCAGGAGAGACTATACCATTTCAGACAAGTGACTGTCCAGTCTCTTCTTAAAAACCTCCAGTGATGAAGCACCCAACAAGGTCTGAAGGCAATTTGTTCTAGTGATTAATCTCTTTCTCTCTCTCTTCCTCTTTCTCTCTGTCTCTCGTTTTCCCTTTTCTTTTGGGGTTCCTTTTTTTTCTTCCCAATCTGCCTGTTTTTGGGAAAAAAGCAACTGAATAATAACTTCAGGATATTGACAATCCTTAAGAATAATTTAAAAAAAGAATCAATAATAAAAGTTGCAAATAATGAGCCATTCACTTCTGTTCTCATAACTGCAAATCAGGAAATAAACTTAAATCCGGGGCTTGATTCCTTATAAAGATCTAATGGCGGTTTTATCTGTCTGTTAGTACCATCTACAGAGTCTATACTAGTCTGTACAGATCACAAACTACACGAACCATGTCTCAATAGTAGTAACTACAAGAGGGAGTCCTAGTGGACAGTCGCTTAAATATGAGCCAGCTGTATGCTGCAGCTGCCAAAAAAGCCAATGCAATCCTAGGCTGCATTAACAAGAGGGATAGAACCCAGATCACGAGAAGTAGTATTACCTCTTTATAATGCCTTGGTAAAGACTGCATCCAATTTTGGTCATCACAATACAAAAACAAGATTGAGACTCTGGAAAGAGTGCAGAGAAGAGCAACAAAAATGATTAGGAGGCTCATAATCTCCCACCTAGACTATGCCAACGCTCTCTACATGGGGCTCCCCTTGAAGAGCACTCGGAGGCTCCAGCTGGTGCAGAATGCGGCCGCGTGGGTGGTGTTGGGGGCTCCTCGGGGCTCCCATGTCGCGCCGCTCTTGCGCAAGCTGCATTGGCTCCCGGTGGTCCTCCGGGTGCGCTTCAAGGTATTGGTTACCATCTTTAAAGCGCTCCATGGCTTGGGGCCAGGGTACCTATGGGACCGCCTTCCTGCCATTATCGGCCTCCCGCCGGCCAATACGCTCCCATAGAGTGGGTCTCCTCGGGGTGCCACCGGCTGGACGGCTGGCGACTCCGAGGGCACCCTCCCTCTGGAACGAATTACCCCCGGAGATGAGGACCATCCCTGATCTCCTGACCTTCCGACGGGCGGTGAAGACTCATCTATTTCACCAAGCCGGTCTGGCCTAGGGTTCTCTTAGAATTTTAATCTGGTTTTATCTGGTTTTTAATCTTTTTAATTCCCCTTTATATGCTTTTATTTAAGCCACTTTATTTGATTTTAATTGTTTTTTGATTTTGTATTGTTATGGTATTTTAATCGGCTGTACACCGCCCTGAGTCCTGTCAGGGAAAGAGGGGAGTATATAAGTTTAATAAAATAGATAGATAGATAGATAGATAGATAGATAGATAGATAGATAGATAGATAGATAAAGACAAAAAAAAAAAGACTGGATAACCATTTGTCTAAAATGGCATGGAGTCTCCTGCATGAGAGGTGGGTTGGATTAGAAGACCTCCAAGGTCCCTTCCAACTCTTTGTTATTCTTGTGACTTTCCCAAAGAAATAGCTCAGAACGGAATCAGCTTGCCTGGTCAGCTTCCTGAAAGGAAATCCAGAAAACCTATTACTGACCTCCAGCCCCCAAATCAGGAAATGGCTTTGCTTCTGGAATTCCCTCTGTCTTGTGAGTCCCACCAAAAAAAGAATTGGGGGGGGGGAATGTCTGACAATATCATTCCAGCTTGGTTTTTCTGTACACTAGATGGAAGGCTACAACATGCATGACGGGAGCACCTTTGGCTGTATGGTGTGGTATGAAATGAATATCAAGGTGTAACCTCTTTTTTTTTTTTTTTAACAACGCCATGAGTGTGACAGCGTGATTATTGGGTTACGATTAAAGCATGATTATTGTTCTGAGCTAGGCTTCCCGAGATCACGAAGCCGACTCCTCATCCTGATAAACCCCTTTTATTTAGGTTAAAGTGAATTCCTCTCCAGCAAAATCCCGGCAAACAGTCTTTCACAACTACACAACTTTAATCAGGCTTGGAGAGTTGCCAGGCCAATATCTTCCAAACGCCACGCTGTAGCAGCAATCATTTGGCAAGAAGTTAGGAACAGATCTTCACACTAATTAAACGAACTAATTGTCTCCTGCAAACACCACTCCCTTTTTGCTCCTCTTTATTCCCTATGGGAGGGGCCATTCACCATTCACCTGTAGCTTTACTCCCAAGTCGGCCCTTGTTCCTTAACTGTTCCCTTCTTCTGACAGCTCTGCACATGCGCATACTGGGAACAGGCTCCAGCTGTTCTTCTACCCCACTGGTCTCTGACTCCAAAGGTAGCTGATAACTGTCAGACAGCCCTAGTCCCATCTCTGCCTCCGACGCAGAGCCCTCGTCCAAGCCTTCCTCAGCCTCCAGGACTGGCCCATGTTCCTCACCAACTTTCTCACTGGCCGAGTCTGCCATCACCTCCACTGGCAGGCCACAACAATTATTGTGTTACAATTAAAGCATCATTTTAGGTAGACTTGGCACTCGAGTTCACAACGGCAAAGGGACAGAGGAGAAATACAAGCAGTCCTTGACTTACGACCTCAGTTGAACCCAAAATTTCCGGCACTAAGTAAGACAATTGTTAAGTGAGTTTTCTCCCACTTTCCAAACTTGCTAAACTTCCAAATTACTGCTCGGTTCTCAGGTTGAGATAGGTGACTTCAGGCTTCTTGGCTGTCCAGGACTTAAATTTCCATAACGCCTTATGTTTGCAAAGGATTATGGAAACTGTAGTCCGGAATATTTGCAGTGCGGGACATTGGCATAGCTGGTTATTCCCCTGGAGAATACATTCAACCTTCAAAGCAGCTGGCCAGAGGTTGCTTTTCAAATCTTTTGCACCCAGTGATGTATTTTTGATGTCACAAATCTCCTTTTCAGTTTCATCTTGCATGGAAATATCATAGGTCTTAGAGGAGGTTTCAGCCAGCGTATCATAGATGCGACAGGCAGAAGGAGTTTGAGCTCAACTCGACTTGCAAATCTGGATGTTTTTTTGCCGTCCCTGTTTAGAATAACATCCCGAATAAGATTCAACCCCCCCCCTTTTTTTTTTACCATTTTGTTTGATTTTTTTTACCCCCCCCAAAAAAAATGAGGTAAGGAGGTGGGCTTATTTCAAACCAGGGGATTTTGGGGGGGGGGATTTTTTAAGAGAGAGAACCAGTGGGATATAAAATCACCTAAGATGCGGCTGTTTTTAATTCAGTCCCACGAATCCTTAGCAGAGAATAAGAAATTGAAGCGAGGTTTCTAGATATCATTTCCCAGAAGAGATTTTCAGACCTAAAGAAAAATGGCAAAATATTTACTCAGTATGGGCTTTACGTATCTTTCCCCCAATTTCAGCAAAGTTTTGGTGGTGGTTTTTTTTTTTAAGGAGAAGGGCAATTTAACTTGTTAATATTCGTAAAACTGAGTTTCATTTTTGGCAAGATTGCTGGTGATGCGTGCTGGGTTTAGCCTCTTGCAAATCTGGCATAATTTTTGTATAAATCTCTTTAATTTCTTCAGTTCTCGGTAGAGTATATCGTTTCTTCTTCCCTAAACCTGGATTCTGCACGCCTCCCTTCCTTCCTCCCTTCAACTTTTTCTTTCCCTTCTTCCTTCCCTTTCCTTCCCTTTCTTTCCTTTCCCTCTCTTTTCCTTCCTTCCTTCCTTCTTTCTTTCTTTTTTCTTCTCTTCTCTTTTTCTCTTTCTCTTCTCTTTTCTCCCTTTCCTTTCCCTTCCCTTCCTCTTCCCCTTCCCTTTCATTCCCTTCCATCTCTTTTTCTTTCTTTCTTCCTTCCTTCTTCCTTTTACTTTTTTCTTCTCTTCTTTCTCTTCCCTTCTCTCCCTTCCTTTCCTTTCCCTTCCCTTCTTCTTTGCCTTCCCTTCCCTTCCCTTTCGTTCCCTTCCCTCTCTCTTTTTTTTTCTTCCTTCTTCTTTTTCCTTCTCTTCTCCCTTTCTTTCCCTTTCTTTCTCTTCCCCTTCCCTTCCTCCCTCTCCATCCATCCACTACCTCTGACCAATAACTCAGGTGTTGGAGGTCTTCTATTCAAAATACCATTCTGCTGACGAAAGCCTACAGCACACAGCACATCCTATTCTAACGAGATGCATTAGCATTCATTTCCCCAGAATTCCCCAGCTCTCCTGATTGTTGCTGAGGATTCTGGGAGTGTGTATGTCCTCTCTCCATTTCCCCCTCTCTTCATCAGGAGAAGAAAATCCATCCAGTTTATTCTTTCCTCCCAGGAATGCCAAATACACCATTAAACATAACGGGCCAAATTATGCAGAGATTGTAATGGTTCAACTATCCTTTCCCTTTTTCTTCTTCCGTCGGCAATTCTAAATTTAGCTGCTCTCCGGGCAGAAGTTCCGTGAAAGATTTGCAGGTCATGATGTCTCCTTGGACAATGGAGATGCTTTTCTTTCTGACTGAACCCAGAAAGTCATTTTTTCTTTTAATAAATAAAAAATAAAAATAAATGAATGAGTCCTGTTTGAAAAAGGGGAAATGGCTGACATGGATGCAGATGAACAGACAAGGGATCATAAATAGCCTGCCTGACATCAACTTTGAGAGCCCCCCTCCCCCCCCCCCCAAATTGGATGGAATAAGGCTGAAGGCATTAAAAGAGCAGACGATATCCTCTGCTAACAACCGGATAATAGATAACAGATAATCAGAGTTGGAAGGGACCTTGTAGGTCATCTAGTCCAACCCCACCGCCAAAGCGGGAGACCAAGTTTACAATGGCTCTGAAAAAAAAAAGGTGACTTAAACCTGGTCTTCACACTTACGACCGGTCCCACAGTAAAAAACAGTTGGGCCTTTGGCACACCAGGATGTATCGATGACCGTTGCGTCGTGCAATTCTCTCTTGAGCTCTTCCCAAACTGGCTTCCCACAAGCGAAGTGAAGGAAGGATGGATTCATTTACTGACCATGTGATTCGCTTAACGGGGGGCAAGAAAGGGCATAAGGCGGGGGGGGGGGGCACGATTCACTTAACCCCTTTACTTAGCAACAGAAACTCTGGCCACGGTTGCGGTTGCAAGTCAAAAGGATTACCTGTAAAACTATTTATTATCAGGGTTGGTGGCTTGGTTCCTTTAAAAAACTGGGAAATTTTCAATTTAGCCATCCAGTCGACTGTCCAACTTTGATCCTTGGGGATCCAGTTATGAGGGAAACAAATTTATTTTATTTTATATAAAACCTTACAATTTATATTGACTGTTTCCTAGTATGACTTGATGGCTTCTTGTACCCTATGACTATAATTAAGTGTTGTACCTGATGATTCTTGACTCTTGATGAATGTACCTTTTCTGTTTATGTACACCGAGAGTATTTGCATCAAAGACAAATTCCTTGTGTGCCCAATCACACTTGGCCAATAAAGAATTCTATTTTATACTATATTCTCTATTCTATTTTATCCTATCCTATTCCATTGCCATTGCCATGCCCTATTCTATTAATTCCCATTCTAGTCTTCATTTATTCTATTCTTCATTTATTCTATTCTATTAATTCCCATTCTATTCTATTCTATCTTATTCTATCCTATCCTATCCTATTATTTATTTATTCTATTCTTCATTTATTCAATTCAGTTCTATTCTTCATTTAATCTATTCTTCATTCTATTCTATTCTTTTAATTCTATTCTTCATTTATTCTATTCTGTTCTATTAATTCCCATTCTATTAAATCCTATCCTATCCTATTATGTATTTTTAAGTCACATTTAGGAGTCTATCTCTGATCTTTCCACTTCCAAAATTCTCACTTGATTGTTTTTCTTCCTCTTTTTCCAACCTCGACGTTCTTTGAATCCGACCGATATTATTTTCCTGCTTGCAGAGAGAAGAAAATCCTCTCCCAAATTCCAAGTTGTATTTCTGCTCAGGTGACACTGAGACATCAAAATTCGTTGCACTTTTCTTTTTTTTTGTGGCGGCGGCCTCCATGAGGTCTAGCAACCTGATGAAGCGCATTCACGTTACCCTTTCTCTTTTGAGACAAGGGGGTGGGAGGCATTGGTTCTCACGCTCAATGGGTAAAAAGCCAGAGGAGGCTTTCCTCTGCGGTTTGGGGCCCTAGGAAAACCCGTCATCCTTTTCTTCGCTGGGTGACTCTGCCCAGATAAGAGTCTGCGGTTTGGATAAACATGTGGTTATGTGCTAAAAATATTTGTGGCTGGGTTGCAAACAGGGCTGCGCCAGCAATCTTTGGGCAGCACCTGTACCTTGGCTTCTGAAGTCACCAAACAGCACGTCCTCCCTATATTGGAGGGTTTTCTCTCTTTGCCCCAAATAATATTCCCTGCAAGATTTTCACCACTACAGTGGAGTGGCTTCTAATGTTTCCCCTTTATATCATTCCTTTGCGTCTCCAGAAAATTATTGGCATGCCTCCTAGACAAGTAAATATACATAGATACATACATACATACATACATACATACATACAATCTCCTTTTTGGTCCACTCCCTCTCACCCTCCCTCCCTTGACCCTTCTCTCTCTTCTTTCTTTCCATCCCTTGCCTTCCTTTCCCTTCCCTTCCCTCTCTCTTTTCTTTCCTTCCTCCTTTCTGTCTCTTGCCTTCCTTTCCCTGCCTTCTCTCTTTTCTTTCCTTTCTTCTTTCCTCCTTTCTGTCCCTTGCCTTCCTTTCCTTTCCCTTCCCTCTCTCTTTTTTTCCTTTCTTCTTTCCTCCTTTCTGTCCCTTGCCTTCCTTTCCCTTCCCTCTCTCTTTTCCTTCCTCCCTCCCTTCTCTCTCTTCTTCCTTTCTGTCCCTTTCCCTTTCCCTTCCTTCCTTCCTTCCTTCCTTCCTTCCTTCCTTCCTTCCTTCCTTCTTGCTGTTCATCCTATTAAGGTTGACTGGCAGAGCATTTGAGATCTCTCAACTAGAATTAGATGCCATGCGGACTTCAACTCCCAGAATTCCCTGGCATGCTGGCCAGGGAATTGTGGGAGTTGAAGTCCACCTATCTCAAAGTTGAGGTTGGGAAACCTGACTATAAAGGCCTTATAAATGGTTATCCATCCCCCCTCCCTTATTTAAAAAAGTAATTACTATCTTAGTTGACTTCTTGGCTAATTGTTAAGATGCATTTTTTGTGTATGTGTCTTCAAGTCATGTTCTTTTATTCCACTAATGGTCTTAAAATGCTGCCTGTAGCTATTTCTATTCTCTCTTGGTTCCCTCACCCTTCTCTGGCCGTATTGTCGGGCTACTTGATGGAGATAAAATTTAGTCAAAAATCTCTTGGGAAGCCCTGGTTAATTATTAAATATATTGGATAGATGTTCTGCTTCTTCTGTGCCAGCAAATATCATGGGCGCGGAGGGCAGGGATTAAAAATGTAGCCAGCCCACCAAATTGAACAGCAGTGCTGCTCGATTGTATTTGATTCGAAACCTGCCTGCCATTTTGAGTCTGGGGGCAAGAATCCCAGAGGCTGCTTAGTCTCAGGGTCTGGCAGCCGGGAAGGCCAACGGCATAGGTGGCTCAGCTTCATTCATCCAAAAGCTGAGATAGCCCATAAAATGTTATAGTGGATCATTCATGTAAGGAGGCGAAATCAGGACGTGTTGGAAGGAAAACAGCCTATAAACGAAAAATCAATGATGAGGGGGATTTCAAATGGTTGCTCATCATTTAGAATTCTAGCACAACACGGGGATCATTTAGAATTCTAGCACAACACGGGGTCAGACTAGACCACCTTTAAGATCTGAAATGGGTTGGACTAAATGACCTTTAAGATCTGAAATGGGGTTGGACGAGACCAGTGGTGGGACTCACATTTTTTTACTACCAGTTCTGTGGGTGTGGCTTGGTGGGCATGGCAGGGGAAGGATACTGTAAAATCTCCAGTCAGAGGTGGGATTTATGCTGGTTCTCCGAACTACTCAAAATTTCTGCTACTGGTTCTCCAGAACTGGTCAGAACCTGCTGAATACCACCTTTGGACTAGATGACCTCTAAGATCCAGAACAGAGTTGGACTAGATGACTGTTAAATTCCAGGGAAAATCAGGAGACCCAGGCAGTTCAAATGGCTATAAAGATTTACTGCAAGCTTAAGCTCTCTACAAGAATCCGAACTACTAACAGTCAAAGCAATTTTGGCGGCAGATAAGGAATTCACGGTGGGCTGGACTTAGATCTCTTGTGGACACGAAGGGATTCATGACTGATGGCGCATTTCACCCCTCCCTCCCTCAGGCTTAGCCTGGTCCTCTCCTACAACAGGGTTGGACTGGAAGATGACTGCTAAAATCCCAAACGGGGTTGGACTAAGTGACCTTTTAGGCTCACTCTCCACCTCCTGCATCCCATGAATAAGCCCAGCTGCTCATCTTATTAATGGTGAGGTGTTCTTGTTTTCCTTTTTCTCTCCCCACCTCCCACTTTCCCCCCCCCCACCGTCCCTCCAGGTGGTTCCATCCAAACATCAGTGGGATTGAAGCAGAGAAGCTGCTCCTAACCAGGGGCATCCATGGGAGTTTTTTGGCCCGCCCAAGTAAAAGCAACCCGGGAGATTTCACCTTATCGGTCAGGTAAGTGCTGAAAACTGAGGAGGAAAAAAAAACCCAGATTGGTCCAGCCCTCTAAACTTGGATATTGCTTCATTTGCAAGTTACAGTGTGGTTTAATCAGGGTGTTCTGACCAAGGCTTATGGAGACACTAACAAACACATGTTAGTCCCAAAACTTTTTTTTCTTTATTTCAACAGCTGCGAATGTTAAGTCATTCACAGCCCATAATAAGTCTCACATAGTCCCATGGAAATCTGCCAGAGTCCTTCGGGATAAGTCTGATCAGCACCCACCTTTATCTACTTTGAAATGCCGCGAATCACTAAATTGCCAATTAGAGACATGAGGCCAAAACGGAGCACAAATTCAACACCGCGCTTCAGGTTTCAAACTGACCACTACGAACAAAGTTGCTTCCTGCAAAGGTTCCTGTCCCTTTGCTCCTCCTTTATGTCTTATGGGAGGGGCAATCATCTCCAAGCCTTACTCCCGAGTCGCCCCTTTTGTCTTAACTGTTCTTGCCTTCTGGCAGCTCTGTGCATACGTGTACTGGGAACAGGCTCCCCCTGTTTCTCTGCCTCGCTGCTGTCAGATTCTGGAGGCTCCGGAGTCAGCACATAACTGCCAGATGGCCCTGGCCCCACATCTCTGTATCCCGGCCTGGCCCAGGTTCCTCCCCACTGTCTGACTTTGCTGCCATCTCCACAGGCTGCCAATGGACCACAACAGGCATTGTGGGAATGCACCTAACCATGGTTGATCACGCACATTCCCCCCCTCCCGATGAGTTCTTGCTGACCGGATGCTAAATGAAACAGTTGAGCTTAGCAGGAGGAAGGCGCTCTGCTTGTGCTCAGAAGCCCTGTTGCTTCTGAGGCCCCCAGGGTTATTTGCAAACGAACCAGGGCATAGAATGACCTCTTTGTCATGGCCAAATCCTCCAAATTAGCATTTTTGGGAAGAAAAGAACAAAAGCATCCATTTAGAATTGTAACCCACGGACCAAGAATCAGTATCATGGTTCCGCCCTTCCTTAAAAAGGCATTTATTTTATTTTGATTTTGTTTTGATTCTCATCCCACCTTTATTATTTTGATAATAACTCCGGGCAGCGAACATCCATAAATGCTCCAAAAAATATTCACGTGGGAGCTTCATTTGAGAAACAAAACTTATTTCTATGGAAAAATATATCTTGGCTGTCGCTGAGAAACTCTGCAAACGAGTTTTTCCTCCGCTCTTGTCAGGATATCTGTTTTTTTTTTTCCTGGCCCTCTTAACAGCTAACACTCTTATTAATATTTGCTAGAATTCAAGATTGCATTTTGCGTCCTCGGTTTAAAGTTTAACACACAGATTTGAGGAATGCAAAGAAGAAGAAGAAATGAAACCGAATGACAATGCTTGCTTTCACAATCCAGACACTATCTTTAACCAGGGATGCCGTCCCGTAGGCTTGGACCAAAAATTATTATATTTTTTTTACTAATTCTGAGCTTCATAGAGCCGATAATTCTAAAAAGGGACACAAGCCGATGCAAAAACTTGAGATCTTCAAATATTAGAAAACTATTTCTTTCTTTCCCTCAGTTTTGTTCATGGTTAGCAACCAGGTTTGTTTAAAACAGACCACCGTAAAACAAGAGGGCTGCATTTTTTTTAAATGCCCAGCTTCAAATAGAAGCTTCTCAGGATAAATGGTGATGGAGGGGGAGTGGGGTTGGACTGAATGACCTACAAGGTCCCTTCCAATTCTGTTAATCTGTAATCTGTTGTTGTCACGGTTGTTGATCATATTGTTTCTTTTTATTTTATTGCAAGTTTTTAAAAACAAACAACCCAGACACCACAAGGAAACAAACGATAAGCCAAAGGAAATGCAGTTAATAAACAATAGGGAGGAGGAAAGGGGGAAATTACAGAAAATCTGAGCAGGGAATTTGCATAGCAGGGAATTTGCATAGCAAGTATTGATTTAAATTTTCTTGTCATCTAAATGTCTAAATTTTGAAGAAGTCCAGCTCAAAGCGTCCAGTTGTCCACTTCTTATTTTCCTCCAGGGTTGTTTTTTTCCTCTCTCCTTCCCTTTCTCATCTTAAAAGAGTGCTTTGACTTGCAAAGACACGCAAAGGCAGAGAAATGTTTCTTGAAAAGACGTTTTGTGATTTCAGCTTCTGTTTTTTCCCTCCCATCCTAAATAAGATTCTCTGCCTTTTTTTTTTTGGCTCGCTGAATGGAAAGAGTTTGAGCCTCTCTCGGCTTAACACTCCCTCGCTGTTCTGACCCAAACCTTGTTCCAAGGAAACAAACACCAAACGGAGATAACAGCAAAACCCTTTTAATGATTCTTTACGAATTCCGTTCCTTCCCGGTTAAAAGGTTGTTTCAAACTAATTGTCTCTGATAAGAACGAGCCTTGCCAAGGCTGTGCAAGGCTGCCAAGAACACCAGATAAAGTTATTAAGGAAGATTTCAAACACAAAAAGTCTCCAACACAAACTAAGAGAGTCCAAATGTCCACCAGGCTTGAGTGCAAAAACGTCTTTGCTTCCTGCAAAGAACTCCGGTTTCTCAGCTGGCTTTTACCGCCTAAGGGAGGGGCCATCACCTTGCAGCCTTACTCCTGAGTCGCCCGTGCTGCTGCAGCTGCTCTTTCCTTCGAGCAGCCCTGCGCGCACGTGCACTGGGCACAGGCTCCTCGGGGGCCTCTTCCTCACTGCTGCCAGCCTCCACAACCTCCGAAGGCAGCACCCCACTCCCTGATGGTCCTGGCCTCATCCCTGCATCCCACGCAGTCTTCGCTCTTCGAGACCTCAGCCGTCCGCACTTGCAGCTGGCGAACCACATCTCTAATGGGGAATCCCATCTCTTGTTCCATGTAGCCTAGAATATTTTCCAGCTTTATATTCTGAAAACTTAATGCTGCAAGCGTTCTGCTTATGTTTAATTGAGGGCCCTTTTAATATTTAATTCCTTTCCCCCCCCCCCTTTTTTTTAAGGGTATCTCCTGGATGGATGGGGAGAGAGAGGATTAAGAATGTTCTGTCCAGCACAAAGGGAGTTAATTCTATTTGGCCCAGTTAAATGCTGCTCCTTTTCACCAAGAGCCCATTCTCAAGACTCCCGTTAATTGCATTTTAAAGGCACTTTGGAGACAGTCTAACCTACTGAGCTCAGCCAGACTCCAGATGTTTGATGGATGAGTTTGGTCAGAGAAAAACCAGCTCTCCCATTTCTTAATCAAGCTCTTGTTTTTCTGCCTCTTTAAAGAAAGACAGATAAAGCCAACGAACCCAAAAGAATTACACAAACTAACCCAGTTCTTGCTTTTATCCCAACGGGTGCTAGCAGTTCTTTGTCATTTTTTTTTTTAAAAAAGCAAGCTTCTAGATCTCATGACCATAAAGATACAGGTGTAATCCTCAATGGTTCATTTAACGACCGAAGTCACGACGACACTAAAAAAAATGTCACAAAAGGCACCAAAAAAGTCAAAGCTCATTTAACAGCTGTCTCGCTTAGCAGCAGAAATGTCGGGCTCGATTGAGGCAGTCGTAATGCGAGGACTACCTGTATTCTTGTGCATTCTCAATTTCTCAATTGTTGAGCCTTGAGGTGGGCAGAGAGGGAGAGGGAAAAAAAACCCAGGCTTTTTGCAAGCCTGACAAATATCTTACCCAGATTTGGGGTTAGAAAAATATTTAACCCAGATGTAAAAAGAAATTGATGCTGCATTTATTTTTCTTTCTTTTTTTTAAAATAGATTTTTATTATATTTTCCACAAAGACAAATACAGTTTTTGACAAATATACATCGACCAATATACATTTTATACATCTTAATATATACATTTTCTTTCTACAAATCCACAGTATCTATTGTATCTATCTATAGTTACATTTATCTTATATACCTTATAGTCTATATATCTAGCCTATTATTTTCTTAAGGTCTCTTGTAATAATTACATTTTCTATTTTCTTATTTTTTTGATATCTGTCTTCTAACCATGTTGTAATATTCGGAATTCTCTCTCTCCTTCATTTCAAATGTAAGCATATCCATTTCCGCATATTTGAAGATTTTATTTATGACTACATCTTCTGGGGGGGGTGCTGCGTTTATTTTTCGGTTGTATAGAATTTCTGGCTTTGGGACAGATCGATTGTAGGTTGTTGGGTTGTTGTTAGTTTTTTTGCCTCATCTTGAAATCTGACTGATTTGTGCAATTTAGAAGACATTTCACCCGTTGTTCAATTTCCTTTCTCTCTGCTTTGCAATCTTCCAGCTTCCTTTTCAACATTTTTTTAAAAAAAATAAAATAATTCAAACTCGGTGCAATTGTTGGACAAACCCAACAGCCTCCTTAAAACACCTTGCAAAGCCATCCTCCACAATAAAACAGGAATATTAAAAAAAAACAACTGATCTTCGCACAATTTATTCTGGAGCGAGTAGTAAAGCATATAAAGCCACCTTCCAGAATTCAGCTGCGCTAATTCATTGCTGTATCATTCCCTCTTTTTATCCACGATTTCTTCATGCTGGTGGTTTTAATGGGCTTTAATGAACTGAGCTGGCGTTTTTGTCATTAAAATGCTTGAGTTGGTTGAGTTTCTGTATGATGGGACATAGAAATGCAGATTTGGACCAGGGTTAGGCACGCTTCAAAATGTGGTTTGAAAGAGGGAGACGCCTGTTGGGTTAAATTTTTATGAAAAGAAGAAAAAAAAATTTTTTTTTTTCTCTTTTTTGGGGGGAGAGGATGGACTGAGAGAACAGGAAGTGGATTCCCAACAACAATATCTTTTTGTGCCTTTAGGGTGACTCATCCTTGCTCCTTCTTGCCACAGCTCTGCTGGTGGCCCGCCCGTTTGCAGCATTTCTTCCAAAATTAGGAAAGATGTGAGCAGAGTCTCCCAGCTTCCTTTAAAAAGGCTGCAGAGGCTTTTTTGTGAGTTCTGCCTCACAAAGTGTTCTGACCTAGGCTTCCCCGAGATCACAAAGCCGACTCCTCGTCCCGATTAAACCCCTTTTATTTAAGGTTTAAAGTCAATTCCTCTCCAGCAAAGTCCCAGCAAACAGTCTTTCACAACTATCAGGCTTGGAGCGTTGCCAGGCCGATAGCTTCCAAACGCCACGCTGTAGCAGCAATTACTTGGCAAGAAGTTAGGAACAGATCTTCACCTTAATGAATTGAACTAATTGTCTCCTGCAAAACCCCACTCCCCTTTGGCTCCTCTTTTAATCCCTATGGGAGGGGTCATTCACCATCCACCTGTGGCTTTACTACTGAGTCAACCCTTGTTCCTTAGTTGTCCCCTTCCTCTGGCAGCTCTGTGCATGCACACACTGGGAACAGGCTCCAGCTGCTCTTCTTCCCCACTGACTCCAAAGACAACTGATAACTTTCAGACGGCCCTGACCCCATCTCTGCCTCCAACGCAGAGCCCTCGTCCAAGACTTCCTTAGCCTCCAGGACTGGCCCATGTTCCTCCCCAACTTCCTCACTGTCCAAGTCCGCCATCAGCTCCGCACAAAGTGTGGTGTGGCATGATGACAGGCTGAAGGATCTTCTTTATGGTCCAGCGCCAATTTAAAATTTAGGAAAAGTCAAAAGAGTTCAACGTGGCTTCAAGTCTTTCCCTTTGCAACGAGAATTGATTTGCAAATGGAGGGCGGGGTATTATAGACAATCCTCGACTTACAACCACAATTGAGCCTCACATTTTCTGTTGCTCAAGGAGACAGTTGTTAAGTGAGCTTTGCCCCGTGTTACGGCTTTTCTTGCCACCGTTCTGAAGTAAATCCGTGCAGTTAAGTTTGTTACCCAGTTGTTCAGTAAATCTGGCTTCCCCATTGACTTGGTTTGCCAGAAGGTTGCAAAAAGGGGATCCAGGATGCTGCAGCCGTCATAAATACGAGGCAGTTTGCCAAGCCTCTGAATTTTTGACACGGGGACACTGCAATGGTCATAAGTGTGAAACCAGTCATAAATCAGTTTTTTTTCAGTTGCATTGTAACTTCAAACGGTGGCTATATGAACTGCTGTAACTTGAGTATTTCTTTCATTTTCTCCTGCCTTTATAATTTTAACAAATGTATATGCAGTATATTATCTGTTTTCATCCCTGCTGTGGTTTTTCATTTTGGGACATCTTTTGAAAGCTGCCCTGGGGGGAGAATCAGAGTTATATCTGCAACGGTCCATCCCAACACCATCCTTGTCCTCCCTGATTCTTGTGGCTGCAGGAGGAACGATGAGGTGACCCACATCAAAATCCAAAACACGGGCGATTATTACGACCTCTACGGAGGGGAGAAATTTGCCACCTTGGCGGAGCTGGTCCAGTACTACACCGAGCAGGAAGGGCTCCTGCGCGAGAAGAACAGCAATACCATCGAGTTACGATTCCCACTCAATTGTCAGGATCCCACCTCAGAAAGGTGAATTGGAAGTGGGTGGGTGAATCCAGCCAACCTACCTTCTAGAGGCCAGAGTAGGAAATGCACCACCATTCTGGGACTATTCTCATTGAGTTTTGAAATGTAAACACTATACAAAACAGTACCATAAGTGAGATAATGTGCAAATTTGCAGGGCTCCTCACTGGCAAGTTCAGAAAAGTAGCAGGGAGAAAGGTGGGAAGGGGTCCTTAGGGTTTAAACCCCATGCACTTAAAGAGGTAATATCTCGAAAGAGAACCAGGGTACCTTCTTCCATATGTGATGGCTATGCCTGGAAGCTCAAAAATACTGGGTCAAAATACACAGCTGGTTGTAAGAAATAGCGAAATATCAGATAAGAATTTAAACCTGAATTGTTCCTTTTAGGAATAATAAAGGGGAAGTGTATTAAAAAGACCAAGTATATGACATTACACATAACGAAGCAGTGAGGATTCGCACAATGTTGGAAGCGAGATTGTACGCGACCGGAGGAATTAGTAATGCAAAAGATATTAGAGTTGGCTGAAATGGATAAACTCACTCTAGAGCTAAATGACAAAGAAGGGTCAGAATTCTATGAGGTCTGGGACAATTGGTACGAATGGTTGAATAAAAAGCATAATAATAATAATGATAATAACAACAATAATAATAATAATAATAATAATAATAATAATAATAATAATAGATAATATCTCTACATTGAGTGGGGAGTGGTGGCAAAGGGGAGTTGGATCTTTCCTGTTGAAAAGCCAGCCTGTCTTTTTTCAGATGGTATCATGGCCACCTGACCGGCAAGGAAGCCGAGAAACTCCTCACCGACAAAGCCAAACCCGGCAGCTTTTTGGTCCGCAGCAGTCAAAGCAAACCAGGCGACTTCGTCTTGTCCGTTTTGACAAACGAGGATAAAGCCGACACGGGAGACCGGAAACCCCGTGTGACCCACATCATGATCCGTTATCAGGTCGGGATCTGCGGCCTTCCCTCTTTCTTTCAATCTGCCTCTCGGGTGGTTGTTAAAAGGATAGAATGGGAGGGACTTGGGAGGTCATCTAGAGGCAGTCCTTGATGTAGGATTATAATAGGGACCAGAAACCCATTTGTTAAGTAGTGTGGTTCAGAGGTGGTGTTCAGCCAGTTCTGATCGGTTCTGGAGAACCGGTAGCGGAAATTTTGAGTAGTTCGGAGAACTGGCAAATACCGCCTCTTGACTGGCCCCGCCCCCATCTATTCTCTGCCTCCCGAATCTCAGCTGATCGGCTGGGTCTCCTTTGGTTGCCCTGCCCAGGAGAATGGAACTGGAAAGCAGGTTACTGTCAACGCATAAAATATTTCTATGGTCTTTTGCGAATTGCCAACGGAAAGGGAGGGGGAGCAGTACAGCAGCTTGCAAATTGAAACTGCATTCCATAAATGTTTTCAAAAGTAGTAACTAGGTGACTGAAGTTTCTGCCAGGCAAAATTCTAACTGGAGAGCATGATTGATGACTCTGGGCTATGGAGGTGTCCCATTGGAGAATATGAATTATGATACACCTGGGGGGTGGGGGAGTGGAACCAGGGTCAAGGGTGACCATGAATGATGTGCCTCAGAGTCGGCTACACCCAGGCAGTGCCAGACATGTTAACTCCCAATAAATCCTTTTTAAGTTTTGGAAGTTGGGCTCAAGACTCATGATTTAAATGGGAATAACTGCCAGAATCCTGACTGTTCGTGGGGTGGGAAGGGAATGGGATTTTTCAGTAACCTTCCCCCAGGAGTGGGGACGGAATGGAGATTTTGCAGTATCCTTCCCCTGCCATACCCACCAAGCCACATCTACAGAACCGATAGTAAAAAAAATTTGAACCCCACCACTGGTGTGCTTGTTGAATGAGGCATCATAGACACTCCATTTTCTGCCGTGGCCATTAAGAGAGACATCGGGTGACTGCAGTGTCACTTTCTCTGATTTTTTGTGACACAAACACACCCCGTTGATTTCGCTCCTTGGAAGCTGAGGTCAATCCTGAAGCTGACCTGACTGAGGCCATTCTGAGGCTTCAGTGTTGCCATGCTGGAGCTGAGGGATAGGGAGGCAGGGAGTAGAGGTCGCTGGGGTTTCGTAGCCAAAACAAAATGCTTTCTCCTGGGAACCAAGGTCATTCCCACAGGGGGCCAGAGAGAGGAGGAGCGAAGTTACTAGGCAACCGGGCGGCACCTTGATTGGCCCATGTGACGGATTGATTGGGGAAGGGAATAAATGTTTACTTTTAATGAGATGAAAATCGCGGGAAACTTCAGAGTCGGTTTTCACCAGCCTGTGCCAAGACTAAGGGCTATCGCTATTCCTGGTTCTCCTTTGGCAGCTGGACGGAAAGTATGACGTGGGCGGAGGAGAGCGATTCGACACCCTGGCTGACTTGGTGGAGCATTACAAGAAGAACCCCATGGTGGAGAAGTCAGGGGTCGTGGTACACCTGAAACAGGTAAGTCGGTCACCTGTGCTGAGCCTTTAACCAGGGGGAAAGAGGCGAGGGGAGGTCCCTCTCTCCTTCAACATCTAGAGAAGATTCTGTCTTCGACAGCCTTTCAACGCCACCCGGATCATCGCAGCCAACATCGAGAACCGAGTCAAAGAGCTGAACAAAATGGCCGACCAGAGCGAGAAGGCGAAGCAAGGATTCTGGGAGGAATTTGAGGTAAACGGGGGAAAAAGGGGGCCCAACCAAATCTCCTTTTGTTCCTCCCAGCCTGGGGAGAAGATTTCCCAACATTCCTAGCATGAGCTGTGGGGAATTCTGGGAATTTTCATCTGGGTCAGATATGGAAAATTGGAGTGGGATTTTTTTTCCCCATCAACCTGGCTTAGGCCGGCCGTTGCTGGGGATAATGGGGTTTGTTTTAGAGCCCGAGGAAAGATGGGAATAGTGATGCCTTTCCAACTTCTTGGTCCCCCGCAGATGTTACAGCAACAGGAGTGCAAATTTCTCTATCCCAGGAAGGAAGGGCAGCGAGTCGAGAACAAGGCGAAAAATCGCTACAAAAATATCCTTCCGTGTAAGAATTCCAAATATCCTTAAAACGGGAAATGATGGCAGGAAATAGAATGATTGCTGGTGGGGTTTTTTTTCCCCCTCTTCTTGCACACTTCCCACTTTTAAGCAATCCCCAGAAATTCACCGTGTTTCGAACTCGGGGCCCAATTTGTCTCAAGGAGGTTAGCAGGTCGGCGTGGCAGCCTTCTTTCACCCAATTCGAGTCCGGTGTGTCTCCCTTACAGGGTGGTTGTGCAGAGAAGCAGGGAGCGTTAAGGGTTTTTTTTTTAAAAGAGAGGATCATTGAACCCATGCAGGATATAAATCTGGGCAGTAAATTAAAATATTTTCCAAGATGGAGGCTCATTTTTTTTTTCTCACAGTTATGCTGTTCCCCTCCCTTTGCAGTTGACACAACCCGGGTGGCTCTCCGGAACGCCGATCCCAGAGTGCCAAGTTCTGATTACATCAATGCCAATTATATTAAGGTGAGTGGCAGGCAACTGAGAGTAGATCTAAGACGATTCATTGGGGACACGTTTCCCAACATTGCAGAACAACTTATTATTTTTCACATTTTTGTGCACGTGAAGGGAAGGCAGGGGCCCTGTTCAGATTGAAAATAAATGCAGTTTTATTTATATATATATATATATTTATATATATTATATATATATATATATATATATATATATGTGTGTAAGGTTTTTAAGCTGATAATTTTAAATAATAAATAAGGGAGACTAGTATAGATCTATTTCGAGCTAGTTAGCTCTCTTCAGCTAGCCATACCCTTACTGGGATTCGAACCAGGGAAGTATTACATGTGAGGCAGTTGTAATTGCCACTACACCACTGGTTCTCTCCTTATCAGCTATATATATATAATTATTATTGAATATGATGGATAGTACGACAGATATAAAACAAATAGCACAGAAGATAATATAAATGTATATACTGGGTAAGTTAATTGTATAAATGTATAGAATTCTTTATTGGCCAAGTGTGATTGGACACACATGGAATTTGTCTTGGTGCAAATGCTCTCAGTGTACATAAAAGAAAAGATACATTTGTCAAAAGTCAAGAATCATCAGGTACAACACTTAATAATAGTCATAGAATACAATAAGCAATTGAATCCTACTAGGAAACAGTCTATATGAATTGTAAGGATACAAGCAACAAAATTACAGTCATACAGTCACAAGTGGGAGGAGATGGACGATAAGGAGTGATGAGAAGATGAATAGTAATAGTAGTGCAGACTTTGTAAATAGTTGGACAGTGTTGAGGGAATTATTTGTTTAGCAGAGTGATGGTGTTTAGGAAAAAAACGTCCTTGTGTCTAGTTGTTCTGGTGTGCAGTGCTCTATAGCGTCGTTTTGAGGGAAGGAGTTGAAACAGTTTATGTCCGGGATGTGAGGGGTCTGTAGATACTTTCACAGCCCTCTTTTTGACTCGTGCAGGATACAGGTCCTCAGTTGAAGGCAGGTTGGTAGCCATGGTTTTTTCTGCAGTCCTAATTACCCTCTGGAGTCTGTGTCTGTCTTGTCGGGTTACAGAGCCAAATCAGGCAGTTGTAGAGATACAGAGGACTGACTCAATCATTCCTCTGTAGAACTGGATCAGCAGTATATGTATATAAGATGTGTATCGTATACTTTAGTATGTATGGCAAAAAATGACGCCAGGGCACTCACACGGTATCCAATATTTTAATGTGTAACCAGTTAAAAAAAAAAGAAAGAAAGAAAGAAAATAAATGCAGCACGTTAAAAACATTGTGAAAATATTTGGCCTGCATGGGGCGGGATACTTCCGACTGTCTGCAGTTTAAATCCAATCAGCTCATTTTAAAAAAAAGCAGACAGTCTAATGAAGTCTAATGAAGGAGCCTATAATGCTCAGAACGCTTCAGTGGCTGATAGAATTTAGTTCAGCCTGAGCCTTCCAGCACGGCTCCAACCCTGGAGGCTTTTAAGAAGAGACCGGATGACCTTTTGTCTAAAATGGCCTTGAGCTGGGGAGGGTTAGACTAGAAGACCTCCGAGGTCCCATCCAGCACTGTTATTCAATCCATTTGTGAAGATCTCCAGAGATGAAATGACAGAAAAAGAAATATAGATGTAAAAAAAATAAATAAATTAAAGCATCTGTTGGAGGTTCATCTCCTAAATGGCAAATTAAGCTAGATGGGAAAAATAATATCGGTTGCAGGAATTGGGTCTGTCTAGTTTAACCCAAAGAAGGATTAAGGGTGACATGATGGCAGCCTTCCAATTTTTGAGGGGCTGCCACACAGAAGAGGGAGTCAAGCTATTCTCCAAAGGACCAGAAGATAAGACAAGCAACAAGGGATGGAAACTAATCAAGGAGAGAAGCAACCTGTTCTCCCTTCTCTAGCAATTCTCCCCTCCCTTCTCTCCCTTGTTCTAGAACACTCTCGACGACGGCTGCAGCGCCGAACACTGTAAAGTCTACATCGCCACCCAGGGCTGTCTCCAAAGCACCGTCAACGACTTCTGGACCATGATCTACCAGGAAAACACCCACATCATCGTCATGACCACCAAGGAGGTCGAGCGAGGCAGGGTGAGCTCCTCCTAGGGCCCTTCCCAGTGGTGGGATTCAAACACATTTTAGTACCGGTTCTGTGGGTGTGGCTTGGTGAGCGTGGCAAGGGAAGGGTACTGCAAACTCCCATTCCCTCCCCACCCCACTAACCTGCTTTCCAGCTCCGTTCTCCTGTGCAGGGCAACCAAAGGAGACCCAGCCGATCAGCTGGGACTCAATGGGAGGCAGAGAAGAGATGGGGTTGGCGGGGCCAGTCAGAGGTGGGATTGGCCGGTTCTCCAAACGACTCAAAATTTCTGCTACCGGTTCTCCAGAACTGGTCAGAACCTGCTGAATACCACCTCTGGGCCTTCCACGTCACATCAAAAGCCTGTGACATCATTTGCGTTGCCGTCCCTAACTGGCTAGATTCCTAGGACGCACTAAACCCTCCTTTACAAGCCACCTTTAAAAAAAAAAAACCCACTGAAACTGTGTTTTGGGTTAACCGAATTGAGTCTCTCTCTCTGTCTCTCTCTCTCTCTGCGTGTCTCTGTCTCTCTCCTTCCCTCTCCCTCTCTTCTTTCTCTTGCAGAACAAGTGTTTTCGCTACTGGCCGGATCAAAATTGCACCAAGGAATTCGGCCCCATCGGCGTGCAGAATATCGGGGAGCGAGAGTGTCAGGGTTACTACATCCGGGAGTTACAGATCGCACGGATAGATAGGGTAGATTGGCGGGGGTTCTTCTCTTTTGAAACGCAGCCGTGTTTCTAGTCCTCTTGGTGACCTAAAGAGCCTTTGTGGAAATCAGTTGATCCTCTAGATCAGTGGTCGCCAATCGGTGGGCCGGGGACCACTGGTAGTCTGCGAGAAAATTTTGGTGGTCCTCAGAGAAATGTCCCCCCCAAAGCAGTTAATCCAGGCTGTGTGGGAACACAAGGCTGCGCCGCCCACATGGCCCGTCCACCCGCTGGCCCCCACCCTTTGGCCGAGCGCAAACCTTACCTTGAGTAGAACTACGCAAGCTGGAACTGGAAGGTAAGACCAATGGCAGGGGAGGGAAATCTGCCCCAGGGTGGCTTGCTGACGTTGGTGAGAAAGTCAGTCCCATATTCTAGAGCTGCAGTAGTCACAGGACTGGCCCTTTGGTCATCCAGACCAGCTCCTCCAGTCCATGGCAGGCCAGTGCACCCAGGTGAAGGAGCAACTGCTCTGGGATGACCAAAGGGCCAGTCCTGTGACTCCTGCAGCTCTGGAATAGGGGACCTACTTTCCCACCAACGTCAGCAAGCCACTGTCAGTCAAAATTCATATTAGTGGTCCCCGGGATTTAAAATTATGAGTTTGGTGGTCCCTGGGGTCCAAAAGGTTGGCGACCCCTGCTCTAGATCAGGGGGGCTCCAACCTTGGCAACTTTAAGCCTGGAGGACTTCAATTCCCAGAATTCCCCAGCCAGCTTTGCTGGGAGTTGAAGTCCTCCAGCCTTAAAAGTGGCCGAGGATGGAGACCCCCTGATCTAGACAGCAAACAGGTGTGTGTGTGTGTGTGTGTGTGTGTGTTGGTTGTTTCCACACATTGCCTTAAATTGGTGGTCCGTTGTAAAAAGCTGAAGAATAACCGAGAGGGGATTTCATCTCAGATAATTTGTGCGCTTGCAGTTTCAAATGTGGGTCTCCGATATGCAATTTTATTTTTACCTTCTCAGCGCGCTTTTCTTGGGTAGTTTCTGTGTCCCTTTTGTCGTGTTTTCCAGTTGTCTCTCTGCCCCAGTTGGATTATTCTGACAACCTCTTTCACCATTTCATCCCTCTGACACGTGGTTATGCCAGCCACATTTCCTTCAGTGGTTTCCTTTCGGGGTCTTTCTCTCCGCCATTGTATTTTCTTGTTGCAAACACAAAGTGACTCAGAAGTTCCAGGAAAAGAGCACGCGACCGCAGAGTTATGTTATTTCCACTGCGTGGGCAGCATGCAAATATTTACCTATTTCTGTTTATGTTAATCCTCAGTGACTTGCTTTGCCGGTCATCGCACTTCACAATTCCCCTCACCGACTTCTCCCAAATCGGAGAAGTCTCCATTGCGGTGATGTGTAACTATTTCTACCTGATTTAGTGGCCAAAAAAGCCAATGCAATCCTAAGTTGCATTAACAGCAGGGTACAATCAAAATCAAGTGAGGTACTAATACCACTCTGTAAAGCCTTAATAAGGCCACACCTAGAGTACTGTATCCAGTTTTGGTAACCACACTATAAAAAAGAGGTTGAGACTCTGGAAAGAGTGCAGAGAAGAGCAACCAGGATGATGAGGGAACTGGAGGCTAAATAACTGGGACTTGGCTAGTCTAGGGAAGAGAAGGACCAGGGGAGACAGGAGAGCAGTCTTCCAATATTGGAAGGGAGAAGGAGAGAAAGAAAAGGAAAAAGGAAGGAAGGAAGGAAGGAAGGAAGGAAGGAAGGAAGGAAGGAAGGAAGGAAGGAAGGAAGGAAGGAAGGAAGGAAGGAAGGAAGGAAGAGAAAGAAAAAAGAGGGAGAGAGTGAGAGAAAGAGAGAAAGAACAAAAAAGGAGAGAAAGAGGGAGAGAGGAGAGAAAGGAAAAGGAAGGAAGGAAGGAAGGAAGGAGAGAAAGAAATAAAGAGGGAGAGAAAAAGAGGGAGAGAGAGCAAGTGAGAGTGACTGGAGGCTAAAACATATGATGAACGGTTGCAGGAACTGGGCCTGGCTAGTCTAGGGAAGAGAAGGACCAGGGGAGACAGGAGAGCAGTCTTCCAATATTGGAAGGGAGAAGGAGAGAAAGAAAAGGAAAAAGGAAGGAAGGAAGGAAGGAAGGAAGGAAGAGAAAGAAAAAAGAGGGAGAGAGTGAGAGAAAGAGAGAAAGAACAAAAAAGGAGAGAAAGAGGGAGAGAGGAGAGAAAGGAAAAGGAAGGAAGGAAGGAGAGAAAGAAATAAAGAGGGAGAGAAAAAGAGGGAGAGAGAGCAAGTGAGAGTGACTGGAGGCTAAAACATATGATGAACGGTTGCAGGAACTGGGCCTGGCTAGTCTAGGGGAGAGAAGGACCAGGGGAGACAGGAGAGCAGTCTTCCAATATTGGAAGGGAGAAGGAGAGAAAGAAAAGGAAAAAGGAAGGAAGGAAGGAAGGAAGGAAGGAAGGAAGGAAGGAAGGAAGGAAGGAAGAGAAAGAAAAAAGAGGGAGAGAGTGAGAGAAAGAGAGAAAGAACAAAAAAGGAGAGAAAGAGGGAGAGAGGAGAGAAAGGAAAAGGAAGGAAGGAAGGAAGGAGAGAAAGAAATAAAGAGGGAGAGAAAAAGAGGGAGAGAGAGCAAGTGAGAGTGACTGGAGGCTAAAACATATGATGAAAGGTTGCAGGAACTGGGCCTGGCTAGTCTAGGGAAGAGAAGGACCAGGGGAGACAGGAGAGCAGTCTTCCAATATTTGAAGGGCTGCCCCAGAGAAGAGAAAGGGGCCAAGCTGTTTTCTAAAGCACCCGTAGGCCAGGCAGGGAATAATGGGTGGAAACTGAAGATGCAACCTGGAAATAAGGAGAAACTTTCTGACAGAACAATCAACCTGTGGAACAGAAGTTGCTTTTGGAAGTTGTGGCAAACTGGAGGCTTTCAATAAGATATTGCACTGCCATTTGTCAGAAATAGTGTAGGGTCTCCTGCTTAGGCAGGGGGTTGGACTAGATGATCTACAAGATCCCTTTCAACTCTGATTATCTGCATTCTTCCCTCCAGGAGGAACGGCCCAGAAAAATCAAGCACTTCCAGTATTTCAGCTGGCCTGATCACGGTGTCCCTAATGAACCGGGCGGCGTCCTCAGCTTTTTGGACCAAATCAACAAGGCTCACAGAAGTATTCCAGAGTCGGGACCAATTGTGGTGCATTGCAGGTGAGGGAACATCATGGAGGCTTGGGTTTGGGGTCTTCCACCTGCACCCAGGTGCCCATCAAGACCATGCTTCTCCTTGGAGCTGCTTCCTCCCAAAACAACTAGGAAGAAGAAGGGATTTTCCTTCAGATCCCTCCTCCAGCCCAAGGAGTCCTCAGTTTAAACAACTATGTCATTAGAAAACATTTGAAGTCGCAACCATTTGCCTAAGAGAGTATGAGGTGTCCTGCCTTGAGTAAGTGGGGTTGGACTAGAAGACCTCCAAGGTCCCTTCCAGCCCTAGGATTGTGTGTTTTAATGGAAAGAAACTGAGATCCTCCCCCCAAAAAAGGGAAACAGGTAACTATTACATTCATGGACTACTGGCTCAATCAAAAGGGATTGAGAGCTAAAGGTAGGCCTCAAATTATGACCGCAATATAGGGACAAGAAAATTGATGATGAAAGATGACTAGAATAAAGGATGGGATGGGATGGGATGGGATGGAATGGAATGGAATGGAATGGAATGGAATAGAATAGAATAGAATAGAATAGAATAGAATAGAATAGAATAGAATAGAATAGAATAGAATAGAATAGAATAGAATATATGGAATGGAATGGAATGGATTAAATGAAGAATAGAATAGAATAAATGAAGAATAGAATAGAATAGATGGAATGGAATGGAATAAATGAAGAATAGAATAGAATAAATGAAGAATAGAATAGAATAAATGAAGAATAGAATAGAACAGAACAGAATAGAATAGAATAAATTAGGAATAGAATAGAATAAATTAGGAACAGAATAGAATAAATGAAGAATAGAATAAATTAGGAACAGAATAGAATAGAATAAATTAGGAACAGAATAGAATAAATGAAGAATAGAATAGAATAAACTAGGAATAGAATAGAATAAATTAGGAACAGAATAGAATAAATGAAGAATAGAATAAATTAGGAACAAAATAGAATAGAATAAATTAGGAATAGAATAAATTAGGAACAGAATAGAATAAATGAAGAATAGAATAGAATAAATTAGGAACAGAATAGAATAAATGAAGAATAGAATAGAATAAATTAGGAATAGAATAGAATAAATTGGGAACAGAATAGAATAAATGAAGAATAGAATAGAATAAATGAAGAATAGAATAGAATAAATTAGGAATAGAATAGAATAGTTGGAAGGGACCTTAGAGGTCTTCTAGTCCAGCCCCCTGCTCGAGCAGGAGTACCTTTTCAGACAAGTTGACTATAGGGTAGGTGGTGATTTGAATTGGGCAGGGAGAGTTGTGGTTCCTGTCCTTCAACCTCTTCCCTTTCCCTCCTTTTCCAGCGCTGGGATAGGGCGAACGGGCACGATCATCGTGATAGACATGCTGGTGGACACCATTCACCGACAAGGTAGACCCTCTTGCCTCTTCTTTTAATTTTGCGCAGGGAGTAATGACTGCACGGCCAAGAGATGTCTTCCTTAACAACCGTGGCCAGAAAAAAAGCCGTAAAGTCAGATGCGTAAGGATTGCGCCACTCAAAACAAAGTTTTCAGTCCCCATCATGGTGCAAGTCTATATAGCCGTGATGGCGAACCTATGGCATGTGTGGCACAGGTGGCAGGGAGAGCCATTTGTGCAGGCACATGAGCCGCAGGCAAACTTGTCTCACTGTGCACGCGCATGCCTCACAGCTGATTTTTGGCTGGTTTGAGGCCTTTTTCAAGCCTCTGAAAGGCCTCAAACCAGCCAAAAATCAGCCGTGAGGCCTGGTTTGAGGCCTTTTTTGGCCTCCCAGAGCTTGAAAAAAGCCACTGCAGGCCAAATAGGCCTGTTTTGTCACTTCCTGTAATACCAGAAGTGACAAAATGGGCCTATTTGGCCTGCAGAGGCCTTTTCAAGCTTTGGGAGGCCGAAAAAGGCCTCAAACCAGCTGAAAATCTGCTGTGAGACCTGGCTTGAGGCCTTCTTCGGCTTCCCAGAGGCTTGAAAAAAAGCCTCTGCTGGCCAAACAGGCCCCTTTTGTCACTTCCTGTCATACCGGAATTGACAAAATGGGCCTTATTTGGCCTACAGAGACTTTTTTCTAGCTCTGGGAGACCAAAAAAGGCCTCAAACCAGCCAAAAATCTGCTGTGAGGCCTGGTTTGAGACCTTTTTCGGCCTCCTAGAGGCTTGAAAAAAAAGCCTCTGCTGGCCAAACAGGCCCCTTTTGTCGCTTCCTGTCATACCGAAAGTGACAAAATGGGCCTATTCGGCCTGCAAAGGCCTTTTCAAGCTCTGGAAGTGCAAAAAAGGCCTCAAACCAGCCAAAAATCAGCTGTGAGGCACAATGCAGGTAAGGGGGGGCGGTGGGATTGTGCGCGCATGCGCAGAGGGTAGGTGGGGGGGCGCAGCACCTTCTGGGTGCTGTTACGCGAGCACCAGCACGCACACAATTTTTGGCACAGGAGCCCAGAAAGGTTAGCCACTACTGCTATATAGTAATAGTAATGAGTGTAAGCATTTAACGTGGGCACGCTGACTCTTCTACTTTAGACAGGCCTGCCTCGCAATTTTTTAAACACTTTCTCTCTCTCTCTCTCTCTCTCTCTTTTGTTTTAACTCAAAATAGGTTTGGATTGTGACATTGACATCCCGAAGACGATCCAGATGGTACGGAGACAGAGGTCGGGCATGGTGCAGACGGAAGCCCAGTACAAATTTGTCTACATGGCTGTGCAACAGTTCATCGCCATGCAGCAAAAGGAGCTAGAAGAGGAACAGGTGAGGAACTGCAAACTAACCGAAGGGTAAAGCAACCTGGAACCAAGCAGAAACGTCCTAACAGGGAGGACAGTTAACCAGGGGAACAGCTTTGCCTGCAGAAATGGCAGGGGCTCCATCACTGGAGGTTTTTAAGAAGAGTCCAGAGTCAGTCACTTGTCTGAAAATGGTATAGGATCTCCTGCTTGAGCAGAGGGCTGGACAAGAAAGACCTTCCATGTCCCTTCCAGTTCGTTCATTCTGTCAACTCATAAAATATCTCTCTGATCTTTTTAGAGTTGCCAACAGAAAGGGAGTGGGGAAAGGGGCTTGAAAGAGCAGTGCGGCAGCTTGGAAATCGAAAGTGCATTCCATAAATAGTTTTTCAAAGATACTAACTAGGTGGCTGAAGTTTCTGCCGCACAAAAATTCTAACTGGAGAGCATGATGGATGACTCTGGGCTATGGATGTGTCTCATTGGAGAATATGAATTACGATACACCCAGTGGGGGGTGGGGGAAAACCAGGGTCAAAGGTGACAATGAATTGTGTGTCTCAGAGTCGGCTGCACCCAGGCAGTGCTGGCATGTTTACTCCCAATAAATCCTTTTGAAGTTTTGGAAGTTTGGCTTGAGACTCATGATTTAATTGGGGGAACTGCTGGAATCTTGACACATTCATTCATCCATCCGTCCATCCCATCCATTCTAGGTAGGGAAAATACACCATTGGTAGCAACAAGGCCGACAGACAGTTAAGTTGAGCCCAGAGAAATCCCCCATGCCACACACACCCCATGGGTTGGGCTATTTATCTCCCACCAGAGATGTTTATTATTTATTTAATTTGTATTTTACTTTACATCCCACCTTTGCTATTTTTATAAGCCAGGGGTCTACAACCTTAAACAGTCAGAACCATTTGGGCCCTGTTTCCCACAGAAAAGAAAACAACCGGGAGTCAATAATTTAACAACCGGTGTGACTAGGTGGTGGGTGGCCAATTCGAGGTCACTCACTCCCATCCAGTCACCCCCTGCTCTGGAATATGGAGCGAGTCTCCATCCCCTGCCTCTTCTCCATCCTCCTCTTCTCAAGAGGAGTGATGGGGAGGGGAGGGGAAGGGCCAGCCAGTCGTGGGATCAGCCAACAGGGAGCCACAGCAGAGGGCCAAAAGAGCTGCATGTGGCTCCAGAGCTGCAGGTTATAATAGACCCCTGTTATAAGCAACTCAAGGCAGCGAACATAACCAAATACAGGTAGTGCTAGACATACAATCACAATTAAGCCCAACTTTTCCATTGCTACGTGAGTTTTGCCCTCATTTTTGCAACAGTCGTTAAGTGAATCCCTGGCAGTCGTTAAAGTTAGTCACCTGGTTGTTAAATGAATCTGGCTTCCCCCTTGGCTTTGCTTGCCAGAAGGTCGCAAAAAGGGGATCGCGTGATGCCCCCGGGGGACATTGCAAATGCCCCTTGCCCAGTGTCTGTAAACCGCTTAAGAGGGGGCTGTAAAGCCAGTATATAAGTCTTAAGTGCTATTGCTGTTGCATGCCAACCTTCCTCACTTATCAGCCAGAAGGGCTCAAATCCGGGAAGCCTCCACTGGCACTTGTACAACAATTACCCAACAACTTCCAACACCAAACTTGAAAATAAGGATTTCATCATAGAGCAGAACAGAAAAGATAGCAAAAAAATAGCAGAGCGACAGAAAACAGAATTGGAAGGGACCTTTGGGGAAGAAACCACAGAGTCAAGGTAGTGCAATCCAGGCATTGACCACTCTGTTGCTGAAGTCGTATTTCTTGCAATCAAGTTTGGTGCAGTTTACCTTGAGTTTGTATCTATTGTGTGCTCGTGTATTGTTGTGGATGAAGCTGAAGTAGTCATTGACAGGTAGGACAGTGCAATAGATAATTTTATGTACTACACTTAGGTCGGACCAAAGGCGGCATAGTTCTAGGTTGTCTAAGCCTAAAATTTCAGGTCTGGTGGCATAAGGTATTCTGTTGCAAGTAGAGGAGTGGTGGACTCTTCTTGTGAAATATCTCTGGGACTCTCATTTGTATTAATGTTTCTCTCCTTGATGAGTTTCCATCCATTGTTTCTTGACCTGCCTTCTGGTGCTTTGGAGAATAATGTCAGAATCTGACTCGGAGGAGGAGGCCAAACAGCTGACAGGGAGTGGAAGTATGGCTCCATTTGCTGTGGAAGAAACTGGGGAAGGGCACAGTCCGGCTGGGCAGAGCAGGGAAGAGGTAGAACAAGGGAGAGGGAGTTCAGAGGAAGACCCAGGCCCACCCCCTCTTCATCCTAGGGCACGCAGGAGGAACGGAGAAGGGAGCAACGTGGGTTGCGTGGCTTATGGGGGAGGAAAGGGCTCTGATTTCCTTCATTAGCCACAGTTGGGAAGAGTGTATAAAAAAGGCAAACTGCATTCAGCAAGCTGTTGGGAACAAACCGTGAGTTTATCTGGTTTCCTCATGGCTTATCTGTGTTCCTGGCGTCTTCCCAACTGTGTGAGTTTTACTGTGCTTTCTGAAATTCCTTCTCCTGCCCTGCCAAACTAATTACTTCAGTTTGGTTTGTTTGGATTTTAAGTTACAGTTTGAGTGTACCTTGTTTTGGACTGAATTTTCTCCAGTTAAAGGCTGTTCCTGGGAGAGTTTTTCTCCAGCCCGAAGGTAACCTGGACGTAGGGGGCATAGTTGGAGATAATAAAGGGACTCTTATTGCTTATATGACTGTGTTGCCTTTGTGCCACACCCTGGGTCATCACAAATAAGTTGACCGTCTCTTCTTCATGAAAGCCCCTGAGATATTGGAATGTTGCTATCATGAATAATCAAAACCATTGAAATTCTTCCCTGCTATTTCAGAGATGTCTACGGAAGGACACGGGTTACTTAAATATCCGATACTTGCCGATGGAAAAACCCAGAGCCAAAACTCGCCCTCCTTTGCCTCGGCTCCAGATAGGGTAAGATCCCTTTTTCTCTCCTCCTTCTCCTCCCTCCCCCTTACCCCCTACAGCAATGGCAAGATTACAAGTAGTCCTCACCTTACGACCAAAATTGGGACCTGACGTCCCGTTGCTATGCGAGAGAGTCGTTAAGCCAGCCATGCCTGATTTTGCAACCTTTCTTGTCATGGTTGTTAAGGCCATCGTTAAGTGAAGCAGACGGACGCTAAGTGGATCTTGTTTTCCACCATTGATTTTTGCTTGTTTCGAAGCTATCTGGGGAGTCGTGACCCCGATGACCCCAGGACTGGACAACCACGGGAAATCCATTCTGGTTGCCAAGCATCCAAATTTTGATTGCGTGAGCAATCAGGGAGGCTGTGGCGGTCGTAACTGCAAGGACCCGTTTTAAGTCACTTTTTTCAGTGCCATCATAACTTCGAATGGTCGCTAAACAATGGCCATAAGTCGAAAGACTACCTGTAATTAGAAGAATAGGTGGGGGAAATATCAGGGGTGGGATTCGAAAATCCCAGCAACCGGTTCGTTACCCGGTTGCTGGGTGGGCGGGGCTTACCAGAACTTCCTGTTTCTGGCTTCCGATGGGCTTCCAAAGCCCGGGGGAGGCCATTTTCACCTTCCCAAGGGTCCAGAGGCTTCCCCCGGACCTCTGGGAGGGCGAAAACAGCCTCTCCCAGGCTCTGGAGGCCCCCTGGAAGCCGGAAACAGGCCCATTTCCAGACTTCCAGAAGGCCTGTTATTCCCCCTCCCAGACCCTCCCCACGGACCCTATCCTTACCCCCATCGAAAATAGGTCACGTGGAAACTCCTGGGACGGGCGGGATGGGCCAGCTGGTCGGTTGAAATATCAGTTCGGCGAACCAGCTGTACCTTTGACATCCGGTTCGCTCAAACCAGTCCAAACGGATAGAATCCCACCTCTGGGAAATATAGGCAGTCCTTGCCTTTTGACCACAATTGAGGCCAAAATGCCTGTTGCTAAGGGAGACATTTGTTAAGTGAGTCTTGCCCCATTTTACACGGGTGTTAAGGGAGTCCTTGCAGGCGTTACGTTAGCCACGCGGTTGTTAAGCGAATCCGGCTTCCCCATTGAATTAGCTTGCCCGAAGGTCGCAGAAAGGGATTCCTGTGACCCTGCGGCTGTCATATGAATCAGTGGCCAAGCATCTGACTTTTGATCACAGGACCCTGGGGATGTTGCAATGGTCATAAGTGTGAAAAACGGTCTTAAGCCACTTATTTCAACGCCGTTGTTAACTTCAAACGGTCACTAAATGAACAGTTGTAAGCTGAGAACTACTTTTACTCCATTTCAGTGGAGATCTGAACCTGTGTGGGGTATGATGGTTATTCACCACACGCTCAATAATCTTCATTTAATGGCGAGTAGTGAGGGGGCCTAGGGGTGGAGCTTTCACCTCACCAGCTCAGGAGGCTGTGAGTTCAATCCTAGAGAGAGGCAGATATTTCTCTGTCTGGGCACAATGAGAATATATCTGCTGAACAAAACTCCCGCCCTGGGGATAGGAAGGGCATCCGGCCAGGAAACACTGTAGCTCCATTCAGTTGCCCAGACTCCAGCCTGTAAGGGATTATGGGGTCTCAATGTGTTTCATCCCTACGCCTGTTTTAGTAGTTGCCATAAAAAAACGGGGGGAGGAAGGAAATCTGGAAGAGCAGTTGAAACCGAAAGCACATTCCAACTCTTTATCTTTAAAAGATTGTAACTAAAATACCAGAGCTTTTGCCCGGAATATAATTAATTGGAGAATGTGATGACACCCAGCTCAATTGGAGAATCTGATTTATGAGACACCCAGGGGGGAGCGGGGAAACAGGGTCAGAGGGGACTGTAAATGATGTAGCCCAGAGTTGGCTTCATCCAGGGCAGTGCCAGTATGTTGTCTCTAATAAAATCCTTTGAAGTTTTTTGAAGTTTGGCTCGAGAATCATGATTTAATTAGGGCGGTTGCTGGAATCCTGACATTCGGTTGACTAAGTTGGTGGCCCAGTATAAGCCTCAGATTTTGGCATGGGTTCAAAAACTTCCTGCCCTGGCTCGATTTTTTTTTTTTTTTTGGTTTAAGGCCGGTTGCTGATTCTCCTTCCTTTTTATTCCGCAGAGTCGCTGACGAGGAAACGACCTCCGTCTACGAAAACCTGAGCATCAAAACCGCCAAGGTCTCAGGGTTCAGTAACTCAGGAAGATAGTAGCTATAGAGCAGGATGCAGGCAGGTGGCTTATAAAATAGGTAGGCAATGTGTCCCAGGTGTGTTATTTCATGTCTCCCGAGATGACAGGCCGGTGGATCACACATCAGCAAGCGTTGCTGCACCGTTAGGACTTTCCTCTCCAGAAACCCAGCCCTGTTTGAAAACTTGGTTCCTCCCAGCTACCCCATTTCAGGATTATTTTCCTTTTGGACTTAAATATCTCTGCGCCACGTTGGGATGGGAGGAATGAAAAAACTGGAAAACTGCACACTTTTCCATCTTGGCTTTTATGATCAAACTCATACAAACTTCCAATATATTGGTTTTTAAAAACAGGGCACGCTCTGAAAGGACACCGGATTTATTCCCGTCCCAAGGTTTATATTCCCGTCCCAAGGTTACCTCCTCCAGGTCTGAGGCAGTTCCCGTGTTTTAATTCCCACCTGGATTTTCTGTCCTGAATGCAACCTTATGCCTCCGCCACCTAAGACCAACCGATGGTCTAATTCAGTGGATTTCAACCTGGGCCACTTTTAAGAGAGGGGGTGGACCTTTCAACTCCCAGAATTCTCCCACCGACCTGCTGATTGGGGAATCCTAGAAGTTTTCTGCGTGGGGAATTCTGGGAATCGAAGTCCAACCAACTTAAAAAGTTGCCTAGCTGGAAAAACTAATTTATGCAAAGGGCAAGATAGAATTCCTTTTCTTGCTACACAGTATTTATCCACAAGACTCTCTGGCTCTCTGTAACAGAGGCTACAAATTGGGGATGTATGTATGTGTGTATATATATATAAATATATAAAAGAAATATATATATATATATAGTGAATTAACAAGTGACTTTGTTTAGAGCAGAGCGCGAAGCGTGTGCTCACACAACGGTTGTTAAACCACTTGTAGCCCACCACTGCGGCTAGGGAATTCTGGGAGTTGAAGTCCACACATATTGGCTAGGGAATTCTGGGAGTTGAAGTTGACTCATGTTGGCTGGGGAATTCTGGGAGTTGAAGTCCACATATATTGGCTGGGGAATTCTGGGAATTGAAGTTCACACGTGTTGGCTGGAGAATTCTGGGAGTTGAAGTTGACTCATGTTGGCTGGGGAATTCTAGGAGTTGAAGTCCACACATAATGGCTGGGGAATTCTGGGAGTTGAAGTTGACTCATGTTGGCTGGGGAATTCTGGGAGTTGAAGTCCACACATATTGGCTGGGGAATTCTGGGCGTTGAAGTCCACACAGGCCGGTTGGGGAATTCTGGGAGTTGAAGTTGACTTGTTCTGAAGTTGTTAAGGCTGAGAAATTTAGTCCCAGAAGGAGAGTTTGATCCTAAAGAAGAATTGTGACCCTCCACCCCTCACTATTTTGGGGCATGGCCCAGGTAGAACAACTCAGGGCCTAGCAAAACATAGAGACCGAAATAAAATTCCCAGCATCCCTCAGCATGAGTTGAGACTGGCGGGACCCCGTAGTTAGGATTCTCTGCCCCGATCAATCATAATATAATAAGGTTGCAAATTCTCTTATGCCTGAACATGGCCTGGTCTTTTACAAAAGGCAGGCAAGAGCTGAAGCCCCCGATTAATACGATATAGGTAGTCCTCAACTTACAACGTTTCATTTAGTGGCTGTTCAAAGTTACGGCACTGGAGAAAAAAATGACCGTTTTTTCACACTTACGACCATTGCAGCATTCCCCACAGTCACATAAATCAAAACCCAACTGACTCATATTTGTGACGGTCGCAGCATTCCCCGGGGGGCGGGGGGGGACACGTGATTCTCCTTTTGCAACCTTTCATTTAATCGCTGCGCCAAGAAAGTCTCGCTGAGTGACAGAAACGTCGAGCTCCATTGGGGCTGTAAGTCGAGGACCTCCCCTGTATGAGCCTCTCTCCCTGCTCCACCAGTATCCCCCTCTGCCCTTTATCTATAACCTCAGTTGCCCCAATATCGTTCCTCCCTCTCTTTCAGGGATATCTGCTCTCCCCCTTTCTGATCTGAACAGGTGGGGGGGAAAATATCACAACGACAACAACTGCACCACGCGTAATTCAGTGGTATAAAACTGAAATGTTTAATAACAATAGAAAATGAAGCGTCCCCTTCTTTCGCCCAAACGAAGCCGGAGGTAGAGACAAAACGTGGAGGCTCAGCCCTTTACCCTCTCAGCAAAAGGGGAGAGTATGCAAAGTTTGGCTGGTTGGCTCGGATTTCCGTCTCCTGGGAGGGGAAAATCATTTGGTTCTCTTGCCACAGTCACGATTCTCCCCCTGGCAGAGTGTGTTCTCCCGTACGTGCAAAACGGGGGTGGCCTTCAGCAGGGACTTTGGCAGTTGAGCCTCAACAAAGCAGGTTGCCCAACAGCTGAGCCACTTAAGGAGGTGTGGAAGGGGGCACGTGGGTATTTCAAGTCGGCGTGGCCAAGATGGTGGATGCCCAAGCGTTCCCGGGAGTCGCATCGCACCAAATCAACGCGATGGCCCGTCAAACCCAACACAATCCTCGAGAACGGGCCTGGGAAGTCCACCCCTGTCTCCCAGGTTCCTTCCTAGAGGAGAACTAGGACTCCCGTGGACTTTCTTCACCTCCCCCCCAATGACCAGCGGTCAACCTACATCAGAGCCGCACCCGTACGGACACAGGCACACACACGCACCCCCGGCAATCACGCCATGAACTTGGTGAGGTCCAACGCGGGGGGCGGAGTGGTGAGGTGATAAGGCACGTAATTCGGCCGCGGGTAGGTGAACTTGTTGAGGCACTTCAAGTTCCCCGTCTTGACAATACACTGGACAGGCCAGAGGATGATGCAGAAGAGGATGATGATGAGGACGGAGAGCAGGACGACGCGTTTCCAGTCGTCGCATATGGAGCAGCGGGAGAGCCGTCCGATGAAGCCCTCGGTGGGGGTTTCAGGGACTTCGGGCTTGCTGGGGGCGATGTCGATGGTGACGCAGATGTGGCCGTTCTCGGGATCGGAGCACTGGCGGCAACACAGCTTGGTGCCTTCCATCCAGAGGGCCTTCTCCTTCCGCAGCTCCGGCGGCAAAGTGGCCATCACCTCTCTGCACGTCTGGAGACCCGGCGCGCCTTCAAGCGGGATCTCGGTGAGCTGCCGGCAGAAGGGGCACGGGAGCTGGTCTTCCACGCGGTTGGGCGGCAAGGCGGCCGTCAGCCGGGCCAAACACTCCAAGCAGAAGGTATGATGGCACTGGAGCACCTTGGGCGTCTTGAAGAGGTTGTCGTAGGTGTTGAAGCAGATGGAGCATTCGATCGGCGAGGTGGGCCGCTCAGTCGGGGAGCCCAGCGTGGTCTTCCCGTCGACGGGCGAGCTCAACGGAGACCCCACGGGAGAACAGACGGCGGGCCTGTTTTCCGTAGAGGGAGATGTGATGACGATCGGGTTGAGCGGGATGGGTCTCTCGTGGGCGTCCGCTGGGATGGGACTTTGCGGAGACGAGGGGGGAGATTCTGGCACTTCGGTGTGCCAGACTTGGGTTAAGCAGGACATAACGGAACCTGGGGGAAATAAGAAACCAGAGTTAATGTTAAGCCAACATGCTACGTCAGTATTTCTCAATCAAACAACTTTTAAGTAGGGTGGACTTCCAACTCCCAGAATTCCCAGAATTCTGGGAGTTGGAAGTCCACACATCTTTAAAAGTTTCCAACAATGAGAAATACTAGTGTCAGGATTCCGGCAGTTACCCCCCATTTAAATCATGAGTCTTGAGCCAAGCTTCCAGAACTTCAAAAGGATTTATTGGGAGTTAAACTGTCTGGCACTGCCTGGGTGTAGCCTTAAGACATATCATTCACTGTCACCCTTGACCCTGGTTTCCCCCCACCCCCTGGGTGTATCATAATTCATATTCTCCAATGGGACACATCCATAGCCAAGAGTCATCCATCATGCTCTCCAGTTAGAATTTTGCACGGCAGAAACTTCAGCCACCTAGTTAGTATCTTTGAAAAACTATTTATGGAATGCACTTTCGATTTCCAAGCTGCTGTACTGCTATTTCAAACCCCTTTCCCCCCTGTCTTTATGTTGGCAACTCTAAAAAGAAATGTGTTATGAGTTGACAACTGGTTTATTCCCTAAATCTTTCTAAGACCCTACCCCCTTTTCCTTCCCCAAATCTTCCTTAAACCTTCCATGGGAGTAAAAATCCACACGCCCAGAATAGCAACTGTTGGAAACAAGGAACTCCCAACACTTAAGAACTCCCCTCCCTCCCTCAAAAACACCAGGAAAGAGCTGCATGAAAAGAGGAAGAATAAAATAAAATAAATTCACACGTACCCCAGCCGGTGCTTCTCCTAAAATGAGAAGGCAGAAGTGTTGCTGTCTCCATGAAATCCACAAGGGATCTCGGGGGGGTCCCAGGAAGAGACCTTGTTTGCTGGGAGGGTGAGCAGCGTTGGCCAGGGGCACAGAAAACCTAAGACAAACCAGAATACGAGTCCATTTCAGGATACGGAGATAGCGGATGCCAGTGTGGGTGAACTCCCACGCAATCTGCCCTTCCCTCCTGTTGTGTTTTGAGGGCAAGGGTCTTCAAACTTGGCAAGTTTAAGACTTGTGGACTTCAACTCCCAGAATTCCTGAGCTCTAACATGACTGGAGGAGGAATTCTGGGAGTTGGAAGTCCCACAAGTCTTAATGCTGTCAAGTTTGAAGACTCCTGGAATAGAATATAGAATAGGAATAGAATTTGGAATAGGAATAGAGTTTAGAATAGAATAGAACAAGGGTCTTCAAACATGGCAACTTTAAGACTTAAAAGACTTCAGCTCCCAGAATTCCTGAGCTAACATGGACTGGAGGAGGAATTCTGGGAGTTAGAAGTCCACAAGTCTTAAAGCTGTCAAGTTGGAAGACCCCTGTTTTAGGGGCTGAAGGAAAAAACCAGCTCCTAAATGAGGACCAGTTTTTTAATTCTCCCACAAAGAGATTTACATCCCCTCAAGGCCTGGGAAGAGCATCCCTAGACCGTTTTACAACAAACGTACCTTCCAAAAATATAAATAAATGTTATTTCCACCGTTGGCTTGCAAGCAAACACTCAGCCCCCTGCGAAAAACAGTTCCAATGTTTGCAGATCTTCCTAGCAAACGGCCCAGCTCCCCTGTTTTAACTTGGCTTTGTTGATTTTTTTTTTCCCCTCCACATTGCAAGCATGATCTAGCAAAAAATGACCGAAGGGAATTTCCTGGTTCTCATAATCTCGGCATAATCTCACCTCAGGTCTGCTTTTATCTCATCATAATAGGAAGTATTAAATCCCAAGCCAATTGTGCTAACCACTTGGTTTTTATTTATGACGTGTTTAATTTCTCAGAACTTGGCACCTGTCTAAGGGACATTGCATATCCCACATCTGGGGACAGAAGACAAATGCCAGGATGAAAAAGAAAATCCTTATTTTTATTTTGCGATTCCTTCAACTGATCCCTCCAAACTCCAGGAAATTTAGGGGCTGAGCTGGGAAGTCAACGCCGACAAACTTCCCTCAAAAAAGTTTGAAGGCTCCGTCAGTTAGTTTTATAAGGTTATCCGGAATTGAACATAACTCTTTTATTTTTTTAAAAATGGGAAATGGCTACTTTATAGAGAGAGAAACTTCTAAGAACTTGAGAGGGGCAAATGCAGAGAAGGGAGATGCCAAAATCTCGCGATCCGAAAAGCAGGGAAACACGCAAACAAGCTTTGCAAGCTAGTGTGGACTTAAGCCCAAATTGGTGGTAGTATAATGGAGGTAACTCACGTTAATTTGTGCATCTGCTGCCCCCAAAACCAGTAAAACTGGTTTCTGAGCCTGGCTGCCCTACAGAATTTAAAGTCACCCTAAAGAAACTTGAGTCACCCCAGCCATTTCCCCAAAGATGTTGAGGCGATGTTTATTCAGATGGTGGAGTCATGCTAGGTTTTGTTAGGAAAATGCTTTCAGCATTGCTATGGACTTCAAAGTTTTTTCTTCAAAATGATCTGTGGAAGGAGAGGTATTTATTTATAAGGGGCAAAGCATGCTGGACTTGGGATGCCATCCAAAGTTTCTTAAAAGTTTTAGGGCTGAGGGGAGAGGATTGCTCCTTGATCCATTTCGCAAAATCTCCCCCAAGCGGAGTTTGAATCAACTGGTCTTGATTTGGGCCATCAGTTCCATCGGAGAGAAGGACGCCTCTCTTCCGGATGCTCCACTGCGATCCATCCCCCCTCCTTTTCTTTTTCCAAGAAGAAGTCTCCTTCTATCTTCCCCACCAACCATGAGGTCCACCAGGGTCTTACAACTTCATCTATCCATCTTCAGGTATTAAATCCATGCCTCCAAATTGATTAGAATCAAAACCACAGAGTCGGAAGGGACCTTGGAGGTCTTCTAGTCCAACCCCTGCTCAGGTAGGAAACCCTGCCCCATTTCAGACAAAATGGTTGTCCAATCTCTTCTTAAAAACCTCCAGTGTTGGAGCATCCACAACAGTCTGGAGGCAAGTTAATTCTTCTCACTGTCAGGAAATTTCTCCTTAGTTCTAGGTTGCTTCTCTCCTTGATTAGTTTCCATCTGTTGCTTCTTATCCTGCCTTCAGGTGCTTTGGAGAACAGCTTGACTCCCTCTTCTTTGGGGCAGACCCTCAAATATTGGGACATCTGCTATCATGTTGCCTCTAGTCCTTCTTTTCATCAGACAAGCCCAATTCCAGCCACCGTTCTTTGTATGTTTTATCCTCCATTTCCCTAGTCCTCTTGGTTTCTCTTCTCTGCACTCTTGCCAGAGTCCCAACCTCTCTTTTTTTTTTTTTTACATTGTGGCGACCCCAAAATTTTTAAAAAAATAGATTTGCTTGCTTTTTCCAAAAAAATAAATAAAAGCAGAACCTTTTCGCTTGTTCCTAAAGCCCCAGAGTTGCAGGTCTCCTACTGGCAGGCTTGCAGGAGTCCCCGTGCCTTCCCTTATCCACATCCTCTTTGAAGTCACTCAATTGCCATGCTTGGGAGGATGATTAAGTCCCCACGAGCCCGGATGTTTCTCAGCAGTCTTTGTCTGGAGGTGGAGCCTTCAAACTATTTTAACGCTCGGAGAGGCGCCGCCTTTTACCTTGCAGCAAACGTGATTGAAACACGCGCCGAAGGTGGATTTAATCCCCTCCGAGCTATCCCGAGATTGTCATTCCACAGCCATGCTCAAATAAATAAATAAATAAATAAAATGCTCAGAGTGGTTGAAGTTTAATCACCGTTGTTCAATCAGCCTCACATGCCTCTTCGGGTTTCATTCGAACTGCAGGCAGTCCTTGAGTTACGGACTTGATCATTGGGCCTCGGAGAGCTTCTGTTTGCTAAGCGAGGCGGTCATTAAAACGAGTCAGGTCCGATTTTTGCACACATTTTTGCCGTGCTCACGAAGCAAATTTGGCCCCGTCATACATACATGTTGACTGCCAAGCAACTGGATTTTGATCATATGACCCAGGGGGTCCCCAAAGTTGGCAACTTTAAGACTTGTGGACTTCAACTCCCAGAATTCTCCAGCCAGTCCACAAGTCTTAAAGTTGCCAAGTTTGGGGACCGCTGGTGTAACCACAGAGAGGGTCATAAATGCAAGGACTGGCCTTAAGTCGCTTTTTTCTCCCCCAGCTGTATCATAATGTTAATCATTGAAAAAATGGGTGTCAGTCAAAGATTACCCATGCGGATTCTGTGCTGCAAAACTCCACCTAGCCACTATAGGGGGCTGAAAAGCATTCGAGATCCATATCTCTCTGCTGCTCCCAGTGGTTATCTGGAGTTTTGCAGGCCATTTTTTTTTTTTAAATTAAACTGTTTGCTTTTACACAAACCCCGGATGTCTTATAACCAAGTCATCGATCAAATAGTGAATTCCTCCTGAAAAAGTCACAGGCATTAAGAAATAAAAATCCACTCATTGGGATCGAAGCCCAAGCAGGGACTCCCAAGAATAAATGTTGGGATAACATTTTGACAGATTTTAGGCTACACAAGTTTATTAATCGGAGTTTTTTAAGATTTATGACCAAAAGGCACTTACTTGAAGCAGGAATAATATGTAAAACAGAATATTCTGCGGAACAAATCAAAACATTTTTTTTTCTCATTCTCTATTCTCTGGTAAATTCCCCAGAAATTTGTGGAATTCCTTTTCCCACCTGCTCAAAACCACTTTAAAAGCAAACTCACCTGTCTTTGAGTTGGGAGATCTTAGAAGCATCAATGCATGTTTAAGCTTCTGGCTCTTTTTTTCTTTTAATTTTCCTTTTCCTTCAAAACAAAGAAAAAACCAGCTCCATTCTAAGACATGGAGAAACGTGCCAGAGATAATCCCTCAAGCAGTCAACGATCCACCCCAAAACAGCACTGCTCACATCACCTGGGCTGAGAAAATCTTTTATAGCCTCTGCTCTTCCAGGTGACTGGATGGTTCTTACCTGTCTCAGCCAGGTGTGGCTGCTGGGCTTTGGATTGGCTGTCTCCCCAGGAAGGGGCGTGGCTTCTTGTGTTGACAAACAGGACTGGGTTGGAGCAGCTCCTGGACAGCGAGAAAAATCCCAAGTAAATCTTAACTTCCAAAGATCAGAGAAATGAAGGCCAACCAGGTAGCCGGCCTGATCCTGTTTGAAGCGGTTTAGATAAGATCCACGGTTGGTCAGGGAAACTTCCTAGGAATCGGTTTTAATCCAATCCAACCGAGCCCCTTTTGCTATGATTTCTGCTCAGCCCGGAAATACATTTATTTATTTTTTCTTTCTAAAATTGTTCTTTCACACGCAAAAGAGAAGGAAGGAAACAGGGTGGGGAGGGAGAGGAAAAACATGAAGGAAAGAGCTGGCTTGCTAGGACGACCCGTGTCCTGCGAAAGTAAATTATTAACATTTTATTGGGTGACTTAAATAAATGTTAAAAAATGCGGAAAAAAACCTGGAATGCGCAAAAGGTTGCTAGAAATCCCTCGAAGTCAGAGGGATTTAAGACCTACCTAGCAGTGGAGCGAACCCTATTAATTATATTTTGTTAATTTAATGTCAGTCACTATAAAGCACATCTTTGGGTTGGCTTTAGTTCCTCCATCCAAATCTTGGTCTGATTTTGGAAGAACAAAACCTAGTCACCATGTTGATAATATTTTGACGTTAGAACAAAAAAAAAAACAGCATCTTTTAACTCCTGCTTGGCTCCCAAGGACTCTATGGGTGTGGAAGGATAAGTAGTCCTCTGCTTACGGCCACAATTCCTGCGAGACATTGGTCGGGTTAGTTTTGCCCCGTTTCGCGACCTTCCTTGCCCCCGCCATTAAGTGAATCACTGCCCTGGTTAAGTTAGTCACACGGGTTGCTAAGTGAATCTGGCTTCACCCATTGGCTCATCGGAAGGTCACAAAAAAAGGATCTCGTGACCCCTGGGGGTACGCTGCGACTGTCGTAAGCATGAATCAGCTGCCAAAGCGTCGGAATTTTGATCCTGTGATCTGCAAACGGTCGTAAGTGTGAAAAAGGATCACAAGTTTTCAGTGCCGTTGTAACTTCAGTCACTAAATAAGCTGTTGTAAGTCGAGGACCAGCTGCAGCTTGCCACAGTCCGTTTCTGGATTTTATTTATTTATCTAGTCTGCAGTTAGTAGATTTCCTAGTGGCCTCCTTTCCATCTCCTAACTCAGCGTTTCCAGATCAGCCAAGGCTGGTTTGAAGTTACCATATAGCTGGGCCTCTGACAGATTAAGTGGCCAATAGTAACCCAAGGGCCCTTATCTGAGATAATTTGATTATTGATTATTAATTAGTCCTGTTCTCTGATCCTCCCCGGATCCATTGGCATGACAAACAGGCAACCCTAATGGTAACCTCCCTTGGACTTCCTGTGACTTCTATCAAAATCTCTCTTCACAGCTCTTAAGGACTAGAAACTTGCATCCGTTGCTTTCTAGCTGGGAAAAAAAAAGACATTTTTTAAAAAAAGCAGGGGCTGTTCCCCCTAAAGAGGCCCCAAATCCTGCCAGATCATCAAAGAAGCTCTTTGATTTATGGCCTGGATGTTTCCCAGAGGCCCCCTTGAAGGCATATTCATGTAGGAAGGAAGCGTTAGGCTTTTGGAACAGCTGTTCGTACATCTGGGGAGGATATTCAACGAACAGAGCAGCCCCCAGTCTCAATTTTGTGTTCATGATAACAGATAATCAGAGTTGGAAGGGACCTTGTAGGTCATCTAGTCCAACCCCCCCCACCACCACCCGCCCAAGCGAGAGACCCTACACCATTTCTGACAGACGGCAGTCCAGTCTCTTCTTGAAAGCCTCCAGCGATGAAGCGCCCACAACTTCCAAAGGCAACTTCTGATCTATTGAATAGAGAACATCAGAGTTGGAAGGGACCTTGAAGGTCATCTAGTCCAACCCCCGGCCCAAGCAGGAGACCCTACAGCATTTCTGGCAGACGGCAGCCCAGTCTCTTCTTGAAAGCCTCCAGGGATGAAGCTCCCACAACTTCTGTTCCATGGGTTGATTGTTTGTCACTGTCAGAAAGTTTCTCCTTATTTCCAGGTTGAATCTCTCCTTGTTCAGTTTCCATCCATTATTATTCCTCGTCTTGCCTTCAGGTGCTTTAGAAAATAGCTTGACCCCTTCCTCCTCTCTGGGGCAGCCCCTCAACCCCCCCATGAAACAGGAATGGCCTGGGAGCCTTTATTCCTTGCTTCCAGGACTCTCACATAGCTGGGGGGGGGGGGAAATTTGAATTCTCTTAACGCGGATGGTCGTCTCCATGGTACTGGGCTGCCCCTGTCTCCATCATCTGGACCTTTGGGCTCAGGATGATGGGCATTGCCATCTCAGTCTATGCTGCTTTGTAGATTTCATTTTTTTTTTTTTTAGAGATTCAGGAAGCCTCCCATTCCCAGAATCCCCCAGCTTGGGAGAAGAGGATTCTGGGAAGAGCCACCCCTTCACCTCCCAGCATTCTGTGAGGCTTCTGGGAGTTAAAAAGCCCCCACCCCTCTGGAAGGGGAGCCCCGTTTAAAGGAAGAGGCAAGCGGAGAACCGGTTTCCCACGCACCAAGCGATTTTAGATGGCTGAGCGTTGAGTCAGCATTTCTGCCAGCAAAGTCATTACTTTGCAAAGCTCCTTTTGTTTTTTTTAATCGCCTTCGTCTTTGGCTGCGCTCCTGCTGCCCGTACGATTATGTAAGAATTCACCGGGGCGCTCGCTCGGCAGGCACAAGGCCGATGAAGTCATGCCAAACCTTCGCTGTTTAAGGGATGAGTCACCTCCCCCCCCTCCGTTTCCCAATTTCAGGAATAGCGAGCATTCTCCCGGGGTTGACGTCAGCTCTTTTTCCCAGGCGATTAAAAGTCAGCCGACGATGACCGGCTGCCGGATGAACGGGGACTCTCCAACCACCAAGTAAAAAGCCTTTGAGGTGAAGGCCCCTGTTGAACTTCTGCCTGGCCAACGTTTAAAAGAGCCAACTGGAGCTCGTTTGGTCTGAGCCAAGCTTGAAATGTTGGAGCACTTCATCGGGCCTCTCAATGGTGCTTTTTTTTCAAAAAGGCAACTCTTTTTTTTTTTTGTCCTTGAAGAGGTTTCGCTTCTCATCCAAGAAGCTTCATTATGTTCTGGATGCTTTTTCGGATGAAAAGCGGAAACGTTTTCAAGGGGAGAAGGGAAAAAAAAACCGAGAAAGTCTTTTTTAAAAAGCACTTTTGGGACAACCATGACAGAGGTGGGTCTTCAGCCGGTTCTGACCAGTTCTGGAGAACCGGTAGCGGAAAGTTTGAGTAGTTGGGAGAACCGGCAAATGCCACCTCTGACTGGCCCCCATCTCTTCTCTGCCTCTCATTGAGGCCCAGCTGATCAGCTGGGTCTCCTTTGGTTGCCCTGCACAGGAGAACGGAGCTGGAAAGCAGGTTAGGGGGGTGGGGAGTTTGCAGTATCCTTCCCCTGCCACGCCTGCCATGCCACGCCACGCCCTGCCCGCCACACCACACCCACCAAGCCACGCCCACAGAACCGGTAGTAAACATTTTTGAATCTCACCACTGAACCATGACCTCCATAGATTTTGCTGTGTGTATTTCCAACCAAGCTGGCTTTCTGTCCAGGGCAGTGGTGGCTAACCTTTTTTGGCTCCCATGCCAAAAATTGTGCGTGCGCTCTCATGCCAGCACCCAGAAGGCAATGCGTGCTGCCCCCCACGCCCCCTGCGCATGCAAGTGCGATACCCCTGCGCGCACTGCTTGTTTCTGCACATGTGTGAGAGACACCCCCTTCCATGCGCTATGCATCTCTGCGCATACATGTGTATTTTCTGCGCACTCCCCACCTCCCGCATATGTGCCAGATACCCGACAATCAGCTGTCGGGTGATGGCACACGCATGCGCAGCGGGGCTCTTCCGAGCGACCTCTTGCGTGCCGACAGAAGTGGCTCTGCATGCCACTTCCGACACGCATCCCTTAGGCTCACCATCACGGGTCTTCTCCATCGTGGCTCCCTAGAATATCATCTCCACGGAGATTTATTTTTATTTTTTATTTTATTTATTTATTTATTTTTGTCAATTGCTTACAAGATAATAGGTATAAGTAAAAATATAGTTATGAATACATGGATACATATAAGAAAAAAATAAAAGAAACAATAGGACAGGCACGGTAGGCACGTTGGTGCGCTTATGCACGCCCCCTACAGACCTCTTAGGAAAGGGGTGAGGTCAATAGCAGACAGTCTAAGGTTAAAGTTTTTAGGGTTTGGGGAAGAAACCACAGAGTCAGGTAGAGTATTCCAGACATTGACCACTATGTTGCTGAAGTCGTATTTCCTGCAATCCAGTTTGGTGCGATTAACCTTGAGTTTGTCTCTATTGTTTGCTCTTGTGTTGTTATGGTTGAAGCTGAAGTATTCACTGACAGGTAGGACATTGCAATGTATGATTTTATATACTAAACTTAGATTTATTTATTTATTTATTTATTGAATTGAATTTAGATGAGATTGGCCCCCACTTAGACACTCTTTCGTAAAGCCATGAAGATCTGGTCCCGCCAAACGGTCTGAGGAACCCAGAGTAGAACAGAGCCCATAAAGTGCCTTGTTTGATTGTGTCACCGAGAGAGTGGGAGGTTCTTGTTTTTCTTTTTTCTTTTAAATTCGGTTTTGTATTAGTTGTAAGCCGCCCAGAGTCGCTGAAAGTGAGTGAGGTGGCCATATAAATCTTGTAAATAAATTAAAACCTAACTTTCCCTCCAGTCAGCGTCTGGAATTTGGACAGAGCCTGCATGTAAATATACCCTGGGACGGGCACCCACAATCCATGCCCCACAAAAGATTCGTCCTCCTCACTGGAGGCTTTGAAAAAAGAGGTTGGGCAGCCATATGTCCAGAATGGTGTTGGGTCTCCTGTTTGAGAAAGGGTTGGACTAGAAGACCTCCAAGATCCCTTTCAACTCTGTCCTTCTGCACTCTGTACATTTGAATAAGACCGGTGTGGGGGGGAGAGAAACAGACCCCAGGGAGGATTCCCTTGGCCCTTGGGTGGTTTATCTAGTTTCACATTCCTGCACTCCAAAGGTCCTTTTTATCTTGGGATTCAGGCCCCAAGGGCTGGCCCTAGGCTTAGCAGTCAAGGCTGTGTGGGCCTTCTTAAATCCAGAGGCCCTTCCATGGTGAGGCAGAATTTTTGAAGGAAGCAATACATTGGAGGTGGACGTATTTGGCTGGAACCACAAAGAATGTACTTTTTATCTGTCTCTCTGCCACATACTTTGGTAATAGGACATGAGGAGGAGGAGGAAGAAAAAAAAACTTTTGACATGCCCAGAGGCCAGATTTTACAGCAAATGGCTTGGCTTTTTTTTTTTTTTGCTCTAAGCAAGATTTAAATCAAAGCCCTTCTCGGCTGGCCCGCATTCAGCTCCCACCCAGCCTACGATTCGGATCAAAAGCAGGGACTTGGGTGCAGGAAAAACCAATCCGGTCAGCCCATGGAGATAGTCTGGCCGGTTCAAACTTAAGTTGGGACATGTTGGGATCCAAGATCAAAGGGAAACTTGGCCTGCCTCCCCGTCGGGAGATGGGTGCCAAGCGGCCTTTTGAACGCAGCTCTGAAAAGGATGCGTGAGGAGAGGCCCGGTGCCAACTCAGAAGCGCATGAGTCCCAGACATGCTAATTGCTTTCTGAACTATGGAGGGAATGCGCATCAGACAGAGGGAGAGAGAGAAACCTTTGTGATCGCCCGAGGCATCCGTGAGCAACCAACCGCTGACACCGGTCCTGCTTTAATAACCCAGAATTAGTCAGCCGAGCTCATTAGGCAAGGAAGAAGGAGAAGGCAAGTCTCTCTCATGCTCCTTTCTGGAGATGCAAGGATGGTTTTTAGGGATGGGGGCAGAAACAGTTTGCGCACAGCTTCAAACGGGGGGGTGGGGGGAAGCTTGTTCTGGTCCCCAAACTTGCAAACATCGCCCCCGTTTGAGGCTGGGAAGGCAAGACGTGGATTTATCAGGTGTCCTGCAATTGGCTTTATATAGTAACAGAATAATATTTCACTTATATCTTTTATGTACACTGAGAGCTTATGCACCGAGGACAAATTCCTTGTGTGCCCAATCACACTTGACCAGGAAAGAATTTTATCCTTACCTTATCTATCGATATCCATCCATCTATCTATCCATCTATCATTTATCATCATCTGTCTATATATCTCTATCTCTATTTAATTATGTATCAATGTATCATCTACCTATCTATCTACATGTATGTATGTATGTATGTATCCATCCATCCATCATTTACAATCATCTATATATCTCTAATTATGTATCTATTTATCTGTCTATCTATCTATCTATCTATCTATCTATCTATCTATCTATCTATCTATCTATCTATCTATCTATCTATCTATCTATCTATCTATCTCTCTCTCTCTACAGGTACCTACCTATCATCTATCTACATGTATATATGTATGTATGTATGTATGTATGTAAGTAACTCTATCTATCTATCTATCTATCTATCTATCTATCTATCTATCTATCATCTATCTTATCATATCTATCTCTATCATCTATCTATATCAGATATCATCTATCTATCTATCAGTATGTATGTATCTACCTACCTATCAATCATCTATCTATCTATCTATCTATCTATCTATCTATCTATCTATCTATCTATCTATCTATCTATCTATCTATCTATCTATCTATCTATCTATCTATCTATGCAGCTATCTATCTATCTATCTATCTATCTATCTATCTATCTATCTATCTATCTATCTATCTATCTATCTATCTATCTATCTATCTATCTATCTATCTATCTATCTATCTATCTATCTATCTCTCTCTACAGGTACCTACCTAACATCTATCTACATGTATATATGTATGTATGTATGTATGTATGTAACTCTATCTATCTATCTATCTATCTATCTATCTATCTATCTATCTATCTATCTATCATCTATCTTATCATATCTATCTCTATCATCTATCTATATCAGATATCATCTATCTATCTATCGGTATGTATGTATCTACCTACCTATCAATCATCTATCTATCTACATCTATCTATCTATCTATCTATCTATCTATCTATCTATCTATCTATCTATCTATCTATCATCTATCTTATCTGTCTCTATCATCTATCTATATCAGATATCATCTATCTATCTATCGGTATGTATGTATCTATCTACCTACCTATCAATCATCTATCTATCTACATCTATCTATCTATCTATCTATCTATCTATCTATCTATCTATCTATCTATCTATCTATCTATCTATCTAAATATGAATAAGGATAAATAAAATATGGTTAAGGAAAAAAAATAAAAACCAGAACTGTTAAGCCTATGGTCCTAAGCCTGCATAGAAAATCCAAAACCTAGAAGGGAATTTTTTTGTTTTTAATTCAGTCAGGAATAATATTGCTCCAAATAAGGCTGAGAGAATAAACTTAGGACAAATTCATATCGGAGGATCGGTTCTCAGTCGGTTTGATAAGGGTCTCAGTGCTGTGGGAATGTCCGGGAGCCGTATCTCTCCAGCCATGTCTATGGCCCTGAGGCTGTTTTTCCTGTGTCGCCAAAAGGGCGGGGGATGGACTAGATGTCCTTGGAGATGCCCTTTGAGACTCCACCTGGCAAATTCTGCCTTGCTGGGGCTCTTTTCCAGGTAGAGTCATCTGGATCCTAGAAAGCTTGCTTTGTTTCCTCCTCCTTTTTTTTAATAAGCTACAGGCAAACTCCTTTATTGCTCTTTCCACATACTTGCTGCTGGGTGCAGATGTCAATTGCATGGAAGGGAGGGAAGATTTACTGCTGTCTTTAAAAGTGGAGGATTGTTCTTTTGGCCCGAGGCACGGCTGAAGAGAGAGATAAGGGCGCTCTCTTTCCTTAATGATTCCTGCTGAAGTTTAAACCAGGTAAATGAAATTAAAATAAAGGGAAAACCGGTCGTTTCTGGCAGACAAAAGCACACATGTCCCAGACACACGCTGGGGCAGTCGAATCGGGTTTTGCCCGGCTGCAAACAGGGAAGAGAAATTTATTGACAAGAGCCAACCTAATCTAGATCGGTCTAAATTTCCCCTTGGGCAATAAAAATGAAATAAATTGGCTAGATAGGGTTAGGAATCGAACACGTCACCCGGAAGTGTAATTTATTTATTCCCAAATAAATAAATAGTGAAGCACAAGGGCCAATTACAGGGAGTCCTTGACTTACGACCACAATGGAGCCCCAGATTGTCTGGTTGCTAAACAAAGACGAGAACGTTGCGCCATGCTGTGCCCGTTCTTGCTGTGCCCGTTGTTTAAGTCAAACCATTGCTGTTGTTAACTGAGTAACGCGGACGTTAAGGGAATCTGGCTTCCCAGTTGACTTTGCTCTTCAGAAGGTCGCAAAAGAGGACAGTGTGACCCCGAGAAGAAGAGAGGGGAGGGGGAGAGAAAGAAAGAGAGAAAGGGAGAGAGGGAGAAAGAGAGAGGGAAAGAGGGGGGAGAGAAGGAGAGAAAGGGGGAGAGAAAGAGAAAAGGAGACAGGGAGGGAAAGGGAGAGAAAGGGAGGGAGGGAGAAAGAGAGAAGCTTCAAAAGGAAGATTTTTTTTCTTCTTCCACAGGGAAAGAAACCTCCTTTTGTACTCCCTCCCTCTTTCTCTTCTTCTCTTTTTCTCCCTCCCTCCTTCCCCCTCTCTCTGTCCCTCTCCCTCTTTCTTTCTCCCTCTTTCACTCCCTCTCTCTTCTTCTCTTTCTCCGCCATCCTAAATGTGAATCCGTTATCAAGTGCCTGAATTTTGATCCCCTGACCTGACCACGGGGATGCCAAATAAACAGTCGTAAGCGTGAAAAGGTTTTTTCCCCAGTTTTTTTCACACTAAGTCACTTTTTTTCCCAGTGCCCTTGGGACTTTGGATGGTCGCTTAAGTGAACAGTTGTAAGTCGAGGACGCTTCCTGCATTTTTAACAACTCGTATCTCACGCTCCTAGTTCGCCGGAGCCACAGTGAGGAATAGGGAAGGGTTGGTTTGGTTTTTTTTTTCCCCTTTTGCAAATCGTTAAAAAATAAGCATTAAAAATCAGGAGCTCATAATTTCCTTCGATCGGATTTGCTGGTTTCCACAGGGACGTAAATACTTCAAAGCATCGCAAGGAAGAACTTGAGCTATTCGAAATGCAAGCGTCTTTTTTTATTTTTTTAATCCTTTTTTTTTTAAAGCCTTAATTCCTCTCTGGCTGAAACAAGCTGGATGCTAATTAAAAGATTTTTCTACAATAATTGAAAATGCAATCCATTCCCCCCCCACCCCCTCCCGTCTTTTAATGGTAATAGGAAGCCGGTGCCCAACCCAAAGGGCCCAATTTTTCTATCCTCCCGACTTTGACTTCCTGTCCCAAAAGATGGAGAGTTTAAAAATCTTAGCGTCTCGCTATTTTACAATATTTATTTATTTATTTATTTATTTTATCATATTTTTATACGCTCCCTCTCCCAAAAAAGGGACTTGGGGCGGTGTACAGCCTACTAAAAACATATAAATACATTATAAATACAATTAAAAATATATTAAATGCGATTTTCCGGCTGTATCCTATCAGAACCAAATACAACAATATAAAATCAGGGATCATAGATAAAAATTAAAAGTTAATTACTAAAATCCAATTTAAAACCAGAACCCATTCATTCGGCCAGGCCAGCCTGCCTAAAAAGTAGGGCTTTAACTGCGTGCCGGAAGGTCAAGATATCCGTCATAGCTCAATAGCAATGAAAGATCAGCCATGGTTCTGGGCTTTTTGTGTTTCTCCTCCTGCAGGAGGTAAAATCTTTCTTCTCCGTTATCCTCTCTCCGAAGAGACTATCTGCCATGTTTTCCCAAAAATAAGACCCTGTCTTATATATTTTTTTTGCCACCAAAAATACAGCTCTTCAGTCTGGAACCCACATTACATATCTGATATTAGCATAGTTGAGAAAGTCCAGAAATATTTCAGAAAAAGAATTCTTCACTCCTCTACTCATTGTAGCATACCTTATGCCACCAGACTCGAAATTCTAGACCTAGAAAACCTAGAACTACGCCGCCTTCAGTCTGATCTAAGAATGGTATATAAAATCATACATTGCAATGTCCTACCTGTCAATGAATACTTCCGCTTCAACCATAACAATACAAGAGCAAACAATAGATACAAACTCAAGGTTAATCGCACCAAACTTGATTGCAGGAAATACGACTTCAGCCACAGAGTGATCAATGTCTGGAATCCTCTACCTGACTGTGTGGTTTCTTCCCCAAACCCCAAAAACTTTAACTGTAGACTTTCTACTATTGACTTCACCCTTTTCCTAAGAGGTCTGTAGGGGGCGTGCATAAGCGCACCAACGTGCCTACCGTCCCTGTCCCATTGTTTCTTTTATTTTTCTTATATGTACCCATTTCATGTATTCATAACTATGTATATACTTATACCTATTAGATTGTAAGCGATTGACAAATCAAAATAAATAAAAATAAATAAACTGTCCAAAGGTAAATAGTAGGGAAGCTCCAGCACCCTGCATCCCCACCCTAGCTTAATTTTTTACCCATCCACCCTGGGGTGGGCGGGATCTTAATTAGGGCTTATTTTGGAGTGGGTGGGACTTATATTAGGCACACGTGTCAAAATCAAGTAGGACATACTTTCGGGTTAGATCGTATTTTGGGGGAAACAGGGTATTTCCATGGTCTCGGAGATGGAGACAACCTTAGAAAGACCAAAGAAAATATTTCCTTTTATACTATCTTTATGCATTCTGGTTTCCCAGATTCCTGGCAGGAGCTTTAGCTACCTAGCCATTATTAAAATAATGTCCTTTCTTGGAGAGAGAGAGAGAGAGAGAATTGGCTGATCCCGTTGAGTGGAGACAGCGATTAAATTTTTTTTTAAAAAAGTTGTAAGCGCAGCATCGTTCAGTTACAGAACTAGCTGTCAAAGCGAGCGTGAAATGCTCTAATTATCTTTGGCAAAAACAAAGTTGAGTAAACTGTTAGTAGCTCATGTAAGGAAGGATTTCAGGTGTCTCCCCAGCCTTTAAGTGAAGCCCCCTTCAAGTCAGCTCCTGATGGCTTCACAGAGATATCATTTAGATTTTTCTCACTGGGTGGGTATAATTTGTCACCCCTGAGTTCTTTCTTTCGAGTTTATTTTCTGGGTTAGGTGTTCTAAAGTCAGAGCTGAAACCAAATCTGAATTATTTTCATTGCTATCTCACTGAAGCATTACGCGTGTAGTCCTCGGCAATTTCCTCTGCTAAGTAAGGCAGCTGTTCAGTGAATAATGACACCCCATTTTTGCAATCTTTTAAGAGCCCTAATGCAGTATTGCAGGCTAACTCTGCCCACAGCCAGGAAGTTCGATCCTGACCGGCTCAAGGTCAACTCAGCCTTCCGTCCTTCCAAGGTCACTAGAATGGGGACCCAGATGGTTAGGGGCAAAAACCTGACTCCGTAAACCGCTTCAAGAGGGCTGGGAAGCCCTGTGAAGCGGTATATAAGTCTAACGGCTATTGCTATTTTTGTTACGGTTAATGAGTCGTTGCAGTTGTTAAGGTCATTCAGCGAATTTCAGCTTTGCATGTTGGATGCTGGCTGGGAAGGTCACCAATGGTGATCCCGTGACTCGCTTGCTTTGGTACCCTTGTCACTTAAACAGTCACTAAATAAACAGCTGTAAGTCAAGAACTGCCTCTACGTATGATGGCTCTGTAGCTACATGTCCGGAAATCTCTCTGTTCCGATGTACTAAAAAATTCTTTCCGGCCAGGGGTGGGATTCAAAATTTTTAACAATCGATTCTGTGGGTGTGGCTTAGGTGGTGGGCATGGCTTGGTGGTCATGTGACTGGGGGGACATGGCTTGGTGGTCATGTTATTGGTTGGGTGTGGCCAACTCAGTATCACTCACATCGAGGCACGCATCACCTTGCCTGGCGTCTCGTGACCGTGGGGATGCTGCAAAAGTCTTAAGTGTGAAAAACAGTCATAAGTCACTTTTTTCACTGCCGTTGTAACTTTGAATGGTCACTCCACACGAGCAAAGTACCAGCAAAGGAGGGAAAAAAACTCCAGAGAAGTTCCTGAGACAGGGAGTCTAGTCCTGCCAAGCATGTAATAAGGGTCAACAGAGAGGCAGTTTCTGTAAGCAACACCAGAATGTTTCCTTCCTGCCTTCCTTACAGGATTAGCCCAGTAATTTCTTCTAACAACCGGTTCTCCGAACTGCTTACAACCGGTTCTAGCGAATAGGTGTGAACCTGTAGAATCCCACCCCTGCTTCTGGCTGTAAAGTCAGCCCCCTGTCCTTTTACCATGCACTTGATTCAGCGGTGGGATTCTACCGGTCCGAACAAACCGGATGTTAAATTTAACCAGATGTTAAATTTAAATCTGGTTCGCTGAACCGGTATTTGAACCGACTGGCTGGCCCCGCCCACCCTGCCCCACCCCTCTCAGGAATCTCCACGCGGCCCATTTTTGATGCACGTAAGTGCAGGATTCATGCGGAGGTTCTGGGAGGGGGAAAACACTGGCATACCGGAAGTCCAGAAATGAGTCCATTTTCGCCCTTCCAGATGCCCGAGGGAAGCCTCTGGACCCTTGGGAAGGTGAAAAATGACCTTCCCGGAAGTTCTGGTAGGCCACTCCCACCCAGTAACTGGGCAGCGAACTGGTTGCTGGGATTTTGGAATCCCACTCCCTGACTTGATTGGATAACTGCCACTAACACTGGAGGTTCCACTCTGTTTTAGTGTGTTGAGTGTGCTTAAATCAGAATCAAGGCCCAGCATATGCAAAATCTTTTTAGGAAGGCCACAACCCGAGTGTGCCAGCCTTTTTTCCGCCTATTTGCTGATTTATTTATTTACTTCCGACAATTTCCTGTGGTGTGAAAAGAGATATTTCCCAAAGCTTATTATTACACAGAGCCATTGGACCGAACAACAGTACATACAAAATTGATTTCTAAAAAGAAAGGGGAGGGAAGAAAAACCCCAATATTACAAGTTTCGTCGTCAAAATGCAAACCCACCAACCACCTTCCAAGAATTAAAACTCAGTCCTTAATACCGTCTTTGTAACATGTTAATCCTTCCAGGAGAATGCTTGAAACATTAATAAGACTATAAATCAGACCAATATATTGGCGCGCGGAAAGGATTGTGAATAAGTAACATTATTAAAGTAAGCGGGGTTTTAGACAGGATACTGCAATTGATGGCTTGCATTGGACGATGGAGTTTTAATAGAAGGTTATATATTTATATAGAAGATTATTAAAAACAAAATTGGGCAGTTTACACACATGTCCCTGTAGCGGAAATATTTTTCAAAACCTCCTCGCTATCTAGATTTTCCTTTGCGATACCGAAGGCATAGTTGAGATGGGAGGCGGATACATTTCAGAATAAATAAAATTTAAAAATTAAAAAGCAGCAACGATCAAATGAATCCATCCATAACAGCAATTCCTTAACTAGATAATGACTTTTTTTAAACCTTCTAGATGACCTTTTCAGTGGCGTGAGCATTAGGCAGCATTCCCAAAGAGTCCCAAAGGTGTTTTTTTTTTTTTTCAAAAGGTAACTGGACTTTATTTTTCCTTCTCATCCAAGAAGCTTCTTCCGTTCTGACTGAATGGTGGAGCATGGAAAGATTTATATTCCTTGCAGACAGCTGGTCATTTGCATTCTTTTAGAGAGTCGTTGAGGCTACTTGGAGGTTGATTTGAGAAGAAGCCCCTTTGGGACAATCGTAACCTAGACTCTCCATGGACATTTCCAAAAAGTAACCCGGATCTGTTGTGAATATGACAACCATCCAAATTTTGCATTCATGCTAACAAAAATGGAGCCTCCACTTTCAGAGGCAGTCTAGCCCACAATCACATGAAGCCAGCAGACCAATTGATCGGAAAACTTTCCCTTTGCTTCCTTATGGTTATCTCTCGTCTGTCACTCTCCCGCTGCCTTTAAAATAGGGGGGGGGCGGAATAACACTCTGATATTTTCTCATCTTTATTTGTGTCTAATTTTAAATAACAATGATCGTTATTAATATTAAACCTGACCGACATCTCCAAGCACATCGCAGGCGTTGAACAAAAAGCAAATTTTATTTACCGATTAGATAGGAGGTGTTGTTACACAAATGGCTAGTTTAAATGGCTATTATGTAAAAGTAAGAAAGTTGAGGTTTGATGTTAATGCCTTATTCGACTGCATCTGAGGGAGTTGAAAGTCAGTGCTTTTTTTTTCTTGTATCTTTTTTTTTTTACACTATTTTTCCTCCTATTTGCTTTTGTAATTTCTTTGCATGCCCTGTTATAAACTAATTAAAATATTTTTTTAAAAAAAGCAAGTTTTATTTAAGGGGTTTTGAGCCAAGCCAATTTATCATGCCACCAATCCCTGCATGTGGAAATCTAGCAAACCAGGGCTAGGCTAGGCTCAAAATCACCTCCCTTAAATTATTTATGTTCTTTCTGTCCTTTAATTTTATATGCCCATCATCTCTCTCTCTCTCTCTCGACTCCTGGAGGGGTAAGCCAAACGCATTGAAGTGTCGTGCACAAACAGAAAGCAAAAATCGTTAATTTCTTATATAGTGTCACGTCCTTGGTAGAGTTGGACTCTGAGGGAGAGGAGGAACAGCCAACGGGGAGTGAAAGTGGGGCTCTGGAGGTTGTAGAGGAGGCTGGGGAAGGGCAGAGGCCAGCTGGGCAGTCAGAGGAAGAACCAAGCCCATCCCCTCTGCATCCTAGGAGACGCAGGGAGAGACAGGGGAGGAAACAACTAGGCTTGCGAAAGAGGAAGCGGCCATGATCCCCCTCATTGGTAGCAACTGGGGAGAATAGTATATAAGAGACAATTACAACACAGTGTTGCTAGAAGCAAAGCGTGTTTTATCTTGGGCTGAAGTGATCTTGGTTGGCGTCCTTCCAATAGACTGTGCCTTGTTATCTCCTTGAATTTGGTAATTACTTATCCTGATCCGTTGTGGAAATTCCTTCATTGTAGTTTGTTTTGGTTTTTTTATTTCACCTCTATCTTTTCATTAAGTTTGGACTGTATTGCTTTCTTTTGAAGACTATTCTTGAATAAGTTTTATCTCCAACGGAGAATTATTGAACAGTGGGGCCAAGTTGGAGGCATTAAAGGACATTTATTTACGTTTTGGATTTTGTTACGTTGTGTTACACTCCGAGTCATCACATATAATAAGTAAAACATCAAAAAGGAAAAAAAAAATGGACCTCATTAGCCCTGGAGAATTGATGGACTGGAGAGCGGAGGGTATGGAATGGAGCTCTCTAGGAAAGGGCATGGCTGGCTGGCGGTTAGGAATGGCAGCATCCCTATTGCTCATTTAAATCAAAACTTGAAATATGCAAACTTTAATATACATCCATTTTTTTTTCTTTTTAAATTAGGACAGGCAAGAAGAAAAGGAGCCGGCAAAGGTTGCAATGTCCCAGCAAAACAGAAGACGCATCACCAGGAATCAAACCAACCGCCAAATTTTCTTCCGCTAATCCAGCTTTCAGAACAAAACAAAACAAAACTTTTGAATTTGTTCCTCTTCTCTCCGTTCCTTCGGCAGTCCATTGCAAAAAACAGAAGGATCCCAGCTGGAAAAAAGGCTGGGAAATTCATGGAACTGGTTGCGTAGACACAGCAATTGTTTATAAATCAATCTTAACACACCCCGTGTCTTGGCAGAAGCAACTTCCGTTCCTTCCCGATCGCCACCGTAATTCCTTCTTTGCTCCCGAATCCAGTGGCAAAGGTTCAACCAAGGCAATTCACCGTCCTCTATCTTTTTGAAATATTTTCCTTGAGGAGAGAAAAATCCTAGATTATTATAGTCTTGCTGGCAAGTAATTTGGAACAGCAGTTATCTGGAAGCAAAGCCAGGATAACAACAAAAAAAAAAAACCCCAAAACAAATTATATTTTATTTTGCTTGAAGTATTTATTCTTGGCTAGCTATATACGGAAGTGGAATTTAATTGGTCCAGGGAGACTGTCCATTCCTGCTACAGTTAAAGACACTCTTTAGTTTGTAAGACTTTATTTATATATAGGCACATTAATATACTGTATATGTAGGCATCTCTCTTCCTGGTTTTCTTGGCGAATCGACGATTCTTCCATTTCTACACGTGTGTAGATTTTAGAAGACCCTACAAGGAATTGCGCCTTCCAAATATAAATTGGGCGTTTTCTCAAAACCTTAGGAAGCTGCAAAGATTGGCTGGACTTTATTGGAATCATATAGTATCAAATGGGTAAATGCAACCAACGTGCCCATTTTGTGCCCATCCACTTCGTTTTTGGGGTTCGATTCATCGATTGCATCGACAAGCATCTTTAGCGGAGGGGTCTTTTTAAAAAGGCCCCAGTTTTTCCAGCAATACCGAAGGTAGCTAGGAAATACACCATCAGAGTGACAATGTTGGGTTAAAGCAGTTCTCAACTTATTTAAAGATGTGTGGACTTCAGCTCCCAGAATTCCCCAGGCAGGACGCTTGTACAGAAAAGTTGGGCCACGTCAATTGCTCACAATATCCAAGCCAGGTAAGCTAGGTTGGAATCTAGGAAAAAATGGGGGTCTGTGAGTGGCGAGGGGGAGGGCAGCTCCAATGAGGCCAAGGGTCCATTTCAGAATCAGAATAGAGCTGGAAGGGATCTTGGAGGTCTTCTAGTCCAGCCCTCTGCACAAGCAGATCTTCTACCATTTCATTTGGAGGGGTCCAGCCAAGGGGCTAAGGCCACTAAAACAGTTGTAAATCGAGGAATACCGGTAATTTGTGTTTTGCTTTAGATTTAGAACAGGCTCCCTCTAAGGGCCAGGGAGGAGTATGGAAATTTTTTATCGCCTTCATTTGGTGCCCTGAGCTCAGAAAACGTAACAGATAACAGATAATCAGAGTTGGAAGAGATTTTATAGGTCATCTAATCCAACCCCCCCCCCAAAATGGGAGGGCCTATACCACTTCTGACAGATGGGAGTCCAATCTCTTCTTTAAAGTCTCAAGTGATGGCGCTCCCACAACTTCCAAAGGCAACTTCTCTTCCACACGTTGATTGTTCTGTCAGAAAGTTTCTCCTTACTTCCAGGTTGAATCTCTCCTTGTTCAGTTTCCATCCATTATTATTCCTTGCCTGACCTTCAGGTGCCTTGGAATATAGCTTGACCCCTTCCTCCTCTCTGTGGCAACCCCTCAAATATTGGAAGGCTGCTGTCATGTCTCCCCTGGTCCTTCTCTTCCCTAAATTAGTCATGCCCAGTTCCTGCAAACTTGCTTTATGGAGGAAGAGGGAAGCAGCAGTTTTGAAAAAGCCGGAATCGCTTCCTTCAGACAGCAGAGGGAAGGATAGTCCGCAATCAACTGCCTCCCTTTCTGAAAAAAAATGGAACCAACTGTGATATTCTGCTTTTATTAGAAATAGAACAACAGAGTTGGAAGGGACCTTGGAGGTCATCTAGTCCAACCCCCCAACCAAGCAGGAGACCCTATATCACTTCAGACAAAGGGTTATCCAATCTCTTCTTAAAAACTTCCAGTGTTGGAGCACTCACAACTTCTGGAGGCAAATTTGTTCCACTGGTTAATTCTTCTAACTGTCAGGAAGTTTTTCCTTAGTTCTAAGTTGCTTCTCTCCTTGGCTAGTTTCCATCCATTGCTTCTTGTCCTGCCTTCCGGAGCCTTGGAGAATAGCTTGGCTCCCTCTTCTTTGGGGCAGCCCTTGAGATATTGGCACACTGCTATCATGTCTCCACCCCTTCATCAAACTAGCCATCCCCAGTTCCTGCAACCGTTCTTCCTAAGTTTTAGCCTCCAGTCCCCCAATCCTCTTCGTTGCTCTTCTCTGCCCTTTTTCTAGTCTCTACTTTTTTTTTTACATCGTGGCGAGCGAAACCGGATGCTGTATTCCACGGGTGGCCTTACCAAGGCCTTATAAAGGGATATTGTTAACACTTCACACGATCATGATTCTATCCTTCTGTGCAGATATTGATGCCGATAGACCGATAGTTTTTGGGCAGCCTCCCAAGAAAAGCCAACCTGCAGGTCAGTCATTCCAAACTGGCTCACACGTGTGACCAGATCAGTCATCTCTGAACATGAAAAAAAAACAACACGTCAAATTCGGTGTGCTTTTATTCAAGGCAGAAGGGAGTGGTAAAAGAGGACGGCGTGAAAAAAAAAATATGTATAATACAAAGCTACACGTTTTGCATTTGACACGACGGTGTGAAGGAATTGTTAAAAAACTACAACCACCGATCTATTCCAGTGTTTTGGTTTCAATGGCTCACTTCAGAAAAAGAAATTTTTTTTTTCACCCTTTCTGATGAAAGAGCAAACACATTTCCACCCTCTACAGACGGTGCAGTTCGGTCTGGGTGCAATTGGAAGAAAAGTACAGTCTTGAAATAAGAAATGCATCCAAAAGGGGTCGAGGATTCCAGAGGTTTCCTTTTTTTTTGAGGGCTGAAACGCACGACGAGGCAACAAAACAAAGAGCATTGGCTTTTGGCTAAAATTCCATCCCGAGAGGATGGAATTTAAAAAAAATTAAAATAACCCCAGCTTAAAGCAAGCTACAACTGCACCACGGAGGAAAGAGAAAATTGGCTTCGGTGCGTAAGGAGATAGTGTGGTTTCATTGCATAGAATCTCGGTCAATTCAGAAGGAGTTTAAAAAAAAAAAAAGAGAGAGAAGAATTTCAGGACATCCACAGGCTTCTTCCCAAGTCAGTTTCTCAGTTTCCTTCCCCGTGGAAGGAAAGGATCCTAAATTAATAACCATGCAACTTCGGTAACACAAATATCACTAGCTCTATTTTAAAAAAAAAAAAAGGGATGGGAGGTGCATGTATCGCAAGAGTAGAGAAACCCGTGGTTGTCCGTAGCCTTCTGGATTTTTAACACCCCGTAAACTCAGCTAGCGTGACCAACGCTAAGGGTGGGGTTGTGTTATTCTGACAACTTCAGGAAGCCCCCCCCCCCTCCCCCCCAAAAAACAGCCTTGACAGAAAGCAAGGCAGGGAGAACACAACGTCCTACTTTAGGGAAAAAGACACGCTGCCTTCGGAGGGAAGGCGGGTGGCTACCACATCGCCCGTTGGGCTCGAAACATTTGGCCTACACAGGAATGGGTGCCCCTACTCTTTAGTTCCGAGCTAGCTTCCCTTGCATCAAGATCACAACCCCCAATCAAAAGAGAGTTGAAGAAACTCTCCGACGGAGGAATTTAAAGTGGCTGGATTTCTTTGCATGGCCTTCGGAGAGTTTTAAGGACTGGCCCGCTTCGATTTGCATAAGGACGGACTCGAGTTAGGACATCCGCACAGGGCGCAGTTGGGAGAGAGGGAAAGTGAAGACCAGAAAGCAGAGACAACCCCCCTCGTTGGGTTTGGGCCCTTCCTGAAGGATGTAGATTGTTTTTTTTTAACGGAGCACCAAACTGGACGTCTGGAGAAGACAGGTAGTCCTCGACTTACGAACCGTAATTGAGCCCAAAATTCCGGTTGCTAAAAGAGACGTTTGTTAAGTGAGTTTTGCCCCATTCTGCGGCCCTTTTAGCCACATAGCAAAACACTGCAGTTGATAAGTTAGCAACTTGGGTGTTAAGTGAATCTGGCTTCCCCACTGACTTCGCTTGTTAGAAGGTTCACATAGTCGGTAGGGACCTTGGAAGTTTTAATAGAGTAACAGGGTTGGAAGGGACCTTGGAGGTCATCTAGTCCAACCCCCCAACCAAGCAGGAGACCCTACACCACTTCAGACAAAGGGTTATCCAATCTCTCCTTAAAAGCTTCCAGTGTTGGAGCGTTCACAACTTCTGGAGGCCAATTGTTGCACTGATTAATTGGTCTCACTATCCGGAAATTTCTCCTCAGTTCTAGGTTGCTTCTCTCCTTGGTTATTTTCCATCCGTCGCTTGTAAAAGGGGATCACAGCAACGGTCGTAAGTAGGAACAAATTGCCGAGCATCCGAATGTAAATGACGTGACTCTAGGGATGCTGCAAAAGTTGTGGAAAATGGTTGTAAACGTGACATCTTTCAGTGGCGGCGTAGCTTCGGTCACTAAATGAACCATTGTAAGTTGAGGACTAGCTGTGTTCCCAAGCACCCACCTTTTCTCTCGCTGCTGACGGAGACCATGGGGTGAGCTGCTGACCCCTTGAAGAGCTAACTCCAAAGGTCTTCCAAGGGTGGTCATGGGGAAGACGGGCCAGGGTGGGGGTTTGGCCGCACAACAACAACAACACACACACACACACACACACACACACATACACACCCTAAAAACTCAGGGAGCAGGCTAGGATTTTGCTAAAAGGAGAGGAAACCTAGCTGGTCCTTTCTCGGGCGTGAAAAAGATTAAAAAGGGAGAATCAACTTATCTGGACGCTCAAAAAACGGCAAGGCTGCCCTGAGCTTAAGGCCTCGGTCAAACTCTAGGAAAAAAAAAGAAATTACACAACAGGAAGAAGGGAGTGTGCTTTCTGGCAGCCTACCCCGCGTCTTGAGAGAAACAGCCCCCCTCCGGAAAGCAATTTTCGGTGCCAATTTTGTTTCCAAAAAACGCACACACAACCCCCAAAATATGGCACTTGAGTTTCCCTTGAAGCATGGCCATTTCCTCAAGGTGGCTGATTCCTTGCCGGCTAGGAGGCCTCAATCCCAACCATGTAGAAATCACAGGGTCCGGAGCAAAGAGACTTCTTGAAGATGCTTGGCCACCAGGAAAACTAAATTTGGCGTCCCATCCGGGTCACCAGAAACATCTCTCTCTCTCTCTCCTAAAGCTAACCCAATGTGTGAAGAGTCCCCGTTTCCCGCCGATTGGAACGAGTCCACTTGTCACACGGAAGCCGGCTGGCTTCCGTCGCCGATTCTCTACTTAGGCGCTTTCTCGGCGATTCGATGTGGCTGGCCTAGTATTTAACAAGTCCTGACAGCTATACGTTGCTGACCCGGGTCTCGGCGGACAGAGTCGTGCTGGTGGTAGAGGAGGCGAGCGAACGATCCCGTCGGACATAACGAGGTTTCCGGACTGGAGCCAAAAGAAAGAGACACAGTTAGTTTCTATCCCAAGTCTCACAAAAGAGGCTTTAACATTCAGTCAAAGGATTTTGTTCTGACCTAAGCTTCCTTAGAAAGCATAAAACACAATCTTAGTCCCGGGCACAACCTCTATTATTTCCACGGCTGTGAATTACGTTCATTCAAAGCCTGCCAGGCTTCACAAACTATCTTTCAGGGGAATGTTGATAAACACTCACCTTATCGCACTTGGGATGCGGCCAGAGGAACTAATTGCCAAACTGCAAGGCAAGGCCAAACTTGACACAGAGTCAAACAGAACTTTTCAAAGCTTGGACCGACTGGACGAATTAATTGCTTCCTGCAAAAGCTCACGTCCCCTTCGCTCCTCTTTGATGTCCTATGGGAGGGGCCAATCCTCTCCGAGGTGTGGCCTCACTCCTGAGTCGAAACTGCTTTCTCAATTGTTGTCTTCTGCTAGCCCTGCGCATGCGCAGGCTGGGAACCGGTTCCAGAAGCTTCACTGCTGTCCGAACCCAAAGGCAGCTGCTGACTGCTAGCCTGCCCTGGCCCCATCTCTGCCTCTGATGCAGAGCCCTCCTCCGTCCCTTCCTCAGCTTCCAGAACCAGCCCAGGTTCCTCCCCAACCTCCTCACTACTGTCCGACTCTGCTGCCAGCTCCCTCAGCCGCCGGTGGGCCGCAACAGATTTCTGTAGCTTTCTCTTCCAACACTGGCTCATCCCATCACATGCACACATACACACGCTTTTAATAAAGGAAAGTTTAAAAAAAAAGAAAGAAAAATTGGGAGGAACCCTTGCTTTTTTTAAAAACGATATGCAAAAAGAACACAATATTTTGACTTGGGAAACAAGGGCTCCCTAGGGGACGGTGTAAGCCTCCGATTCCACGTGCTTATTAAGGCAATTTTGTTGACGAACAGCAGGTAGGAAGAAATCCCGTCGCCCCTCCCAACTGTAATTATTTTTTTCTGCTCCAGTCTCCTGCTACCCGAAACAGCGCGTGCATTTGCAATCTGTAGAGACCCAAAATGAGCCCCTTGGGAATTTATTCCAGCAGACTGAACTGTTTGGAGGCGCCCTGGTGAGGCACGCTCAAAAAAATTGCTTCCCTCCCCCCCCCCCCCCCCCCAAAAAAAAAAAAATTCCTGTAAAAATCTTGCACCGCTCAGTCTGTTTTAAAAGAGCCTTAACTATTTAGGGTAGCGGAAACGGGGAGAGAACCATTACGAGGAGTTGTAGTTATTGCCTGGGCCAGGGGAACAAAGAGATGCTTCGTGTTGAGAAGAGATTTCTTAGGATAATTTTTTTTTTCTGCTCCAGAAAATCTTCCTTTTCTGGATGCAACTCGAGGACTTATTCCTGCTGAAATAAGTCCTTATTACTACCCAGGACACCCGGAGAAGGCATTTTGCACATGTGAGAGATGGAAGAGGGAAAAAAAATCCTTACTTGAAGAAGGTGGAGATAACATGGATGCCTATAAAGAAAAAAAATCGAGATGAGGTTTGGAAACAAGTAAGCCTTTCACTAAGATAATCACCCCACCCGTGTCTCCATTTTCCAGGAAAATTTATCGCCAATTCTACCCGTAATTGGGGGTGGAAAAGTGACTGATGGTGATCTCATCCCATAATTTCTGTGTTATCAAGATCGGTGTTGTTCAAATGTGCCAACCTGGAAGGTGTGCGGACTTCAACTTCCCAAAATACCCCAGCCATGCTGGCTGAGGAATTCTGGGAATTGAAACCCATGCAATTTAAATGTGCAGGTTTGAAAAACACGGGTGCAGGCCTCCCAATCCTGCTGTGTCTTCTTGGATTGCAAAAACACCACCCTCGGGGGGGAGGGAGGGGAGAAGTTTGCAAACAGATCAGAGGAAAGAGACATCTAGGACCTTCCCGCCAGTGGCAGCCTCCCCCACCCATCATCCTCAGCCGCCTCCTTGTGAGGCTTTGCAAGTTCCTGGAAACCCCCAAAGATGGATCCGTACTTACTGATTCAGCAGATTGTACAATGGAGCCTGGGAAACACAGAAAAAGGATAAAAAAATAAATAAAAGATGGTTTGAGAAGTCTTGTTTCAATTATGTGCACCGACATCAAAAGGCCGTCTTCCCTGCCCAGGTTAAATGCCAAGGAGAGGAATCTTAAATTCTTCCAACCACCCAAAGCTGATTTCCTACCCCACCCGAGGGTTGGAATAACAGAATAACATAGTTGAAGGGGAGCTTGGAGGCCTTCTAGTCCACCCCCCTGCTCCAGCAGGAGACCCAATACCATAAGGAACCTCTGTGGCACAGTGGTGAGAGTGCAGTACTGCAAGCTACTTCTGCAGCCAGCTGCCTACAAATGACAGTTCAAATCCCACCAGGCACATGGTGGACTCAGCCTTCCCTCCTTCCGAGGTGGGTCAAATGAGGACCCAGATTGTTGGGGGGCAAGAGGCTGACTCTGTGCACCGCTTAGAGAGGGCTGGAAAGCACTATAAAGCGGTATATAAGTCTAAGTGCCATTGCTATTGCTATTTCAGACGAATGCCTCTCCAATCTCTTCTTAAAAGCCTCCAGTGATGGAGCACCCACAACTTCTGGCAGCAAATTATTCCACTGATTAATTGTTCTAACTGTCAGGAAGTTTCTCCTTAATTCCAGGTTGCGTCTCTTCTTGATTAGTTTCCACCTGTTGCTTCTTGTCCTGCCTTCTGGCGCTTTGGAGAATAAAGTTGACCCCCTCCTCTTTGTGGCAGCCCCTCAAATATTGGAACACTGTTCTCATGTCATTTCCTTCTATTCACAAGACTAGACATACCCAATTCCTGCAACCGTTCTCCGTATGTTTTCGCCTCCCACCCCCTCCAACCATCATCTCTGCAATAGCTGGCAGACAAACGTACCTTTGCTTCTTCGATAGAAGAGATGGGGGAGTTTATTGGCACGTTTGAGGTAGAAGAAGGACGCAACACAGAGGATGAGGAAGAGGCTGATGACGAAGGTGCCAAAAATGAGGGAAGCCGCAACTTCGGGGCCTCCTAGATGAAGCCGAAAACAAAACGGAGAAGGTCTCACAAAGCGAACGGTCCTTTTCCCTAACTTTGCAAATTAATCCTGAGATTTGCAAGCGAGGGTCTTGCCGACCGCCTCTTCGGCGTGACTCACCTACACCGGGGGTCTCTGGAGTTAGGGTAGTTATGTTGATTAGAGGGTTCAATTCCCCGGCTGCATCTAGAAAAAAGCCAGAAATTTGGAGAAGAGAGAAAGAAAATATGTCCAGAGCCAGGTGAATTTCTCCATTGTTGCTTCCAACAAACACACCAATTGGACATTTGGACATTTATGGAGACACTAACAAACACACTAATTGGACATTTAGTCCCCAAAGCCTTTTTTCTTTATTTCAACAGCCGTGAATTTTAGTCATTCACAGCCCGTAATGAGTCTGAAACAGTTTGTGAAGAGTCCCATGGAAGTCTGCCAAAGTCCTTCAAGATAAGTCTGATCAGCACGCACCTTTTATCTTCCTTGAAATGCTGCCAAAGACTAAATGTCCTATTAGCTATACGAGGCCAAAACGGAACACAAATTCAACACCGAGCTTCAGGTTTCAAATCGACCAGTAAGAACATAGTTGCTTCCTGCAAAGATTCCTGTCCCTTTGCTCCTCCTTATGGGAGGGGCCAATCACCTTCAAGCCTTACTCCTGAGTGGCCCTTTTTGTCTTAACTATTCTTGCCTTCTGGCAGCTCTGCACATGGAACATGCTCCCGCTGTTCCTCTGCCTCACTGCTGCCAGATTCTAGAGGCTCCAGCCTCTGCACATAACTCCCAGATGGCCCTGGCCCCATCTCTGTGTCGGACACAGATCCCTCCTCCGAGTCCTCCCCAGACTCCCAGACTGGCCCATGTTCCTCCCCACTGTCCGACTCTGCTGCCATCATCACAGGCTGCCAGCGGACCACAATAAAAAGAGAAGAATTGCATTTATTTACAAGTCTTATTTTCCCTGGCTTCATCGCTCGGATTTTGCTTTAGGCACAAGGAAAAAAAACCAGCTCAATTCCCAAAGCTATGTGTTGGCATTCATCGCCTGGGCAGGAATTTGTATTCCTACTGTCGGAAAGGCAGAAAGGAAAAGGAGAGACTGCAGGCTGGGAATTGCTCATCAAAAAACTACCAACAAAAGACTTACCGAGGAAAAGAACCACCGTATAGGTGGCCTATAGATGAATTTAATAAATGCAATAAAAAATAAATAAGGTATCCATCAAGGGGCTTTTCAAAACACATCAAATCAACAAGGCATTTGTAACCGTGGTGCTTTGTCCTCTTAAAAAAAAAGAGGACTAGAATCTTGGGCCGTTTTTTCATCCCAGCATCCTGAAACTTCATATGCCTCTCTCCCGCCCTCTGCTGGGCTGGGAGGGGAAAAGCAGCGAGAGCATTCTTTATCGCTGCCCCAAAGGCAAGGACCAGAAGACCATCCGTCACTCACCGTTTTGACAGTCTGTCAGGTTGTGCGCCGGAGCCACAGGGAGGGTCTCGTTCTCACATTTCACGCAGTTGCTGCTCCCGTCTTCGTTCCACCGCCTGTAGCAGCCTGCGTGGTGTGAGGACAGGAAGGATGAGGGAAGGGAAGGGAAGGAGGAAGGAAATGAATTTGAAATAAGGAAGAACAGATGAAGGAAGGAAGAAAAACATGAATTAGATTACGGAAGGAAGGAAGGAAGGAAGGTAGGAAGGAAGGAAGGAAGGAAGGAAGGAAGGAAGGAAGGAAGGAAGGAAGGAAGGAAGGAAGGAAGGAAATGAATTGTAAATAAGGACATAGAGGAAGGAAGGAAGGAAATGAATTAGAAATACAGGACATATAGAGGGAGGAAGGAGGGAGGGAGGGAGGGAGGAAGGAAGGAAGGAAGGAAAATGAATTGGAAATAAGGAACAGATGAAGGAAAGAAGGAAATTAATTGTAAATAAGGACATAGAGGAAGGAAGGAAAACATGAATTAGAAATACAGAAGGACAGATAGAGGGAGGAAGGAAGGAAGGAAAGGAAGGAAGGAAGGAAGGAAGGAAGGAAATGAATTGTAAATAAGGACAAAGGAAGGAAGGAAATGAATTGTAAATAAGGACATAGAGGAAGAAAGGAAGGAAATGAATTAGAAATACAGAAGGACAGATGGAGGGAGGGAGGGAGGTAGGAAGGAAAAGGAAGGAAGGAAGGAAGGAAGGAAGGAAGGAAGGAAGGAAAGAGAAAGAAGAAAGAAAGAAAGAAAGAAAGAAAGAAAGAAAGAAAGAAAGAAAGAAAGAAAGAAAGAAAGAAAGAAAGAAAGAAAGAAAGACTCCCGGATTGGCCCATGTTCCTCCCCACTGTCAGATCCTGTTGCCGTCTCCGCTGGCTGCCAGTGGACCACAACAGCCCCAACCACATTAACTGCCTACCTGGAGTGCACTGGCTGTTGGTGAGGCAGGTGCTGTTGGCTTCCATTGCATCGACGCAGCATTCTGCATCCGATTCCTGGCGTAAGGAAAGAGGAAAAAAAAAATCAATGTTTTCCAAAGTTCATTTGCTTTAGAATCATCCCATTTTGTAACCTCTTGCTTCCGCGTGAACGCCAAACCACAATGCAATCACCCTTATGTGGCACCACCTCGTTCGAAGCACCGAAATAAAATAGTAGGACAGAGGAGAGACCACAACTGTAGTTGGGGGGGGGGGAGATGAAAATGACACACCGCTTGGTGCGGTTGAAAGAAATATCCACCTGGGTTCAGCTCCAAGTGGGCAGAAACACGGAGGCCGATTGGAAAGAGGGTTTAATGGTGAAGCAGAACCACCAACCACCAAGTTTTTAAGAAGACATTGGATAACCATTTGCCTGAAATTGGTGTAGGGTTTCCTGCTTAAGCAGGGGGTTGGACTAGAAGACCTCCAAGGTCCCTTCCAACACTCTTTTGTAAGCGTTCCAGAAAACCTAAACTCCAACCAATAACTTCCAAGACAGACATCTTCTCAAAGGTTCCTTTTATTAGAGGAGTAAACTGACACATCTGGCAAATCCCGGATCTGAAAATTCTGGGTTTCCCTTCAATAAGTAAAATATTACAAATCCACCCCCTGTACCCCCTCGTCACATCACATGCCCCAAACACCATGCGTGCCAACTTGAGACGTCCCCTCACCCAGGTGCAGAGATGACATGACCTTGACTTAGAAAAAGAATGCTAGTATGTCTAACCACATACGCTCCAAGAAATTCCCCCCTCCCATTTTCCCAGGCTCAAGAATGTGGCAGCGTGGAAGCTACTGATGTTAATATGGCTTCCAACACTGACACTGTTATTCTATAATTTCATAAAGGTGGGAGGAATCTTGGCAGGAGGGGGGAAAAAACGAGGTGCAAATCTCAAAGTCAGCCCCTCCTGGCTTTGTTTCCAGACCCTGGACAGCCTATGCCAGAGATGGCTAACCTTTTCCATGGTGAGTGCCAAAAGTGTGCGTGCACTCACATACCTGCACCCATGATGCAATGGATGCGTGACTCCCCCTGCCCCCGTGTATCCATTTACGACCCCGTGCATGCACCGTGCGCCTCTGCGCATGCGCATGCAACCCCCTTGCACGCCGCATGCCCAGGGGTGGGATTCTACCAGTTCGCACCTATTCGCTAGAACCGGTTGTTAACGTTTTAAGCAGTTCGGAGAACCGGTTGTTAGAAGAAATTACTGACCTAATCCTGTAAGGAAGGCAGGAAGGAAACATTCTGGTGTTGCTTACAGAAACTGCCTCTCCGTTAACCCTTATCACATTCTTGGCAGGACTGGACTTCCTGTCTCAGGAACTTCTCTGGAGTTTTTTTCCCCTCCTTTACTGGTACTTTTGCTTGTGTGGAGTGGCCATTCAAAGTTACAATGGCACTGAAAAAAAGTGACTTATGACCGTTTTTCACACTTACGATTGTTGCAGCATCCCCACAGTCATGAGAGGCCAGGCGAGGAGATGCGTGCCTCGATGTGAGTGATATTGAGGTGGCCAAGCCCAGCCACTAACATGACCACCAAGCAATGTCCACTCAGTCACATGACCACAAAGCCACACCCACCACCTAAGCCACGCCCACAGAACCGGTTGTTAAGCATTTTGAATCCCACCCCCACGCATGCGCGGCAGATACCGACAATCAGCTGCCTGGCGGGGCGGGCGCGCATGCACAGTGGGACTCTTCCAAATGACCTCTCACATGCTGGAAGGAATGGCTCTGCATGCCACTTCCGGCACGCCTGCCATAGGTTCACCAAAAACAGGCCTCTGCCTTTGATTTGATAAACAAATAATAATTCCCACCGGAGTGAAAACTCATCCAGACTCCCCATCTTGAGAGCTGTCGGTGGCTTCCTTTTTGACTCCCTGCCCAGAGTCCTTTGGCTCGATGCCATCCCAGCCAGCTCACCACCAACATCTCCAAAGCGCAATTTTATTTTTTATTTTTTTGTTCCCACCAAGTATTTTACGCACCGGGCGTAAAATTGGCTCTCCTCGTTCCTCCGGTGTTCCGCTATGAAAGCTGCTGTGTTCTTTACCATCTGGAAGGCCCAGTTTCCCAGAAGGGAACACGGCGGTCCTGCCTTTGGGACATGAGGTCTGCAGCTTGGCTGGAGTTCCAAGCCGCCCTCACCACCACCACCCACTCCCAACCCCTTGTTGGTTTTTAATCAAGATTGGTGGGATTGATCTGGAAAACCGGCCCCCTTTGAAAATGAGTTTGTCAAGAAGAACACAACCGCCGCGCTCTCCGGCCAAGCTTTTCACGCAGACTTATTGCCTTCCTGCCAAGCGCTGGCCGCTCGGATGCTTTAAGGCTGATCTTGAGCCGCATTTGAACTGGAGCCGTATTTTTCCCCTTCCTGGGAACTGTAGCACGCCGTATGGGCTGTGGAATTGATCGACGGCGCGCACAAAAGAAATAATTCAACCCGGGTGCTGGGTTTGGGGATTTCAGACTGAAGAGATGGAGATCAGACTACCTTTCTCCGCAGGATAACCCTGGAAAAACATGACGTGGAGAAGACAGGCGGTCCTCGAACTTACAACCGTTCATTGAGCGACCGTTCGAAGTTACAACGGCTCTGGAAAAAAGGGACTTACGTCCGTTGTTTTCACACTTAATGCCCGTTGGTCCCGGGATCAAAATTTGGATGCTTGTGCAACCGGCTCATAGTTATGACGGTCATAGCATCCTGAGATCACCTCTGTGTGACTTTCTGACAAGGCAAGCCAGACTCACTTAACAACCGGGTTACTAACTTAACCACTGTTGTAATGGTTCGCTTAGCGACTGTGGCAAGAAAGCGGAGCAAAACTCACTCGACGAATGTCTCACTTTGCAACGGAAATGTTGAGCTCTGTTATGATTGTAAGTCGAGGACTAGCTGTATTTGACACGAGAGAGGCCTTGCAGAAAATAAAGAGCTATTTTAAGGCCCTGCTTCCATCCCATTTGCTGTATTTGTTCTGATCGAACAGAAAATTCCACAGAGCTGCTGATTTAGGGGAAAAAATAATCAGATCTTGCTCCTATCTTGGGCTGCCAGAAGGTTTTAATTGCAGCCTAAAAGACGACGCTAGCTAAAAGTGAGTTAAACTTAATTTGGATTATCCTGAACTCAGATGCAAGAAAAAAGAAGCATCTAAGTTTTTTAAAAAAAATGGGAAAACCTGCAAGAAAACATGACTTGGATGCTTCTGAATCTGGGAGCTAAAACCTCTCAATGGTTTTGTCCAATTATTCACTGTAGCCAAAAAGCACAGCTGTCAGATACTTGATTATAATTAGGAAACCTCTTTAAAATGGATATCCTGAGTTGCAATCCTTCAAATCTGGAGGGCTTTGAGCTGGAGAGTTCAAACGTTGTTGGGTGGGCTGGAGCTCATATTTGGAGATGAATGAATGAATGGATGAATGAATGAATGAATGAATGAATGAATGAATGCATGTATGCATTGATGGATGGATGGATGGATGGATGGATGGATGGATGGATGACTGGGACAGAAGGAGAAAAAAAATAGTTCTACCAGGCCAGGAAATTCTGACCAGGAAAGAAATATTTTCTTGTCTTTTTAGATAAAAAAATGAGAACAGGTTTTGTTCAGAGCTTATAGTTACAGGCTTTGGGAATTCGTTCCTCGAACAGAAATTTGGAGACACTCTAAATCACGATTAATACAGTGAATCACCTAGAAGCAGGTGGAAGGGATGAAAAGTAAGAACAACATATAGTTCAGCCTTTGTATATCATACTTGGAGGGATTAAGGCAGGCTTTGTCCTTGTGGAACAGTGTTTCTTAACTTTGGTAACTTGAAGGTGTGTGGACTTCAACTCCCAGAATTCCCCAGCCAGCATTCACAGAAAACGGGAGGGGGGGGTGTTTAAAAAAAAAAACAGCTTTCTCATTCGCAAATCCAGGCTGATCCGATCTATGGACTAATATCCTTTGGAGTGATCAGTAACCACAACTGAAAATCAGGATTAAGGCACTGCGGTCTTCCAGAGCCACATCAGGGACACTTGCTGGAAGGAACAGATGGCTTCCGGGGCTGAACCTCCCTCGTAGCATCCTCAGAGTAAGGAAAAGATGGACCTAATGTGGCTTGTTAGAGCCATAGCTTATCCCAGGAGGAGAGCTGTCAATCAACTTATAAGCCAATGAGCCAGCAGTGATTATGCTACTTATAAAACTCCTGTATGCGGGCCACGGGGTTCGGTGGCTTAATCTGAGCTTCTCTCTTTTATTTTTAATCTCTTCCTTTTTATTTTAGATTTCAGCCAACGGCCACAAGTCGTACCTACCAAGCTGTCAGTGGATTTGCTGGTGACTTCTGCTCCCAGCACAGTTAGAAGGAAGACGCAGGGCACCGCCATGTCTGAGATGGAGCACAGCCTACGAAGAAAAGAAAAGAAATATATATGAAAGGCGAAATACCACTCATGCATCATCACAAAATCTCCAGAACCATAAAGCCTACAAGCTTGAAATGTGGCACGTATGTTCCTCTTGGCTTCTAGGGGCTCACTAAGAAAGGATTCTTCAAAATGACCATCAGAGCATTAGTATTTCCTATATTATTATTAACGTGCTCTGATGCTAAGGAGTTCTACTCCCCCTCCCCATCTGAAAAGAAATCTCTTCCAAATGCAAAACACAAGCAGAGGAGTTTCAGTTTCAGAGCACCAAGCAGCTTTAGTACAGAACAGTTGAGCTAAGCCACGCCCAGGCTCCTTGCTGTCTCCTTGCTCACACAGCAAATACTGTTTCAGTTTCCAAACAGCCCTCAACTCTCTCACACACACCAACAGGGCGCTAGTCGAATGAATACCGAGGGATGCTGGTAGGCAGAAGCAGAATTTAAACATAAGGAAGAAAAAAAATCTACTTTTTACCAATTTTGTATGAATCAACCTTGGAAAATCCCAAGGAAGCAAAACTTCCAGATAGAATTAGACCTAAATTTTACGAAAAGCAATTTTGAGAGGGCTGGAAAACCCTGGTTAGTTGGGACAAGCCGAGGGTTTGCAAACAATCACAAGCCAAGGTTTGCAAAACCAGGGTAGAGAATTACATAGATTAACAGAGTTGGAAGGGACCTTGTAGGTCATCTAGTCCAACCCCCCCCCCCCCAAGCAGGAGACCCTACACCATTTCTGACAATCGGCAGTCCAATCACTTCCACCCTTCTCCTGCCTTAGCAACCCAAAGGGATGCAAAATGAGTTACGTCTTATAAACTCCGAGAACGATAATAACTTTTATGAAGCCATTCGCGAGGCTGTATTAAGTTCTAATTTGGCATGCAACAATTGGGAGAAGAATCCAGCAAACATAAAAGGCAATTTTGATCAAATTAAAAGGAAGGGGGGCGGGCGGCAAAAAAAAAAAGAAAGAAAGAATAATAATAAAGCTAAAAGGAATTCGATGAAGTACACAGAACAAATTGGCTTTTTGATAAGCCCAAATTGGAAAAAAAAAAGGATGCGCCTCCTTCAATTGATAATTGAACCTCCTTTTCTCTCCCAGCCTTAGAAAATGAAGTATCTTTTTAATCTCAAAAAAAAAAAAAAATTAAAAAAAATAAAATACTAAATACAGCTTGAGAAGGCCAGAGAGAAGGAATGAAAGCTTTTCGCATCCGTCGATCTTAACCCAAGCCGAGCTTTCGTTGTTTATTCCTGGGAGTTTATCTCATCGGAAGCCAAGCGAACATATTAAAGGAGAGTGAAAAACTGATAGAAATTACACCATTTCCTCTCTCACATCAGAGACACATCAAAGCTTTGTGGGTCTGTGAAAATGGCAAGGCTTCCTCTTAATCTGGCCTATCAAACTGAGAGGCACATAAATTTTCATTTTACAAGCCTTCCGGAGAAGAACCATTTCTTTCCTATGCAACCCGTTGCCTCATTCCTAGGATCAGAGAGCCACTAGCTCAGATCAGACTTACATCCGATTGTGACATGTAGGTTTAAATAGACGAGCATCTCTGTTCTAGGATTCAACTACCCACATCTGGCAGATGGGCTGATTTTTTTTTTTTTTTGCAAGGGCTAAGCTAAGCAGAGCCTTGGTCTGCTTTTCAGTTCACTCCCTTTTCTGCAGCGACCGGAGTCAAAATTAAGTTAACCTTGCTTGGGAAGCCAGCAAAGAATAGAATCAAATCATGAAGAGTTTAAGGGTCGTCCTTATGAAAGACCAACAGGCAAGAGAATGAACTAAGAGGGATTGAACGATCCCCAATTTTTGAACTTCAGCAGCTCCGGTAAGGGGGGCAATGCCCTTGAACGGCATTTGACACAATCCCCATCGGTCAATTACAAAAGGCAGCTTTGCATGGAACGGCATTGACACAATCCCCATCGGTCAATTACGAAAGGCAGCTTTGCATGGAATGGCATCGACACAATCCCCATTGGTCAATTACGAAAAGCAGCTTTGCTTGGAACGGCATTAACACAATCCCCATTGGTCAATTATGAAAGGCAGCTTTGCTTGGAACGGCATCGACACAATCCCCATCGGTCAATTACGAAAGGCAGCTTTGCTTGGAACGGCATTGACACAATCCCCATCGGTCAATTACGAAAGGCGGCTTTGCATGGAATGGCATCAACACAATCCCCATTGGTCAATTACGAAAAGCAGCTTTGCTTGGAATGGCATCGACACAATCCCCATTGGTCAATTATGAAAGGCAGCTTTGCTTTGAATGGCATCGACACAATGCCCATCGGTTAATTACAAAAGGCAGCTTTGCTTGGAACGGCATCGACACAATCCCCATCGGTCAATTACGAAAGGCAGCTTTGCATGGAATGGTATCGATACAATCCCCATTGGTCAATTACGAAAAGCAGCTTTGCTTGGAACGGCATTAACACAATCCCCATCGGTCAATTACAAAAGGCAGCTTTGCTTGGAACGGCATCGACACAATCCCCATCGGTCAATTACAAAAGGCAGCTTTGCTTGGAACGGCACTGACACAATGCCCATCGATCAATTACAAAAGGCAGCTTTGCTTGGAACGGCACTGACACAATGCCCATTGGTCAATTACAAAAGGCAGCTTTGCTTGGAACGGCATTGACAAAATCTGCTTCTGTCAATTACAAAAGGCAGCTTTGACTTGGAACAGTTTACATCCCATGACAAAAGTTTTAACCGCCATCAAACCCCCACATCTGGGTATCCCAGGTCCTTGGCAAGGACTCGACAGGTGGCTAAAAAGGCGAAATCCAGTCTGGACATCTGGCTCGAGCCTGCGACCAACCATCATCCTAATAATACTAATACTTCTGTCTACCTAGAATCCATTGAAATCAGGGAGGTTGGTAAACATTAGCAGAGACTGGAGAGTTCTCGGTCACGTTGATCATTATTGGCTGGCTATGCCTCCTTGGTCTTCAAGGAGCTATAGAAGCTATAGAAGAACCGTTTGGGGCTGCGGGTGGGAATATGAAGTGGGGGAGAGTTCCTAAGACCCTTCCTGCCAAGGAGAGGGTGAGAACCTGCCTTTCTTCCTCAGCAGATGATCCAGGCTTACTTGACATAGCTGCATAAAGATATACTGTATATTGATGTATTTATAATCGAATAGTAACTTCCTAATTACCTGATACTTCTATGTTTTCTTGGAAAAAGGTGATGCAGGAGAACTCCTTTCTTCTCTAAGGGCACCACCTGGACTAATGTTGGGGAGAAGACAACACTTCGAGCAGGTACTCACCTGTAGAACATCTTAGTATCTTCAGTTAAATTGGGACAGGTTAAGTGATCCTAAGCATTCATTTCTTTCCTCCCACCTCTTCTACTTCTGGAATTAGGTCAGTCTTTCTCAACTTTACGAGCTGTGGACTTCAACTCCCAGAATTCCCCAGCCAGCTGGCTGGGGAATTCTGGGAGCTGAAATCCACACCTCTTAAAAGTTGCCAAACACTGTACTACATAATGGCATTATCGGGCGGGAGGGAAAAAAAATAATAATCTTCATTCCTTCCAGTTAGCCAAAACATCATTAAAATTGAGGTTCTGGCTGATGAATCGTTCTCCAAATCTGGAATGTAACCAACCAGCTACGACGGTCTCCTCTTGGCGGGGGGGGGGGGGGGGGGGGGGGGGAGGCAAGGTGGTTTATTTGGAAACCCTGGTTTCTTTAAACCAACCCGAGAAAGGCCGTCTCCCGGGAATCGGCAACCTGCCCATCTTATCCATCTCGCGGCCAGCGGCTGTTAACGCGGTGCAAAAAATGGATCTCTCTCCTCCGTCTCATTTGGAAAAGAAGAAAAACTGGAGGCCCGTCGTAGGAAGGATGGGGGTTAGGGAGATGGGTCACATCCCTCCCCGGCCCCGCTCTTTCGATCATGTCCTTATTAACCAGACAAGAATTATGGATGGGGCGATTTTTTTTTCTCGGCTGCCACAAATTTGTAAAAGAGGTTCCGAGAGAACCGTTTGCTCTCTTGACTGCTGGGCTGGCATTTATCTGCTTTTACGGGGCCCGAGAATTGATCTGTCTCCTTTCAAGATTGAACTGTTGATGTTTTTATCCTGGCTAAGCCTATATTTCTCTCGCGCCTTCGAGGAGACGGATCCGCTCGGCAGAAACGGCTGCCCGGCGCACAGCCGAGCTGAAATTGAAGGCTTTCAATTAACAGAGTTGGAAGGGACCTTGTAGGTCATCTAGTCTAACCCCCCCCCCCCAAGCAGGAGACCCTACACCATTTCTGACAGAGGGCAGTCCAGTCTCTTCTTGAAAGCCTCCAGGGATGAAGAACTTCTGAAGGCAACTTCTGTTCCATGGGTCGATTGTTCTCCCTGCCAGAAAATTCCTCCTTATTTCAATCAATCAATTAATCAATCAATCAATCAGAAAAGAGCTGGAAGGGACCTTGGAGGTCTTCTAGTCCAACCCCCTGCTCAGACATTGTACGTTTTAGCCTCCAGTCCCCTCATCATCCTGGTTGCTCTTCTCTACACTTTTTCTAGAGCCTAATCTTTTTTATAATGTGGTGACCAAAACTGGATAAAGGACTCTAGATGTGGCCTTTACTAAGGCTTTGTAGAGTGGTATTAGTACCTCCCTTGATCTTGAATCAAAGCCCCTCCTGCTTAGCTGTATCATGGGTTTTAAAGCTGACTTGTTCCTGGTCAGCTTCCCTTTATAGCTTTCTGGATCCAGGACTGAGGAGCCAAGCTGTCTCTCCATCAGCCTCTTCTTTAGGATCACAAGTTAGCAAAGAGACAGGATACGGATATAAATTGCATCGAGAAGACACCTGCTTCTAAAATACAGTGAGGGGGGGAAAGCGCACCACAAGGTGATCTAAAACCAGCCCGTTTCCTTTCCCAGCCTATTTTTGTCCCCGAAAAGCCATCCCGCTGGCCTGAAATGTTGCTGTTATTCTGTCTGGTCCAGGCGGAGCAGCAGATTTTAACAAAGCTGTGCCTGGCATCTGGCTTGCCACTAGCCGGTTTCAGGAAGATAACAGGATACGGAGAAATGAAGAAGAGAGCACGGTTTGGATCCCAAACAGTCATCTTTGGAACGGGATGCCCCCTGGACTACGAACGACCAGTGACCTGAGGGCCTTCAGACGTGACCTGAAGACTTGGCTCTTCGAGCAGGCCGGCCTGAGCTGACTCAAATGGGATTTTTAAATGGGGTTTTTAGATTAGTTGGGATGGGGTACAAAGTTTTAATTTATTTTAATTGGGGGTTTTTAGATTTTTATAGGGACAGCCTAGGGTTTAATTCTTTTTTAACTATTTATATTTGTCTACATGTATTTTAGTTGGCTGTTCACCGCCCTGAGTCCTTCGGGAGAAGGGCGGTATATAAAACCTAAAATAAATAAAATAAATAAATAAATCTTAACGTATTAAATTTATAAATTAGACCGTTCGCATCGATCCTTTTCTCTTTTTAATAGTTCCAAAGAACCAACTGAATTGGCAACGAAAATGGGAAAATTGAGTTTTCACAAAGCTCCTGCCTCCACGCTTCTTCCCCACCCCCCCATAGCGAAACCCACCCATTGTGCTTAACATTCTCTGGCGCAGCCACTCAGCCAAGCTGTGTGCAAGCAGGGGTGAAGATTTCTAATACTTTTAATAGTTAAGCTGATTAAAGAGGCAAGGCGATCAAAGCAGGCTATTCATCGGGATTGTTAAGGCAAAGAATGGCTTTCGAAGGCTCGTCAATTAAAAACAAAACAAAAAACACCACATTGGCAGCAACTCGGCTTCTATAAAATAAGCTTTTCCAAGTGTGTGTTAAAAACACAAGCCGGAGTAGGAAGCGAATCTTTCCAAGGATCCAGACATGCGTGGTTCTCCAATCCCATTTGAGTTGGTTCAGACAACCAGCGTCAAAACTGTGGTTGGAACAGCACACAGGGCCAGCTGTGCTGGTGTAGCACAGGGAAGGAGAATAACTATTTGTGCAGGAATCCCTGTGTGTTTGTGTGTGTGTGCGTGAGGCCAGATTGGAGTGTTTCTCAAGTCTTTCTTACACGCTGGAATTCCTGCTTCCCTCTTTCCCACCTTCCTCAGTCGCCTTCTGCGCGTTCTCAGAGTCACTCTTCCCACTCCAAGGCTTACATCCCCCATGGATGAGGTGGGTGCATCCTTCAGCTCTTCCTCCCCCCCCACCCCCCACCCCCAATCAGGAGACTCACATCTCTGAGGTTTTTTTGACCACCACCGATCAAGGAAAGATTTTCACTCCAACCACTGGGAACTTCAAAGCCGCTGCTTCAAAACGCACACCGAAAAAAGCACAAAACTCGAGGGCGAGGGAATTAATCAGAGGAAAGAGCATAAACTGATTGAATATATAAAATTTAATTTGGAATATAAATGAGGGTCATTAGCGGCAGGGCCCAGGAGGAAGGCACGGCCCAGAAACCGTGTCATTCAACAGCCTTTCCGCCCCAACAATTCTGAATCTTTAAAAGGCACGAAACCAACCTGTTCCTCAATCTTTCAATTTTCTAGCAAAAGTTGTCAAAGGTACAGGTAATCTCTCTCGGCCACGGCTGTCCTTCCTTCCTTCCTTCCTTCCTTCCTTCCTTCCTTCCTTCCCTCCTTCCTTCCTTCCTTAACGACCCGAGGGCCAGACTGGACGCAACCAATTGCAAAAGTTTGCAAATGCCAAGTCTCCCTGCTTTGCCAAATTCCTAAGTAGCAGAGTGTTAATCGAGGATGATCTATGCCGGCAAGTGGGACTAGAAAAATTATTCTCATAGCACCCATGGGGTGATAAAACAGCCGAGCAAAGAAAGGAAAAAAAAAAAAACACCAACCAGTTCTGTTTTATTAAAAATTAACAAACTCTCAAGAGGTGAAGCAGCTATTGGTACCTTGGAAACTTCAACCAACTGTTAGAATTGGAGGCTGTCCTTTCTCTTACGACATTTGGCCAGACTTCCAGAACCTGCTGAGCAGGTTACCCTGCCCAGATTTTGACTCATCCCTTTCTTTGAGTCATTCCAGGAACGAGTTCAAAGGACACCGAGAATTTCGCTCTTTTTCGCCCTCAAAGACACAAAAAGGCTTGCACCAGCTTCCATTAAATAATAGAGATTTTCCCAAGCAATCTAGAGACGCGATAAAGGCCCTTGCTACAGAAATGTACCCTGGGTTTTATTCCCCCTTTGGGCTGTGGGAGTGACAATGTGGCAGTATTCCAGTATTTGAGGGGTTGCCACGAAGAAGAGGGGGTCAACTTGGTCTTCCAAAGCACCAGAACACAAGTCAAGAAACAATGGGTGGAAACTAATCATGGACAGAAGCAACCTGGAATTAAGGAGAAACTTCCAAACAGTGAGGACAATTAACCAGTGCAACAGCTTGCCACCAGAAGTTGTGGGTGCTTCATCACTGGAGGTTTTTAAGAAGAGATTGGACAGCCACCTGTCTGAAATGGTATTGGGTTTCCTGCTTGTGGAGGGGGTTGGACTAGAAGACCTCCAAGGTCCCTTCCAAGCTCTATTCTGATTCTTGATTCTTCTAGCTTGCTAATTCCACAATTTTTCCTCTCTTGAGGACACCAAACAGCATTCTTTTGACCAATTCAGGAATTTCATTCCCTGAAGGAAAAATCTATTTTAACTGGAAATTCTAAAGGGGAGCCCGAAACATAGCATTTTAGCTATCGGAAAGCTTCTTTCTCTCTCTTTTTTTTAAAGAATACTGCTTCATTTTTATTTGGTGTACTAAAGGATATGTTAGCACTCTTTTTTGACAATTAGAAATGTTACACTGGAGACAAAGTTGTGACCAGCTATCTCAAGATCCTGTGTTGTTCTACGCAGCATTTGCTCCTTCTGGTTCTCATGAAGACAGGGAAGGAGGAGAAAGGCCTAAAAACTCTGGCTTACCTACAGATTTATGCACCCCCCCAAAAGTGAAATCGATGGGGAAACTGTTCCTTGAGCAGACACATCAGAGAAAAAGCATTGCTTGATTGTTTTCTTAGAAGACAAAAGCGGTTTAAGAAGCCACCACCCTAACTTACAGGAAGTCTGGTGACATCTCCTTTAAGGTGGCCTTTGGCCACATAAGGGAAAGGAAGTGTAACTTTGCACACTTAGGATGCCAGTTGTATTTTGGGGGGGATTTCTCATGTTTTTTGCCCCTGATTAGCTAGTTCTTTTCGGTACCTGCTGCATAGGGTCACTCATTCTCCGGCGGCAACTTCCTGTTTCTGCTTTTTACAGCCCAAACCAAGTTTTAGAGCAGCTCAGATGGCTGTGAGTAGGGGGATCCCCATCCCGACAACCACTTCCTCCTCCTCCGCTACTTCTCATATAAAAAGGAACTAAAAATTGGGAGCCCGAATTAAAAATCGCCAAGGCTTTTTAAAAGACAACCAAGAGCCGAGTTTCCAAGTGACAATCAGAGGTGTAAAATTACACGTGTATATAGCAACTCCCAGGTCAGCCTGGCTGGGAGTGATGGGAAATGTACTTCTGGTTGGGCCTGAATGGGAAAGCGGACGAGGGCGGCCCAGGCCGTGCTGATAGGGGATGATGGGCAGAGTGGTCTCATTTCCCCAAGAAAGCAGCACGATGAACTGGTGTGGGGGAGATGATGGGTATTGGAATTCCCCCAGATCTGGAAGGCACTACATCTGCTGGAAGGAGAGGATGGGTATGGTAGTCCCACTGATCTAGAAGGCACGGCATTGGGAAAGGCGGGCAGGGGAGAATGGGTGCTAGGCCTTAAATGGGCCAAGCAGGCAGGGGAGGATGGGTACTGATTCCTACGCATGTGCAAAGTCTTGCATAAGAATGAAGGCACGATTTCTGCACGCCTGTTGGAGGGGATCAGGAGCCCCATCACCCTGGAGGGGGGCAGGGGATGCTGGGAGCTGTAATCCCGCGCCCTGCAGGCGAAACGGACATGCCATCCCACCTCGGGGGGGGTACCCAAGGCCAGAGCTGGACACCTGTCCCCATAAGCCACCCCAGGAACCCGAGATTGCCCGCGATGTCGCCCCCAAAGGGCGGGGCCGTCGCTAGCCCCGCCCACCGCGCCCCCCCACTCGCGGCCTCACCTGAGCGCGCGGGCGCAGGAGCAGCCGTTGGCCGCGGCCGCCAACCGCGCGACCAGCTCCCGTTCGTACCCCCCGCCCTGAGACGGCGGCCCTACCTCGCGTCCGCCCGCTTTTCCCTGGGATTTGTAGTCCCGCCGGCTCTGTCGCGGCCCGCCCGCGCATCGGGCGGGAAACTACGCTTCCCGTCGACCCCCGCGGCGGCGCCTCTCACCTCGGCCAGGTAGACGCCGGCCCGTCTGGCCCCGCGTCTCTCGTCCCCCCGCGGCGCCTTTCGGGAAATGTAGTTCTGAGTTGGGACGCCATGCTGAGAGGGTTAGGCCGCGGAGACTACAAGAACCAGAGATCCTCCCGGGCGGGGGAGGCCATCTTGAGGTTGCTAGGAGACCAGACGCCCCTAGTTGAGGCAAAGGGTTCAGGTGAGAGAAACAGGGGGAGGGGGTTATGTTTGTTTTTTTGGGGGGGGGGGCAATTTTTGTGCCTCATAAATTCACCTCAGCTTTAAATCACAATATAATTTAAAAGCTCTGGGACCTGTGCCAATTTAAACATCTCCCAAAAGTAGGCGAGGAACAATATACCTGGACACCTGTATTCCTCATCCTTTACCTGAGGCCACTCCAATTTTAGGCCACAATTTCCCCAAAATCCTGTCAGAAAATGAGGCAATATGGATTCTGCCCTCCCCGTGCGCAAAAGAATGGCATCCTATAATAAGCTTTCATGGTTTAGCAGGCAATTATATTTTTATTTTTAAAAAGCCGAGCTGTTTCCCCCAAAATTTCCTCCTCAGAAAGCAGAGAATGTTTTTTCTTTTTCTGGTCCCCACCAATATATAAAATTGGTTATATAATAAAATTATATATATATAAAAATCCATGGCCCAATATAATTTTATTTATGATTTTTCCTTTAATATCCATAAATACCTGGTGGACAGTCAATTTACTTTACATACAATTCTAATAAAGATATTATTATTTAGATATACATAATCATAATTTTTCAACTTCTAATATTATTATGTAATATTATATATCCTGAAATATAATAGGACATATTATAATTACTATGTATACACAAATGTTAGCATTTTTTTTTTTAAAAAAAGAGGTTGTTTTGAGCCCAGTGGTTTGCATTTCTTCCTTTTAGGCCATAATTAAATGCATAAATCAGGGGTGACTAACTTTGGGCATTTTGAGGCCTGTGGATTTCAACTCCTGGGTCGGGGAATTCTGGGATTTTGGAGTCCACGAGTCTTACAAGTAGCCAAGGTTGGACACCTCTTGCATAAATAAAGCTGAGGTCAAAAGGGGATGCCCCAAAACCAAATAAATGAACAAACAAGAATAAAATTTGATAGGCAAAAATTTAGGGGGTTATAAGATTCATATGTCAATGTTTTTTCCTGCAAATGTTTATCCGAGCAATACCTATGCAGGCCATAGACAGAGATGGCCAACTTCTAAGATTTTACAAACAAGGTGCCACAATCAAATAGGCACCACATTTTTCTGGAGCGTATGTTAGCCAGAGCTACCCTGTCTTGTTTTTTTGAGTGGGGAGTGTCACATTTAAAAGGAAAAGAACATTCCTCGTGTGATTATGGCTTGACTTTTTTGACCCACCCTGTCTGCTTCTATAACATCGGAGTGGTGTGGGAATCCTAAAGATTTTTGCTGCGATTACGAAGACCAGAGCATGAAATTTAAAAACTGTCAAAAGGGGCTGTTCTCCCCCAGATGCTTTCTACTTGCTGGTTGGATTTTGGGCAGGCAAACCTCCTCCAGCTCATATCTTTAGCTACCCTTCAAATGCAAAATATTTAAAACATTTGTCCAACAGAGCATCGTGATGCAAAAGTCAGATATTTTCAGTGTTTTGGATGCAAAGAGAACAGAAGAATAGAATAGAATAGAATAGAATAGAATAGAATAGAATAGAATAGAATAGAATAGAATAGAATAGAATAGAATAGAATAGAACAGAACAGAACAGAACAGAACAGAACAGAATACTTTATTGGTCAAGTGTGATTGGACACACAAGGAATTTGTCTTGGTGTTAATACTCTCAGTATACATAAAGAAAAGGTACATTCGTTAAGAATCAAGAATGATAATGATAGTCATAGGGTACAATCAACAATCAAATCATACTAGGAAACAGTCAATATAAATCGTAAGGATACAAGGGACAAAGTTACAGTCCTACAATCACAAGCTGGAGTCTTAGCGAAGCTTCTCAAAGGACCAGGGCTTCCACAGTCTCCAACAGATGTCCTCTTGAAAATTAAGACCTCATCCATGCCGAGGCTTTGTATAATCCGTAGATTATAATAGAGAGTTTCTATTTTTTGAACCAGAGCTATCCACACAGCAGCCTGGAAAATGTATGTTGCCAGCTGGAAACAAACAGCTGGTGCCATCAGAGACAAAGGTTACACTCTTGTTTTTAATCTGTACGGTTGAAATCTCTGGCAAGCCTGGCAAGAAAGACATATGTTTTCTGGCTGGGTTGGCACACGGCTGCTAGTTTTCATTTAATGGGGATCAGCCCTGTCACCTGACATGCCATTTGAGTATCACACTTTTGGGGACCGATGAGCTTGTGAAGCCTAGTTGGAGAGGGACACTACCCTTGCAAGCTTGAGTTTCTCTACTTCCAGTGACTTCTTCGGCCACCAGGCCTTTCTCCCCAACTCGCTTTCTTCAAAGTTGAAAGACTGTTCACTAATGCCCTAAAGATGCCTTTCAGGAAGACTCATTTTTTCCTGTTGAAAGGGAAAGGCCAGGAAAAGTGAACCTCTGACTCCGCCCTGATTCAATGGGCCCACCCATTCTGCTTTGGCTGCTCCCACAACATCTCAGGCTCCTCCCTCTCTTAACCTCAGTTCTTGTTTGCTCACTGGACCAATGTATATTATGTAGATAGTCCTCGATTTAGTACCATTCGTTTAGCGATTGTTTGACATTATAATGTCACTGCAAAAAGTGATTTATGACCAATCCTCTCACTTACAACCATTGCAGCATCTCCACGACCATGTAGTCAATATTTAGGCACTTGGCAACCAGTATGTAGGATGGTTGCAGTATCCCAGGGTTGTCTAATTGTCAATCAGCTTCTGACAAGTAAAGTCAGTGGGGAAGCCGGATTCATTTAATAATTGCAGTGATTTGCTTAAAATCTTGGCCAACAAAAGTAATAAATTGATGTGAAACTTAACAACTTTCTTGCTTAGCAAAGGAAATTCTTGTCCACACTGTGATTGTAAGTTGAGGACTATCTGTCTGTAAATAAATGTATGGGCATATTAAGTATAGGTCTTGCCTTATCTTTTGGTGTTCAAGTTTGTGATGTGGAGCACACTTTTAATATTATCCTCATAACACTCCTGCAAAGTTGCAGGGATGGCAAGATAGTGACTGGTCCAAAGCCTTTGTGGCAGAGGGTGTCCTTGAACCCAGCTCTCCGTACTCACACCAAACAACTCTGAAATTTGGAGTTGGCTGGCAGTTGAATGTCTCAAAATTTTATAGAGGCTAAAGACCATTCAATATTGCAAGGAACAAAATCTCTCCCTCAAACGAAAAAAAAAATCAGAAAATTGCAAAGAGCAAGATTTGCTTAATGTTCTGTTTTATTTGGCAAAACAAATTGATATATACACCATTGATTGGAGGGAGAGAAAAAACTGCACGGTGGAAATATGTTGGCCTTATTGAGTTTTAAGCTCTGCAAATTAGTAAAAGAGCTGAAGAAAGTTTGAAATAACAAAAGCCGAACTTTACAGAAATTATTGGCTTGGGATTTGAAAGGGCCCAAAGTCATCTCAACTAAAGTCCCTTTCCCACAAATCTGCCTGGCCCACATTTTTAATGCGTAATATTTGTGCCTGGCGATGTGGTTTAGGCTTTTCAAAATGCGGTTAAGATCTCTGGAGAATACACCACAACCATTTTCCAGGTATTTTAATAAACTAGTCTATTGGTCTTGTGCTCAACTGAGTGAAATTTTAATTATCTGTATAATGGGGCCCAAATCAGTTTAAGTATTTTTCTGCCTGCTTTAAAAAAAAAAGGAAAATAGTTTATCCCATTAACTTAAGCAGTGAACTTCTGTCCTGATCCCAAGCCCATTTTAGCCCCCTTATTGGGGTTCCTTCCCATACATACCCCACCCCAAACTCCCACATTTTGTGTTCTGATCAGCAGTGATGAAGCCTAGAAGCCAGGCATTGCTCAAATATATCAGCAAAATCCTCTGGTTTTCTAAAACGATATTGTTCGTTAGGAACAAAGCAGTACGTTCAGATATTTGATAAGATCTGGAAAACAGATGAGCAGTTAATATTAGACTCTCTCCTTTTTTTTAATGATGATTCACAACAAACTGCTTTGGGGCCATCATTAAGAAGGCCTAGAGTCTTACATACTTCATATTGATCTGGCTTGACAGCCACTTTGCAAGCATTACCATCAGGATGTACTTCAAAATTATGCAATGAAATTGTAAATATTTTTTAAATAAAAAAAAACCCTGGATCCAAACTGTTTGGGGCGGAAAAATTGTGATGTTTCCAACCTGTGAATGTTGAATCTCTCTCTCTCTCTCTCTTTTGTAGATAACTCTTTGCAAGCAGCATGGAAGAGGAGAGGAAAAGAAATTTCTGTGCTTTCACTGTGTATTTTGGAGAGGAAGATGAGGAAGAGAAGCCTCGGAGGGCAGAAAGGGAGACCATGCAGGCTGCTTTTGAGAAATTCAGAAAACGGCGACAGGTAAGGGTGATTGATTTGAACAGGAAGACTTCATTTGGTTCCTATGAAAAACGATCCAATTTTGCATTTTTTAACAAACACAGGCTTTTTGGAGAAGTTTTGCAAAGGGGTATCCATCTGCAAAAAAAAAAAGAAAAATCATACATTCGTAAAACTGATGTCCAAAATGCATTCCGTTCGAAGAACGCGTGTGCAAAAACAATGTGCGTTGTGCAAAATGGGGTGAAACGTGTCCAGAAATGGATACAAAGGTGTGAATGTCAACTTGGAAACAACCTGCTCCGACCACTGTGGGAATGGGAGCCAATTAAACTCAGGAGTGAGAAAAAGGAGTCACTGAAAAACTTGACTAAAAACCCAGGAGGTGGGAGAGTGAAATTGGCAAGTCCCTCAAACTTGGATAGATCAATCTTTGCAAATGGGTAAAGGGAAGAAGCTGAGATGTGAGTAAATTCGCAAAAGACAAGCTCGCTCATTGTTAGCATGGTTTGCACGCCGAGAATCTGATGGTTGAATATGATTCATTGTTAACAGTCAAGGAAACGAAAAGCCAGCAAGCAACTAACCATTAATACGAGCAGCGAAAGCGAGTCTAAACAGCTTTGTAGGATGAATTCCTCACTATCAATGTCTCAGTCAGGTTATGCATTTTATCTTATTCATTCTTTGTGGACAGAACACAGAAAAAAAGCCCTCTGATTTCTCTTGATCTTCCCCTTTTCATTCAATGTACTTGGTTTAGTTTTTTTGTATTTGAAGGATTCTTGCGAAGATGCTTTCATTTATACCTTTCTATTTTTTTTAGACCAATTTGAGTTGTTGTGGGAGAGGGGATGGAAACCTACTTTTATTAAACCGGGCATAAACCACTGGCATTTCTTTTGTCAGAAATGACTATTTGTACGTGGTGGAGGGTTACGTTCCTTTATTTATTTCATGGGGTTATTCTTATTGCACATAATTAATGTCACTGGCGTGTTAACTGGAGTCTGGAAAATGGTTTCAATTTGAAGATGATTACCACTTCGAAAGGCAGAGATTTCTTGGTTGAAAATAAACAATAAAAATCCAAACAAGAGGCCCACAATTCATGTACACATTAGGCCAGATTTGCAAAGGCGGACAGGTGAAAATATCTACTTAATTCCATTGAAAAACAAGCTGAATATTCTCTTACCTTATGCTAACATTGGCTGCCTCTTGAAAAAAAACTAAGCAAGCTCATTTTTCCCATTCATATTTAAAGAAAGCAAGTTTTTAATTTGCTTTTGATGTCTCTCAGGAGGGGAAACCCTTGTCTCGGTGCTGAAAATTCCACTCAATGCACAGCAATGCTAGGTATTATTAAAATTAATGATTGTTTTCTCTCTGATAGATTTACATTACCGATGAAAGACCTAACCGCAAAATTGCATCGGCTCAGGGTTGTACGTTTGGATTTGACTGTGTGCCTTGGCAACTGCTTAAGCTCATTAAGTTCATGCCTTCATTAGTGTGTTTCCTTGGGAGAGTTTAAGATTTTTGTTTTTTTTAAATAGGTTTAATAATTTAACCGTTTCTACCCAGCCCACCTTTTCAGAGCTATTGTTACCCAATGTGCAGAACAGATGCTGGAAGTAATGAAAAGAAAGAAATGGGATAGATTTTTTTAAAAGTCTGGATGGGGTGGGTTTTCCAGCAGGAGGAGAAGTCAAGCAGGCTCAGGGAAACATGCAAGCTCGGAATTAAGGAGGAGAAAGCAGGCCTGGGAGGCTAGGATGAGAGGTCTGCCTTGTTTTTGCGGGTCAAAACAGGGGTTCCCGATCTTGCCTCAAGAGATCTAACAACTCCAGAAGTATTTTGGGTTTGGATTACAGTATTTCCCGTTTTTTTCCCAAAAGCCATCACTCTGCTAAACAAATAATTCTCTCAACACTGTTCAACTATTACAAAGTCTGCACTCCTATTACTGCTAATCTTCTCATCACTCCTTATCACCCATCCCCTCCCACTTGTGACGGTATGACTGTAACCTTGTTGCTTGTATCCTAATGATTTTTACTGACTGTTTCCTAGTATGATTTCATGGCTTCTTGTACCCTATGACTATTATTAAGTGTTGTACTTGATGATTCTTGACTCTTGGTGAATGAGAGTTTATGCACCAAGACAAATTCCTTGTGTGTCCAATCACACTCGGCCAATAAAGTATTCTATTCTATTCTATTTCAAGTTCAAATAACGGCCAGAATCAGACGGGTCTCCTGTGCCAAACTCGCCTCCCGATCCTGAGTTCAGGAACATCACTGAAAGCAGGAGGAAGGTGCTGCAGAAAAAACCCTTTTGGGGGTTCACTCCCATTTTCAGCTCGTGAGGTTCCTTCCCCCAGACAGAGGAAATGACTGAACAGTCCAACTGCTTTAATCCCTTCCTTTTCCTCCCTCCTTCGCTCTGCTCCTTCACTTCCTTGACAGCAGGCAGGATTGGTGGCATGAAGAGGCTTGTATACAGCCTGGCCAGAGGAAGATGTTCACGTCTGGTGGTGAAAGATGGAGGGTTGTTCTTGTACTCTTTCCTGTTAATTTCTCAATTACAGGAGCTAACAAGGCAACTGGTCTCAGGGAACTGGTGGGACTGTGCTTCTGTGCACTGGAGACAGATAAAGAGGTGGTGATGATGAGATGGCTAAAGCTGGCTGGGTTCCTCCTTCAGATAAGAGCCTCCCACTGTCGTATTAGGAATGGTCTATCTGGAAAAATAATTCCATGTGTTGCTTGTGGGGTGGAAGGGACTCTGTAAGACACCTCCCCCCCTCCCCAGATGTGTTTGTGTTGAGGGCCTTTGGTAGCGTTGAAAGGAACTTTGAGCCACTCTGTTTTCCTTCTAGATGCAACACACCTTTTCCTGCAAGTGGGTGCGCATACATGTGCGTATGTGTATGAGATGAACTCAGATTATGCTGCTTGCAGCACCCTGGACTACTGGTGGGGTAAAGATAAGCCTGGGTAAGGAGAAAGAAACCAAGTTCTCGGAGAACCAAAATTGACTGGAGCCTTCAAATGGCTTGTTTACGGCCAACATCATGGATCATTAGCAAAAGCAGTAAAGAATATTTGAAAAGGGGTGGGGGTGGGGGCGAAATCTTTCTCTTCCAAGTCTTGATTATTTATTGAACGCTGGTGACAGTCTCGGCATCTCCTCCTCAAAAGCAAAATGCCTGCAGGGGAGAGAAAGCAGACAGCAAGCATATTCCACGGTAAGATTTTTGGAATGCTGCATGGGTGATTCAAAAAAATACCCACCCACATTTTCTCCCCTCCCCACCCCCAGAGCCTTGCAATAAAAGAGCAGGCAGAAGGGTGGGGGGAAAGAATTTTTGGAGACTGTGCACTCAGTTTGTTTGCTTTGCGGCTTCCAAACCTTTTTCCGAATGTTAAATTGAAATAATATTTAGATTCCCGTCTCTCAAGATGCTCAGTCTGTCCTTTTATTGTTGCCAATTCAGATGCAGGAAACATTTGCAGGAGAAAAATCAAATTAGGATCCTGGCTTGTTTAAGAGCAGGGAGACCAGTGTCAGATCGGGCGCTGCCCTTTTGAAACTGATCAGTGACCTGAGACCAACTGAGACTTCTCTGCCTCTCAGCCTAACCCTCCTCACAGGGTTGTTGTGACGATCAAATGGAAGCCAAATAATGCAAGTAGTCCTTGACTTAAGGCCACAATTGAGCCCAACGTTCCCATTGCCAAGCAAGACAGTTAGTTGTTAAGTTAGTTTTTGATCCATTTTACGACTTTTCTGGCCACAGTGAATCTCTGTAGTTGCTAAGCTAGTCACCTGGTTGTTAAATGAATCTGGCTTCCTCATTGACTTTGCTTGTCAGAAGGTCGCCCTACTGACAGTAGCCTGGAAACCAAGACACCCCTTCCCTCTAAAGCCCAAGTAGAGACGGCTTGCAGAGAGAGAGAGAAGACCTTTGCAAAGAGGGCCACTGGAAATAACCCTGGGAGCCACACGTGGCCTTCAGTGGGAGACTCGGTTTCCTCCCTTTGCCGCTCCAAATATTTAGCTGCGGGGTTAATAAATGGGTAGGGAAGCTGCGGAAGGGAAATTTGTGTTTCTCCACAGAGCGCCAGCCTTCCCGCATGTCAGAAAGCATTTGTGGGCCGAGCCGGGCTGGGAAGATGAAGTTGTAAATTAAGCTTTTATGAAGGTGCCAAATCACATCCTGGTGTCCTTTTGATGGTTACATATGGGGTAATGGCAATAAATTAGCTAACAGCAGCCGCCCAAGGACATCGTACCCTTGTGGCCATCATCCCCGATTGCTTGGTTTTAGAGATATTTTATATTATTCCCTCCATCCCAGCCAGCCAGCCAGCCAGCCAGCAGCATGTTAGAGGTGTGGGGTTCATCCGCCCCTGGGAATTTTTGAAAGGGTGGTTCCGTTTTCTGTCGCTTGGGAAAATTTCAAAAAAGAGAGGCGAGGCTGACTTTGAAGGCAATCCCGTCTATTTGCAAGGTTGGGATTGGAGAGAACAGGGAGGGAGCAGGGTCAAAGAGCATCGATGGCTGGTAGCTATTAGCTGTCATTCCCTCCACGCACACACACACACATCTACACACATTTCCTGATTTGTGTGGTCAGGCAGTGCAGAGACCGTTGTGTTTTGCAACTGGTTGGTGCGAAGGAGCTTGGAAATGCTAAAGGCATGCTTATGTGTTCGATGCTTAAAAGCACACGTGAAGTGCATTTTTTCTCTCCTTTAATTGGCGTCGGAAGACTGCTGAGGAAATGACAGTAGCTGTGATTCCATCAGAGGAGTGCGGGTGGGGGGAGAGAATTAGATAGTAAATGATGGCCCCCGGGGAGCTGTTGCTCAAAACAGGAGCACTAAATGTTCCAGATAGTGAAGCCATTTATGTTAGGGTTTTGATTTGTGAAAAAGGAAGATTTGAAACCTCAGGAAATTTTTGTTTTATTGCTGGCCTCTTTTGGGGAATTTTGGGATTTGCAAAATATAGGAGGTGGGACACATGCATGGGTCAGGGATTGCTTATTTTCTGTTTTACAGGCCACAGCTGGTTGACCTGCTCATCTCTGGCAGGGCCTCCAAATCTTTCCCCACTCCAAAACTTCAAGCAGCTCTAGAGGGGAACCATCTTTGTCTACCAGTATGTCATATTTGTGGATTTCAAACATCCGATTCATATTTTTCCCACCCAGGCAGAAGGTCAGGCTACATGACCTTTGGGGGAGACCAATTCCAATCCTTTCTTCATTCTCGTTTTTTGTCTGGGCACACCTGACGTAACATTTCACGTACAAAAATGAAAAATGAGGCTGTACTTTCATGTCTGAGTTTGCAGCCTCAGAGCCCCTGATATCTGTCGGACGATCTCTGGACGGTCTCTGCTTTCAGATGGCCCCCGGTGCCCTCTGTTTGGCAGAATGGGAATTGTAGTCCACCACATCCGGAAAAGCCCAGGTACCATAAGCATCCCAGAGCCGATTGGCACGGTGACACAGCGCCATCTGGAGGCCATTGTGTTCATTTGTCTCTCTCAGCAAACCCCACCAGAGACAGGGGAACATAACGTGTCGCTATGTGCTTTGACCAAGAAAACAAGCAAGTAGAGATTTTAGCAAGGTTTTCTGCTTTCTGCTTCCCCTCTCCAGGAAAGTCTCCACGAAACTGAGCTGAAGATGTGTTTTTTTCCCCTCCCAAAAGCAGATTTGTCTGCACGAAAGACACCTGCTGTCTAAGCCAGGAAAGGAGAAAAAATAAATACCAACATTTCAGCGAGGTCTCTCCGATGCCAGCTTTTCCAAAACCGATTGCAAATATCTCTGCCAGAAACCACGATACATTAATTGCCCAGGCATGTGAATCATTTTCACAGACACCCTGCTCCCCCTCCCCCAGATATAATAATAGGGAATCTTTCTTATGCCTGCCTTTTATCTCTGACATACACAACTCACCCGAGCCTTCCTTAGAGATATTTCATCCTCAGTTTTTTTTGTGGTTTTGACACCGTGCAATTTTTTTTCCCAGGGGAGGGGGCAAAGCACAGCACTCGTTTTTTTTTTTTTTTTTTTTGCGTGATCTGCAGTCTCCTTTTCCAGAGCGGCCGGCTTGATATTCGCACAGTGTCAAAATTTGATAAATAAATGAATAATCGAAGCAAGATCTAACCGTGACAATTCAGGGTGGCTTGCCCCTTCCTTCTTGGTTTTTTTGGGGGTGGGGGTGGTGGAGGGGAGGGAATGAAAAGGTAGGGATTATGTGGCCTTGAGAGCAGGTTTGGCCCAGGAGATTTTAACCCAACATTGCCACCCCCCCTCCCATCTCCCATCAGAATCAGACGAGCTTCAGGGAATTGTAGGCTGCAGGTAAATAGTCTTCCAACGATCAGGCAATTAGAACCAATGGTTCGTATAATTCCTTGCCTTATCCCCATTTCTGATCCGGAGCTGGTACAAGATTGATGGAAAGGAAGCGGAGGAGGAAGGGATAAATCACCAGCCACACAGAGAGGAAAATGTCAGTGGACTTTTACAGCCGAGGTGCTGACACAGACCTGCTTATCATGGCCTTGGTTCCCCTCTCCTCATTCTCCTGCCCCACCCGCCATCTTCCTTCTCCCTTCCTTGCCCAGGTGGGTTGTCAAGACAAAAGGGCCGGTTTCTTTCATGTCCTTGTTTGCGAGAAATCGCAGGTGTCGCCTCTGTGCCAACAGGCCGTTCATAAACATGGGTATCAGTTCCCCTGGGGTGAATGGAGACCCTGCTGTGGGGTGATTGCCATCTGCTTCTCTCCTCCCTACAATAGGAACGACCCTCCCTCCCTCCTTTCTTTCTTCTTTCTTTCTTTCTTTCTTTCTTTCTTTCTTCTTTCTTTCTTTCTTTCTTTCTTTCTTTCTTTCTTTCTTTCGTTCTTTCTTCGTCTTTCTTTCTTTCTCTTTCCCTTCCTTCCTTCCTCACCCTTCCCTTCCCTTCCTCCCTTCCCCTTTTTTTCCTTTTCTCCCTCCCTCCTTCCCTTCCCCCCACTCTCTCTCTTTCCATCCTTCCTTCTTTACCCTTCCTTACCTTCTTTCCCCTTTCCTTTCCTTTCCTCCCTCCCTCCTTCCCTTCCCTCTCTCTCTCTCACTTATCTATCTATATTAGTGTGTATGTGTGTGTGTGCAATAATATCAATTTCATAAATAATAAAATTATGATTTATAAGGATATCTAATTTATAATGCCACTACTATCAGACATTGCAAGGGATGCAGTTGGCAAACCACTGAAGAGATATTGGTGCATTGCCCTTGACCAGAGCACCCCAAAGGTTTCACCCCAAAGGCTTCACCACCCCAATCCCCTCCAGAAGCCATTTCAAAAGCCAACGTGCTTTTGAACAGAATAATTGCAAGCTGGAGAAAGAAAACGCAAGCCAAGTCTCTCGCACTGAGCCCTTGAAGCAATCCAGATGGGGGAAACTGAGTTTAGAGAATCCTTGGAGTTAATGCAGAAAAGTTTCTTTGCTCTTTACCCCCCAAAACTGTGCACTCACATGTACACACAGGCACACACCCACACACCTTCCCCACCCCCCACCCCCTAAACCAGGCAAGGAAGGAGAACAAATGAGCTTGCTGCATGGAAGAAGAGGCGATGAAATTCAATTTTTTTTAAAATGGGAGAGTGGCTGCTTAATGTCCTGCTTTAATAGCACCTCTTTGGGAGATGCCCTGTTCCTTTTGGCAAAGAACAGTTCTGTATAATTTGCACACAGATACCGCTTCCTATTTGACCTTTCCTTTAAAAAAAAAAAGATGTCAGCCTCTAAAAAGGCCAGAGCGAAATATCTCTTGCGTCTTTCTTCTATTTATCATCCCATTTTCTTGCCTGGATTGGCTCTCATCCGCTGACTTGTAGGCACTGGTGTGAGTCATGAAACCCAACGGGTGAGTTGAGTCAAAGGATTTGCTAGCATTTTTTGGGAGGGGGGCGTGATGTTGGATTTTCAAGCCCATTGAAGACAACTTAGCCGATCTGGGTGATTTCTCTCCAAGATGCATTCTGGGGGAAAAGCTTTCTGCCCTTCCTCCAAATTTTTAAAATAAGAATGCCAGATGGACATGGAGGACTAGAACCTTAAGAAACCAGGATTCCCTGGGCAGCCTCAGCATAGATATCTAGCTGGGATGGAGAAAAAGGGAAAGCAAAAGAGAATTTGGGCTATTTTAGTTAACGAATAAACTAGGGGATATAAAAAAAACCCTCCACTAATCAGCCCCAGTGATGCCTGAGTCCCTGGTTGTGTGGCTCAGGGGAGCCCTGGCGGGCGACAAACAGTGTTCCCCTCCCCTTCCGATGCAATTAGCACCCTGCAATTAAAAACAACCGCCTTAATTACAGCTTTTGTGTGGTTTTTTTTTTTTTTTAAAGTTCCAGGTGGAGATCAGGTAACACTTTTCCTGGTATCGAGTTGGGCATAAACACCTTTGCAGGGAGGATGGACATACCTGTGGATGGGGCTGGGTGTACAGAGATAGAGGAGGGGGTCTCCCTCGGATAAGGGGGGGAGATGGTGCCCCTTTCCATTCCCTCTAGGCTAAAGCAGCCACCCACCCACCCCATGGTGACTTGCCATCCTAAAGGCCGGGCCCTGCCTCCAAATATGTAAGCCAAGAGGAATGGCACAGAAGGAAAAGAACTGGAGAGGGCAGAGGGGGGAAGAAAAAGCAGCTGTTAGGTTACTTTGAGAAGAGGAGAGGAAGGTGTTTCCCTTACCCCTAAGCATGTGAGGTTTAGAGGTCTGTTGAAAATAGAGAGCCTCTTCAACTTTCCTTTCTACAATTGCTGTTTCTGCCCTGGATTATTATGGATAATAGTAATATCGGGGGTGAGGGGAGTCTACCTAGTGTTGAAAGATATAATGCCTTGGCATGTGGAGGTTCTTCTCCTACCTATCTAGGCTGATTGCCAGATAGGGAAATGTTCCCCGTTAGCCAAATGTTGATAGAAACAACCTTTGGCTAAGAGGGAAACTATTACCTATCACGGGAATCTGATCGATATTGATTTTTTACACTTAAAATCACGTCGGCAGGGCAGCCACTGTGCCCCAAATGCTGTGGGCCTCCAGGAGTGACCCCACCCCACCCCAGACAGGTTTTTTTATTTCCCCAGGGGAAAGAGACTAGGGGTGGGTGACGCAATCTTTCCCACCCCTTGCCAAGCCATGGAGAGGCCCGATTCCCTGGGGCTGATCACCAGGCAGAAGCCAGAAAACCGATCCCGGGGGAACTAATTACTCCACCCGAATGGCTCACGTTCTGCTTTGATCTCGAATTCTTCTCCGGCTTCTCCACCTAGCAATGCCCCCACCCCTCAGGCTAAAAAAAAAAAACGGGATTGGGTTTCCACGCAAGGTTTTGCCCCCCCCAAGAGTGAAATTCGGCAGGCCCTCTCTTGCGTTGATTTCATCTGCTCCCCCCCACCCCCCGAACACGTGTGGGTCTTTGCAAAGGATCAGATCTCAAGAACTGAAGAAGCGTCTTAGATGAGAAGCGAAACATCTTCAAAAGAAAAAAAAACCCGAGAAAGTCAGAGTTGCCTCTTGAAAAAGAAGATCTTTGCTTTGTCGTAGAAAGGCAAAGCGCCATCTCATTTTGCCTGCCTGGGGACTTGGTGGAGGCAGGCCGCTTAGTTTTCTTGATGGCAATAGGGATGTGGGTCTTTTTAATTGCTCCAGCCTGAGGGAAATCTCCTTGTGGTCTCCTTTCCAAGGGCTGATCCGAAGGAGCCTTTATCCTTTCCCTTCCTGTTGCCTTCTTGACCCGTGCCGAAATGCAATTTTGAGAGCACAATCCAACTGGTGAAGGGGTTGTCCTGTGGGGACAGCCCAACCGAAAAAGCTACTGGGTTCTTCCCGAGAAGAAGAGCTTGAGAAAGGTGAAAGAAGAATAGGGGAGGTTTGATCCGGGTGATGGGATGTGGCCGAAGGTCTCAGTGGATGGGTTTTTCCATCTGTCATAGCAGAGCAGCTACACCTTCAGTTCCAACGGGAGCTTGGGACAGTCCTGCCATTTCCTGGTGACCTCCTATCCAAGCATGAAGGAGTTCAGACCATCGGGTTGGTTCTCAACCTCAGCTATTTGCTGATCCCTAACTAGGTAGACTGCATTGTACCTGGGTCTAAAACCTACTTATGCAGCTGAAGGAGATCCCAAAATACCCCACACGAATCACCTGCTTTTTTCCTCTTCCCTCCTCTTCTCTTTTTTTCTTTTGCATCAAGACTTTGCAATTTTCATTTCGCAGGCAGTTCATCAGAGTTTTTTTTCCCAAGCTAAAGAGCAAGGATAAAAAAGCATGGAATAAACAGGTTGTCATGGGGATGGCACAGAGGAAGATGAAAGAACGATTGCCCTGGGATCCCGGTTGAACTCTTTTAATTTATTTTTATTTTATTTTATTTTTTGAATGGGAGGAGAGAAGGGAAAAAAAAAAGATAAATAACATGCCTTCAAGGTGCCACGAAACCTTTTGAAATTGGTCGCAGTTCCACATTAGCTTCCTGCAGTCTAAAAGACAGGATGCAGCCACGCAAATATTTATTTTGTAATTGGACTGAAGTGGGGAGAGAGAGAGAGAGAGAGGAAGGAAGGAAGGAAGGAAGGAAGGAAGGAAGAAAGAAAGAAAGAAAGAAAGAAAGAAAGAAAGAAAGAAAGAAAGAAAGAAAGAAAGAAAGAAAGAAAGAAAGAAAGAAAGAAAGAAAGAACGAGACGTCAGGGGTCCCAATTGCTGATGTGTTTTGGGGGGTCAAGGGACCCTAAGAAGGTGACCGAGGGCGGCAGGAAAGGCTCTGCCAAGAGGGCAGAAGAGATGGAGATGAGGCAGAGTGGGAAGAGAGTGAAAGAAAATAGGGGGAAAAAATAAGAAAGAATAAGAAAACATTGGGCGGGCTGACTTTGGATTTGCAGTTCTATAAAAAGGAAAGAAAAGCTGTCGTAGGAATAGCAGCATCAAAGAAAGCTTGCAGCATTTGGAGAGAGAGAGAGGGGGAAGGAGGGAGGGAGGGAGGGAGAGAGAGAGAGGGCAGGGTCTAAATCAGGAATGTCCAACCTTGGCAACTTTTAAGACCTATGGACTTCAGTTCAATTCTGGGAGTTGAAGTCCAGAAGTCTTAAAAGTTGGGAAGGCTAAACAGCCCTTGGCTTAAATGATCCTACGTCCACTGGAGGGCACCAGATTTGCAAAAGTCCCATCTGAGAGACCCCAAAGCTTCAGGCTTCAAGCACCTTTCAAAGTTTACCTTGCAGACCAATTGGATTTAGCATGCAGAGAAACCAGGAAGTTTTCCTTTGGGGTTCTCTGCACTGAGCGTGGTGGTGGTGGACTAGATGCCCTCAAAGGCCCCTCCCCCGACCCCCGCATTGCCTGAGCAGCTAGTGGGAAGGGTCAAGCAGGATCCTCACTTTATTGATGTTCCCAGTTTATGGCTTCTCCCTGTTTGTTCCCAGGATCAGGAAGGGCGTGTTCCTTAACGGCCATTGCCTTTCGCCACTCTCCGCCCCTCCCAAATCCCCCTTATCTTATCAGACCTAAGATAAGCCTGATATGGATTGCAGGTTACCCGCATGATGTCAGGAGTTGGTGCCCATAATTCGGTCTTTGCTGAACCCACCTGAGAATTGAAGTCCACAAGCCACAGGACAAGCAGTTTCCTAGCTGTGTGAACACAGACAGATTTCCACCCGCAGGGACTCTGGGGGTTTTCAGAAATAGACTGAACAACTGTTTGGCTGGGATGCTATATGGTCTCTTGCTTTGACCACAGGGTTGGACTAGAAGACCTCTGAGGTCCCTCCCACCCTCTGGTGCTATATTCTATGCACAAGGACCCCGCCAGGCAAGCAGGGCCTTTCAATACACCATTGCAAAAACCTTCCTCTTCTTGTGATGTTTTTTTTTTTTTTAAATCCTCTAGTGTGGTCCTGATTTCCTGTAAGCCCGGCAGGAGGAAAATAATTTGGAGGAGGAGGAATTTTAAAACTGACCTTCCTTTTCAACTTCTTCCCCTAAGGTTACTCGATAAGGAGGTTTGTACAAGGCACAAAATGCCAGGAATAACTGAAGACCCATGTAAATTCTCTGGCTGGGCTTGTTATTTGGCCTCTGAGCTGTGTTGGACAGCCATTCCCCCAATGCTTTTATTGAGCAGATAGGCAGGTTGGGAGGTGGGCGAGTAATTATCGCATGAAAGAAGAGCATGCAAAAATACAAGCGGTCCTTGTTACTCATCGGGATTAGTGTGCAATTGCCAATAACAAAGCTGCCCATGATGATCCAAGATAAATTGGTGGGCTGGGATCCAGATGTCTGGAAAAATGACAAAGTCACTCAAAATTCAGAAGGAAGGAACGAAGGAAGGAAGGAAGGAAGGAAGGAAGGAAGGAAGGAGGAAGGGAGAGAGGGAGGGAGGGATTGAATGAAGTTTGCTTCCTTTATTAGCACAATCAACGACATTTGGTTTTGATGCCTTCTTGAATTCTCCATCAGCAGCCTTTCAGTCCCAATTGCCAGACTGGTGAAAAAGGGTGACCTATTGGTCCTCCTATTGGTCCACCAAGGGCATTCCCTGGGCACATCTGGTTGACCTCTGTAATGCCCCAGAAGCGTGGAGAACATGGACCTTCAGCCTGATCCTGTCTCCCGCCTCTTAAAACCATTATCCCAGGATAGGCACGACTTGGTGCCTAGTTAGGCCTCCAGGTCCGGCTCCCTTTTCATTTCCAGCTTTTATTCCGGGGCCTGCTAACTTGTCCCAGGACAAGAGAGAACGGAAAGTAGATAATAAAAGTGCAGGCTCCAGAAAAGCATCGCAGAGAAGCTGGGATCTTCCCGCTGGTGGTCTCCTAGCAAAAATTCCTGACTTTTAAAAAGTAACTTTCATCGGCTCTCGGGTGTGCCATTAGCAATGGTCGAAAGGCCGGGTGTGTTTTTCTAAGCAGCTCAGGTTGAACCTTTTGGGGCTGGCTGATCCGTGTTATGGTTGCCATGGGGCAAATATGGGGCCTGTGATTGGTTTTATTCACCCCAGGGCAAGATCAAAGGAAGTTCCTCTGGACATTGGGCGGCCGGAAAGGGGTTTACTGATGGTTTCTAATAAAACAAATCAAGGACAGGGAGGGAGGGAGAGAGGGAGGGAAGGAAGGAAATCCAATTTAGGGTCGATGCCCTGTGGCTGCCTCCAGCCACCCCCCTCCCCTGCATCCTTTAATATAAAGGCTATTGGGCCCGAGGGGTCCCTCAAGCAGGAAGCCACGCATGCCTATGCTTCATCTCAGAAGGGGCGCATGGCAACTGAAATTGAACAGTGTTTGCTGCATTGTGAGGTGAGAGGCGTCTAAATGTAATAAATAATGAACAAGCACAGGTCCCAGCTGCTTGATATTCCAAAGTTTGGGATTAATACAGGGATCACCCGTCTCATTTTCCGGATAAGTGTGATCTGAGGTCCCTGATTCGAGGGAAGGAGGACCTTATCTAGGGCTGAGCTACGATATAGGTGGACTGTGTTACCTGCCATTTTGCATATCTGGGGGTAAATATAACCAGATTTTGATCCTTTTTTTCATAAACACAAAAAGTATTTCTGGCATGTAGAAGCGATCCCTTCCTTCCTTCCTCCCCTCCCCTCCTTTCCTCCTGCCCTTCCTTCCTTCCTTCCTCCCCCTACCTCTCTTCCTTCTTTCCATTCCTCCTTGTGTCCTCTTCCCTCTGCCCCTCCCTCCCTTCCTTCCCCATCCCTCCTTCCTTCCCTCCCTCCCTCTTTTTCCTTCCTTCCTTCCTTCCCTTCCATCCTTCCTCCCTCCCTTCCTTCCCCTTCGATTTGTGAGAAGCTTCTTAATCAGCCATTTCAAGCAGCAGCACGGGAATTCAGAAGGGAATCAGGCTTCTGGGCTGGGCTGGTGACTACTAAGCCCCGGGTTCTTTTGCTTTCGGAAAACATTGGCAGGATCTGTAAACCTGGGCCGGCTGCATTCCAGGAGGACTTCCCCCCAGCCAGTTTTCTCTAGCAAGGCAGCTTCAAAGCAGGAGAAAAACAGTGGATATCCTACGCATAGTAGCTGCAGGGCTTCTCTTGAAGGATAATATTTGCCGGTCTTCATATCCAGGTTGTTTGGGGTATCAATAGTTGTGTTTTGGACAAGGTTGGTGGCTGTAAATCAGATGAACCAAGGAGTTGGTTAAGCAGGCTTCAGCTTTTCAAGAGCAGCCCAGGCAATGCGGGCTTGTGAACACCCCACCTCTATTTTTATTGTGACATTCACTGTGCTTAAATAATCCCTAGTAATTGCAATAGCAGAACGTTAATACAATTTAATGATGCTACCACAGCATTAAACATGGCAGAGGACACACCAAAAGCTCCCCACGTGTTCGTAATTACAGTTCGGCACATTCTTGTGTCACATATATTCTGTACAAAATTGAGCCGTCATCCAAGAATGGGCCACAGAGCAAAGCTCCGTTTTGCAATACAGGCAGTTCTCCACTTGCAAGGAGCGTTTAGCGAGCGTTCAAAGTTACAACACTGACTTATGACCGTTTTTCACACTTAACGACCATTGCAGCCTCCATAGCCAATGCGTTTCGCTTTGGTTTGGCTTTCCGGAGCGGTCAGCCCAACCCGATGGACCACTTCACCAGCGAAATGTTATTTGGGGGTTTTAGGAATGGGGAAACCACCCCGAGAGTCGAGAAAACTTGGCACTCTCCCAAATGCTCTTTCTTTCTCCTCCCAATTGCAATACGTTGCTGACTCGCCTTGCCAAAGCTTACGTAAAACCTCCCTACCGTTCTGAGTCCATTTTCCCATCAAACAGGCCTTTGGGCACTCTTCCCACACACCCCACACACCTGGGTGGGTCCCTGGGTGTCCATTTCCCCCCCACACACACATACTGCTTCCTCCCGCCTTGGTCTCAGGTCTTCCTGGCAGAAATTCTGAGCCGGCCAGACGAGCCAGCCCTTCTCCCCCCTTCTCTGCCGCCTTTGCAGAGGGCAGAAAGTTAAAAATTATTCAAGGCGAGATTCCTGGCCTGCAGGCCAGTACCAGGCAAAGATTTTCACCGCCCGTTCTGTTCCTTCGCCAAAACCGAGATAAGATTCTGCTTGCAGGTCTTTGGAATAATAATTCTCTTCTCCTAGATTGCGCTGGGAAGTTCATCTTTTACCTTTCTCCACCCCTGCCCCAATTATAATCCACTTTCCTCTCCCCCCTCTCTTTTATTTTGTCAGATGCTCCCCGGCCCTTAGGGTGATGAATATTTGGTGTTAACTAGAAGGGAGGGAGGGGGGGGGAACACTTTAAAAGATGCAAATGATTAAACCACCCCATGGCTGAGTTCTTTTCCTCCTCCTGTCGGTTGCCTTCACTTCAAAGGCCAAGTAAGTAGCAGATTGATTTATTTTTTTTAAGCCTGGCTGCCCTTCGCAAAGAATTTTGCATTGTTTTCTCTTCCCCCCCGAAGAAGGACGTTGAGAAAACTGGACGAGGGCTGCAGAGTTTGACCTGGGAACTGAGGCACGCTGGATTCCCGAGCCCAGCCAAACGGAGAAAAATTCCCAGGAATTCCAGTGTTCCCCACGCTCCATCTTCCGTCCGTAACAAATCACCTGGCGATGAACGTAACGGTTGGGGCCTTCCCCCCAGTCCCCCGGAGAACTTTTGCCGAGTATAAAACAGGAGCTGTCCAGTGGCAAGGATGGGCCAGCGACGTTGGCAAGCGCGGATCGTGGATCGCTCGCGACAGTCTTCCTGGGTAGGGCGGGCAAGGTAGGAGGAGACCCTTACTCAGAGTCTTTTGCAGAGACTCTCCTGCCAAAGATGCACTGAAGATTCCCAGGTCTTGAAATGGGCCTGAATTGGGACTCCTACAGGTGGCACCATAGTGTGTTCATCACTTAGGATACAGCCTTTCAAACGGTGGGCGCTGGGGATAGAGGTGGTTTTACTCTATGGTCAGGCCAAACCCTTGATCCTGGGAATCACAGAAGGTTATTTGGGAGACCCCCGTAGTAAATATCTCGGCTTCACTGTTAGTTGATTAATGATCTCGGCTAGTTGTTTGTGTTCATTTTCTGGATGTTTTTGTAACGTCTTACTGTTTTTAATTGTTCTATCGTTTTAGAATTCTAAGCCAACGAGGATCATTTGGTTGAGTTGGGAGGGCTGCAGAAATGGAACGAACGAATGAATAAATAAATAAATTAGGGGTAGACTAAATGCCAGGGATTGTCAAAGAAGGAAAAGCAGGTGGAGTGGAGATTGGGAGGGTGGACGGTGGAGGAGTGCAGTGTGGCCTAGTGGATAGATGCCTCTTTATTGTATAGGTTTAATGACCTGAATGCTTATTGAATGTAAATGAATTTGGTTTTGACCTGGCTGGGTTTGGAGAATAGGACCCCCTCCCGGTCCTAGGTCTTACCCTCAAAAGCACAGGAGGTGCAAATAGATTTCAGCCACTTATAGAGAGGGAGATCCTTGGCCCAACCTGGCAGGGTTGTTGTAAAGATGGAAAAGGACGTTTCCCCCAGTCCCTTGCTTGCTGTTCTGTGGTGAAGGTGTATCCAAGCCTAACAAAAAATGGGCTTCATTTTATCCTTAGGAGACAAGAACAGGTTTCATAGAAGTGATGAAAGGCAATGTGAATTAAAGCAGGCAAAGCAATTTCAAGCAAAAGGGGAGGAAATGCTTAACCTCCCCCCCTCCCCCTCCCATTTGCTATCCTCCTGTGTGAGTTTGGGATCTAAACTTCTTTCTGTTGTGCAAGAGGAATGTAGACTTTGCTCAGGGACTCACAAGGCTTTCCTTCTCCTCGTTTCTTTCAGCCTGAGCTCGACCCAAAGCCTGCAAGACGGGCCTAGGATCACCGGCTATCTTCCCAGGCTGTTGGTGTCAAGGCCAAAGCCTCCCCATAATCCCCTGCCGGCTCCCATTCAGAATGGCTGGGACCAGAGCCAGGGATGGGTGGGGCCAAAGCCCGTGGTGGGAGGGACAAAGGCCAGTGGGTGAGACCAAAGACCTTACCCTCCTCCTCTTTTTGACACCCCCCCCCCCCCGCCTTCTCACTTGGACGCCACCAATCCCTTCGTTTCAGAGATTGTTTAGGGTGATGGATGATGGGAGTTGGAATCCAAATACCTCTGGAGCAGCCATTTAGAGGAAGGCTGGCTTTGGGGCAGGGAAGCATCCCATTCATGAGAATAAACTGTTTGAGTGAATCACTCTCGGCTTAAAAGTGCAGGCAGCCGACATAACTTTGTTTTGAAACTATTGTTGTGTTTTAAGGGCATCGTTGTGTCTATTGTTGCGTTTTTAAGGGCATTTCCAGCTACAGATAGATGCAGGCTGGCCTTTTTTATCTTCCTAATCGTGACTATCCTGACCAGAATTGCATTTTCGAGCTGATCATCAGATGGTGCTAAAAGTTTAAGGCCGGTTGCTTTTCCTATTCCTGCAGATAAGCAGCTTATAAGAAGCGTGGCGGGGGAGGCCCTGGCCTTCAGGGGGTTAACAAAACCCTCTTTGCATCTCACAGGTTCAAAACACCTGCAGCCCCCCCACCCCCACCCCCAAGCAGCCAATGAGAAGCCAGCGCGTAGCAGCTCCCAGTCGGTTTGAAACCCAACACCTGTCTCCGGTTCCTGCCAGGTGTGGCGGCCAGGTTGATGCTCGCCACTTCTCACCTGGAAGTCCCTCCCAGTTTCCCCCCTTCCTTCCTTTCCATCAACAGAAAAGAGATTTGGCTGCTTCCTCCCCGCACAGCCCCAGTCTCCATCCGTGGCGTTCGATCCTCAGGTGGTCAGCACCCATAAATGCCCACCTGGCCGTAACAGGAGCCGACTGCAATGCCACCTTGTCAGTTTCCCTTTCCACAGGTAAGGAACGTCCTCCTTTCTCTCTCCAAGCCAGAGCTGGGCTTTCTGGAAAGGGGAAGGTTGTTAGTCCCCAAGGCACAGGAATCTGGATCTTAAACAAACCAGCAATGTTGGCCATGCTGAATCGCCAGGCCTCCCAGCCATCTTCTAACATCCCCACCAAAGCATTTTGCAACTAGGACTCCCTTCAGATGTGTGGATTTCAACTCCCAGAGTTCTAAAGTGATGCTGAGCATGCTGGGAGTTGGGATCCACCAAGCACGGAAGTTTGCCCCAGGTTGTAAGATATAGAATATGTCTTCCAGAAAGATTTGTTTAAAATTAGGAGGGACAGTTTCCAATTCAGGGCTGCAACACACAAATTCTCGTCTTTGGCACCCGCCTCAGGCAGAAAAAGAAAAGATCCATTTAATGGACTCTTAGAAGTGGCCCATCCTACCAAAAAAGGGAGGAAATGGCTTCATGCTCCATACCTCTCCCATTCCTTCCACTCATCTCCCCACCAACTCTAAAAAAGCCAGCAAGTCACATTTTTAATGTGAGAAACTGGCCTTGAGCCACAAGATGCATTTTCCAGGTATAGCTGGGCTGCCCAGATGGGAGCTTTAAAAAAATCTGTTTTTCCCAATAATTTATACCAGACTTGAAAATCACCCACCTCTCCAGAGAATAGACCACTCTTGGTCTGCACAAAAGCCCCCCAGGTCACTTATCTGACCCTGTAATATAAAGTACAGCCAACGTTTTTAAATTCATGGAACATAGAACAGTAGAGTTGGAAGAGACTTCAGAGGTCTTCTAATCCAGGGGCCTCCAACCTTGGTAACTTTAAGACCTGTGGACTTCAACTCCCAGAATTCCTCAGCCAGCTGGCTGAGGAATTCTGGGGATTGACGTCCACAAGTCTTAAAGTTGCCAAGGTTGGAGACCCCTGCTCTAATCCAACTCCCTGCTGGAGCAGGAGACCCTATACCATTTCCAGACAAGCCCAGTCTCTTTTTGAAAGTCTCCAGTGATGGAGTGCTTCTTCTTCAACTTCTGAAGGCAAGCCATTCCACTGGTTAATTGTTCTAACAGGAAATTTCTCCTTAGTTCTAGGTTGCTTCTCTCCTTGGTTAGCTTCCATCCATTGCTTCTTGTCTTGCCTTTTGGTACTTTGGAAAATAGTTTGACCCCCCTCATCTTGGTTCTTTGTAAGTTTTAGCCTCCAGATCCCTAAACATTTTTGTGGCTCTTCTCTGCTCTCTTTCCAGAGCCTCAACATCTTTTTTTGTATTGGGGTGGACCCCAACTGGATGCAGTATTCCAAGTGGGGTCTTACTAAGGCTTTGCAAAAGGGAGTAGTCGAACTTCACGTCATCTTGATTCTATCCCTCTATTAAGCCTTGCTGAGCGGCCATTTTATGGGTCTGTATTCCCAGCTGGCTCCCTACAAACCAGAGATGGGGGGAGCAGGAGGGGAAATCGCCATTCGGGGTCTAGCTGGCGAGGATGTCTTCGAAACCTGGCACTGACCGAATTCAAAACAAAAGAAAGCTAATTTGACCTCCAGCATCATTAGAGCTGGTGATTTATAGCCTGCTTCAAAGCCTTGTTTTCTTTCCAACTCTAAATTTCTTTCTTTTGGGACTAGCTGTTCAAGTCATTAACCTGACCCAGTGAAGCTGTCTTATCGCTTTTGGGGTGGGAGTGAGAATGAAGCAAAACCGGATGATCCCCTTTAATTAAAGACTTCGCCTTCCTACACCTAACAGGCATTGTGCCCGGAGCAATCCTTGGTCCATAACAGGCTTCCTTCCTTCCTCTTGGAGCCAATGGGATTTGGCTAGCCAGTAGCATCCACCTTACTGGGATCCAGCCAGTGCTCTTGATGCCAGGTCCATCTGCAAGGAGAAGGTGCCGGTTGGCCAAATCCTCTTGCACCTTGCAATGAGCTAATCCTTTGGTGGGTTGCTTGGCCAAACTTCAAGGATGCATTTCAATGCACCTTGAAATGTTGGCCTTGTGCATGGAGATCTACCTCTTGGTTAGCTGGTTATTTAGGGAGTACAGATAGTCTTTGACTTAACAGCAATTCATTTAGTGACCGTTCCAAGTTACAGCGGCACTGAAAAAAGTTGACTTATGACCGTTTTTCACTTAACGACCATTAGCAGCGTCCCCATGGTCCCATGTTCAAAATCCAGGCGCTTGGCAACGGGTTCATATTTATGACGGTCGCAGCGTACCGGGTGATCAGGGACACTGATGTGCAATGATCCGCTTTCGCAACCTTCTGACAAGTGAAGTCAACGGGGAAGCCAGATTCACTTAACAACTCTGTCACTAACTCAACAAATACAATGATTCGCTTAACAACGGTTGCAAGAAAGGTCGTAAAATGGAGGCCAGCCATGTTAGTCTGCGGGAGAAGGGGCTGCCACAAAGAAGAGTGGGGGTCAATCTGTTCTCTTGTCCTTGAGGGCAGGGCAAGAAGCAACGGATGGAAACTTAGCAAGGAAAGAAGCAACCTAGAATTAAGGAGAAATTTCCTGCCGGTGAGAACGATTAACCAGTGGAAATGACTTGCCACTAGAACTTGTGGGTACTCCATCCCTGGAGGTTTTTAAGGAGAGAGTGGACAGCCCGTTGTCTGAAATGGCATAGGGTCTCCTGCTTGTTCATGGGGTTGGACTAGAAGACCTCCAAGGTCCCTTCCAACTCTGTTATTCTGTTAACTCTGGTGGTACCTTTTCCAACTAACTCATTTTACCACATAAAGGAAAATATTTGCAGCTCAGAGTTGACAGGAGGGCTCCTCGGTGCTCTCTGAGCTAGCTTGTTTTCTTGCAGACGTTTCATGACCCAACTAGGTAACATCATCAGTGCTAGTACCAAAGGGAGGGAGGGAGGGAGGGAGGGAGGGAGGAAGGAAGGAAGGAAGGAAGGAAGGAAGGAAGGAAGGAAGGAAGGAAGGAAGGAAGGAAGGAAGGAAGGATAATATTTGTAGGTCAGGGTTGACATGAGGGCTCCTTGGTGCTCTCTGAGCTGGCTTGTTTTCTTGCAGACGTTTCATTACCCAAACTAGGTAACATCCTCAGTGCTTTTTTCCCAGTTCCCAGCACTGATGAGGTTACCTAGTTTGGGTTATGAACCACAAACTAGGTAACATCATCAATGCTAGTACCAGAGGGAGGGAGGGAGGGAGAGAAGGTAGGTAGATAGGTAGGTAGGTAGGTAGATAGGTAGGTAGGAAGGAAAGAAGGAAGGAAGGAAGGAAGGAAGGAAGGAAGGAAGGAAGGAAGGAAGGAAGGAAGGAAGGAAGGAAGGAAGGAAGGAAGAATATTTGTAGGTCAAGGTTGACATGAGGGGTCCTTGGTGCTCTCTGAGCTTGGTTGTTTTCTTGCAGACGTTTCATGACCCAACTAAGTAACATCCTCAGTGCCTTTTTCCCAGTTCCCAGCACTGATGAGGTTACCTAGTTTGGGTTATGAACCACATTTCATTCAAAGGCATCCCTTCTGGTGAATTGCTGCTTAAGCGTTAGTTTGGGAAGACAGACTTCTACGTTTTTAGGAAGTACCGAGTCCACCTGGACTCCCAGGCAAGGATTTCCTCTCTTCACCTGCTGTGCTGTGTTCACAAGGCACATCTGGCTGTGAGAATGGAACACAATCTTGGTTCTTTTTCTTTTTAAATGCTTTGAAATGCTCCTTTTGCAATTTGTAAGTTAGAAACAGGCACCCCCTTCCGATCTCTCCTTTATCTCCCCGCTTGGCGAGCCTCCCAGATCCTGATGCAACCCTCCCAGGCCTACAAACACACGGACCCGCCCTGAAGAAGCCAAAAACCTTCCCAGGTCTCGGATCTGAATTCGCTCCATTAACCCCTTGGGGATAAACTCCTGCAGACTTTCCTGAAAAAGGGGGAGAGGTTGGTGAGGGAACGGTGAGATGACGCAAACTGGGTTCCACGATTGCCAGATGGTGCCCTGTCCAACTTCTGTGCCGTCAAGATAATTACGATGGTGATATTCTTGGGGTGGAGGAAAAAAACCAAGTAAACTTGAGCATGCAGCTCAGAGGCGGAGATTTCAAGAGCTGTTAAATTATTACGACTGTTTACAAACCGTTTTCTACTAGTGCTGGCTGCATTGGCGACTTTTGACCTTGGGATCCTTCCCAAGGATTTAAGGATCATTAAAGAAATTACGGGAACACAGGTTTTGTTCCAAGTCAAGCAATTTTTTGGAGGGGTGGGAGGAGAGCAACCAGCTCAGTTTTTGCCCCTTCCTGCTGTGTCCAGATTTTTTAGGAACGAGAGTGCTATATTTTTGTTATTAATTCAACTTAGAGGCATTTGAGGTTGCAGCTTGTATCAAAGGTCCAATTCTTGGAGAAATGAGCCTTCTTTTACTTTTACTCCAGCCTGCCTTGGAAAGAAGAAAGGAGGAAGGCTGAAGTGTTCTTCCTTTTTTCCTCCCAAATTTCCTACCCAGCATTTCTTAACCTCACCAACTTTTCGGATGGGTGGACTTCAACAACCAGAATTCCCCAGCCTTTGTGACTTCGAAGTCATGTATTTTGAAGCTGCCAAGGTTGAGAAACACTACTCTAAACCAATGTTTCTCAATCTTGGCTACTTTCAGACGTGTGAACTTCAGTTCCCAGAATTCTTCAGCCAGCATTAGGGAGGATGAAAAAAAAAAAAAAAAACCCTTGGGAATTCTGGAAGTTGAAGTCCATCCATCTTAAAGTAAACCAAGGTTGAGAAATTGTACTCTACACCACTTCCTAAACTCACCTAAACTCACTTCCTAAACTCACATATCTGGAAGTAGGAAATAGATTAGCCAGGAAGGAAAAGCAAAGGAAGGGGAGGGAATAGCCCTTTGGCCACATCGCTGGCTCTTTCCACCCCATCCTATGATACCTAACCCCTGTTGGAAATTTTTTTTAGTTGGCCTTTCTTGATTTAGACAGCCGCAGGCCCTATCTGAGCCTCCAGCGGGCCTTTGTTTTTGGAAACAACTATATATTTTGACACCAAAACTTCAAACTATTTGTTTTCTGCCAATACCGGCATGCCGTCTCCCCTTTCTTCCTATCCTCAAAACAGCCCCAGACTCCCCCCGCAGAAGCCACTAGCCTTTCCCTGAATTTTGTTGCCTAATTTTCTGGCTCTTGCACAAGAGAGGTCAGGCATATCTTTTCCCCCTTCCTCCTTCGAAGCAGTGGGGCAGGCTAGAGGCAAAAACCAACAAGCAAAAAAAAAAAAAACACCCTGTAGAGATGACTAGAAAGACACCTGGACTGACTTCCTGTATGGCTCTTATTTTCCCCTTTGACGGTCCTTTGCTCCAAGGTGACCTTGGGGTATCCCCCACCGCCACCCCCCTGCCATAAATCGGGGTGCCTCGCCTGGCTACTTCAAAGCTCCCTTCCCCCTTTCTCTCCCCCCCCTCTCGGCACAGTCGCCCAAAGTGGCCACCCCGTTTTACGACCTTTCATGCCACGGCCGCTAAGTTGAACCGTTACAGCGGTTAAGTTTAGCAACACGGTTGTTAAGCGAATCCGGCTTGGCTCGTCAAAAAGTGACCACGTTACTCCCAGACACTGCAACGGTCACAAATGTGAGTCAGTTGCCTTCATTTTGAGGACGTTGCGACGGCCATAAGCGTTGAACGACGGCCCCAGGTCATTTTTTTTCCCCAGGGCCGTCGTAACTTCCAATGAACTGTTGTAGGTCGAAGACCACCTGTACAGTCCCATAAAAAGAGGGGGGGGGAAATGTTCCTGTTAAGTTGCTGGTGTTACCCATTGTGCTTCTTTGCCCCCCTGAAATGTTTCTACTTCTCTGCTTTGCAAACCTTCCCATATAATAATAATAACGAACAACAACAACAACAACAACAATAATAATGATAAATATTTATTTATATACCGCTCCTCTCCCGAAGAGAGAGCGGTGCACAGCCGTACAGTTAAAACAATAAATATGTGGAAAAATAAAACTAAATTAAACCAAAACCCCTGACTGTAAACAATTTAAAACCCTTCTCTAAAATCCTAAAATTTAATAAAAAATAAAACACCCCAAAACTAAAATCAGCCCAAGCCGGCCTGATCAAAGAGCTAGGTTTTCAAGGCACGCCTGAAGGTCCCCAGGTCCGTGGCTGTCCGTAACTCCGGGGGCAACCCATTCCAGAGGGCAGACGCCCCCACAGAGAAGGCCCTATTCCTCGGGGTCACCAGCCGGCACATAGATGCCGACGGGACCCGCAGGAGACCCTCCCTGTGGGAGCGCACCGGACGGTGGGAGGAAAATGGCAGAATGCGGTCTTGTAAATATCAGGAGGAAGGGCCAGGAACTATCTTGGGTTAATCTCCCCCACTCCAAAAGGAGCAAAGGTGACAACTCTTCGTCGTCGTCCCCCCACTGAAACGGGATAGCTCCTTCAGCTCCTTTTTCCCACGGCCTCCTCCTCCTCGAAGGAAAGCACGGAGCCAAAAGTGCGTGGAGAGCCAGGCCATGAAAATCCAAACTGGGGTCAGCAAGACTCTTGATTCCAACCTGCGATTAGGCAAATGGCCTCTTTTGCTTAAGGCCTCGGGGGCAAGGAATCCAGGCTCCGTTGGTCCTGTCTAATCCAGCCTTCTGTATTTCCTCCCCGCCCACCCACCCTCCAAAAATAATAATAATGGGCCGCACCCAGTGAATAGACCAGGAAGAAAGTGGATTTTTTTCCTCCCCCCATCAACCCTTTTCTTTTCTTTCTGCGGAGCGAAACATTTTCCCTTCCCTTCCTCTTTGTCCAGGCCTGTGCCCAAGATCCTTTGGGATTGAATTTTCAGGCGGTGAAAATATACTTTCACGCTTTGGGAGATGGGTGTTTGTGTGTGTGTGTGTGTGGAGGCTCCTTTGGAGAGCCGAAACGATGCCGGTGTGATTTCTAAAGAGCTGAAAACCTCATTTATTCCAATCCAAATGAGTCTTAAAACAGCTCCAGAAAAAAAATACCGAGCTGCTTTAATGAGACCGGAGAAAAAAGATCCTGGAGCGAATGGAATTTGGGAGGGGAAACTCGTAACGTTGATGTTAAGGAGTCCCCAGAGCGTCAAAAAAGTCAAAATGGCAGCCACAACAGTGCAATCTAAGCTATTTGGGTTTTTTTGTACGCGCATTGCTTCTGTGCCACGCATTAAAAAAACAACAACTGGAAGAACTTCGAACACACCATTGTGGCGGCTGGCTTGACTTCTTGGAAGCTGCAGACACCCCTACATGGTCCTTTGGCTGTAGATCCTGTGAATACAATTCACGGGTTCCCTTTAGCCTGAGTTCAAGCAGAGGCAGGAGATTAAATCACCTTTTGCTGGGTTGGATTCCTAGCCATTCCCTAACAAGCAGAAGGCAAGGGGTTAACCAAATGCAGGAAGCCTTGGGCCGTTTCCCCCCCACACCCCTTGGTTCTGTTCTCCTGGAGGTGAATCATCCCTGTTCAAACAGTAAACTGATCTGTCTTTATTTGTTGGGGGGGGGGGGGGGGGAGAAAGGGAAAAGGTCGATCTGTACCAGTGAAAGGCGCTTTGGAACAAGGCTGACCCCCACGTATTCTTCTCTGCTTGCACGCCCACCCCTGCCCTTCACTGTTCGGAAATGGCACTCTCCACGTGGGGCAGAGAGCTGTTAAAGGAGCTGGAAGCCCCAAGCCAAATCCTTTCCCCGTGTTGAGCCTGTACATTAAGCACCTGGAGGGTTCAGGTTTGCACCTAGTGAATGAGGTCACCCCAGACATTTCCCCAAAGCTCAGCTGAAAACCTTGGCAATTTTTTTTCTTTATCTGCTAGGACGTTTCTCTTCCCTTCCCTTCTCCTCCCTTCCTCTCCTCTCTTCCAACTTTCTTCCTTTTTCTTTTCTTCTTTCTGTTAAGATCTTTTCTTTTTATCTGCTAGGACTTGTCTCCTTCCTCTCCTCTCTTCTTCTCTTCTTTTCAAAGGAGCTAAACGAGAGGTCTCTCTCTCTTCCTGTTTGATTCAGAGACATTGGGAATTGGAAGGTCAACCTACGAGCTGGGCACTTCCTGGGCATTCCTTTTGATGCGTCTGGCTCAGGATTGGTTGTGCAGCCTGGAAGCTCAGGTGTCTCCCTGACCACCTGGGCTGGACCTGGTTCTCAGCTCCTAGCACTGTGCTCCAAGGGGCTGCAGATAAGCAGGGTTAGAGACCATAGGAGAAAGGAAAGGGGAAACGGATGGAAGAGGAGTAGAGTCCTCACACATAGACACACCCCAGGTTACGGGCAGGAAGTCAAATCTATTCACCAGGTGAAAGGAGGAAGCAGAAAAGGACAGAATGGGAAAAAGGAAAGGAGGCGATTGGGTCGTTTGTATTCCTCAAAGAGCAACACAGGATAAAAGAATAAACAAAAAGAATGATTGGTATTCTTCGGCAATTCCAGTTCAAGAACCTGGGAATTATCTGAGGAATGTTGTAAAATGTAACCTAGGCAAGGCGTTTTTTCTGTTGAGGAAAGGAAAAATGTAAAATCCATAGTTGTTTTCGCATGACACAATCCTCTCTGGTTATTGCTGCATCTACAAAAGTTTACTGTTTTCTTTTCAGCTTTCTTTTTCAAGTGATATCTGGTGTGTTGTCTTCTAAACAGCCATTGTTTTGTTTGCAGAAAACCCCATAAACTGTTAACTGATTTTCTACCACCTTGTCAGGGTTTCGCTTATACCACATTTGGGAACGTTGGGAATTGTTATTAATGTAATGATGATGGTTTTACTTCTCCGTATCTCCCTGCTGCTTTGGGAGAAATATGTGGGATAGCAGTTTAAAAACTGGAGTTAAGGAGACAGCTGCCTGCCGAGATGGGAAGCTAGTATCAACAGGGTGGGAAGTTAATCATGCACCAAGGTTTGGGTGGGTGAGAAAATTCATTCCATTCCCTGGTAAGGAATTAACTCTCAGGCCAGCCACTTCTAGTTCAAAGAGAGAGAAAAAATCTCTGTCTTCCTAGGACAGTTTTTGCCAACCCGCATTTCTTTAGAAGGAAAATGTCCCAGGTAGTTCCACGATGGGAAAGGATAGCTTTCCCAAGCTGAGATTGACTCCTGATGATCCCATCGATGCAAGTTTCTTGCCTCAGCTTTCTCCTAGGATATTTCTCATTTATTTTCCAAAACACTAGAAGGCAGGACAAGAAACAACGGATGGCGACTCATCAAGGAGTGAACTAAGGAGGAATTTCCTGGCAGTGAGAACAATTAATCCTGGAGGTTTTTAAGAAGAGACTGGACAACCATTTGTCTGGAATGGCATAGGGTCTCCTGGTTGTTCAGGGGGTTGGACTAGAAGACCTCCAAGGTCCCTTCCAACTGTTCTGTCCTGGTGATGCCCTAGAGCAAGGGCAGGGGTGGGATTCAAATTTTTAACAGCGGGTTCTGTGGGTGTGGCTTAGGTGGTGGGCGTGGCTTAGTGGTCATGTTATTGGCTGGGTATGGCCAACTCAACATCACTCACATCGAGGCACGCATCTCCTCGCCTGGCCTTTCGTGATTGTGGGGATGCTGCAACAGTTGTAAGTGTGAAAAAGGATCATAAGTCACTTTTTTCAGTGCCATTGTAACTTTGAATGGTCCCTCCACACGAGCAAAGTACTAGCAAAGGAGGGGAAAAAAACTCCAGAGAAGTTCCTGAGACAGGAAGTCTAGGCCTGCCAAGCATGTTAACAGAGAGGTAGTTTCTGTAAGCAACACCAGAATGTTTCCTTCCTGCCTTCCTTACAGGATTAGGCCAGTAATTTCTTCTAACAAGCGGATCTCCGAACTGCTTAGAATGTTAACAACCGGTTCTAGAGAATAGGTGCGAACTGGTAGAATCCCACCCCTGAGCAGGGGTCTTCAAACTTGGCAAGTTTAAGACTTGTGGACTTCAACTCCCAGAATTCCTCCTCTAGTCCATGTTAGCTTAGGAATTCTGGGAGTTGAAGTCCATAACTCTTAAACTTGCCAAGTTTGAAGACCCTTGCCCTAGATAAAAAAATGACCAGATTCAGCCTTGTTTAGTTGTGTTCTGAAATATTGCATTAGGAAGCTCTTGAGGGGTGTGTGTGTGTGTATGTGTGTGTGTGTGTGTGTGTGTGTGTGACAGCAGCTCCTTACAAATAAATATAAATTTGGGGGGGGGAGTACTTTTAGAAAAACATTGCTTATAGTAGCAATATCTAGTTTCCCAGAAGTAAATAAAAGGAACCTGATCCTTTTTCTGCTTTTACCTGGCTAATCATTTCCCCATAACCACATAGGAAAGTACCTCTGGAACCTTGTGGATTGTAACTAATCCTGTGCGTGGTTTTCCAACTTTGGTCTGTCTTGGAAGCTGATGCCACCCAACCTCAGAAGGATCCTTGGGAAGATCTCTTCTGATAACAGGCAGTTGAACCCAACATTCCTGTCCCTAAGCAAGACAGTCGTTAAGTGAGTTTTGCCCCACTTGACAACCTTTCCAGCCCTAGCTGTTAAGCGACTCACTGCCGTTGTTAAGTCAGTCTCAGGGTTGTTAAGTGAGTCTGGCTTCCCCATTGCCTTTGCTTGGGGAATCACATGATCCCAGGACGCTGCAGCCGTCCATAAATACATGCCAGTTGCCAAGCATCTGAATTTTGATCAGGTGACTGTGGGGGATCCTGCAAGGGTCATAACTTCAGCCTCGTCAGTAACTTCCAATGGTCACTAAACGAATGGCTGTAAGTCGAGGACTACCTCCTGCCTTGGCAAATGAAAGCCGGCATCGCAAGGCAGAGAGTTCTAAGTTTCAACCGCCGAGATGTTTCCAAGACGCTTTTGAAGACAAACAGTATGTTTGCCTCTCAATGGCCACGTGGTTCGCGCCTCCATTACACTAAACATGGTTTGTTTATCGGTGGCATGGCTTGAATCCCTCCACCGTGGTTTCGAAGCGGCTGGCTTTCAGCTAAGCACTTTGAGGCGTGACTCTCAGCCCACTGGGGCGTCTTCGACAATCCACCGTTGAGCAAAAGCCAGCCTTTGTTTTGTGATGTCCTGAAGCCAAGCGTGCCTAAATGGGTGCGATTTTGCGACGTTTGCAACCTGTTGATTCAACTAGCTGTGCAAAAAGCGACAAAGCCTCTGTGTGTGTGTGTGTGTGTGTAGATAGATTTCCACTTTTATTTTTATTTTACAAGCAGACAGGTGTATGTAGGTATGCTCCTGGGGAAGGACTACAGCAAAGCAAATTGGCAGGAGGCTTCACTGAGTTTAGCCGAAAACATTTCGTTCCTAAGAGGCTGCCTCTTTGGGGAACAGCAGAAGAGAAAAACAAATTATGGAAAGAAAAGCAGGAGGCCAAGATGATGAAACAGGGGCCCGGCTGGGCGGAGGGAGGTAGTGGCACAAGCCGAACTCGGCACTGGAAAAAAAACAAAACAACCAGTCCTATGTTGGTTTCCATTCCAAAGATTGCTTTGTGGGGAGGGGAAAAAGAAAGGAAGTTGGATGCATCATTAAAATGCAACCCTGATTTGGAATCAGGGTTGCATTTTAAATGATGGACAGGATGGCTGAACAGATCCAAGTTCTCCCATCACAACACGCAAGGACATTTTTCTCTTTGTTAGATATTCCTCATGCTTTACACCCAGCAAACGCACACAGTATATAAATACACACCTGCCAGTGCCTGTTTGTTTCAAACAGCAGTTGAGAGAGGCTGAGAATAGAAACTTGGCGGGAGTGGGGGGGGGAGGAATGAAAAGAGCTGTGGGAAGGCACACAGAAAATAAAGTTTTGCAGAGAGACTGCGTGGCATCTCAGCCTTCCCAATGCAGAGAAAAAGGAAATAAAGAAGTGTATTTGTGTCCCATTCTGAAATTGGCCCGCCCTCCCCCTTCCAAATAGCACAACCAAAGAATTTAGAAACAGCTCAATTTTTGCCTTCCCACGATTGTCCACAATACAACACAACAGAACACAACAGCTCAAGAGAGAAGGAAAAAGAGCAGATGATTTTCAAAGAGGTGCCAATGTTGAATATAAAGTTGTGCCGGCATCCTCTTAAAACTAAAACCGGAGAACAGTTGATTTGCTCTCCGTTGCAAGCTATGTTTGCCACCTTTTGCAAATTGCAAAGCCACTGGGCCAACTTCAAAGTTCACTCGTCAGTCAGAAATGGACAGTGTGAAAAATGCATTTTAATCACACACCTCTTGGAGACAAAACAGGATGAAAAAGGATGGCTATGGTTAGTGAAATATGCCTGCTTGTAAAAATGCATAAAACAATGTCAAAAGATCTATGCAAATGTTCTTGCAAATATTGGTGCTGTTTCCCATCCTAAAACAGAGCAGAAATGGGATGGAATCCTTCCTTCCTTCCTTCCTTCCTTCCTTCCTTCCTTCCTTCCTTCCTTCCTTCCTTCCTTCCTTCCTTCCTTCCTTCCTTCCTTCCTTCCTTCTTCCTTTCTTTCTTTCTTTCTTTCTTTCTTTCTTTCTTTCTTTCTTTCTTTCTTTCTTTCTTTCTTTCTTTCTTTCTTTCTTTCCCCAATAAGATAAAATGGAAATAAGCTATCTAAACCCTTGGAATGCTTTTGATCGTTAAAAAACCCCTTGAACATGAAATTTGATAAGGCCAAACTCTCATTTTACCCCTGTTGACGTTAACATATCCTGTTTGCAACTTCATCCATGACTCTTGATTTTAATCAACTTCCCAAAGGTAGAAATGAATGGGTTTGATCTATCTATTATGGCAGGGGACAAGTAGGGGATTTTGGGGAAGATACATCTGGTTGTTAATCCATTTCCTCTTCATTTCTTGTTGCTCGGCTTCCTCTTCTCTGCTTCCTAAAATCCACTATGGGAATGAATGATCCCAGCCAATTGCCTAGTGAATATAACAATGTGACTGACAGAGTCACAGACACAGCATAGGGATGAGTGAGCATGTTCTTGCACTTAAGTTCTGGCTAAGCCTGGTTTATCTCTGACTCTGTCCTTGGGGAACAGCGGGTTTCCAGAACTTGTGGGTACTTCATTACTGGAGGTTTTTAAACAGAGATCGGATGACCATTTGTTTGGAATGGTATATAGGGTTTCCTGCTTGAGCAGCAGAGTAGAATACCTCCAAGCTCCCTTGCAACTCTGTCAGTCTGTTATCCGGCTACCTAGGTGTCTGATATAACCATGCCTAATCTCCAAGTTGTGGTTAAGCAGAGGTCTGAATGACAAGGACTAGCAGCACAATCTCAGTTTTATCTGGGCAGGGATGGGATTGCCCTGTGCATAGCTAGCAGAAATGTTTTATCTAACTTGAGATACTTCATATATCAACATGAGCTCCCCTTGGGGAAGCAAATGCCAACTGTAAAACCCTGGTGTGTCAAGGTTGTGGAGGATCTGAGCACAGCGAGAGGGTCTCCCCACTTCCTAACAGGTGTCCACTCTGAAGATCCCCTGGTCTTCTTGCAGCTCTCAGCATTTCCCTCCACCAGTCCCAGTCAGAGATGCTGGCCATGGTATGTCCATGCCATCTAGGAAGCTGCGATGTTTACGAGCATCAAAGCCACTGGTCCCCTCCGTTCAGATGCTCCACCCAAGCCCACTGCATGCCAAGTGGCATCCTTGCCCTGCCACTCCTCCATTCCTCCTTGGTGACATGCGCTGCCAGGGCTTACTTTCTGATATTTTATGACCCTTTTTGTTCAAGGTTGTTTTGAAGCCAGTAGGATGACATCAATCCCTTGGAGGTCTTTTAATTGGGCTTCCAGCAAATCTTCCTCCCTCCCTCCCTCCCTCCCACCCACCCACCCACCACCCCGCCTTCTTCCCAGCCAGCTCTGCCCCCAGGTGCCTCTTCTTCTGTGGCTTCCCCTAGAGCATGGAAACAAGACGTAGCTGTCAAACAAGTCTTTTTTCCTGACCCATAACATCTTGCCCAATGAGCAAATCTCTAAGCAGAGAAGCATGTAAGGATGCTAAACCTAGGGGAGAAATCCGTGGGGGAAAGTAATTTGTGGACCAAAACTATTACAAGAAAGGGGGCAACGTCTGTTGGTGTCTTAGGGGGTCAACATAAGAGATAGGCCTGCTCCTGGGGGGACAGAAGTCTGGGGGGGGGCTAGATATGGATGAAAACAGGCCCTCACATTGGGGTTTAGCCATTAATGCTCCTACTTTAGAAGCAGAAGATTTCAGATGCAGAATCCATGAAGGTTTGAGTAGAGTCCCGTTGGACATTCTGGAAGGCACCTGCTAGTCATGGGTGGCAATGTTGGACCGATGCCTTCATTTAAACCAGGTTTTTATTCAGAAACACAAGGTCCCTTAGGGCACACACTGCTGATTGGATTGTCAAGAGGTCCAAATTCTGCTAGCGTTGAGAGTGGACCAACTGCCAAAATAGACAAGACCAATCTAGGTCAAGGAATGGCACTCGGGACACCTTCTGATTAACCCCCCCCCACTTCCATTCCAAGTTCCATATCTGAAGCCTGCCAGCCCTCCCCCCCCCCCGCCCCACACCCTTTTGCCCCCCAAAAAACTTGGATTTATGAAGCTTCTTCCTGGTCCCTTGACCTCTCTTCTCTCTGTCTGACGCCTGCTTAGCAATCTAAGGATGGCGAATCCACCACCCCCTTCCATCCAAGACTTCTCCCCCTTTCAGGAAGGCCCCCTTTTCATCAAGCCACCTTTCTTCCTCATCATCATTTGCAGCTCCTCTCCACAGCAGCAAATTCATTTCCTTCACCCATCATCTAGAAGATGGTATTTTAGATTCTGGAAGAAAACAAGAGGGAGAATATAGTCGTTTCTTGCCCTGCCCTTCTCTGCTTCTCTGTGTCCTGGTCTCTTTATCCTCCCATTGATTTCAACAAAACGATTTGCATCCACGGGGAATCCACCTCTCCTGCAGTAGAGGCCTTGTTCAGACCTGCCTGTTACTCTTGGTCCTCCCCATAAGGCTCACCCGTAGCAGGTTTCAGGTTGGGTTGCTTTGGGTTTCAAGGTCCAAGCGACGGCTACCTGACTCACCCCGCCTACTCAAACTGCCAAAACCGGTGAAGATCAACCTTTGGGAGAGTTGAGTCATCTCCACCATCCATGACGCCCGTGGCCTTCACTTGGCCTTGGGTTTTGCCGAGCGTTTGTGCAACCACACTCAACACTGGGGATGACATACAGATGGTGTCCGCGGCATCTGACTTTGCCTCATCCTCATCAACCAAGGTTGGATCCAATAAAATAAATTAATTCAACTAGACTTGAAGGCTGCAGACGATGGTTTCACTGGCACCCTGCAAGGAGTGAGGGGGATTTTTTCCCCAACAGCTTGTTTTAAAAAGGAAATACACAGGCAATCCTCAATTTACAACTGTTTGTTTAGTGGCCGTTCAAAGTTACAACGGCGCTGAAAAAAGTGACTTAACACTGTGGCAGCATCCCCATGGTCACAAGATCAAAATTCAGCTGCTTAGCAACTGACTCATATTTATGATGGCTGCAGTATCCCGAGGTCTTGTGATCACCATTTGCAACCTTCTGACAAACAAAGTCTATGGGGAAACCAGATTCGCTTAACAACCGGCTACTAACTTAACAACTGCAGTTATTCACTTAAAAGCTGGGGCAAGAAATGTCATAAAATGGGACAAAACTCACTTAGCAACTGTCTTGCTTATATGCAGGTCTTGGTGTGTTTGGGTTTTCCCGTGTAAGATTGAGACTATCTGGGCAACGTTTCGACGAGATCTTATTCGCCATCTTCAGGCTGGTGAAGATGGCTTTGGCTTTTGGCTTTGTACTTGTGCGAGCAAAGTGTGATCTGAGCTGCTGTCTCCCTATATATACTTCTGGGGAGGTTGGCTGTGTTGTCATTTCTTGATTGGTTGATGGAGTTGATGTTTGCAGATTGGCTGGCTTTTTCTTAAGAACATGTGTGGCTGAGGTATTGGCTGTGTGTCTATCAGCCACCTGTGTTGTAATGACTTGGGTAATGGGCTGTGTGATGACCTTCTGAGTTCTATTGTTTTGACATCCTGGGTTTGAATATATATTAGCAGTCTTAATCCTTCCATTTAGGCTTGGAAGAAAAGCTTCAACCTAAATCTTTGGTTAGTGCCTGGTTAGCAAAGACTAGTCTTTGTCAACCTTGGCCGCTTTCAGGTGTGTGGACTTCAACTCCCAGAATTCCCCAGCCAGCAACGCTGAAAGTGGCCAAGTTCGACACACACTGGCATACATAATACTCAACTAGGTGATCCATAATTGTATCCCAGTGGTGGAAATATTCCAGGTAACCTTTTCCCTTGTTTACTAGCCAGCAAATACATTTTTTTGCATATTCCCTCTGATTGAACATTTTATTTATTTTTATTTATTTATTTTTGTCAATTGTTTACAAGATAATAAGTAAAAACATAGTTATGAATACATGGATACATATAAGAAAAATAAAAGAAACAATAGGACAGGGACGTTGATGCGCTTATGCATGCCTGGTAAACATCTGGTAAACCTGAAAAGGAATCCTGACATCGCTGACACTCACCAGCCCACTCCAGAGCCACGTTGCTTTTGGTTGCAAACAGATCATGCTGGAAAGTGGAAGGCAAGTTTCTACTAACTGCAGCCAGGGAGTTTTCATTTTATTGATTGATTGATTGATTGATTGATTTGATTTGTCAATCGTTTACAAGATAATAGGTATAAGTATAAACCTGAGTAAGAATACAGGAAATAGGTACAAATAAATGGAGACAATAGGACAGGGATGGTAGACACAATGGTGCACTTATGCACGCCCCTTATTGCTCCCATTTTGCATGAGACAGCAACTAGAAGGAGATCACTAGAAAACACACAAAAACAGCCCATTTCCAACCACTACCTGAAACTCAAATCTGCTTCCCTGGGCCAGCCAGAGCTGATTTGATTCCCAAATGAATCCAGCTTGCTGCTGCCCCCGATTTGCATAAGGCATGCAAAACAAATGGCTATTTCTTTTGTTCCATCCTGCCAAAAGTCAATTTGCTTGTACTGGAGTGGGAACCCATACAGACTTTTCTTCCTCTTCCTTCTCTCTCCAGTCAAGCAGGGTTGCCTGGACCCGGTATTTGCAAATTTAGAGATCGAGATACTGCTGCCTTTGAATAGGGCGGGGCAATTAAGGGTCAAAAGCCGGTTTAAAAGTTTGCAAAAAATCAGCGTTAAGAATGCACAGATTTTTACAAGGGTTAGGGCTTTGCATGAAAAGGCGCTCAAAATATGCATTTTAAATGCCTTTGGATTTTCACCCAGGGTGCTTTTAATGCCTTTCTAAAATTCATACCACCACCTGTCTCACGCTTGTGACCCTGGTGGCTCACACGATTAGAATAGAATAGAATAGAGAATAGAATAGAATTCTTTATTGGCCAAGTGTGATTGGACACACAAGGAATTTGTCTTGGTGTAAATACTCTCAGTGTACATAAAAGAAAAGATACATTCATCAAGAAACATAAGGTACGACAGTTAGTGATAGTCATAGAGTACAATAATCAATCAAATCATACTAGAAAACAGTCAATATATATGGTAAGGATACAAGCGACAAAGTTACAGTCATACAGTTACAAGTGGGAGGGAATGGGCGATAAGGAGTGATGAGAAGATTAATAGTAATAGTAGTTCAGACTTTGTAAATAGTTGGACAGTGTTGAGGGAATTATTTGTTTAGCAGAGTGATGGCATTCGGGGAAAAAACTCCCCTTGCCTCTGGTTGTTCTGGTGTGCAGTGCTCTATAACATCGTTTTAAGGGAAGGAGTTGGAACAGTTTATGTCTGGGATGTGAGGGGTCTGTAGATATTTTCACAGCCCTCTTTTTGACTCCTGCAGTATATACAGGTCCTCCATGGAAGGCAGGTTGGTAGTAATTGTTTTTTTTTAAAAAACCCAAAATCAAATCAAACCATTTAAAAAGCAACCATTAAATACGATTAAACAGATAAACCGCTAATAACACTATAAACAATAAAACAAGAGGAAATTGATTTGGAAACTAATCCATACTTGGGGCCCCAGGACAGTGCCTTTCCAGGATCCAGGATCCACAAACTGGGAGTATGAAAAGAAAAGTTAAAAAATAAAGTATCGAAGTATCTCTTTGGAAAATAGTATCAATAGTATCAACATGTCACAAATGTAGCTGGTTTCAAATCACTTGAGATTAAAGTCCCGATTTAGAGTGGGAAAAGACACAGCTTCGGCCTTGGGGTTTCAGCTGCTTTTAAAGTTACAGGTTGACCAGGTGGGGAGTGGTCTCTCCTCTTTTGAACATTTTGACCCTCAAAAAAGCATCTCCCCAATTAGCAACATTTTTGAAAGATAAATTTTAATAAGACCGTGTCTGCTATTGGCCACCTTAAAACCCCAGAGGGTCATTTTTCACTGGTTGATGGATTACTAAAAAGCATTTTTTTTCCTCTGCAAGAGTAAACAGGACCCCGCGTGGAAACTACGTCCCCTGCACTTTCCCTATTGGGGAGATTAGCCCTGAGAGGGGGGCTGGACTAGATGACCTCAACAACCGCTCCAGGAACTACCTGTAAGCAAGTCCCATTCTGTGGCATTTTACTCTGCTCCGCTATGCTTTTATTTTCATTTTGGTTTTTTTTAAAGTATTGTTTCTTTTCTTTTCCTCCTGCCCTCCCCTGTCTCTCCCCTCCCCCATTTAAATTTGCAAAGGGAATCTATTCACTGCGAAAATGCATGAATTCTCAGCTTGCAAATTCTCTTGTTTGCTGGCTAAGAAGCAGGTGTAGCGCTCTGCCTTTTGGAAAATAACTCTGCCAAATTTTGTGTGTGTGTGTGGGGGGGGAGAGGCAGTATATTTTAAGAAGCAGCTTTGCTTTGTTCTCCTTCCCTTTTATTTTTATTTATTTTTATTTATTTATTTAAAAAACGCTCTCTTGAGTTCATTTAGGGAAAGAAACATATTTGTGCCGTAAATGCAGTCTGGCTGAATTTAGTCAAACAAGCTACTCTGGTTGCATTGTTCTGGGTACACCTGCGCCAGGCAGTTGGTGCTGTTTGCCATCCTGTCCAGCCCATAATCTCTCTCTCTCTACACACACACACACACAACACACACACACACACACACACACACACACACACACGAGTGAGGTGATGACGCCTAATTTAAAGGCTTGGACTTTTTTCTCTTGCCTTGATGAACCTCAGGGTGTTTGTGAGGTCTTTTGTCATCCAGTTCTTCCAGATATTCATATATTTCAGCCTAGGTTTGTACTTTACGGCTAGTTTTTATGGTCGCTGAGCAGGCCCAGGAGAGAGAGAGAGGAGCCATTGTAAATCCAGCAGCTTTGCCACCATTCAATTCCTCGCTTTTGGTTGTGAATTCACAATTTTCAGGCGCTCTGCCTCCAAAACGAAACCCTGCTCTGATTCCAAACCACTTTTATCCGCCACGATTTCCAGCTCCATTATTCTGGACTTCTGCTTCTGTTTTTTTTGGCACTACTTTTAGATTTTGGCAGGGGGTTGCTCTCCACGCTTGTTTCAGTAGAACAGAACAGAATAGAAGAATGAAGAATAGAATAGAATAGAATAGAATAGAATAGAATAGAATAGCTTAGAAATAAAATAGAATAGAATATAGAATAGGAACAGAACATAGAATAGGAATAGAAATAGAAATAGAATGGAAGGGAATAGAATATAGAATATAGAATAGAATATAGAATAAAAAAGGAATAGAATGCTATTCTATTTTATTTGAGTTGGAAGGGGCCTTCGAGGTCTTCTAGTCCAACCCCCTGCCTAGGCAGCAAATCCTACATCACTTCAGACAAATGGTTGTCCAATCTCTTCTTAAAAACTTCCAATGTTGGAGCATTCACAACTTCTGGAGGCAAGTCGTTCCACTGGTTAATTGTTCTCACTGTCAGGCAATTTCTCCTTAGCTCTAGGTTGCTTCTCTCCTGTATTAGTTTCCATCCGTTGCTTCTTGCCCTGCCTTCAGGTGCTTTGGAGAATAGCTTGACTCCCTCTTCTTTGGGGCAGCCCCTGAGATAGCGAAACACTGCTATCGTGTCTCCCCTAGTCCTTCTTTTCATTAAACTAGCCCATGCCCAGTTCCAGCAACCGTTCTTTGAGTTTCTGAACGTTTTGTGACCAGACTAGGTAATGTCATCAGCAGGATTTTCTTGTCCTATCCCTCTTTAGCTTATTACGTATGTCTTGCATGGTCAGTTGGTCGTGCAATTGGTTGTTCGTTTGGAGCTATATTTAAATTCTGAGTAGCTGATTCCTTTTTTTGTGGATTGGTCATTCAAATAGCCTGCTTTCTTACATATTCATATGCTGGATGTAGGTCAATATGCTTTTTCATTGCTTCTTGGGTAGCATACCAAACTTCCATAAATTCACACGTGTGGCATGTGTTGGCATGGCCAATGATTTTTGTTCCTTCCCAATCGAACTGGTGTCACAGAGAACCAATCAGCTGCTCAGAGTTTAAATATAGCGCCAAACAGACAGCCAATCGCACGACCAAACGACCACGCAAGATATATATAATAAGCTAAAGAGGAAAGCACAAGACAATCTTGCTGATGATATTACCTAGTCTGGTCACGAAACATTCAGAAGCTCAATTGAAATAAGCTTGAAGAGCAAATGTTTGCCAAAATCTGAAACCCGAGTTGCAAGTATTTTCGACTTTTACTTCCTGGTTCCCTGAAGGCTTGAAGCCCCTTAGTTCCTTTCTGACTTGTTGATCTCTGATACAGAAAAAAGTTGGATTTTAGCTTATTTCCCCAGGGGGTGCTAAATGGGGAAATCACAACCAGCGACAGGAGCATTAGCTGAGCCCTTCATATCAACCTGGGCTACTTTGGACATACTTAAGCCTCCCTGAATCGACCCGCTCGAATCTAACTTTCCCCTAAATAAGCTTTGTCATTAAAACTTCCTCCTTTGTAGAGAGAGGGAGGCTGTTGGATGGGAAATCAGCTCTCCCTTTTTTTATTATTATTATTTTTTTTTGCAAATCTTCAGGAAGTATGATAAAGGAGGAGAGAGGGCCAGAAAGAAAGGGCGTGGATAAAAAAAAATTCTTTTATTTGTTTGCTGGGGTAAGGAGCGAAATGTCGCAAGTCCAAAGGGCTGCCGTTTCCCAGGAACAAGTCGAAGGACTGAAATCTGTGTGAGTTTCAGCTTCAAATTAAGGAAGTCAAGTTAGTAGGATTGATGGCCACTTGTCTAAAGTTCATCGCAATCAAACAGAAAAATACTGTCCATGTTGCCTGCTGAAAGACTTGGCTTTTGGAAAGCAGTTCCTCTTAAGAGTTCCTTAAAAAGATGAATATCTGGAAGAACTGATGACAAAGACCTCGCAAACAGCCTGACGTTTATCAAGAGGAGAGAAAAAGGCCAATTGATTGTACCCCATTCCAGTTTTTTAACTTCCCAATCTGGCCTACGCCTCTAGCATTTCCTAGTGGTCACTTTTCCAAGTCCAATATGTGCCTCCAAACCGCCATATCTTTTTTGTAGAGCAGCCAAAAGCATCAGGAGATGTCAAGAAATAATCAATTACTTTGGGAAAATCCTGCATAGTTCCTTTGCTTGACCAAAGGGAAAAGAAAAATCTGAATTCATCCGGGCCACAATATTTGCCTTCTCCCATTTCGGGACTCTGCATTCAGTCTTGTGGCAGGGAGTTCCAAAGACCTCCTTTAACCAATCCGTGTCTTTCCCCTACCCTGAATTGCTCAGCCTATCTCTTTCTTTGGACAACCTCCCTTCCATATACGTAGGCCTTCACTTACGACCACAGTTGAGCCCAACATTTCTGTTGCTAAGTGAGACAGTCACTAAGTGAGTTTTGCCCCGTTTTACAACTATTCTTGCCGCATTTGTTAAGTGAACCACTAAGCGAACTTGGCTTCCCCATTGACTTTGCCTGTCAGGCGGTTAGGATCAGGGACGCTGCGACCGTCGTAAATACGAGCCAGTTGCCGAGCCTCTGAATTTGGACCATCGAGAGGCTGCAATGGTCATAAAGTGTGAAAAATGGTCATGTCACTCTTCAGTGCTATTGTAACCTCAAACGTTCGCTAAAAGCCGAGGGCTGCCCGTATTGGAAAAAAAAAGAAGACCGAGAGGAAGGAAAGGAAGGAAGAAGAATCAGCTCCTGCTTGTGACTTCTCAGAGCTTTTCCAGATTCCCTTTTACGGGAAAGGGCTTTTCGGGAAAACCTGCTCCAGAAAGCCAGCGAGGGGAAGATGGACCCCGCCGCGCAAGGCCTTAAGGCTTCCCTCGTGAGTCCTTTTCCTCCTTTCCAGCAAACCTGGAGCTGAGACCTTGGAAGGCTTCCCGGGCAGCCGAACCGGTGGGACGACTCTCGGCTTCCTCCTTCCTCGCTGCTCGGCCGGCCAGGAGGGTAACAGGAAGGGTTTTCTTTTTTTTGCAGAGTCACGCTGCAGTGGTACATGTTCCCTTGTCCCTTTCCTCTCGCCCCCCACCCCCCAAAAAACGTGTAACCAGGCTGATGACGTTTGGAAAAGCTTTTGAGGATCTCCTGCCCGACCAGATCTTCAAAGATCCTGCCTGCTGCCAGCTTTGGGGGTCCCATCGAGGCCGCTAAAGTGCTTTTTTGGCGTGTTCAGAAGCTCCCACCAGATCCCAGCCCATTCCTACTTTTTATTTTTAGATTTTATTTACTGATTCAATTTCTAATTCGATTGTCTCTGGTCTCGTCCGCTCTTCGGACCACCTCGGTTGGTTTTCTTCATATCTGATCGGCGGCGAAGCCCCTTGCTGAGCTGTCCGCTCCAATCAGCCGGGCCCGGGGCAATGGGATCTGTAGTCCGACTGCCGTTTCCCCACCTACGCAGAAGAGAGAGCAGTGCAAAGAAGCCGGGCGTTTCCTTTTCACAGGAAAAGCGGCCTTTTGGACCCAGAAATCCCAACTTGATTCTTTGATAGAGCCAGCCGGGTTGGACTTGATGACCTCAAGGGACCCTTCCACCTTCACCCCTTAATAATGTCAGTTAAAAAGTTCCGTTGAGGCCTTTGTTGAAAAGATTTGAATTTCGGTTAGCTTTAGCAGGCTGTGCTAATTGGGTGGGGCCAAAACCACATGGGCAAGGACTCCCTTGTTGGCACAGATTAGGGAGCGGGTTCGAAACAGGTGTCTGGCCTGGGCTAAACTTCAGTGAAGTCTCTCTCTCCCTCTCCTCCTCCCTCCCTCTCTTTCCCTCTCCCTCCTACTCTCTCCCCCCTTCTCTCCCCCACTTTCTGCCTCTCTCCTTCCCTTTCTCTTTCTTTGCCTTTCTCCCTTCCCTCTCTCTTTCTCTTTCTCTGTCTCTCTCTATCCTTCTCTCTTGCTTTCTCTTCTTCCCTCCCTCTCCCTCTCTCTCTCTCTTTCCATGCCTCTGCCTTTCTTTGCTGCTAATCTCTCCCCATCTTTTGTGGGCCGGAAACAGAGCCAAGCTGGCGAGAAGGAAGAGGATGAAATAAAGGGGAGGAGGTGGGATGTTCCAAGCCAGGCAACACCTGCTCGCAGGTACAGCCTCCGGGGGAGGAACAAAGGCCACTGGGCCTCCAGGAGTGAGGCTGCTCTTGGCACCACTGCCTAGCAGGTTTTGGCAGGGGGGACATGGAGGGCAGTAGGTGCCAAGGAGCTGAGTCAAAGCAGAAGCTACTGCAGCTTGTTCACCTTGACTGGGGGAAAGGGCAGCCAGACAGGAGTGGCCCAGGGAATAGGTGCAGAGAGCCTTGGATGGAGCCCAGGGAATTGATGGAGCACCTTCTAAAAAATGCCTGGCCTTTCCTTTCCTTTCCTTTCCTTTCCTTTCCTTTCCTTTCCTTTCCTTTCCTTTCCTTTCCTTTCCTTTCCTTTCCTTTCCTTTCCTTTCCTTTCCTTTCCTTTCCTTCCTTTCCTTTCCTTTCCTTTCCTTTCCTTTCCTTTCCCTTCCCTTCCCTTCCCTTCCTTTCCCTTCCCTTCCCCTTCCTTTCTGTTTCTTTCCATCCAACAGTGTGTGTGTTGAGTATTTTTCTCTGTTTGTATATATGTATTTTTATTGTTGCTGTGTGCCATTAGTTGCCCAGAAACCAGGCATGTGGGAACTGGACCAACCAATTTCTCCCTTTTGGCAGAGCTGATTCTTCTAGCCATGATGAGGACTAGTGTCTCGCGCTGCTTGAAAGGAAAACAAAAATGGGGGGAAGCAATCAAACAATTTAACAGCTCAGTTCTTTGGGCAGGGTGAAATCTCAGGAGCTGATGTACATATTCCTTGAACATTTTTCAAATATTGTCTAGCTGTCTTCTGCTCTCTCCTTCCATCCAAGTTGTTTAACACGCTAAGACACAGATAAACATCGACAGCAGGTCTGAGTTCTTACCCTCCAAGGGCAGGTGTGGCTTGGAGCCGAACTTTGATCCTATAAAACACTGCCAAAGCTTTACTATACCTTAACATCCCAGTGACACAAGCCCAATTCCTGAAAATCAAGAGCAACTCATTTTTTCTCCTTTTTAGAAAAGGTGGACCAGGAATTCTGGGCCTCTGTGCTTTGCCCCAGTGGCTCCTTGCAATATGCAAACTTTCCCAAGTCCCCCCAGATAACAGATAATCAGAGTTGGAAGGGATCTTGTAGGTCATCTAGTCCAACCCCTGCCCAAGCGGGAGACCCTACACCATTTCTGACAGATGGAAGTCCAATCTCTTCTTGAAAGTCTCAAGTGATGACGCTTCTACAACTTCTGAGGGCAGCTTCCGTTCCAGGGGTTGATTGTTCTTACTGTCAGAACGTTTCTCCCTATTTCCAGGTTGAATCTCTCCTTGGTCAGTTTCCATCCATTGTTCCTTGTGTGGCCTTCAAGTACTTTAGAAAATAGCTTGACCCCTTCCTCCTCTCTGTGGCAGCCCCTCAAATATTGGAAGACTGCTCTCCTGTCTCCCCTGGTCCTTCTCTTCACTAGACTAGCCAAGCTCAGTTCCTGCAACTGTTCTTCATATGTTTTAGTCTCCAGTCCCCCTAATCACCCTGATTGCTCTTCAGCTTTCGTCTCTTATCCCATGCTAGCTCATCCCTGCCTCTCTCCAGGCCTGATCCACGATTGACCGCCTCCAGAATCAGTTCCTGGATCTGCACATGCCAACTCCTCAGAGTAAATCAACCAGTTCTTCCCCATTGAAAAAAAAAGAGAGAGAGAGAGTGAGAGAGAAAGAGGGAGGGGGGTGTCGTGAGCCAAAGCAGCCCTGTCATCTCTTCCGAGGTCAGTGTGACCCAACGCCGTTTTTCCTTAACAAAGCCAGGCATTTGCTGCCCTAGGCATCACAAGGGCCCAAAGCTCTCGGTTCAAAGCATCTTGGTGCCAAAAAGAAAAAGCCAAAAGCAGAAAGACCAACCAGGAAAAAAAAACAGAGATGATTGAGATAAAACCTTGGCCTCTCTCTTCTGTGGGGCTGAAAATACTTCCAGAATTCCTTCGGATGGACTGGTGGTGTTTTCTTTCAGAGCATCACATTATGGAATACAGAATGACAGAGTTGGAAGGGACCTCCGAGGTCATGTAGTCTAACCCCTTGCTCAAGCAGGAGATCCTTCCTACATGAGGGTTGGGCAACTGTGCAGCTCCAGTTCCATACAGAGTCTTGTATACACAAGGCCAGGGGTAGGATTCTACAGCTTGGCACCTATTCGCTAGAACCAGTTGTTAACCTTCTAAGCAGTTCGGAGAACCGATTGTTAGAAGAAATTACTGGCCTAATCCTGTAAGGAAGGCAGGAAGGAAACATTCTGGGGTTGCTTACAGAAACTGTCTCTCCATTGGCCCTTATTACATTCTTGGCAGGACTAGACTTCCTGTCTCAGGAACTTCTCTGGAGTTTTTTCCCCCTCCTTTGCTGGTACTTTGCTTGTGTGGAGGAACCATTCAAAGTTACAATGGCGCTGAAAAAAGTGACTTATGACCATTTTCCACATTACGACTGTTGCAGCATCCCCACAGTCACGAGAGGCCAGGCGAGGAGATGTGTGCCTCGGTGTGAGTGATGTTGAGTTGACCACACCCAGCCAATAACATGACCACCAAGCCATGTCCACCCAGTCACATGACCACCAAGCCAGGCCCACCATCTAACACACCCACAGAATCGGTGGTTAAAATTTTTTGAATCCCACCCCTGCACAAGGCATGTTGATGCCCGTAACTGGGAGAGGGATCTTGGAGTCCTAGTAGATAACCTCTTAAATATGAGGAAGCAACAGTGTGCGGCAGCAGCCCAAAAGGCCAATGCAATCCTAAGCTGCATTAACAGAGGGATAGAATCAAGGTCATATGAAGTTCTAGTAGCACTTTACAAACCCTTAGTAAGACCACACTTGGAATACATCCAAGTGTAATAAATGATATAAAAAGAGGCTGAAACTCTAGAAAGAGGGCAGAGAAGAGCAACGAAGAAGTTTAGGAGACTGGAGGCTAAAACATATGAAGAACGGTTGCTGGAACTGGGCATGTCTTGTCTAGTGAAAAGAAGGACTAGGGGCGACATGATAGCAGTCTTCCAATATTTGAGGGGCTGCCCCAAAGAAGAGGGAGTCAAGCTATTCTCCAAGGCACCTGAAGGCAGGACAAGAAGCAACGAATGGAAACTAACCAAGGAGAGAAGCAACCTAGAACTAAGGAGAAATTTGCCTCCAGAAGCTGTGGTTGCTCTGTCGCTGAAGGCTTTTAAGAAAAGACTGGACAACCATTTATTTGCAATGGCATAGGGCCAGAGTCTTCAAACTTGGCAAGTTTAAGACTTGTGGACTTCAACTCCCAGAATTCCTGAGCTAACGTGGGCTGGAGGAGGAATTCTGGGAGTTGAAGTCCACAAGTCTTAAAACTGTCAGGTTTGAAGCCCCCTGGTATAGGGTCTCCTATTCAAGCAGGCGGTTAGACTAGAAGACCTCCCGGGTCCCTTCCAGCTCTGTTATTCTGTGTTCTATGTGATGGGCTGCTTAATGTCCCACACACCTGTTGCTGAAAACCCCCATGGGCCTATCTTCATGCCATCATAAGCAGTGAGTTTATATGAAGGCTCCATGAGTGCATCATCCAAGTACCACAGGATAGTAAGCAGGTGTAGTGAATCCTTATACTGAGAGCTGAGGGATGGAGAATGGATTGGATAACTTAAGAACAGTATCTAAGTGGGTAGGACCATGTTATGCAACAAGGCTGTATACCCAGATCGGAATTTTCTGGCAATTTTTTTACTTAATTTCCCCAGCTACGACTCCGAGCTTGAGGTCCGGTGACTTGACTTTCTACCTTGCTCTCAGCATTCTGTCCCTCCCTCTTCTGCAGGAGAGAAAACCAGCAAGGAAAGGGTTGCGGGTTTCGTGGTGGCGGCGGCAACTGGGGTTTACCTCTTCCTGGGTTACATCCTTTGGGATTTTTTTTCTTTTTTCAGATGCCTGGATCTAATTACCATGATAATTGGTCATTTCATTAAGCAACACCTTGCGAGCAAAGCTGGGGACCCGGTTTTTGGAAAAACAACTCTTAAAAAACAAAGCCTGTTGCACGGAGGCCATAAGGGTTGGATTTATTGAAAATATAAATCCATTTTGCATTGCTGACTGTGCATTGCAGGCCTGTATTTGTATAGGAGTGAAAATAAAATATGTTGGTCCTTACCATCTCTCTCTCTCTCCCTCCCTCCCTCTCTTTCTCTCTCTGCCTTTTCTAAAATGACTATTGTAATTTAAATGAACCCTTCTGATTTATTTTTCACAACAATCTTTCATTCGTTGGGGTGGGCGAGTGGGTTGAAACTTCTTCAGTCCGTCTTGCCAAATCCGTGGGTTTCTCATGAAAAATACAAGGGGATTCTGGGAAAAGAGGTGGCAATAGTGGAGTCCTAGAGCCCCCATGTAGGTTTGCAATGTGGGCGGGGGGGATTGTGAGCCTCTCAAAAGGACTGTCGAACTTTGAAATTCACTCCAGCATTTGCTGCTGGAGATGCTACCAGTGCAGTTTCTGGCTCACAGTTTCTAACGGCTGGCGATATTTTGTAGCCTCGGAGTTGCCATCAGGCCCTTTCTCGTTCCTGCTTTTCTCTGTGAATTTCATGTCCCTCCAAAGAGAGATGATCCCAATCTTTCCCGAATCCTGACTTTGTCCCTTTATACTTACGATTTATATTGACTGTTTCCTAGTATGATTTGATTGTTGATTGTACCCCATGACTATCATTAAGTGTTGTACGTTATGATTCTTGATTCTTAACGAATGTATCTTTTCTTTATGTACACTGAGAGTATTTACACCAAGACAAAAATTCCTTGTGTGTCCAATCACACCTGGCCAATAAAGAACTCTATTCCATTGCACTCCTATTCTATTCTATTCTATTCTATTCTATTCTATTCTATTCTATCCTAATCCATTACATTCCTTCCATTCCATTCTATTCTATTCTACAAATTAAACCGGACTCATTCTCCAGAATGAGACCCACTGCAGGTCCAGCTACAACCCTTTTCTTCATCAGCAGATCGCCGCCTATTATGATGCCATCAAAAAAAAAAAAACCAGAATATAAACCTGTTTATTGCATGAGGTCCCCTGTACCTTGGGGAACACGCTATACCTCTGCATGATTTATTTTTAAGGTGTTGCTGGATTTCCAGGCAGTAGACCCTGAACGCCATTTCATTTAGAGACACACCAGGCAGCCTCCTCTAACAACTGCCTGCCTGCGTGCCTCTGTGCTGGGAACAAAGGTAAGTCCCCGACTTACGACCACAATGGAGCCCAACATTTCTGTTGCTAAGCCGGACCAGTTGTTAAGCGAGTTTGGTCCCATTTCACGACCTTTCTTGCCCGTTTTGAAGTGAATCGCTGCAGTGGTTAAGTGAGTCACACGGTCGTTAAGTGAACCTGGCTTTCCCCCTTGACTTTGCTTGTCAGAGGGTCGCCAAAGGGGATCGTGTGACCCCAGGACCCTGCGACCGTCATAAATGTGAGTCAGTTGCCAAGCCTCTGAATTTGGATCACGTAACCCTGAGGACGCTGCAAGGGTCATGCGTGAAAAATGGTCCTAAGTCACTTTTTTCGGCGCCATCGTAACTTGGAACAGTCACTAAATGAACGGTCACAAGTCGAGAACTGCCTGTAATATTGGAGGGTAGCAGAAACGCATGCAGAGAAGAACAGGTTACCGCTTCAACCTCAGCTCAGCCTAAAAGAAGCTGCATTCAAATTATCTTTGTGGTTCTTTTTCTGAGTTGGGTTGTGGCAGCCCAAATGGGTCTCCTGAAGCATCAGTTCCGACATCTGCCTCCTGTGTTCGAAATACCGACATCCACAGTGTGTGCATGTGTGTGTGTGTTTGTGTGTGTGTGTGTGTATTAACAAAACCCACAAATGGCAGGATTTGGCAGTGCAGTTGAGACCCCCAACCCTTAGGCCTCCCATCATTCTTTTGATTGTTGGGCTGCAGCAGCCATCTTGCCTTTTCTGACCCCCTTCTCCTCAGAAACCACCCTGTTTACATTCTGGCCCTGCCCAGGCCCCCAAAATTATTTATTAAGCTCTGCCAGTATTGTCCCCACAAACATTTCAGTGTCTGTCTCTTGCAATTTACATCTTAGCAGCTCTCAACTAGCTCTCTAAGGCATAAATTGAAGGGGCATCTTGCCCATCTCTCAGCTTGGGGAAAAAGTTTGGCCCAACTGCCTCAAACCCCCTATGAAACCAAGGCATCCGGAGCCTGTTCTAGCCATTGAGGTCAAAAGCCGATGCTTGCTTTGCAAAAATCTGGATATTTGCCGTTAAAAAAAGCACTGCATTCTTCAAAACAAGAATCGACCACAACAATCTCTAGGATTGTCTTAAGCGAAAAGCCAGCGCACACCCCCACGGAACGGTGGCCCCGTTTTCCTACACAGCTTCCAGTTTGCAGCAAGGATGTAGCTGGCTGGGATGAGAATTTGACTTAAAAAAAAAAAATGTGGTTTTGCCCAAAGATTGCACCCAGGTTGCAAACTCCCCCTTTTGAAAAAAGAACACAAAAAACACCGTTTAACCTGCTTTAAAAAAAAAAGGGCAAATAAAAGGGAATTGCACTTGTGACTCACACGGGATTTGTGGGCGCAAAAGTCCCCCATTTCGACCCAGGATAAATTTCCTCCTCCCAACCTTTCCTTTTTCCTCCCAGGGCTGGAACAGAGCCCCCTTTGTGGTGGACAGGTTTCAAAGCCACCGTAGGGTCTGCCGTTAGATCATATCAGACCCTTCCCCCATCCCAATCCTATCCCAAGATGGCAGGACACACCTGTTTATGGCTAGAGGCAAAGAGATTGGTCGGGCGCGGAAAATCCACCTGCCCAGGGAGGGGTCAAGGAGCTACATGTAAGTGGAGCTGTTAGACTTTCTCTGCCTTTCTCCTATTCCAGCTTCAACAAGCCACACACTCCAGGCTCCGACAAGCACCCCGTGATGACGCGCCTCTCTTCGCTTATTTAATTTTTATTTAAAATTTATTTATTTTTAAGGATTTGTTTTTTCTTTCCCGGCCTTGTCGTTTCAAGTCCACCGAGCTCCTTCCACCATCTTGGCGGGCTTGGTGAAGGCCCGGCCGTCCCGTCCCGACGACGCCGTGTCCTCCCCACGCTTGGAAAGCTTCAAAGCCGAAGTCGCTCGCCAGAGGCCTGCCTCAACTCGCTTGGCTCATGTATTTATTGGTTTCCCATGCTTGGGTGGGGGAAAAAAAAGGTTTCCTGTTTGCCTGACAGCCGAATCATTTCAGTGGCGATGCTGCCTTTGTTAGTGTCTTTCCTGCAAGAAGTCTGCCGTCGTATGTCGGATCAGCGTAAAATGGGTGTTTAAGTGGTGTTGCGCTCGGCTGGTACATACGTGTCTCATCTAGGTGTGTTTTCTTCTTCTTCTTCTTCTTCTTCTTCTTCTTCTTCTTCTTCTTCTTCTTCTTCTTCTTCTTCTTCTTCTTCTTCTTCTTTTTTCTTCTTCTCCTTCTCCTCCTCCTCCACTTCTCCCTCCTCCTCCTCCTCGTCCTCCTCTCCTTTCTTCCTTCTTTCTGGCTCTTTTCTTTCCCCAGGTTAAACTGGAGGAAGTTCTGTAGAAGCGGATCAGGTTTTTGTCTACTTAGAGATGGGAGGCAGGGTGGGTGAGGAGTAGGCTGAAATTTCATGAATTCAAACATTCACCTTACAACTAGCCAAACCAGTCGGGGCAGGTAGAGGCATAGAGACAGGTAATCCAATCTGAGCCAGCCAATAGGAGAAAAGGTAGGCCGCTCCAATCTTGACAAAGAAGGCAGGTTTGCGGATCCTGGCGTGTGGGGGGCAACCAAGTGGGCCTTCCACGGGGGACAAGGAGGTGACAAGGAAGCGAGAGGCCTGGGTTTGTAACGGTTGTTGGATTCGAAACGCCTTTTCTTTTCTGTCGGTTTGCGGCTTTTCCATTCTTGGCTGTTTGGTTCGGTCTTTTCCATAGGAACTCTGTTGGCCTGATCCCCAATTACTGGGGTGGGGGGGGAGGAAGCAATTAATCGGGACGATCCTTCCCATGGTTACTGGGGGTGATCTTAGGGGACTCTCCGAGCTGTAAATCAGAATCTGCAGATGATGGAGAAAGGTAGAGATTTTGAGTGGAACCGAAGACAGGGGTGAACCTTTCTCTGGGATTGTGGCAGAGTTGAGGGGCCATTTTGAGCTGATCTCCTTCTCCTTCTTTCTCTCTTGAACCTTTTGCAACTCCTGCTTGGAGGGAACGTAATGGAGGCTTTTCCTTCCTGTTCTCGCTTGGCCGAGATCGCTTTCTCTGCCAAGCGCAACCTGCCTCTACTTGTGTGATCTGGTTGGCCCCTGAGAAGGAGACCTCCATAGGAGCAGGGTTTGAAGCCTCCCCTCTCCCCCCTTCCCTTCACTCCATCATCAGGTGGGATTCTGAGGTCTTCCCGCTCCGCTTGGGAGGAACGTGGCCGAGCAATATGGCCGTTTCCTGGCGGCACCTGAATTTTGGCCTTGGGTCAAGGACCGTTGGGTTGGGCGAGGGACTAAGCAGGAAGCAGTGGGTTGACTTTAGAGAAGTTGTCCTTTGCTTAGCCTCCACCTGTCCGTAACGTAGTTACTTGAACGCTTCCTCGGTGGCCCTCCCTTTTGAAAAAGCCATATTTTTTTTTGTTTGTTTGCCTGTTCCACTGCGTGGGTAGGAGGCTGTGCTTTGCTTCTTGGGGGTTGTTTGTTTTTTTTTTTTTAATGGAAATATGCTGTCTGGGTGGGTATTGCAACCCTGAAGTCGGCCGAAAAAAACAATTAAAAGAAAAAGGTGCTTTTGAAATCATTGGAAACCGTTTAATAAGATTTCTGTCCCTCCTCGCCCCTGACTCCACCAGCAGAAGCTGCAATTGCCAGCATAGATTTGAGCTAGCAAAGCTTTTGTTAGGGAGTAAAGCTAAGTGGACTTTTACTGTCCAGCTGTGCCCTTGGCTGGAGAATTACAGAGACCAGTATGAGTCGCCTCAAATCATGTTGAGAGCCAAATTTCTCCTAGTTTAAAAAAAGTTAATTTTAATTGCCCTCTTGAGCTTCAGATGTTTCCAACAGCATCCTGGGCATGAATCTGCCTTTCAGATTTTTTTTTAAATAAGGCTTTCTTTTTTTAAAAAAAAAGTTACAAGTAAATTCATAAATAAACAGATGTTTCAGACCTCCCCAGTTTGCAGAAAGGCAACCCATATGCAGGCTGCCGTCTTTCCAAAGTGGTTCCAAAGAATACTGGCTGTTAAAAGGGAAATTAAGCAGAAAAATAAATGTTAGCAATTAAGAGAGGGGCAAAATAAGATTTACAAGACTCTTGAAGTTTAATGCTCCTTACTTAGCCAGTCATTTCAGCCAGGCCTTCGAAGTGAACAGTGTTTGATCGAAACGAAAGAGATATCTTGGGTTATGTACCTCCTTACAGGTTTTATGTGCCCTGTTTATCATTTTACTAGGTGATCCAGGCTTTGTGCAGCTTGTTCAAAGGGTGAATTGTAATATTTGTGAACCAGTATTAAGATATGAATGCGTGCCAGGCACGTTTTCATCTTGATGTCTTTCCTTAATAATTTTTATCTAGTAGTTTGGACGGTGCCTACACGATTAATTCTCCCTTCCAGATGTTCTCGGCATTTGGAATAAAATTAATATTGAACCCCAACCTCTTGGTTTCTGCGAGGTCTTCAGGACCGTTTCGGTGCACCGTCTCCTCCCCAAGCCACCAGAAAGGAGGAAATTCTTCCATATATTCATTGGATTATAAGTATCCTTGGTTTTTTGGGTTTTTTTTTTTTTTCTGTTCTGCCTCTGCTCGTTTCCTGGTCTTTCTTGTTGAAAAGGTTTAAGCAACCTACTCTGAAAACAAGAAGTAAAATTAAGCGTGTAAGCCAATCCCTGCAGGGTTGGTTGTTAGATGGATTTCGCCCTGTATTTTCTGTATTTAACGGGGAAAATCTATTTTCACCTGGGTTAGATTTGCTCTTTGGGTTCACCTTCCCCAACCAAACAGAGACGTTCAGGAAGCTGTTTTTAAAAAGCAGCATTTTCTGCAGGGCGATCCCCATCTTGTTTATGAGGTTTATGTTTAGGTCCTCTGGCATGAAGCCGGGTTTCGTGCCAAGCAGGTGCAGAGGAAAATGGCATGCTTTTTTTAAGACTCCAAAGCTGAGACTTGCTCTGTTTAAAAATCAGAAAACCTACCTTGAAAGGAAAACTTACTTCTCCATCATAATTTGAGAGAGAGAGAGAGAAAGAGAGAGAAAGAGAGAGAGAGAGAGAGAGGATGACAAAAAGTCAGTTTTTGTCTCCTCGCTGACAAAGTGCTCCCAAATTGCTTTAAGGGGCCAAATTAGGCCTTCAAAAGAGCTCTGACGGCTCCATATGTTGGTTTTGGGACTTTTTTTTTCTTCTCAAAGGTCCCAAATCTGTTTTGTGAAGGGCCTTGTTAATGAGTTTGGAGGGGAAAAAAAATCACAACCAAAGTGGCACACTCGCCAAGCCAAATTGGTAGAGTTAAATTCTGAGCCTCATGCTAGACCCAGCAGCAAAAGTGGTTAACAAGAAGTTTGGGGCTGGATTTGAGGGATATAAGAAAGACACAGGATTTTTATGATTTTTTTTTTTAAGGGAGGGAGTCATCTGTACTTTGTTGATGAAGAGACTTGGTTTTTAACCTCTTCAATGCTCAAGGAGAGTCTCCCAGGAAGTCTTCAAGGGGTCATTGAAAGTCCCACCCCTTCCCTTTCTCAATAAGGCTGCTATATTTTAAAAAAATCTAAATGGGGCAAAGATGCTATCACTGAAGCATGCATGAGGAGGGGGAAAAGAGCTTTTAGCTCCCCCTTTAAAACCATGAGCAAACAAGGCCAACCTGTCCCTTTCTACTCCAGAAGCTATTTATTTGATGACGCTTCCAGATAAGAGGTTTATTTTCTCATTCTTTATTCTTCTTGGCCTCTTTGGCTATTGATTAAGACTTAGCTGGGCAGGTTAACTAACAAGTTAGAAGAAGTGAGCTGTGTTTTTTTTTGTTCCCTTCCTCTTGGCTCACATTCCGTTTGAGGCCTGGAGCAACCTGGATCAGAAACCAGTAACACAGCATTCCCAGTTTGGAAGAGTAGGGAGAGTAGTCTTTGTAAAAGCCACTGGGAACGTGGTGTGTCTGCTACTCCAGGAAAGGAAGGGGGAGGGAAGGAGGGAGGGAGGAAGGAAAATAGAGAAGGAGGGAGGGAGGGAGGGAGGGAGGAAGGAAGGAAGGAAGGAAGGAAGGAAGGAAGGAAGGAAGGAAGGAAGGAAGGAAGGAAGGAGGAAGGAGAAAAAGGGAGGGAAGAAGGAAGGAAAATAGAGAAGGAGGGAGGGAGGAAGGAAGGAAGGAAGGAAGGAAGGAAGGAAGGAAGGAAGGAAGGAAGGAAGGAGAAAAAAGGGAGGAAGGGAAAAAGAAAGAAAGAAAGAAAGAAAGAAAGAAAGAAAGAAAGAAAGAAAGAAAGAAAGAAAGAAAGAAAGAAAGAAAGAAAGAAAGAAAGAAAGAAAAAGGGAAGAAAAGAGAAGAAAATTACCACTTCTTCTCAGTCTTTTCATTGTCTGCTACCACTTCCCTTTTGCCTCTGGCTCAAGCATTGGCCCAAAGGGGTGATGATTAACTACCCAGATAACTCGTCACCTGGACAACAGTGCAGGTAGATTTGCATTTTGTGGGTGCCTAACGCTGACAGAAAGAGGGGGTTCCTTGTTTGCTTTTCTGTTACCTGCAACAAAGGCAGCATGCTGTTTTCTTGCCTTGCTGGGGGCACAATTCCAAGTCTTTCTTTCTTTCTTTCTTTCTTTCTTTCTTTCTTTCTTTCTTTCTTTCTTTCTTTCTTTCTTTCTTTCTTTCTTTCTTTCTTTCTTTCTTTCTTTCTTTCTTTCTTTCTTTCTTTCTTTCTTTCTTTCTTTCTTTTTCCTCTTCCCCCCCCCCCCCTTTGCCTCTGTAGAAAGGCCAACTTTAACAAAGTGCCCCCCCCCTTAGTTATTACTTTAGGAGAAAATTGAGGCTGGGGCATTTCTTAAAGGGGCTCCCAGGTTGCCACTTTGTTTTAAAGAGATTTTTTTTTCCCCCTGCCTTCCCACCGGCAGCCCCTTTGAGCAGTAACTAGGTGGGTGTTTTTAATGGCCCATGAGCCTGTTGGTGGTTCAGGAAATGGCCTCGAGGACCTGCTTCGGAACGTGGCATTCCTCTGGGTGATAATCTCGGCACGGAGAGTTGTAACATGGAAAAGCTGGCTTAATGTTCCCTTTGCCCTTGGGATGGGAGGCTCGGTGGGCCCCGTTGGCAGAAGTAAGAAAAACAGAGCTGAATTAGGCCTGATTGAATAGAGTAACAGAATAACAAGAGTTGGGAGGGACCTTGGAGGTCTTCTAGTCCAACCCCGTGGAGGTCTTCTAGTCAAGCAGGAGACCTGATACCATTCCAGGCACGTGGCTGTCCACTCTTTTCTTTAAAAGCCTCCATTGATGGAGCACCTGCAACTTCTGAAGGCAAGTCCTTCCACTGGTTAATTGTTCTAACTGGTTGCTTCTCTCCTTGATTTGTCTCTCCATCCATTCTTCTTTTCCTGCCTTCAGGTGCTTTGGAGATTAAGTCGACCCCCCTCCCCCCCCCTCTATTTTGTGGCAACCCCTTAAATATTGGAATTCTGCTATCTTATTTTAACTCAGGCTTTTGGGTTTGAATGTGTTGGTGAAGAGGACCCATGTGGGAAGAGGGTTGTGGGTTGCTGAAGAGTGATCCAAATAAGCTAATCAAAATATACCGCCCCCAAAAAATATCTTTGAGAAAAGTGATAGAAATAGTGTTGTGATCTGGTAGAAGCTGGTTGATTTCTTGTCAGATTGTGCTTTTTGCCTCCTACGGAATGATAAATAGCAGAGGTGTGTTTATTCTGAGCACCCAAATTCTACCTTTTTGTAAAATTCCTAATGGTGTTGGCATGTGGCGGAAGGAAGGAAGGAAGGAAGGAAGGAAGGAAGGAAGGAAGGAGGGAGGGAGGGAGGGAGGGGAGGGGAGGGAAGGAGGGAGGGAGAGAGAGGGGAAAGAGAAAAGAAATCAAGAAAAGAAGTTATAGGGAATAAGGAAAGAGGAAGGGAGGAAGAGAGAAAGGAAGATTACACTGTACATGGAAATTATTCAAAATCTCTAACATTAGAATAGAATTCTTCATTGGCCAAGTGTGATTGGACACACAAGGAAATTGTCTTGGTGGATATGCTCTTAATTAATCTCTGCAAATAGAAGTTGAGAGAACTATTCCCCAATCATAATGGCATAGACTATTTAAAGCCAAACATTATGAAAATTAGCCATCATTCTATGATCAAAACTGATAGGAAGCTGGCATTCCAAGATGCACAGAAGCCCTTTGGATTAACCAAGCAAAGGCCTTCTCAAGAGCGAGCGGTCCTAAAAACCTCCACGGACCTTTCCCTGGATTACAAGGCAAAATTCCTTCCACCTCCCCAAACTTGAGATGTTTGACTCTCGAGTATTTTCCATTTGCCCCATGCAAAAAAATAATAATAACAAAGTGGCCCTCGTAGGGAGTCCCCAGTCTTAAGTGGCAAAGCCCTTTTGAATTTGGTCCTTAACCTTTGTTATCCGAAAGAAATAAAACCACAATTAAGAAGGCAGCCCAGAGATTTTTCCAGCTCTTGCATTCCGAGCTCGGGCTCTTGATGGAGAACCAAAAAAAGGTCTTCATTTGAAAAAGTTGGAAAAGGTTATCTAACTTTTGCCATTCGGGGGTCCCCTCTGCAGCGATGGGGGTGACCCATTTTATGAGAACTGCCTCCCCAAATTGCAAGCAGGCCCACCAGCTCCAGAAAAGCAACACCTGGGATAGAGGAAACAGATTTCTTCCCCGCCCTTCCTTGTGGTATCCCAGATCATTTCTGATCAGCTTAGTTTAGAAAGGTAGGGATGTGGCTTAGAGAGAAGGGGTGGAGCTTCCAGGTAACCTTGTCCTCCAGACTCTGCCCTTTGGAAAGGCCATTCTGCTTAAGAACCTGGAAACAAAGGCGCCAATTCAGAGATTTAGTCTCTGGCAATGCAATTATTTGTCACCGACTTCGGGGCTTTGTCTGAACCGTTTTTGCATCAGAGACTTTGAGAAGGAGCACTGGAAACAAAAACAAAACAAGCTGTTAAAATAGGGATTTTTTTTTTTTAAAGCCAGAAAACAGACATTGGTTTAAACCCCTCATTATTTCTGTTTTTTTCTTTCTTTGTCAATCCACAAATGCTGGTTTGGTGGGAGCACTTCAGGCGTGGGAGATAAAAAGACAGCAGTTTATTTTGTATGGATTAAATGAAAGCTTCCCGGTTGTCAGCCGGATTCGATTTCTTTTTTCTTTTTTCTTTCTGACAGCTACCTAATAATCAGGGGAATAGAAGTAAAGATGGGTCCAATTAGGTGTCAGCAAAGAAAACATCCTTGTAGCCAAATGCACGGTTTGCACAAAGGGAGGAGAATTTCTTTCTCCCTTCTGTATTTTAATGTAGGCATTATCCAGATCTCTTTTCGGGATTTGGGAAATGTTTTCTGGACCCCTGAAAACCAAAAGGGATAGAGAGGCAAAATACGAGTAATCGCAAAGATCGCGAAGACAGCTTTGCACCTGTCCAAATTTTGCAAATCCAGGTTTGAGCTCCTTATATATAAAAAAAAAAAAACCCGCCCACCGTGCGGATTTTGAAATGAGCTTCCGAATGCTTGCTTAGAGAGAGGGAGAGAGGGGGAAAAGGTGTATTTTAAACCTGCTGCTTGGAGAGGAAAGGCATTCAAAATAGGAAATTTACTTGGGTATTTTCATGCAAACGAAGCATTGTTATCATCCTAGGCTTCGGTTGCCAGAATTGGCCCTCAATCTACTTTTGATCTGACATTTATTGAAGCGCGCAAAAGACTGAATAGGTCCCTTTTGTAAGAAGGTGGGCTCAGAAGAAGAAATGGAACAATCGTGGTTTAGCAACAATGAAAGGAAAATATCACCAGGCCCCGGTGACATAAGCAGGGCTGTTGAGCAATTGCAAAGGAGGCAGTTTAGTTTTCTTTTCTTTTCCCTCCAGGAAGTAATCTCTATTACTCAGTAGGATTTACACCTTAAAGGGCTCTACCCACCAGAGACTTCTGAATAATAGCAACCACATAATAATAATAATTCTTCCCCTAGCACTAAAAGTTCCAAGGCCTGAAAGCAACAGATTTGGAAGAATGCTCATTATGGAACTGGCCCATCATTTCTCAGGTTTTATTTTTTATTTCTTGCCAAAGTGGCCAGTTAGCATGCTAGTTGCCGACCAAGGATTTTAGATACGTTCCAATTGGAGATCCTGCTCACTTTCAGAAGCAGAGATGATTGTTAAGCCTCAAATTTTCTGGCTCCCATAGGTGAATAAATTTAGTTTTTGCCCAGCCTTGTAGTTGGAGAGAGAGAAAGAGGGAAAAAAAAAAACCTGCCAGAGTTTTGCCTCTTTTTTGAGTTTTCGCTTGCATTTTGGGGTTCCTGCCCTCTGTCAGGATGAGTCCACGAAGAGCCAAAGTCGGAATTATGCAGGCAGTCCTCGACTTACAACAGTTCATTTAGTGACCGTTGGACCGTTACAGCGGCACGGGCAAAAGTAACTTATGACCATTATTCACACTTAACGACCGTTACAGCATCTCCGTGGTCGTGTGATTTACAGTTGGATGCTCGACTGCTGACTCACATTTACGACGGTTGCAGTGTCCTTTTCCGACTTTCTGACAAGCAAAAGTCAATGTGGGGTAAGCCCCGTGTTACTAATTTAATTTAATTTAAGAAATACAGTGATTCATTTAACAAAAGTGGAAAGAAAAGAGGCAAAACCCGTTTAAACAAATTTCTCACTTAGCAACATCGAATTTGGCCCTCAATTGTGGTTGTAAGTTGAGGACTACCTGTGGTTTGTCAAACATTTTTTCCTCGGCCGCGGAAGTCTCTTAATTCCTTTTTAAGACCATGCGGGAATTTTTGTCTTGCGTTGCACGGGTGATCCGGGTTGTGAAAGCAAATAGACACTCCTTCAGGCAAACTTAGTGGAGTTAATCGCTTAAAAAGAAAGAGAGAGAGAGAAAACCTCCTTTATTCCTTCCAGTGACTAATCTAGCAGAGGTATTTGTGACCTTAATTAATGTAAAACACACACACAAACACACACACACAAAGGCAGAGGAATATTGGAACCAGGCTTCAGAAACCTTGCCTTGTAATTTGTCCACCCGACACGGCAATTTGTTTTCCGAAATCTTGCCAAGGGGAGAGAGAAACTTTGTAATGGCTTGGTCTCTGCTCCTTTTTTATTTTTTTTAAAGATGGCATTTATTTGGAACTTTAGGCCAATTGCTCTGATTTTGTTTCCCACCCCTCTATTTTTCCTTCTATTGGAAGCGAAGACCAGCACTGGCTCCATCTGGAGAGAGAGAGAAAGAGAGAGAGAGAGAGAGACACGGGAGAGAAAGAGAAATTAAAAATTGACCTTGTTTAATAAGCTAGCAGCGTAATTCATATTATTGCGAAGCCCAATTTTAGGGGATTAATCTCTTGCGTAGGTTTCCCATGGATTTGCACCAAGTTTGAAAATGATGCAAGGTGTGTGTGTGTGTTTGTGGGGTTTTGTTTCCTCCCCAAAGTCGTAGGTTTTGCATTTTGAAGAGTGAGCTTCGCTGTGCCAGCTCCGACTGAAGGAGCCCTCTCTTGTCTTGGCATTTTTCCCTGGCCAATGCGTGGTAGCAATGGAAATAAAAACCAATAGACTCTCCCCCCCCCAAAAAAAAAAAAAAATTGCTGGCAGTGCTTCATTTGAGCTGAATTGGGTTTATTGGTCCAGTTTCAAGCTTTTGACGTAATCAACCTCTCATTCAGATATCAGAATAAACCAGAACGTGTTTTTTTTTTAAAAGATCTGGCTTAGCTCTGGAGCCACTGTAGCTTGTAAATCCTGGCTTAGAAGTTTAACATCTTGGGCTATCCTTTTGGATTTAAACTAGGATTAAGCAAACTTCCGTCTGGTAGAGTGCACAAACCGGGTGTAGTTTAAAAACCGTTTAAAACTCGGTTTTCTGGCTCCGACTACCCAATGAAACCTACATGGATTGTGATCAAAAAATAGGAATCCACCCCAAATATTTTCATGTTTGCTGCCGTTTCTTTCTACTTCCACATGGTTTTGCTTGGCACCTACCCTCCCATTGAACCAGGGAGAGGGAGAGGGGAAAATTCTCACCCTCTGGCAAGGGCTGATATTTTGGAAATAGTTTCTTCTTGCTTTCTTTCCTTCCTTCCTTCCTTTCAGGCAGAATATCCATTTTGAGAAGTCATTGGCATCTTACTGGGCAGCGTTGGATGTTTTATCTGTTTCTAATACTGCCTGGTAAAGATGTTGGTGGCTCCTCCCATTCATCGTGGGTCCACTTTGGGGGAGAAGAAAAAAAAAAAAAGCATCAGTTTGTGGCCAAAACTGGAGAAGGAGAGGAAAGAGTGTGGATTCAGGAAGAAGAACAAATAATCTTTTCCTTTTTTGTCTATAGACTGGCTGATGGGATCGAGAATGTAATCTTTGAGGCAAGATTTGAAGCTCTCTCCATCTTTAGGATGTAGTCCCTATGAAGAATCCCCTTGGTGGGGTTTTACGTCTGAGTAAAGCTGCCCCACCCAATTGGCTTTCTGTTCTCAACTGGGGTGGCCAACTGATGCTCTGCACGAGCATGTTGCAAGGAGAGCAAACCCCAAATTTTGGAAAGGTGTCTGTATCACCTGAATAATAACCGTGTTCCCATCCGTATCTTTTCAGCTTAGCTGTGCCCGCAAGGTATTTCAATATTATAGGGGTGCTTGCACACACCTGGCAGGTGCCAAAGAAAGAGGGCTCTTGCTGAAAATTGCCCTGTCTATTTTTTTATACATATTTGTACACACAGATGCACACCCCTTGCTTAAGCCGCTTGCTCTTTGCACACTTCAGTTTTGCCAAAAAGGTCTCCTGAAATTTCTCCAGAAATCAGGCCTCCTCCCGAAAAACCTCGACGGGGAAGATTCGTTTAAATGTTGAAACCCCCATCCTGAATCTGCATGGCAGATTTCATCTTAATTTCATTTTTAAAAAAAAAAAAAAATCCTTCCCTTTGTTCCTTGAAAATCCTGCCGTTCTCTCTCCCGCCTCTCTTGAACGTCCCACCTGCTCTTTTCTTTACTGTCTCGGACTGATAAATATGATTTTTACATCCCTGGAAGGCCTCGTTGAAATGCTGTTGTTTTACAAGCAGCGGACTTTTCTTTCCAACTTGTGAGCTCGCCGGTGTGCCGACAACTGTCAGATCGTGGTCCTCTGTGGACATCTTACTAGACAGTGCTGGATTTTGTCAGTGTACTCTAACACTGTCTGGTAACGATGTTTAAAGAGCGAGCCAAACTACTTCGTTCCCCGGAAGTCTTCAAAGTGCAAGAATCCGAATCGAGGCTAGCTAAAAAAAAAATTAAGCTGTGTGCAAATGGGTAAGAGACACAGAGCCTAATTTCTCTGAGGTTCAAACTGTCGCTCTAGGCAGTACTTTGCGACCTCGGTGGCTTTAAGGTGTGTGGACTTCAATTCCCAGGATTCCTCAGCCGCCCAGAGAATTCCGGGAGTTGAAATCCAGACCTCTTTCAATTGCTGAGGTTGAGAAACGTTGTTCCGGGGTAAGTAAATTACACTACCCATCGGGAGGAGGTAAAGGATAGGATTGGAAAAGGGGTTCAGGGTTGCAGGTTTTCTTTTTCTGGTTTTGGCTCGCTTACGTGAGACGTCTGGCTGGCGAGCCTCGATGCTCTTCCCCCTCGCATGTTTGCTCCATTTTTTTACTTATTAAGATTGAGGGAGGGGAAATCTGGTGCATGGAAATCTTCTGGCCCCTCAGTACCAGTGTGGGGGGGGGGAGAGAGATAAAGGAGGCTGAATAAAAGACTATGGATGAAAAAGAACATATATAAAGATCAAAGGTAAAAGAAATGCACTCGAGAAGAACGCAGCAAAAGGAATGAAAAGTTTTAGATAGCAAAGCACCAGCAGGCTCTTAAACTGTGATTATGGGAGAGGGAATCAGAATTGTGGTTGAAAGATCGCCGAATTTATTATTGAGCATACATCCCTATTTATTACGGGGGGGAATCTGGTGTAATCGAATCGTCATTCTTGGCTCAGGCAACCTTGCAAGGGATTATTTTGAAGATTTAAAAAAATGAGACTCTCTCTATGCACCCTTGGGTTGTTGTTGTTGTTCTGTTGTTTTCCAAGGAACAGAGTAACAACAATCGCACCCTCCTCATAATAATCATCGAGGTTCACCTGGCTTGCCCCCGCAGTTCCTTCCTTCAAAGGGAGGGGAGGTTTGGCCCTACCCTTGTTTAACTTTTGAGGCGAAGGGATGACTTGCACGCAGCGCCAGCTTGAGCTCAGCGGCCCAGTGAGTCACGTCAGGTCACACCCAAGTTGATTTCTCCAGAACTTGGCTCTTTTTCAACTTTTCCACCCTGGAGATCCTCAGAAAGGCACCCTAGCTTGAATCCGGCATGGTGTTTCTGGAACAGAAACAACTGTTTGGAACGGGGAACATGGACTACGTGCTTCCCGTCCTTGACCTCAGAGCCACGTGGCCCATCTCTCTCTTTCCCTCCCTCCCTCTTTCTCCCTCCCTCTCTTTTTCTCTCCCCCTCCCTCTCCCTCTCTCCCTCCCTCTCTTTCTCTCCTTTTCCCTCCCTCCCTCTCTCTTTCTATCTCTGGCTCCCTCTCCCCCCATCTCTGCCTCAAAATACAGGGTGGGTGGATAGTTTCCCACTCTGTCAGATTCAAGCTAAACCTGGGCAATTTTCACAGAGGCCTCCAACCTCATGAAGGGATTCTGCATTTCTCATACATCATTGGGGTGACAAATCAGGAGGCTGTGAGTTTGACCCTAAGGTAGAGGCAGGTATTTCCCTCTCTGGGCACCCTGAGAATATTTCTGCCAAACAAAACTCCCGCCCTGGCAACAGGAAGGGCATCCGGCCAGTAAACACTCTGCTAACTCCATTCAGCTGCCCAGGTTCCACAAGAGGTGATGAGGATCTTTAAAAGATGATGAAGATTGGGGCGATGCCTCGCATCCCACCAGAAGCCCATCCCAGATGGGCATCCCTTTTCATGCCATGACCATCTCATGGTTGGCCCAGTTGAGAAGCAGAGACATGGGGTAAGCCAGGCTAGGCCATCCATCCTCCACTTGGACCTTTCCAACTGAACCAGAACCACCCTTTGGGAAAAAGGAGTTGGAAGATCTAGAAGCCCACACCTCCGGCGTTCTGTCATCCAGATTTACAGTCTGGATCCCAGTCAATACGACTCGTGCTCATCGCCCTTTGGGAAGCCGCACTATCGAGAAGCCATTAATTATCAGCAACGATGATCACGGTGATAGCTTTTTCTTCATAATTATTCATTGATTGCTTTGATGCTCTTTCTCCCATTCAGAGGGGGAATGGCATAGAAAACGGCCATCATAACAAGGCCGGATCCAGATGAAAGAGTTTGATGAATTCCTCCTGTTATGGGAAGAGGGGGGGATTCTTCAGTTCCCCCACCCCACCCTTGAGGACCTCTAATCAGGCTTTCTCAGGAGAATTGGAATATTAAGGCCAACGCTTGAATGCTCCACGGTTTTTGCCGCCGACCAAACTGGCTTCCCTCTTCCTCCTTCCTTAGATTTATTATCTCGGTCATCATCATTCTAAGGAGTGGGAGACGGGGATGTGGGGTTACTGATTAACCAGGCAGAAACCCGGTTGAGGAAATGCGGAATGACTCGCCGCAAAATTGACTTTTGCCGTGGGGGCTGCAAGGGGAAACTCCTCGGGCCAAGCACGTTTGCTTTGGAAAGTGGGTCGGAATTAAATTAACCCTCCCCCCCACAGGCATTTTGGAGGAGACAGTCTCTCCTTTTCCGGTCCCCTATTACAAGTCTCCTACCCTTGGCCTTTCCTTGCTTCGTCGCTGGGAGTTTGGACATTCCCAAGCCAAGGCCCCGGTTCCAATTTTGCACCGGAAAAGTTCGTCCTCTTAGGGGTCCCGACATTCAGTGATTTTTGCCTTCACCAGAGTTTGAGCCATGGTGGTGCGTGGTTAGAATGCGGTATTGCAGGCTGACTCTGCCCACTGCCAGCAGTTTGATCCTGACCGGCTCAAGGTTGACTCAGCCTTCCCCTCCTTCCGAGGGCCCTGTAAAGCACCGCAAAGTGGTATATAAGTCTAAGTGCTGTTGCTATTGTCTTGCAATGCTGGTGACCAGGCCAGGGGGAGTTGTATGAATTGGGTGGGGTGGGGAGAGAAGGAGAAGGGAAGGGGGAGAAAGCCAATTTAAGATTGGCCATGGAGCTTCAAAGAGCAGGAAGAGCCTTCAAGAGGTCCGGTCAGTTGGCAGCCCCTATCAAACAGGAAAACCGCTCTCCTTTTTTTAAAAAAAATTCTCTTGCAGTTGCTACTAAAACTCACAACCTGCTGAACATCCTCCCTCCCTCTCTCTCTTTCTCCCCCTTCTCCTTCCCTCCCTCTCTCTCTCTCTCTGTATATTGTGCTTCGTTAATCAACCATGTTGCCGTAAGAACGAACATTTTCACAAAATTATGGGAAGTTGAGTAAAGTTTTGGGGAGAGAAAGGGTTTTTTTTAAATGCAGGTTCCAAACACACCCGTCCTGCAAATGCCAGGAATTGAATTGAAGGGGGGGATTTGTCCTTTAATTTTCTGCTGTAAAAACGATGGCCTCTTTTGACCACGATCCTTCTCACTAACCCAGATAAGTGAGATTAAATTCAAAAGACGCACCCAGGGATACAGCAGGCAGCCATCCCCAAAGCCAATTATTTCAATCCCACTCAAAGCAACCTGCCGTTTTTGATCTTCTAAGAAAGGGGCATTTCACTAAAATAAAACCTTTCCTTTTTTCTAACTCGTGTTTTTATCTTTATTTTTTTTAAGTGAAAACTAATCTAAATTGCATTTAGAGCAGATGGGATCCGGTGAGCACCGACACACCCTGAGCCGAAGAGGGGCTCAGGGAGGGAGAGGAGAGAAAGGGAATGACCTGGAACTTAAGCTGCTAGTCCTTTCCATCTTTTTTTTTTTTTCCGACGGTTGAGCCAGATGGGGATCCTGTGTGGCCCAGCACCTGCCTGCCTGCCTGCCTACCTGCCTGCCTGCTTGCCGGCCGATCGCTGTCTTACCAGACAAATTTAGATCTTAATCTATCGCTGTCTAATACTGTCTGGTAATGCCGTCGATTTGCACTGGCGTTGTCTTCGCCCCATGGAAACAAAATACAAAACCCACCAAAATGGCCTCTCTGCGTAAAGCCCTGAGGTTCACCGATGGGGCGGTTTCGTCGGGTTCCTGGGTGCGGCCCAGCAGGTGCCTGTTTGGCTCTATCCGGTTCAAAGTCTTGCTTTTATCACCACAATATTGGCCCTACGGAGAAGGAGTCAACCTTGATAAGCTGCGTGGGTTTAACACCTGTCCGTGTTGCTGCTGCTGCGGCTGTGACCACGTAGCCCCTGCATGGGAAGGCAAAATGTAGCTGTGTCAACAGCCACACCAAGCTTAGTTCCTGGTTTCCTCCTGGGGACATTAGGAGAGTTGGCCAACAACCAAGTCCCTTAACCAAACAGCAAAGCACCTTCTTCTCGTGCGCGAGATCTCGTGTTTAGCATCCGTCGTCTCCCAACTATTTTTGGGAACAAGGGTTGTCTGAAAGAGGCCAGCGGGAATAAGGAGGACTAGGAGAAACCTGGCTTGGTGAAGGCCATCTGAGGGGGCTTTTATACAGGGGTGGGATTCTACAGGTTTGCACCTATTCACTAGAACCGATTGTGTTAACATGTTAAGCAGTTCGGAGAACCGGTTGTTAGAAGAAATTACTGGCCTAATCCTGTAAGGAAGGCAGGAAGGAAACATTCTGGTGTTGCTTACGGAAATTGCCTCTCCGTTAACCCTGATTACATTCTTGGCAAGAGTAGGCTTCCTGTCTCAGGAACTTCTCTGGAGTTTTTTTCCCCTCTTTTGCTGGTACTTTGCTTGTGTGGAGTGACCATTCGAAGTTACAATGGCACTGAAAAAAGTGACTTATGACCATTTTTCACACTTATGACTGTTGCGGCATCTCCACAGTCATGAGAGGCCAGGAGAGGAGATGCGTGCCTCGATGTGAGTGATGTTGAGTTGGCCACACCCCGCCAGTAACATGACCACCAAGCCATGCCCTCCAACTAAGCCACGCCCACAGAACTGGTTGTTAAAAAAATTGAATCCCACCCTTGCTTTTATGGGTCAGAAGCAGTGGTGGCAATTCAGCAGGTTCTGACCGGTTCTAGAGAACTGGTATTCGAAATTTTGAGTCGTTCAGAGAACCGGCCAATATTGCCTCTGACTGGGCCCGCCAACCCCATCTCTTGTCTGCCTCTCATCGAGTCCCAGCTGATCGGCTGGGTCTCCTTTGGTTGCCCTGCACAGGAGAACGGAGCTGGAAAGCAGGTTAGTGGGGCGGGGAGGGAAGGGGGATTTTGTAGTATCCTTCCCTTGCCACAGCCACCAAGCCACGCCCATTGAGCCAAGCCACACCCACCAATCCACGCCCACAGAAACGGTAGTTAAAAAAAATTGAATCCCACCACTGGTCAGAAGTAATGGCCTTGTAGACCATATTTGGACAACACAGAGAGTCCTCGACTTTCAAGCATTCATTTAGTGACCACGTTAACAACGGCACTGGGAAAAAATGTGACCCAGGACCGTTTTTCACACCTGTGACCGTTGCAAGCATCCCCCACGGTCACCTGAGCAAAATGTGGGCATGTATTTATGATGGTTGCAGCATCTGCATGTGTGAGCTTCCAGGCTGTTTTCCAATGGAAGAGATCAACGGGAGTAAACTGGATTCCTTTGGGATTCACTCAGCGGAGATGATTCGCTTAACTCACCGTGGCAAACAGGATCGTAAAACCAGGCAAGGCTCACTTACTAACCCCCTGAACTTACAGAAGAACAGAGTCGGAACGGACCTCAGAGGCCTTCTAGACCAACCCCCTGCTTGAGCCAAAGACCCTGTACCGTTTCAGACAAATGGCTCTCCAATCTCTTCTTTAAAAACTTCCAGCACTGGGAGCACTCACCACTTCTGGAGGCAAATTGCTCCACTTAGCAACAGAAACTCTGGTGCCCACAGTGGTCATAAGCCGAGGACTATTTGTGATGTCGGAGTTGCAGATCCTTAACCTAGTCCTAGTGAGTCCTGATTGAGCTTCTGGCCTCATCCACAGAGAATGCAATGGGCCCTTTTTTTTTTTTTTTTCCTGCCTGCAACGGTTGGGCGGCCCGACTGTTGAATTGTGAAATAGGGTGCAGGGCAGGGAAGACGCCTTCCTCCCTACCTGCAAATTTTGGCTAGAAATTGAAGCCTCCCTCCCTCCCTCCTTCCACTCCGAGCAGGAGCACCATGTGAGTTTTGTGATCTTTGTCCCTGTATGCATGGCACATCAGACAAAAGAGAATCCTGCCATTATCCTGGGAACAAAGGCAGCTTGTGGGCCATTTCCCGGCATTTCTCCCTGGGGTGGGGTTGCTTTGGCCCGAGAAATGCATGATTCAAACTTGTCCTGCTTCCCCCCTCCACACACACGCACACTCCCCACCCCCACAGGCTAAAACCTCAAGCATTTTTGAGCATGTATGGGCACCCCAGACAGTGAGGAGCAGCCAAACGAAAGTATGCCATCCCCTGAATGGGAGAGTCAAAAAGGGGTTATTGAAGATCTTTGGAATCAATCCAGGATTGTGTGCTTAATCAGGAGGAGGAAGAGGATGTAGAAAGACAAGAAAGAGAAGGAAGAGGAAGAAGAGGAGGAGCAGGCAGAGACAAGAGGAGTGATGGTGGTGAAGGAGGAGGAGGAGGAAGAGGAGACGAGTAACAGAGGGAAGGAAAGAAGAAGGAAAAAGAAGAGGAGGAGGAGGGATGAAGAAAGTCAAGAAAGAGAAAAAAGAACAGGGGGAGCAGGAAAAGACAAGAGCAATGATGGTGGTGATGGAGGAGGAGGAGGCAGAATAGGAGGAGCAGAAACAGACAAGAGGAGTGATGGAGGAGGAGGAGGAGGAGGAGGAGACGAGGAGTGACGGAGGGCAGGAAAGAAGAAGGAAAAAGGAGGAGGAAGAGGAGGAGGAGGAGGAGGGATGAAGAAAGACAAGAAAGAGGAAGAATAGGAGGAGCAGGATGAGACAAGAGGAATGATGGTGATGGAGGAGAGGAGGAGGAGGAGGGATGGTGGGCAGGAAAGAAGAAGGAAGAAGAGGAAAAGGAGGAGGAGAAGGGATGGGAGCCATCCAGATTGAGCTCCAAATTCCCAGGGGCCTGTAGCCCACACTTAGCACGAGAACCATCTGTCAGAAGATAGCAGGAAGTGAGTCAGGAGCTCCTGAACTCGAGCCCCAGAGGCTGGGCTGATGTAACACACGAAGCCAAGTCCTCCGCATTATTCTTGGCCCTATAGGGTGTGCGGACCTGGTCCCTACCTCTCCTGGGCTTCAGACAGGAGGTTTTCCAGGTCTACCTTTCACCCCTCAAGAGAGGATGGGAGTCACGGTAGGCACCTTTGCCAACTCTGAATGCTGCCGGAGTCCATTCATGGCAGGGGAAACCTGCCCCCTACTTTTTTTAGGCCCCTCCTTTTCACTCCAGGCTCCAGCCACCAAAATCCAGACAGGCGGTTTAACTCCAAAAAAGTCCATTGCAAGTTGCAAGATAGGTCCACTATACAAACACACACACACACACACACATATTTAATCCCTGGGAAACCCCTGAAGATCCTGGCCAATAGGGTTTCCTACCTAAGCAAGGGGTTGGACTAGAAAACCTCCAAGGTCCCTTCCAACTCCTCTTCTCTTCTCTTCTCTTCTCTTCTCTTCTCTTCTCTTCTCTTCTCTTCTCTTCTCTTCTCTTCTCTTCTCTTCTCTTCTCTTCTCTTCTCTTCTGTACTCTACTATTCTCTACTATTTTATTCTATTCCATTCCATTCTATTCTATTCTATTCTCCATTCTCTCTTCTCTTCTCTTCTCTTCTCTTCTCTTCTCTTCTCTTCTCTTCTCTTCTCTTCTCTATTCTACTCTACTATTCTATACTATTTTATACTATTCTATTTTATTCTATTCCATTCCATTCCATATTCTATTCTATTCTGCATTCTATTCTATTCCATTCCATATTCTATTCTATTCTATTCTATTCTATTCTATTCTATTCTATTCTATTCTATTCCATTCCATTCCATATTCTATTCTACTCTACTCTACTCTATTCTAAATTGGCTGCCTGTTCTAACATTATTTTTTCTTCATGTGTTATTTATTATTTATTTATTTAATCACACTTTTATACCGCTCCCTCTCCCAAAAAGGGACTCGGGGCGGTGTACAGCCTACTAAAAGCATGCAATAAATACACAATAAATACGATTAAAAATAAATTAAATAATTAGATCCGGCTGTCTATTCAAAATTTAAGTTAAAAATTAAAACTAATAAAACCCCAATTTAGATTAATTAAAACCAAAAAACATAGTTACTGGGCCAGGCCGGCCTGTTCGAAAAGCAGGGTTTTCACTGCGCGCCGGAAGGTCAGAATATCCGTCATAGCCCGTATCTCCGGGGGGAGATCATTCCATAGGGAGGGAGCTCCCACAGAGAAAGCCCGAACTCTCGGGGCCGCCAGCCGACAACAGTCAGGCGGCGGCACCCCAAGTAGGGCCACCCTGTGGGAGCGTACTGGGCGGCGGGAGGTTGTTGATGGCAGCAGGCGGTCCCGTAAGTACCCAGGTCCCGAGCCATGGAGCACTTTAAATACCATCAGTACCGCCTTGAATCGAATCCGGTAGGCCACAGGAAGCCAGTGCAGCCTGCGGAGAAGTGGTGTTACGTGTGCGCCTCGAGGGGCGCCCACGATCACCCGCGCGGCTGCATTCTGAACTAACTGCAACCTCCGGAGACTCTTCAAGGGGAGCCCCATGTAGAGAGCGTTGCAATAATCCAAGCGGGAGATAACGAGGGCGGAAGTGACTATGCGAAGTGCGCCCAGATCCAGAAAGGGCCGCAACTGGTAAATCAGACGAATCTGATGAAAAGCCCCCCTGGTGACGGCTGCAATATGTTCTTCTAAAGACAGCCGTACATCCAGGAGGACACCCAAGTTGCGCGCCCTTTCCACGGGGGTCAAAACCTCTCCCCCCACGGCCAGCGAAGGAATAAGCTGGCTGTATCTGGGCGCAGGAAACCACAGCCACTCGGTTTTGGCCGGGTTGAGACGAAGCCTGTTACGACCCATCCAACCCCGCATGGCCTCCAGGCACCGGGTCATCACTGTTACCTTAAAGAACCTCCACCGTTCTCCTGGCAAGTGACTCCTGAAAGCCTCTGGCCCAACCAGTTTGGGAAGGTGGGCGGTCAGGTTGAGGAAGCATTTTGGGAATCATAAAAACTGCCAGTTTCCTTTTTGTGTCTTTGCTGACAATTAATTGCCACCCTTCGTATGGACGGCCGCAACTTGGTGCCACCCAGATCCCCGACGATATTTTATCATCTCTCCTTTGCCAGGCTGTGCAAATCAAACATGTCAGTGTTGACTTATATTCCTGGTAGAACTGTGGTAAAATAGTCAGGGCTTTCTTTTTTCTCCCTCAATTCCCCTCCTCCTCCTTTCTTTATTTAGATCTGCGCGGAAAATGCTCCCGTTTCTTGTTTATACGATGTAAATAAAAAGATGTGGATTTCTAATTTGCTTCTGCATTATTTATTCATACACACACAGACAAACAAACAGGAAAAAAAACCCTCCACATAAAAGGCTGTTTTTCTTCTTGTTAGGAGCATAGAGATGATGATTGGCAGAAGTACCGTAATACAATGCAGTTGGGCGTCTCCATCCTTATAATTTTTCATTGATATATCAAATTGGTTGCCCTCTTTGGAAGAGCTTTAGAGCTCCCGCTGCCTTAAGAAAATTCAAAACATTCTCAAAGATCCATCTCATCCTGGGCATCCTTTTTTTAATCTGTTATCATCTGGCTCACGGTACAGGACAATAAAAACAAGGACAAATAGGCTGAAAAACAGCTTCTATCCCAGGGCAGTAATTCTATTGAATTGTAATGTATAGTGCAATATTAATGCAATATCAGGGGGGTTTCAATTGTATAGAATGTGAAGGATGTGTGTTTGTGTTTATTTTCATAGTCGTAATGTACACTGAAGATGGTATTTAATTTTGTTGAATGAGGTGCAGTGACAATAAAGTAAGCTAAACTAAACTAAACAACTAAATCACACGTGCTAATACTTTTTTTTAAGCATTAATGTCCTATCTTTTCTCTCAGAGCTCCCGATATCATCCCTCTCTTTTCCCCTTCGAAACAACAACCCTGTGGGGTAGGTCAGACCAAGAGGTTAATGACTTGACCAGAGTTTACTACTGAGGACCCTACTTAAATGGCAGTTTGAACCCGGGACTTACGATTGTTCTGACCACAATTACATATACGCTTATTTTAAAAACAAGTCTTGTTTTATTGCAACGCTGGGAATTATTTTCATTCCCAGCCGGTAATGAATCTTAAACAGTCCCTCGAGATAAGCACCCACCTTTCTCTCCTGTGAAGTGCAGCCAATAACAGAAGTATCAAACGAACTAAGAAAGAAAACCAACTGAAGTACAAAGAGCTTCAAGAATGAATCTGAATCGATCGAACGACTTTGCTTCCTGCAAAGGTTTGGTCATCTTTGCCTGTCCTTTATTCCTTATGGGAGGGGCAATCACATCCCAGCCTTACTCCCAAGTTGCCCCTTTTGTCTCAGCTGCTCTCGCCTTCTGGCAGCTCTGCGCATATGCGCACTGGGAACAGGCTCCCCTTGTTCATCTGCCTCACTGCTGCCAGATTCTGGAGGCTCTGGAGGCAGCACCCCACTCCCAGATGATCCTGGCCCCATCTCTGCATCGGACGCAGGACCCTCGTCCGAGTCCTCTCCAGACTCTCTGACTGGTCCCCGTTCTTCCCCACTGTCCGATTCTGCTGCTGTCTGCAGCGGCTGTCGGCAAACCACAACACTGATCTTCATCTAACTACTGTGTCACTGACCTTTTTTTTTTTCATATAGGTAGTCCTCAATTTACAACAATTTGTAACTGCTCGAAAGTTACAACATCACTGAAAAAAAGTGACATATGAGCATTTTTTCACATTTAGGACCATTGTAGGACCCTTCTCCCCCCGTCACGTGATCAAAATTCAGATACTTGGCAAATGATTCATAATTTACGACGGTCCCGGGGTCACGCCATTCCCTTTTGCAAACTTCTGACTAGCAACGTCAACGGGGGAAGCCAGATTGACTTAACGACGATGTGACTCACTTACCAACTTCAGCGATTCCCTTAAGCACCGTGGCAAGAAAGGTCATAAAACGGGGCAAAATTCACCTGTCTCACTTGGCAACAGAAAATGGTGGGCTCGGCGGTGGTCGTAAGCCAAGGACTACCTGTGTGTAGTTTTCATGGGAGAAAAGCTGAGGTGGGGGAAAAGTGTATTCATATTCAAGTGTATTCAAAGTTACATAAGGGCTGGAGATAAATGCCGTTGGGGTAAAAAAACCACACCTGGCATTTTTCAGTCACTGCTAAAATTACAGCCACCTCGCATTCCCAACTAGGAGTGCAAACACAGAACGATACAACTCAACGATGAGAATTGTGAACACTGTTCAGGGCTCGGAATGACCCCAAGGTTCGTCTTATGTTGGTGGAAATGCACTTTGTTACACGTCAGACACATCCTTCACATTGAATGCGCTTTCTATTCTTGTGTCCATGGCCACAAACAAAACCCCAAATGTTTACCGTCCAGGTGGCCGGCACACCTGGAATATTGCATCTCGTTTTGCATCATAAAAAAAGACTTTTGAGACTTTGGAAAGAGCGCAGAAGAGAGCGGCAAAGTTGATTAGGAGCCCGGAGGCTAAAGCATACAACGAACGGTTCCCGGAATTGGGTGTGTCTAGTCTAATGAATAGAAGGACTAGGGGTGGCACGATATTTGAGGGGCTGCCCCTCCAAAGCACCTAAAGGCAAGATAAGAAGCAACAGATGGAGACTAACCAAGGAGAGAAGCAACCTGGGAGTAAGGAGACATTTCCTGATGATGGGAATGATTAATCAATGGAATGACTTGCCTTCAGAAGTGGTGGGTGCACCATCACCAGAGGCTTTTAAGAAGAGACTGGTCATCCACTTGTCTGAAAAGGCATAGGGTTTCCTCAGGGGTGAGATTCAAATTTTTTATCAACCGGTTCTGTGGGCATGGCTTGGTGGTCACGTGACTGGCTGGGTGTGGCCAGCTCAACATCACTCACACTGAGGCATGCACCTCCTCGCCTGGCCTCTCATGACTGTGGGGATGCTGCAACAGTCGTCAGTGTGAAAAACGGTCATATGTCCCTTTTTTCAGGGCCATTGTAACTTTGAATGGTCCCTCCACACAAGCAAAGTACCAGCAAAGGAGGTAAAAAAAACTCCAGAGAAGTTCCTGAGACAGGAAGTCTAGTCCTGCCAAGAATATAATAAGGGTTAACCGAAAGGCAGTTTTTGTAAGCAACCCCAGAATGTTTCCTTCCTGCCTTCCTTACAGGATTAGGCCAGTAATTTCTTCTAACAACCGGTTCTTCGAACTGCTTAGAATGTTAACAACCGGTTCTAGCGAATAGGTGTGAAGCTGTAGAATCCCACCACTGGGTTTCCTGCTTGAGCAGGGGGTTGGACTAGAAGACCTCCAAGAACTCTGTTCTTGGCCCATCCCATCCCTAAGCTTCTCCCACTATATATCAATGGAGACCGTGTGGAAAGAGTTCATAGTTAAATTTCTAGGAACTCATATTTCCGACAACCTTACTTAGTCGGTCCACATTATGGCCACTGCAAAGAAGGCCCAATAGCCCCTGGACTTTCTGAGGTTACTGGAAAAGAGTGATCTGGGTGAGAAGTTGCTGGTTACTTTTTACCGTTCTACCATCAAGAGCATTTTGGCCTACTGTGTAACGGTGTGGTATGCCGGATGCTCTGCAGTGGGTAAGAAGATGCTCCAGAGAGTTATAAACACAGCACAAAAAGTCATCGGTTGCTCTCTTCCTTCTTTGGAAGAGATTGCGAAGACCAGATTCCTCTCTAGAACACTAAAAATCTCCACAGACCGTTCTCATCCTGGACATTCATATTTCGATCTGTTACGGTCAGGGAGGCGTTATAGGTGTCTTAAAACGAGGACTAATAGATTGAGAAACAGTTTCTTTTCCAAGGCAATAATTGTCTTGAATCAAACAGTGCATTTGTGATTTAGTCCTATTATTATTATAATTATTTTAATTTTTAAAACTGTATAGTGTGATTGTGATAAGGTGTTTGGGGCACTGTGCTGGAGTAGCTTTCAAATTTCATTGTATTTGTGGAATGCAATGACAATAAGGGAATTCTATTCTATTCTTCATTTCTCTATTCTATTCCTATTCTATTCTATGCTTCATTCCTCTATTCCTATTTTATTCTATTCTATTCTATTCTTCATTTTTCTCTTCTCTTCTCTTCTCTTCTCTTCTCTTCTCTTCTCTTCTCTTCTCTTCTGCTCTATTCTATTCCATTCTTTCCTATTCTATTCTATTCTATTCTATTCTATTCTATTCTATTCTATTCTATTCTATTCTTCATTCCTCTATTCTGTTCTATTGTAAACAGACTTTGCACTCGTTTTTGCAGTGCTGATGTTCTCCCACCCTTTTCCACTTCTTCTAAACCTGTTCTTTTTTGGCAAGTCTTTTTCACCAACGTATTGCAATTTAGACACCCTTGAATTCAAAACGAGAACCAAAAGAATTTGCAAACCCTCCAATGGACCGGCCTTCCTGGACCGTCCGTGGCCCCAAAAAGCCAGGAAGTTGGGATTGCCACTCCAGCAGACACGACCCCCGCTTCCCTTGAACTCATCCCTGTTATGGCTTCATCCCATGGTCCTTGTTTCATGCCAAACGGGAGCGTTCTTTGTCACTCTCCCTTCTCCAGGTGCCTCGCCTTGACCTCTGCCGCCCTTGTTTGCAAACTGTGGCTTTGGGAACACACTATGGGAACCTGACCCCCTTGCGGCTTGTGCAAACAAACCATGATACTGGGTGATGAGGAAGCCAGCAAATAATTCACAAGGCTGTTTCCCAGCCGGGCCTGGGATTGAATGTGGGGGAGGGGGGTTTGGCTTGCCCAGAAAAGCCCTGTCCTCCATTCCAGGCCGAATTTTTTTTAAAAAACTGGATTAATTCTCCCAACAGCAGGTAACCCTCCCTCCCTCCCTCCCTCCTTGGGGAATCCTATACTGTATAGCCTTGCAAAGAATGGTGGCTGCTTTTGTAAACCGAGATGGGAAGGAAAGTTAAAGGACTTCCCCCTAAAGGCTCGGACTCCACCCCTTGGTGGGAAGAAGGTAAACCAGCCTGGGAAACCCGAGACCAGGTCTCCGGGGAGAAACATTAAACCACTGTTACATGAGAGGTCAGGGAAAGAGGTCTTCACCAGCTCCAAGAGCTGTTAATTTCATTTACAAGCCAGCCGTCTGCTTTAAGTCAACACTGGCTGGCAATTAGTTATTAACCACTGAGGACTGTGGGAAACTCTCCATCAATAACTCGGCCTCTTTCGGGACCCAACCCAAAGGAAGCCCAGAGCTTCAAAGCCCATCATCCCCGATTGGCAGCGGGCAACCTTTTTTGTTTCCTTGCAAGTTTTTTCTCCCTGCCGGGCAGCGGAAAACAATTTTAAAAGCCTCCCTCTGCTGCCGGCGCAGATGGCTGGCCTTGGTTTTACCCCCAAAGCAGCCCGAGAGAGGTTGTTGTGTGAAGTTTGCAAGCAACGGGGTCTTTGGCTTTTCATCGAGAGATTAATAAGCCTGGTGAAGGGGGGTGAAAAGGGCCATCCATCCGTGCCTTTCATTCTTTTCCAACATCTCAGTGTTGGCCTGCTAGTAATCCGAACTCAGCCATGCCAATGATTTACTTTAAGGAATGCCAGCCGGGCCCCTTTTGAGAATGACACCATTCCCGATCTGCCTTCCTGTTTTTAACCCCTTGCTATTTACTGTAATTTGGCTTTCCGGGGCCGACGATGTCTGTGCTAGTTGCATGGTGGAGATCCATCTCCTCACTTCCATTTGTATTTTTATCTCCCCCTGTAAATATTTATTTTCTCCTGTTTGCCAGCTTCGGAGTTAATACTGTCAAGATTACCCTGGTTTTGGCAGATAAGAAGTAACGCTCACAAAATGATCTTGGCTGTTTTAATCTGAAAGCTGCCAGAGCCAGGCAAGGCTCTAGATCTCATGATTTGGAACGAAGAGGTGACTAGGATAAACTTCTGCTTTACGTTAGCCTTGTCTGCTTTTTTTCTTTCTTCCTACGGACCATTTCCTTCTCTCTTTCTCCCTCCGACCCTCTTTTCACTTCTGGATTGTTAACCCCAAATCTATTTCACCTCCTGCAAGTTAAAAATTGTGGCATGTGAAAGGAAGGTTCCCCACCCACCCACTCTCGTCCGTGCCCATCCATTTTCCTTCCATGCTGTGCCTTTTCCAGGCTGATCGCTGATCTGGGGGCAATTGTTTTGGAAAACCACTTGGATTGGTTTTCAAGCAACGGCTCCCTCCCTTTAAACCTTTCCTCCCATACCTCTTTGACTTAACTAGGAAACATGTGGTACCTTGCTCAGTAGTAGTAACTGAGAGAGGGATCTTGGAGTCCTGTGGACAGCCATTTAAATAGGAGCCAGCAGGTGTGCATCAGCTGCCAAAAAAGCCAATGCAATCCTAAATGCTGCACAAACAGAGGGGTGGGATCAAGATTGCATGAAGTGTTAGTACTGCTTTATAAGTCACCCTTGGAATAATGCATCCAATTTTGGTCGCCACAATGTAATAAAGAGGTTGAGACTCTAGAAAGAGTGCAGAGAAGAGCAAAAAAGAGGATTAGTGGACTGGAGGCTAAAAACATACAAAGAACGGTTGCTGGAACTGGGTATGTCTAGTCTGATGAAAAGAAGGGCCAGGGGAGACATGATAGCAGTCTTCCGATATCTCAGGGGCTGCCCCAAAGAAGAGGGAGTCAAGCTATTCTCCAAAGCGCCTGAAGGCAGGACAAGATGCAACGGATGAGAAGAGAGAGAAGCAACCTAGAACTAAGGAGGAATTAACCCGTGGAACAACTTGCCTCCAGAGGTTGTAAATGTTCCAACACTGGAAGTTTTTAAGAAGAGACTGGACAACCGGTTTGTCTGAAGTGGTGTAGGGTTTCCTGCCTGAGCAGTGGGTTGGACTAGAAGACCTCCAAGGTCCCTGCCAACTCTGTTATTCTATTCTATATCCCTCAGAAGGGCCAACCCATATTTCCCATGAAGCCTTCTGGGAGAAGGACAGACCCGCAGCCCAGCCCTACTGCAAAGTCAATAAATGATCCACCGCTTGATAAACCTTTCCAAAAGGAGTCCAGTTTCCGCCTTTTGCAAGCAATTCGGCCCTGGGCAGGAACCGCGGCAAGCAAGCTCGTGCCCATTTCTCGGGCTCCTTGATGGCATCTGGGATGAGGTCAGGCAGGGGAGGGTGGCCCCACCCAAGATTGTGGCTGGCTAGAAAGAGAGAAGAAGCAGCGACGGGGAGGGACTCCCGCATTCTTTTCCTCATTCTTCCTGCTGTTGGTAATCGCAGAGCCACATTTTTCTGTTTGTTCTAAAGTCCCACTGAAAAATGCCAGGCACCAGACACAGATCATTAATTCCTGCCTGGAACCTCAATCTCACTAAGACTTTGTCCAATACATACCTGGATAGAAAAAAATGATAAAGGAACATAGATCTAAAGCCAGAAATATTTCTGTTGGGCATCATACCAGAAAAAGATAATAAAGGGATCATGTATCTAATATTACATGTGTTAACAGCAGCCAGAATTATATTTGCATGACATTGGAAAAATGTAGAGATCCCTACAGAAGAGAAGATAAACTGCAGACTGCAGAAAAAACAATTACCACCCACCTGCCTTCAATCGAGGACCTGTATCCTGCACGAGTCAAAAAGAGGGCTGTGAAAATATTTACAGACCCCTCACATCCTGGACATAAACTGTTTCAACTCCTTCCCTCAAAACGACGCTATAGAGCACTGCTCACCAGAATAACTAGACACAAGAACAGTTTTTTTCTGAAAGCCATCACTCTGCTAAACAAATAATTCCCTCAACACTGTTCAACTATTTACAAAGTGTACACTACTACTACTGTTAATCTTCTCATCACTCCTTATCACCCATCCACTCCCACTTGTGACTGTAACTTTGTTGCTTGTATCCTGTTTCCTAGTATGATTTGATGTTGATTGTACCCTATGCCTATCATTAAGTGTTGTACATTATGATTCTTGATTCTTAACGAATGTTCCTCCTTTATGTATACTGAGAGTATTTACACCAAAACAAATTCCTTGTGTGTCCAATCACACTTGGCCAATAAAGAATTCTATTCTATTCTATTCTATTCTATTCTATTCTATGTAATAAATAAAAAATGCTAGAATGTGCAGAAATGGATAGATTAATACTTGAAATTAAAGAGAAGGCACGGAACATTTTGAAATATGGCATTTGTTTTATCAATAGTTACTAGAATCAGAAGTTAGAATGTTTAAAATTATAAGAGAAAGATTAACATCACTATGAGGGCTAATTATGATATGTTTATTATTAATATTAATTGGTATCAATAATCAATGAGAATTAATACCATGACAAGGAAACACTGTTATAATATGACTACTGCTAATGAATTTTATTATGATGATGATTGCTCAAACTAACTGTAACAAGATAACACTGTTTATTTAGACATTGAAACAGTTGCTCTTTCTATATATAGCAAATATAAAAATAAATAATAATAATAAAGACTTTGTTCAGATTTCTTATTTTGCCTCCCTTCTAATCCCTTTGCAATTAATACCTAATCCATAAAGACTAAGTTAAGGAGAGATCCTCAGGGAGGGTCAACATTGACCTGTTGGGCACCTACCCTAATTATCTATCCAACATGTCTAACGGGTTTGTATGGGACATTTTTCCCCTCCTCAACCTCCTTCCTTTGCTGTTATGACAAGAGTTTCAAAAGCAAGTTCCTTTGCCACTGGCAAGGCTAGCACAGATGTTCAAAAACATGCCCACCAAATTTTGGAAATGCAGTCAGATACCGGGCTCGTACTACCATGTGTGGTGGACATGCCCAAAGGCTATATATATATAGATAGCCTTTGGGCATGTCCACCACACATGGTAGTACGAGCCCGGTATCTGACTGCATTTCCAAAATTTATATATATATATATATATATGTGTGTGTGTAAGGTTTTTAAGCTGATAATTTTAAATAATAAATATTACACACATGTAAAGAAAAGACAACGAAACAAATAGCTTTCTGTCAGTATGGTCTCTGGTGATGAGCCAAAAGACAGAAAAGAAAGCAGTATGCTTTCTCCCTTAATTGGGGCTTAACAGGGTGTTGTAACACAAAGTATATATATATATATATATATATATATATATATATATATATATATATATATATACTTATTATTTAAAATTATCAGCTCAAAAACCTTACACATATAGATAGATAGATAGATAGATAGATAGATAGATAGATAGATAGATAGATAGAGATAGAATTAGAGATAGAGAGATAGAGATATTGGATGAAAATACATACCTGGTTAGAGAAAATGATAAAGCAACACAAAGCCAGAGATATTTCTGTTAGGCATAATACCAGAAAAATATGACAAAGGGGTTGTATATTTAATATGACATTTGTTGACAGCAGCAAGAATTGTATTTGCACAATATTGGAAAAATGAGGAAATTCCTACAGAGGAAAAAATAATTTAAAAAATATTAGTTTATGCGGAAATGGATAGGTTAACATTAAAGATACAAAATAAAGGTTAAAGAAGATACAGAATATTTTTTAACATGAGATTTGTTTTACCAATGGTTAGACAATAAAGGTAGAAATTAGAAATTGGAGGAATACCACTATATACAAGTAAATACTGTTACTATTATTGATATCATGTATAAGTAAATTGACCCAGGCAATACACTGTTTATTAAGCACTCATTTATGTTAAAAAGAAAAATGTGCAAATAAAATTTAATTTTTTTAAAAAAAGTTTTCCATCCTTCCCTTTGGCTGTAGGAGGAATTCAGACAGGCCAGGAGGAAAAACACGCTGGCCCGAAGACTGCAGCAACCCGATGATAGGTGGCAACTTCGCATGAAGTTCCTCCAGCAGGCCCAGAGCTACGTTGGCACGCCATATGCCAAGAAATACCATCAGCCTGGAAGTAAGAACCATATTCCGGAGTCGACAGGCAAAAGATGATGCTTGTAACGTGGGCACAATTGGGTGGGCATTTCGATCTCCACCATTGGAGAAGCGTCCGTCTTCCTTGCCAAGATACAGGTAGTCCTGGACTTACAACCATTCATTTAGTGACCGTTCAAAAGTTAACAATGGCACTGAAAAAAGGGACTTACCACCATTTTTTACACCTACAACCATTGCAGGATCTCCACGGCCCTGTGATCAAAGTTCAGGCTCTTGGCAAGCGGTTCCTATTTCAGGATCATGTGATCTGCTTTTGCGACCTTCTGACAAGCAACGGGGAAACCCAGATTCGCTTAACAACCATAGGAAGTCGTAAAATGGAGCAAAAATTTGCTTAACCAATGTTTCCTTTAGTCATGTAAATTTCGGGCTCCATTGTGGTCGTAATTATATTGTGCTATTTTTCTCCTTAGCTAGAAGATGAATATAAGCAGTTCCTCCCTCCCTCGATTTTCTCCTTTGCTCAATCTCCCCGAAGCTGCTGCCCTCCAAATGAGCGGGACTGCCATTGCCAAACCTTCTAAGACATGAGCTTTGGGACAGTCGGTTGAAAAACCGGGAGGGGGGGGGAATTTCTCACCTTCCCACTCTAGCTAAGGAGAGGAAGCACCCTGAATGGTTGATGCAGGTAATCCTTGACTTCGGACCACAATGGAGCCCAAAATTTCCATTTGCCAAGCAAGGCAGTTGCAAAGTGAATCCATTTGACGGCCATTTATTTGCCAGGGGTTGTTAAATGAATCACTGTCGTTGGTTGAGCGAACACGCAGCCCTTAAGCAAACCCTTTGTCAGGATTCCGGCAGTTACTCCAATTAAATCATGAGGCTTGAGTCACACTCCCAAAACTAAAAAAAAAAATATTTGAAGGTAACATTCTATGCCCAGCATTTATCTGGGCATAGCCAACTCTGAGATACGTAACTCATTGTCACTCTTGATCCTGCTTTTCCCCCTATCCCTCTGGCTGTGTCATCCAACGAAAAACATCCATAGCCAAGAGTCATCAATCATGCTCTCCAATTAGATTTTTGCCCAGCAGAAGCTTCAGTCATCTAATCAGTTTTTGAAGAAAATATGAATGGAATGTACTTTCGATTCCACACTGCCGCCTGCTCTTTGAAACTCCTCCCCACTTCTTTCTATCGTCAACTATAAAACGTGTATACAAAATGTTTTATGAGTTGACACCCTTCTTTTCCCCTTATTGACTTTGCTTGTCAAAAGCCAACTAGGAAGATTGCAATAGTTGGATGCTGCGTCCGTCAACACAGGTGGGTTGTCAAGTGCCCGGATTTTGATCACGTGACCTGAGGATGCTGGGATGGCCCAAAGCAGGAGAATCAGTTGATTGGTGCCATTTTAACCTCGAACGGTCGCTCAACGAATTGTTGGAAGCCGAGGACTAGCTGTGTTTCTAATCTTCGTCCTTGCAGCCACCTCAAACTCAAGGATACTCTGACGTTTGGGATGGTACCGATGCCCAAATTTCTGATGACCTTTCTTCCCCCACTTTAATTTTTGCATGTTCCAGGTCCTGAATACGAGTCTCCCCTTTTCCTGGATTGTTGTGGGTTCGTCCGGCAAGCAGTGCGAGACTTGGCGGACGATTTTGGCTTCTACATGGGCTCAGGCAACCAAGCCTATCAGTATGACACCCTTCCTGTGACCCTACCGAGCGAGGACCATTTGCAGCCCGGTGATCTCATCTTCATCTCGGGAGTTTACTTCGATCCACAACGTAAATGCCTTCTGTGGGACCCACTGGCTTCCCTGCCCTCCCGTTCTCCCATTTGCACCTGGGACAAACTAAAGAGTGTCACCAGCGCTGCCTGCCCAGGTGTTAATGTGCCCCTTTCTTTGTAGGTAAGAGGCAACCCCACGACATCGTCCATGTGGAAATCTGGCTGGGGGAAGGAGAACGCAGTCTGGGGGCCAGGAGGAAGCGCGGCCGAGCCCAGGTCTTTGAATCCTACAGGTTCGTCTCCAGCTCCTACGGAGACATGAAATACCACTTCAAGTCCATTGAGACATGGCTGCAGGGCGTTTGTGTCAGGTAAATGTTTGTGTTTGCCATTCCATCTCTCTGCAACCTTTTTTTATTTTTTTTTTAATGGTGAGGTTCCACATCCAGCCAGGTGGCCCCACCAGAGGATTATCTTTTTTTTAAATCTTCCATCCTTGGCCAAGCCAATCCTTAACTCATTGCAGACTGTTATACAAAAAAAATAAATAATAATCATTGAATTCACATGCTCGAGAATAGAACTGAAAGAGCATACTTTTGTGTATGTCCGTGTGTGTCCGTGTATGTGTGTATACAGAGGTATCCCTTTGAAAGTCACTATTGTCATTCTTTTGGCATCCCCCGCCATGTAATTCTCCTCTGCTGGCGCCTCTGGGAATGTTTGACGCCCACCATTGTTCCTGGCAATTTGAGATGTGCCAGTCCTTGTCCTGCCTCCCTTCTCCTCTGCCTGGCCTTCATCTGCAGCTTAAAATCCAAAGGTATGATTACAATTTCAAAGGCCTTGCCTGAACAGCCATTTAGCACTTGCCACTCACAAAGGCAGCAGTGAATAATGATTGGTCAGAGGCAGGCGGGCAAGATTCAGGCACCTGGGAGCACATGGAACACCTTATGAAGAGAATATCTGCAAGCCATTTAGCCATTTAGCCATCCATCCATCCATCCATCCATCCATCTATCCATCCATCCATCTATCATCATCTATTTATCATATCTATCTCATCATCATCACTTCTATTTAATCTCTCTACCACTCTGTATCATCTCTCTCTCTCTCTCCCTACCTATCATCTATCTATTTATTTATCATATCTATCTATCTCATCATCATCACTTCTATCAGCTATTTAATCTGTCTACTTCTCTGTATCATCTATCTATCTATTTATCTATCTATCTATCTATCTATCATATCTATCTATCTATCTCATCATCATCACTTCTAAAATCTATTTAATCTATCTACCTCTCTGTATCGTCTGTCTGTCTGTCTGTCTGTCTGTCTGTCTGTCTGTCTGTCTGTCTGTCTGTCTGTCTGTCTGTCTGTCTATCTATCTATCTATCTATCTATCTATCTATCTATCTATCTATCTATCTATCTATCTATCTATCTATCTATCTATCTATCTATCATCTATTCAATTTCTATAGTCGCCCATCTCAGTCAATGACCCTGGGTGGCTTAAAATTCACAAAATATATCACAATGAAGATACTAAGAGCATTTTAAAACAATGAAAAACAATAGAAGCATCCAAAAGAAATACACAAAGAGCCCAGTTAGTAATAAAATTAGGAACTGGGGCCCTTTAACACATTCAGCACCCCAATTTGAGAACATCTACCCCCTCTCTTTATCTCCTTCTCTTTCTCTCTATCCATCCATCCAGCCATCATCTATCTCAAATGTCTGTCTATCTGTCTGTCTACCTATCTACCTATATATTTATCATCTTTCACCGGCAAAGAAAAAAAAAATCACTTTAGAACAGATCAATTACCTGAGATTTTTAAAACTGAAATGAGTAATTTTTTTCCCCCACATCAGGGGAGCTCTAAACAGGAGGCAATACTCCTTCCTAAGGTGCCTCCCCCCCCCCCATCTGTATTTTCCTCCTGGTCTTATTTGACAGCGCACTTGAACAAGAGTCCTGCCAGGACGACCTTATCCAATCCCCCCCCACCCTCCTTTTCCAAAGATTTGGTCTGCAGTTCACTTCCTTGGAATTCTAGCTTCACTGGATACCTGTCAGCTCAAGTCGGGGGGGGGTCTAAATCAGATAGTACATAAATGTAATTCTGTAAATAAAAATAAAGCAAAATAACCAGATGGAAACGATGCTTGCAATGCCAGGCTCCCACACCTGTACCCTGCCTGTTTAGAGATCAATACCTCCTACTACAAGGATCCGTGGTTCATTTAGAAGCTGAGCATCACGAGAGCCCTGCTCTGCTTTTGATTTCCCACAATGCCCCTGATAGCCCCAGAGTGGAGCATTGTGGGAAAGCTCCACAGAGAGGCAGAGACACACCCCACCAGATCGGGGGCAGGACTGGAGCCAAAGGGAGAGGCAGAGAAGGACTTTGCGCTCTCCGGCTGCTTCAAGGGGAAGGTTCACACACCTCCACCTGGCCGGGCTCCGACTTGCCTGGCGGGAATTTCTCCCGGCACCAGCAACGGTTCCTAAGCAGCCGTTGCTAGGAAACGAGCTCTTGTTGACAGCAGCACCCAAGGCTGCCTGCACCCTGCCCTCACCGGGTGGGGGGAAAGCACAGCTGTCTGAATCTGGATGCTTGGAGACCCGGCTGAGGAGACCAGAGAGCATTTGCTGTGAAAGCCCTGTCAAGTTTCATCATGACTGATCTGGAAAACACACCCTCTAAAGCACTCTCCAAGCATGTAGGTCACGCCAAGCCAAGGTTAGACTTCCGGTTACTTCTGTTTTTCTCCTTCCTTGGGGGGCGGGGGCGGGTTCAAAACAACCTCCCCAAAGAGCAACCGGGTGGCAGTTGGTGCTTTCAAGAAATCCAAAAGGCTTTGACAGAATAACAGAGGAGGAAGGGACCTTAGAGGTCTTCTAGTCCAACCCCTTGCTCAAGCAGGAGACCCTCGACCAAGGGTCTTCAGACTTGACAGCTTTAAGACTTGTGGACTTCAACTCCCAGAATCCCTCCTCCAGTCATGTTAGCTCAGGCATTCTGGGAGTTGAAGTCCATAAGTTTTAAAGCTGTCACGTTTGAAGGCCCCTGCCCTTAGACCATTCTGAACAAATCATCTCCTTAAAAAAACTCCAGTGTTGGAGCACCCACAACTTCTGGAGATTAATTGTACTCATTGTCAGGAAACTTCTCCTGATTACTAATCCTTGATTAGTTTCTATCCATTGCTTCTTGTCCTGTTCTCAGGTGCTTTGGAGAATAGCTTGACTCCTTCTTCTCTGTGGCAGTCTGGAAGACTGCTATCATGTCACCCCACATCCTTTCTCTGTTAGGCCTAGACATACCCACTTCCTGCAATCTTTCATCGTATGTTTTAGCCTCCTGCCCCTTAATTATCTTCGTTGCTCTTTCTAGGGTTCCCAATTTTTGGTATTCTGTACAGTGGTGGATTTGTAAGCTGTGCAGATGCAGATAGATAAACTCAACAAAACATCAATACAAAGTATTTATTATTGGTTCATCAGGTATCTTCACGACTCACATTTGTGATGAAGTTCTTCTTTATGTCCAATTCCTTTGCATATCTAATTTGTAGGTCAAAGATGGTTATTTCCTAACCCATCTCATAACGATAGAAAGCAGCTGCCATGAGTCAGGGAATTCAGGCAAAAGTGAGGAAAACTCCCCCAACCCATCAAGGGTCAAATTAGTGACCAATTGGGATTACAGATATGGCCACGTGACATGAACTACATTTCCCAGGATACCTTTAACTACATTTACCATGATGCATTCCTTTAAGGGGACAGTTCACAATTGCTACCTAACTATCCAATTCCCATACACTGGCTGGACATCACACCCAACCTCTTTTGTTTTGTATCGTGGTGATCAAAACTGGGTGCGATATTCCATGTGTGGTCTTACCAAGGCATTATAAAGTCGTATTAACTTTTCACATGATCTGGATTCTGTCCCTCTGGTGATGCAGTCTAAGACTGCATTGGTTTTTTTGGTGGGGGCAGCTGCAGCGTCCTCCCCCCCCCCCCAAAAAAAAAAAATCCCAGTGCAAATTCAGCTTTAAACTCAAATCTGAACTCTGTCAAAAATCTATCTACTGCTGATCCTGCTTGGTTTTTAACCTTAGTTACAAGCCTCCTTGAAACCTAGTTCATTCTTAATGGGCAAAATCTCTTGCAAGTCTGAAACTTGGCCATGCAGACACTCCAATCCCGAAAGACCGGATTTCCCCTGAAGAACTTGCAAAGTTGGCTAAAGAAATTGGGAGAAATCTTGAATTAACTGCCCAAGGAGCTGCTGATCCAGTTCTACAGAGGAATTATTGAGTCTGTCTTCTACACCTCTATAACTGTCTGGTTCGGTTCTGCAATCCAGCAGGACAGCCACAGACTCCAGAGAGGAATTAGGAATGCAGAACAAACAATGGCTACCAACCTGCCTTCCATGGAGGACCTGTATCCTGCACAAGTCAAAAAGAGGGCTGTGAAAATATCTACAGACCCCTCATATCCCGGACATAAACTGTTTCAACTCCTTCCCTCAAAATGAGGCTATAGAGCCCTGCACACCAGAACAACCAGACACAAGGACGGTTTTTCTCCCAACGCTATCACTCTGCTAAATAAATAATTCCCTCAATGCTATCCAACTATTTACTAAGTCTGCATTACTATTACTATTAATCTTCTCATCACTCCTTTCACCCATCCCCTCTCACTTGTGACCGTATGACTGTAACCTTGTTGCTTGTATCCTAACGATTTTTATTGACTGTTTCCTAGTATGGTTTGATTGCTTATGTACCCTATGACTATATTCTATTTACTATATACTCTATGACTATAGAACCCTATGACTATTATTAAGTGTTGTACCTTATGATTCTTGACTCGATGAATGTATCTTTTCTTTTTATGTACACAGAGAGCATTTGCACCAAAGACAAATTCCTTGTATGTCCAATCATACTTGGCCAATTAAGAATTCTCTTCTCTCCTCTCCTCTTCTCTTCTCTTCTCTTCTCTTCTCTTCTCTTCTCTTCTCTTCTCTTCTCTTCTCTTCTCTTCTCTTCTCTTCTCTTCTCTTCTCTTCTCTTCTCTTCTATTCTATTCTATTCTATTCTATTCTATTAAATACTGGCTCCCATTGCTTTTTTCCCTCTGCAGCCATTGTCCAGAACACAAATGGGCTTCCGCAAGGGATGAGGTGAAGAAAAAATCCATTTTCTACCCGTCGAGCGAGCAAGATGAACCCGCAGAAGAGGACGCCGGCTCTTCCCAAAGCCGGTCTCCCTCACAACCCGCGGATGAAGGCTTGCTGGTCAGGATGGCATCCATCGCAGGATCTCTCAATACCTGTGGACCAAGCGGTAGCGAGCAGGTGAGAGCCCTGGATCTTCAGGTGTGCTCCAGATTGGGCTCGGAGTTCCTTAAGATAACCTTGGAGAAAACGGATGAAGGTGTAGAGTTTGGCCAAGGTCGGGAGGAAGCCCCAGGCTCCCACAAAACAGGCAGTGAGGCTGTGGCAGGAGGAGAATTGGCCCGGAGAGAAGGGGGCGAGGCAGATCCTGTGAAGACCCTCCCAGAAGATCCGAGCCAGGACACTCCGGACTCAGTCAGCGACTTGGCCCAGACTTCCAGTTGCAAGGTAAACTCCAGCGGGGTCTTAACGGGCCACATCGGAAAATGGAAAAAGAACCCAAAGTCCAAAACTCGAGAAGTTCTGTGCCCTGATGGACCTCTTCCACCTCCACCTCCACCACTAGCCTCAGGTGAATCCGACAGCCTTCCTCCCAGCTAGGAGAAGGCTTGGCTTGACTTGTGGGCCTGCTGCCCACAAAAACCCAGCTCCTCTCCATATTTGAGAAGGAGAAGCGCATTCCCTTCCCTCCATATTGTTGCCTTCCCATTTCCCACAATGCCCTAGAGCAGTGATGGCGAACCTTTTCGGCACCGAACGCCCAAACCAGAATGTGTGTGCATGCCGGAGTACCGGAAAACCAAAAAGTAGCTGGTGCCTGTTTTTTTGGTCATCTTGGGGGCCGTTTTTGTCCATTTTTAGGCTGTTTTTCAGACCGTTTTTGGCCTGAAGATTTTTTTACAATTTTTTCAGGCCATTTTCAGGCCATTTTTCAGGCCAAAACAACTTGAAAACGGCTCAAAAGACAGCCTGAAAATGCCCCAGAAAACACCAGAAAAACACCCTCAAAACAGCCCGAAAAACACCCTGTTTTTGGAGACCAGCTGGCCAGTGCATAAGTGCCCACCAGAAACCCGAAGAGCAGCTATTGATGGCACGTGTGCCCACTGAGAGGGCTCTGTGTTCCACCTCTGGCATGTGTGCCGTAGGTTCGCCATCACGGCCCTAGAGTAATGCCATGTGGCATTCTGGGAAAATGAGTAGGGGCAGCTTCTAGGAAGGAAGCCTCGACAAGGGCAGGATCCTCTGAGAACTGTAAGATGTCTGAGCCTCCAGATGTTGCCAAACTACAGTTCCCAGCATCCCTATCTACTGTACTCTCTGTTTACGAAGGGCTGCTGGGAGCTGTAGTCCACCTCTTGCTCAGCTCAATATGGGACCTAATGTTCAATGAATTCTTTGGCTCTCACGTCCAACCGCAGAAAAACCCACCTGATAAGGAAAGTCTATTCTCCATCATCCATGTCATGGTTGTCCCCAAAGTGCTTTTTTTCAAGAGGCAACTGGACATTTTGTTTTTTTATTATTATTTGAAGATGTTTCATTTTCTTATCCAAGAGCTTCTTGGATGAGAAGCGAAACTTCATCTTCAAAGAAAAAAAAACAAAAACCAGAAAATCCAGTTGCCTCTCGAGAAAAAAAGCATCTTTGGGACGACCTGATAGGAAAATCAACAAACGCTGGCTTCTCCCTGGGTACTTCGTATTTCCCCCTTCCTGCGCATCTGAATAGTGCACAGATTGTCTCCTGACCTTCTCCTTGCCTTTGCAATCTGGTTGTGCCAGCCACTCAACCATCCTGCCGGGTGTTTAGTCCCCTTTGAAAACAGTCTGGGATGTGAGAAAAAAAAAAAATTCTCCCCTAAGCTTCCAAGTTCATGCAAAACTCACAGTTTTCTCCCTGCCATTCTTGGCTTCGCCGCCTCTGTAAATCGACGAGGTATTTTGAATGCCACCCTTTGTTCTGCTGGGGAATTTTCAGAACAATAAACATGTCAACTGAAGGGAATTTGGAAAGTACCAGGCAAATATCTCTTTATTTGTATCAACTTTTCTTAGGTGCCCGGATTTGTAGAAATACCTAGTCCACTGGTTAATTTTTTTTTTTTTAAATTAAATTTAAGGTCAGCCTCAATCATTTCACCTGAAGAGAGTCTACAGATAGTCCTTGACTTACAACAGTTCGCTTAGTGACCGTACTATGTTACAACAGCACTTGAAAAAAAGTGACTTGTGATGGTTTTTCACACTTTCGACCAGGGGTGGGATTCAATTTTTTTTAACAACCAGTTCTATGGGTGTAACTTAGTTGGTGGGCGTGGCTTGATGGTCATGTGACTGGCTGGGCGTGGCCAACTCAACATTACTCACATCGAGGCACGCATCTCCTCACCTGCCCTCTCATGACTGTGGGGAGGCTGCAACAGTCAGTAAGTGTGAAAAACAGTCATAAGTCACTTTTTTCAGTGCCATTGTAACTTTGAATGGTCACTCCACACAAGCAAAGAACCAGCAAAGGAGGAAAAAAAACTCCAGAGAAGTTCCTGAGACAGGAAGTCTAGTCCTGCCAAGAATGTAATAAGGGTTAACGGAGAGGCAGTTTCTGTAAGCAACACCAGAATGTTTCCTTCCTGCCTTCCTTACAGGATTAGCCCAGTAATTTCTTCTAACAACCGGTTCTCCGAACTGCTTAGAATGTTAACAACTGGTTCTAGCGAATATGTGTGAACTGGTAGAATCCCATCCCTGCTTTCGACCACTGCAGCATCCCCATGGCCATGTGATCAAAAATTCAGATGCTTGGCAACTGGTTCATATTTATGACCATTGCCATATCCTGGGGTCATGGGATCGCCTTTTTGCAACCTTTTAACAAGCAAAGTCAAGTATTAACTTAACCACTGCAGTGATTTGCTTAACTATTGTGGCAAGAAAGGTCATAAAATGGGGAAAAATTCATTTAACAAATGTCTCACTTCACAGCAGAAATTGTTGTCATAAGTCAAGGACTGCCTGTACTTCAAAGGTATTTGATTCGACAGCCAGCCAAACAGAGGGTACCCCCCCTCCTCTCTCTTGCAAGCATGTGGTTAAAGTGAATTCATCCTGGCGAATCTCATAAAAAGAAGAAATTAGGGAAAGGAAAGACCTATAAAACCTTGGCTCCCTTAGCAGGCAATTTGCCTGGGGGCAAAACTCAGCTGCATAAATAAGAGCAAATTAAGTGGAAGAAGAAGGTAAACACACACACACATACACAAATATTTGTATGCTATAAAAATATGAGCTAGAGAGAGGGGAATATCCTATGCTTTTGTTTTTGCTGGCATTGCCAATTGTTAATTGTCCCATGATAGGCCTAACAATAAATTTGAAATGGCAAAAACAGGTGTACATATGGAGCAAAGCTGATGTTTGAATAGAGGGATGGTCTTTGAAACTAACTGGCAACTAATGGATATCTGGAATAGCATTACATCAACCCGCAATTTTCTCCTTATTTCTGATCAGGTCCACTCTTCATGCTCCAACACTGGAAGTTTTAAGGAAGAGATTGGATAACCATTTGTCTGAAGTGGTGTAGGATTTCCTGCCTGAGCAGGGGGTTAGACTAGAAGACCTCCAAGGTCCCTCCCCACTCTTGTTATTCTTGTTAGTCTCCCAAAGAAATAGATCCGAATGGAATCAGCTTGCCTGGTCCCATCCCATCCCATTATTCTATTCTGTTCTGTTCTGTTCTATTCTCTGTTCTATTCTTCAGTGCTTTTCCTGGATACAGGGCATTTAAATTTGCAAAAACAGAGTCTAAAATGGCAGTGCATTTCCTTCCTTTTGAAAAAAAGAGAGTATAGGTATATAGGAACATTCGTTCCCATTCATGGCCACCAGCAAGCCCAGAATTTTCTATTGCTAAGTGAAACAGTTGTTAAGCGAAATTTGCCCCATTTTATGATCTTTCTTCCCATTCTGAAGTGAATCGCTGCGGTTGTTAAGTCAGTGACAAAGTTGTTCACTGGATCTGGTTTCCCCCATTGACTTGCTTGTCAGAAGGTCGCAAAAGGGGATCATAACTGTGACCGTCATAAATAGGAGTCGGTTGCAAGCATCAGAATTGTGATTACGTGACCATGGGGATACTGCGATGGGCGTTAGGTGTGAAAAACTGTCATAAATCACCTTTTTCAGTGCCGTTGTAACTTTGAACAGTCAACAAGTCGAGGACTACCTATAAAATAAATGCAATGTGTGTGGGGGGTTTTGTCCTAACACAAACTCCATAAGCTACCAGCCCTTGAAAACAATCAACGAAAAGAATGAAATTCTCAGCCACAATCCTTCCGTGTCTTTTTGCCTCTTCTCCTGAGATGCTCAGCTGCCAAAATAATACTTTTGAAAAAATAAAATAAACTAATCAAAGGCTGACTTTTTTCGGGAAGGGGCCGATTATCCTTAAAACCCTCCAGTGATGCCCTTTGGAGCCCATTAAAAGGTTATCATCTTTATATCTTGCAATAGTTACAGTTTCTTCTCCATTTGGTATCTTCCATCTCTTTTCTTAGAAGTTGGAGAGGAATTAGCAAGCATTTTTTAGCCTTCTCAAAGGGAGTGGGGGAATCCAGCTTTCCCAAATCTCAAACAATCTAAAAATGCACACTGAAATAACCAAAGAAGCAATATTAGATTATATAAGATTAAGGTGGCATGTTTATACATTTAAATAGCCACAGAGTTCATAGCTGATCCCTTAAAAATGATGCTTGGCTGCAAACGGACTTCATCAATTCCACAACAATCTCCTCCTTATATTTTATCCTTCTTGACATTCAAGTCCACGGAGGAAAGAGCAACTCCAGAAAAATGTAATTTTTATTCATTCCACAACACCCAGGAAAGGGCCTCACGCTTCTGCTCTGAATTCGATCTCAAAACTGCAACTTAAAAAAAAAATTCAATCTCTATCCATGCATGGCAGCCACACTGTTTTTTTTTTGAAAAGCCTCTTTCTGTCAAAGCAACTATTTGGTCAAAGCCCTGGCCAAGCCATGTGCAAGCCACGACTTCGAATCCGAATGCTGATTCAGAAGAGAGAGAGAGAGAAAGATCTTAGAAAGCGAGCCAAACTCACATTGAATGTGCCTGCTTCTTTTGACACCTGAGGCCACATTTCCAAGCTTAAAAAGAGTCAAATTGATAGTTTGAAGTCTTGCAGAATGGAAAGAAACAGTTGTGAGATTACATTGGTGGCCAAACAATGCAAAACTTAAGCTCCTCTGCTTTACAAATTCAGCATCCGGAGACCTTTTGTATTCCTGCTGCTGTTCTGACCCAGGCTTCGTCAAACGTAATGAAACACAAACTTGTTTTAAAAGCAAAACCTATTTTATTGCAACGCTGGGAATTGCTTTCATTCCCAGCCAGAACTAATCTTAAACAGTTCCCCAAGATAAGCACACGCTTTTCAGTGTTGTGGACTGCTGCCAAAAACAGAACTATCCAATTAATTATAACAGAAACCAACCAAAGTACCAGAAAAAAAACCAACCAGAGTACACAGAGCTTCAAGGAGGACTTGGAATCTGTCGAACTACTTTGCTTCCTGCAAAGGTTTCATCATCTTGGCCTGTCCTTTATCTCTTACGGGAGGGGCAATCACATCCCAGCCTTACTCCCAAGTCGCCCCTTCTGTTTCAGCTGCTCTCGCCTTCTAGCAGCTCTGCGCATACACGCACTGGGAACAGGCTCCCCTTGTTCCTCTGTCTCACTGCTGCCAGACTCCGAAGGCGGCACCCCACTCCCAAATGGTACTGGCCGCATCCCTGTATCGGATGCTAACCTCCCTCGTCTGAGTCCTCTCCAGACTCCCCGACTGGTCCCCTTTCTTCCTTACTGTCCGATTCCGCTGCCGTCTGCACTGGCTGCCGGCGAACCACAACAGTTTCCACCCAAACCTATTTGCCTTAGACGTTCTGGTTGTTGAATCGAAGGCCTCCCTCCTGCCGAGCTCGTGCTTCACCTGTTGAGCTACAAGCCCCTGCTCTGCAGCTGTTGGCCAACTGACTGGCGTGTCAAAGCATGACATCACAGCCTCTCCATTGTGACCCGGGAGTAAGTCATCTTCCAGAAGTATGGCTTCAGAGCAGGAAGTAGTTTCTACACCGACTCGCTGGGACCCAAGGATCTGCAAGAAGAAACTCCTTAGCTTCCCGCCCCGTTTGACTCTCCGAAGACCTCTGTGCTTCTCAGGTGCCCCTCTCTCTTAACTAGGCAGGAAAGAGGTTGCAGGCGCAAGCCGGCGAGGCTGCAAAAACCGGACGAGAGGGAAAAGCAGGGACGGGGGACTTGGGAGGAACTTAGGAGGAACTTTCAACACCGGGAGGGATGTCCATCCCAAAATTGCCTGAGGAGTGACAGTCAGTAGGTGTTTGTTGTGCCAAGGGACAACTGCAGTAGCAGTCGAGGGTCGAGCCCCTAACTCAGGACAGTTCTGAAGTCTCTCGGGAAGGGCAGACTGGACGATACCAAACCCCACTTCTCAAACGCTACTCAAAGTTGGCATGGCAAACTCCGAAGAGGCCTTGCATTTTAGCTAATTTTGCTCCGACTGATGGAGTCGCTCGGAGGAGCAACAACGCCACGCCTCCGATTCGCCACGTTTGGTCCAGTTGCCAGGATTCAACCTTTAGACACCCTTTGACCTGGATGATGGAGTCTTCTAACTGTCATCCATCCGTCCGTCCATCCGTCCATTCTCGGCTCAGAGTCAGTCCTTTGTGCCTTTTCTCAAAGGATCACTTCTCCATATGGAGAAAGCAGACACGCCCGGTTGATTTTAGAATCCAGTTCCAGTTTCCCTCCATCATAGATGCTGCTTTCGAGCTGATTTCCCTCAGCTGCAACCGGGAGGGAAATCCAGATTAAAGTCTGATCCCCCCCACCCTCCCACACCCCGTTACTGATCGAGGATGGTTTGGCTTTTAGGATGGATGAGCGAAAGACCGCTGGATGGCAATGAAAGAGCAGCTGCCCTCCGTTTAGGCTTCCGTTGGTTCCCATACTACAACGAAGCAGACGAGGTCCAACGGGCGACGAAGCCGCCCAAAAAACGCCCGAGTCATCCAAGGGTTCAAAGCAGCACAACCCATCAGCAAGGAGGTGAGGCTGATTGGTGGGTTTGGGGTTTTTTTTTTTTTTTTTTTGAGGAAAGAGGACATGGAAAGACTAAAAAGGAGTGGAATGATTGTAAACTAACCTGGTTAATGTGAGCTGATAACATGAGCGTGTTTTTGGGGTAGATTCAGAACAGGGAACTTAGACTGTCTACTATTGACCTCACCCCTTTCCTAAGAGGTCTGTAGGGGGCGTGCATAAGCGCACCAATGTGCCTACCGTCCCTGTCCTATTGTTTTTTTTTATTTTTCTTATATGTACCCATTTCATGTATTCATAACTATGTATATACTTACACCTATTACCTTGTAAGCGATTGACAAATCAAATAAAATAAATAAAATAAAAGCTGAGTAAACTGGAATGAATCCCCAGATCGAAAGGGAGCACAGATAGAATAGAATTCTTTATTGGCCAAGTGTGATTGGACATTCAAGGAATTTTTCTTGGTGCAGATTGCTTTCAGTGTACATAAAAGAAAAGATACACTCATCAAGAATCATCAGGTAGAACACTTAATAATAGTCATAAGATACAATAAGCCATCGAATCATACTAGGAAACAGTCAATATATGTCATAAGGATACACGCGACAAAATCATACAGTCACAAGTGGGAGGGGATCGGTGAAAGGATGGGAGGATTGACAGTAATAGTAGTGCAGATTTTGTAAATAGTTGGACAGTGTTGAGGGAATTATTTGTTTAGCAGAGGGATGGCATTTGGGAAAAAACCGTCCTTCTGTCTAGTTGTTCTGGTGTGCAGTGCTCTATAGCGCCATTTTGAGGGTGGGAGTTGAAACAATTTATGCCTTGGGATGTGAGGGGTCTGTAGATATTTTCACAGCCCTCTTTTTGACTCCTGCAGTGTATACAGGTCCTCCATGGAAGGCAGGTTGGTAATAATTGTTTTTTTCTGCAGTCTTCATCTTACAGCACCTCATTTCAACCAGGGGTCCCCGATACCGGGCCGTGGCCCATTTGGGACCGGACCGCAGAAGTGGTAGGCTCATGAAGCTCCATTTACGCAAGCGGCCGGCACACCTGCCCGGCACTTGTGCAAAGGGCACACACACACACACACACACACACACACGCGCGCTTGCCCACCGCTCGCACCCAATCATCCCCTCTTTGCCCCTCCCCACCGGTCCGCAAAGCTGGAAAGATTGGGGGCCGCTGGTTTAGACCATTTGAATTTACAGCAGCCGTGAGAAAAGTGACCTATGACCCTTTTTCACCCTTGCGTCCATTGCCGAATCCCCATGGTCGTGTGATCAGCAACCAGATGCTTGGCAACTGACTAATATTTACGACGGTCGCAGCATCCCAGGGTTACGTGATTCCCTTTTGTGACCTTCTGACAAGCAGAGTCGAATGGGGAAGGCAGATTTGCTTCACAACCGTGTTACTAACTTAACAACTGCCGGTGATTCACTTAACAACGTGGCAAGAAAACTCAAACTGGGGCAAAACTCACTTAACAGCTATCTCCCTTAGCGGCATACTTTTTAGGCACGATTGGAGTCGTAAATTGAGGACTACCTCTAGCAAGATTCCTTCCTTCTCTTCGTCATTTCCAGCTTTCCCCCAACCAGTAAGAATTTTTGGGAGCCAGGGTGTGAAAGCTAGAGAAATCTAGCAGCTCAGGGGAAAAGGGTATCACCTTGAAGGGCTAGATTTCAAAGGGCAGGGAATGTTTCATCTTCTGGTCAGGTATCTGTGCCTTCAAAACAAAAACCCGCAGAGAACTAAGCCATACTTGCCCTTGATGTACTGCCGTGTGGATATTATAAATGCAGCAGCATGGAAAGCCACCCAGAGTAACGGGAAAGCTAATACTGTAAATAACAGGCTTGGAATGACTGCCTACAAATTGGAACATATCACCGTATCAAAGCTGCCGCTTTGTTGAGTGAGCATTTTTCTAAATATTCAGGAGGAGAAAAGGCAGAAAAAGGAAGCTTTTGGCTGACTGAAAAATACAGACCCAAGGGGAAACGGTGGGAAATTTAGACAGGAGATCGTGAACTGACCCGTGGAATTGACTCCCAGCATGCTGACTAGGGAATTCTGGGAGTTGAAGTCCACACTCCTTCAATTTGCCGAGTCTGAAAAAAAAATAATAATGCTGCATTAATTGAAATGGCTGGTCAGCCAGACACAATACTGAACTACAATACCCAGCAGCCTCGACCAAGATGAGCGCTGGGATAGTTCAGCAAGTTGTCTGGAACAGTAGGTTTTCCCCAACCCTGCTCTGCTCGCAGACTGTTTTGCAAAGCTCTTGAGCCAAAGCCGGTTCCAAGTTCTCAAACCATAAGAAATCGAGGGTGGGAAGGGCTTGTAAGTTGCCAACAGGATCTCACATTCAACCTTGGCAAAATGAGTTGACGTCCCTCTTTTCTATCCCAAGGTTTGGATCCCAATTTGCCCCTTTGCCTACCGGTATCTATCAACCCATGCTGGTTTAATGTCAGTCGGGACCTTCTTTTCTCCGATTTTGTTGGGGCTGATAAATTGCCTCTTCACCTTTTCTCCTTCAGGGGTCCCTGAGTGCAACCCCCTGCTCCTTGCAAAGGGTTGGACTAGAGCAGTGGTCGCCAACCAGTGGGCCGGGGACCACCGGTGGTCCGCAAGAAAATTTTGGTGGTCCGTAGAGAAATGTCACCCCCAAAGCAATTAATCCAGGCTTCGCGGGAACACAAGGCTGTGCCGCCCACGTGGCCTGTGGGAACACAAGGCTTGCGTCACTTGCATTGCGAACAATACAAGGTAGTGAGGGGAGGGGAGAAAGGGTGGAGGGGGGAACTTGCCCCACTCACCCCACGCGTCTGGCTTGGCCACCGGGCTGCTTCTTTCCGCTTCTTTCTTCTTCTGCTTTTGGCTGCACGCAAGGAAAGCAGCAAAAGTCTTCCTTTCTCTCCCCCAAATTCTGCCAGAAATGAGTCTTTGGGACCCTGCAAGGCCTCCTGCTCCAAGAGGCTGCACCAGCAAAGACTCATTTCTGGCGGAGTGTGGGGGAGAGAAAGAAAGACTTCCGCTGCTTCTGCTGCTTTCCTTGCATGAAGCCAAAAGTCTCTCTCTCTCCCTCTCTCCCTGAGAACGGAGCTGGAGACGGTATCATGTAATCCCAAATAAAGAATGATCAATCGGTAGGAAAACGGGGTGGGGAATTTTCCTGCAGACTTTTTTGGGGATTTTCCCCAGGGTCTCCGGTCTGCGGGATTTAAAATTATGAGTTTGGTGGGCCCCTGAGGTCCAAAAGGTTGGCAACCCCTGGACTAGAGGATCTCTTGGGACATTCCCAGTTCTAGGATTCCCTGATCGGTTTTCTTCGCACAAAAAAAACCCAGGGAAAACCCCTGGCAGGACCCTAATCAACTTCTCTTCGACAGATCACAAGGCCGTAGAAAACAGGAGGCAGAAATACAGAGCTCTTTTTCCAAGCCAGGCCCTGAAGCAGTGGAAGTCATACAAGCAAAGCGGTAGGAATTCGGTGCATCCCTTCACCCTCTCCTTCCACCCCCTTCGGATGGAGAATGAGACTCCAAAATCTCTCCATCTGGCACTAATGTGGCTTTGGGGAGGAAAAGAGCCCCCCCACCTCCCCAAGTTTCAAGGAGGAGAGTGAGCAGTGCTTTACTGAGCTGCCAACCCCACTTAATATTTGGGGAAAGGGTGGGCTGCAGTTGATGCAATGGTATGTGAGAATGACCTTGGGAAGCTGGGGGAAGAGATGCTGCCTAGGGAACGGTCAGATAAGAGACAGCATAGCCCTCAGCTGCTTAGCGGGTGGAGCACGAGGGGTTGTTTTTCTCCATTGTATACCTGCCAGCTGTACCTCACCCACAATTACACCTTTGATCCAAGGATCCATAACCCCTTGGATCTCCCACACTTGCACAACATCACCACTATATTAAAAAGAAAGAGAGAGAGAGGGAGGGAGGGAAGGAAGGAAGGAAGGAGAGAGAGAGAGAGAGAAAGAAAGAAAGAAAGGAAAGAAAGGAAAGAAAGAAAGAAAGAAAGAAAGAAAGAAAGAAAGAAAGAAAGAAAGAAAGAAAGAAAGAAAGAAAGAAAGAGGGAGGGAGGGAGGGAGGGAGGGAGGGAGGAAAGAAAGAAAGAAAGGAAAGAAAGAAAGAAAGAAAGAAAGAAAGAAAGAAAGAAAGAAAGAAAGAAAGAAAGAAAGAAAGAAAAGAAAGAAAGAAAGAAAGAAAGAAAGAAAGAAAGAAAGAAAGAAAGAAAGAAAGAAAGAAAGAAAGAAAGAAAGAAAGAAAGAAAGAAAGAAAGAAAGAAAGAAAGAAAGATGATTAGGGTGCTGGAGACTGAAACAGTCAATGAATGGCTGCAGGAACTGGACTTGGCTAGTCTAGGGAAGAGAAGGACCAGGGGAGACAAGATAGCAGTCTTCCAGTATTTGAGGGAGGGGCTGCCACAGAGAGGAGGGGGTCAAGCTATTTTCTAAAGCACCCAAAGGCCAGACAAGGAATAACAGGTGGAAACTAAATAAGGAGAGATTTAACCTGAAAATAAGGAGAAACTAAGGAGAAACTGACAGGACAATCAACCAGTGGAACTGTTTGCCTTCAGACAGCCATTTGTCTGAAATGGTATAGGGTCTTCTGCTTGAGCAGTGGGCTGGACTAGAAGACCTCTAAGGTCCCTCCCATTATTCTGTTATTCCCCATCTGGGCAGCTTCCAGAGATAGGAGCCTGGAGAATTGAGGCTGGATAAGGGACTAAGGGTAAAGAACCAGTCCCTTGGCACCCACTGATGAGTATTTCTCCAGAAAAGAGCTAGCTTTCCCCAACCATCCCCTCTCCAACCCTCCCTTCCCCATGGTCTAGCTGGACCCAAGAGGGTTTGCACCTCCTCCTTCTCGTTCCAGGGGTTCCCAGAGTCGCCGAAGGGAGGTTCACATATGAATTCAGATCGAAGAAGCCCAGAGCCATCCTGAATGCGGCGCTCCGAATGAGTCATCTAGAAGAGAGAAGAAATGAAGAAGGCCCAGGATCGGGGCCGTTCTTTTACATCGGCGGAGCAAATGGGGTTGATATGTAAGGAGAAAGCCTTTGGTACCCCCAACCCTTGAGGGGGGAATGCTACATCAGGGAGGGGGTGTACTAGATGGCCTTTGCGGAGCCCTCTCAGTCTGTAGGACCTTGAACTTAGGAAGAGAAAGATTTTGGGAGCGACTGGCTGTTACAGGTAGTCCTCGGCTTACAGCCAATCTGTTTAGTGACAGAAGTTACAACAGCAATGGAAAAAAGGGACTGATCACCTGTTTACACACTTATTATCAAGTTGCAAGCATCCTCGTGCTGCAGCACAATATCTAAATTTTACATCACGTGATCTAAATTTGGGCTTTTTGCAACCTTCCCCGCCGGCTTCCGACACGCGAAGATGATGGGAGAAGCCAGGCTCACTTAACAACTGCAGGATTCACTGAACAGCCGCAGCGATTCGCTTAACGAGGGTGGCAAATAGGGTTGCGAAATGGGAATCAATAGCTGCCTTGCTTAGCCATGGAAATTTGGGGGGGGGGGGGGGGGGGGGGGCGTTTCCATTGTGGTCGTAAGTTTGAGGACTGCTTGCATTTCTAGAGAGTTATCTTTTCGTCTCGCACCACAAGGCCTCCTGGTTTCTCTCCCACAGCCTGAGTAATTACTGCAAAAGTAAAGGGTGGCAAAGGATTCATGACAACCGAAGGGAAGACTACATCTTGAAATGGTGCGAGACCAAGTTTCGGGACACCTATTGCAACTTCCGAGAAGGTATGGGCCACATTACTGGTTAAGAGAAGCTGGAAGAAACCATGTATATATATGCTTCTCCTTACATATCAACCCCATTTGCTCTGCTGAGGTAAAAGAACCACATATATGCAGGTCTTGGCATGTTCAGGTCTTTTCCCATGTAAGAATGAGAGTATCTTGGCAACGTTTCGACGAGATCTCACTCACCATCTTCAGGCTGGTGCTTTGAGCTTCGTGCCGAAACATATATAGGGTACAATCAACAATCAAATCATACTAGGAAACAATCAATATAAATTGTAAGGATACAAGCAACAAAGTTACAGTCCTACAATCACAAGCAATATATATATATATATATATATGGGTTTTGTTGCAGACATTTCATACCAAACTAGGTAACATCATCAGGGCTAGAAGGTGGGGGAAGATTGTGGGGTCCTTGATGTCTTTGAGCTTGGCTCTTTGCTTTCAAGACGTTTCATTACCCAACCAGGTGGCATCATCAGTGCCAGAAGGGAGTGGGGTTTATGGAGAGGAGGTGGAGGAGGAGGAGGACTGTGAGCTCTCTGGTGCTCTCTGAGCTAGTTTTCGTGCGGACATTTCATAATCCAACTACGTAACACCATCAGTGCTAGAAGGGAGTGGGATTTTCAGGGTGGAGGACTGTGGCGTCCTTAATCGTTTTCTTGCAGACATTTCATTACCAAACTAGGTAACATCATCAGTGCTGGAAGGGAGTGGGTTTTGAGGAATGGAGGTGGAGGAGGCCTTTGATGCTCTCTGACCTCAGTGGTGTTTCTCGCAGGTGTTTCATTACCCAACCTCTTTAGTTCAGAGCATATCAGTCCATCATAACCGGTCGTTCTTTATCTCTTCTGCTGTCTGAGCCTTTGGTTTTCCCCCTTCTTCTGCCCATTCAGGAGAGCAGCTTCTCTACCAGATCCCAAACAACAAGATCCTGACGACAAAGATCGGCCTGTTGATGAACCTCCGGGAATATGAACGGGTGATGAAGAAGGTCGGCCAGACAGCCAAGTAATCCCCTTCACTCTCTTAACCGTTCGGGTATCTCTTGTAAAGTTTCACGGCTGGTTTTCTCCTGTGAAGCCCAATGACGGCCATCATTCATCGCAGAGTTCTTGAAGCTCAAAGGGGGGGTGGGTTTAGATTTTCCAAAATGGACAGAAAACCCACCATGTGCTGACATGGAGGAGATAGCATTGTGTTCAGCTGGAAAAAAAATCCCTTCAGTGTCAGGCATACACAACCAGATCCACAACCAGATTATTGTTCTGTGTCTATATTACAGGAATCTTTGCAGACTGGCAGATTTCCCTAGATAAGGTTCAAAGGCCAGACTTTGCCCTCTAATGTCTGTGTAAAGATTCCAGGCTAATCCCTTATTTGATGCCTCCTCCCAACCGGGAGAGTGGCTCACCAACATTTCATACAAAGGTTACCTTCAGGACCGCATTCTACCAACGTTCTCCAACAGGCCGGTGCGTTCCCACAGGGAGGGTCTGCTCCGGGTGCCGTCGGCCGCTATGTGTCGTCTGGCGGCGCCAAGGGGTAGGGCCTTCTCTGTGGGTGCCCCCGCCCTCTGGAATACTCTGCCACCGGAACTTCGTACCGGCACGGACCTGAGGGCCTTCAGGCGCGCGTTAAAGACCTGGCTCTTTGAGCAGGCCGGCCTGGGCTGAGATAATGATTTTAAATTTGATCTCCATTTTTAACTTTAAATTGGGTTTTAAGGGTGGGGGGGGGGTTTTCTAATTTTAGTCTGCAGCTGATTCTAATATTTAATTACTTTTTAACTTTTGTATTTGTGGGGTTTTTAGACGAGCTGTTCACCGCCCTGAGTCCTTTGGGAGAAGGGCGGTATATAAATGTAATTAATAATAATAATAATAATAATACAGGTGGTCTTCGACTTACAACCACAATTGAGCCCAGTTGCTACCTTAACAACTGCAGTCATTCACTTGTGTTGCAAGAAAGGTTGCAAAATGGGGCAAAACTCACTTAGCAACAGAAATTTTAGGCTTAATTGTGCTTGCAAATTGAGGCCTGGTTTGGTTAAAATTTGAATGGGAGACTGCCCAGAGATGTAGGCTAGAGTTGAAAATCCTCCTGGTTGAAAAAGCAATTTTGCATTATTTTTGAACTGCCAAGGACACCATCATCCATGAAGCCAAACCAGGAAATTTTGAAAACCTTCTTTAAAGTTCTATGCCTGTTTTCCTAACATCTGAGAGCCGGTGATGTATTGGCATGGCTGCTATTGACAGTTGTCATAAAATAACGTCACGATTTAAACTCAATAATCCACCTGCCGAGAATGAACAAGATTCCTAGCAAAGGGTGAAACACTGTATTGAAATTACGTCCAATTATGTCCTAAACATTATATTGAAATTATGTCCACCCGCAATGGATGGGAAATAATCAAAGAGAGAAGCAATCTAGAATTAAGGAGAAATTTCCTCACAGAACAATTAATGACTTGCCTTCAGAAGTAGGTGCTTCATCACTGGAGGTTTGTTAAAAAGAGGTTGGATAGCCATTTGTCTAGAATGCTATAGCAGAATGCTTGAGCAGGGGGTGGTCTAGAGGGCCTCCAAGATCCCCATCAACTCTGTTATTCTGTGTTTTTTTTTTTTTAAATCAACACTGTAGTTCAAAAGGTAAACAACAACTTTCTTCCCTTTCTAAACTGTGAATCAGCCATTTTTGGGCTAGCTGAGCTGAGATTATATGCAGTTCTCAGCAGAAAACACAAAGCTGTCTCTCGCAAGCCGAAATTAGATTGAGAAAGAACGCTAGTCCATATGAAGGAGGCATGGGTAGCTCTAGTGCACATGACAGAAATGATGGCTGGCCTCTCTGGCAAGATTGATTAGGGGACTGGAGGCTAGTTGCTGGAACTGGGTATGTCTAGTCTGATGAAAAGAAGGACTAGGGGTGACAGGATAGCAGTCTTCCAACATTTGAGGGGCTGCCCCAAAGAAGAGGGAGTCAAGCTATTCTCCAAAGCATCTGAAGCCAGGAGAAGAAGCAGTGGATGGAAACTAATCAAGGAGAAAAGCAATTTAGAACTAAAGATAAATTAATCAGTGGAACAACTTGCCTCCAGAAGTTGTAAATGCTCCAACACTGGAAGTTTTAAAGAAGAGATTGAGTAAGCATTTGTCTGAAGTGGTGTAGGGTTCCTGCCTAGGCAGGGGGTTGGACTAGAAGACCTCCAAGGTCCCTTCCAACTCCTATTCTATTGCCATAAATTCTTTAAAACACGTCTGTGTGTGAGCTTATTATTATTCAATTTTTCACCCTACTCTCCCTTTCTTGCAGATTGTTAAAAATGGAAGATTTTTTCCCGGAGACTTTTCGTCTGGACACCAAAGACGAGAGAGAAGTCTTCTTTGAAATATATAAAGGTGAACACCAAAGCAATGATTCTGTCTCCCTTTCCAAGACCATTAATCTGTTTCAAACAGTGGGTTCTGCAAGCAAAGACAGGAGCGGATTGGGATTTTGGTATTCAAATGTGGCCCGGAGGGAGGGGCCAAGTCAAGGAAGTGACATCGCCTACATGGTGATGTCATTTGCTTGATGATGTCATGATTCCTGGGATGTCACAGCTGGCCTGTGGAAAGGCACAGCTGGCCCTGCTTTGCTCCCCAACCTCTCTTGTTACAAGAAGATGAAATAACAGGTGGAAAGAATATACAGGTAGCCTTTGACTTACATGGTTCGCTTAGTGACCGTCCAAAGTACAACTGCCCTGAAAAAAGAGACATTTCTCATTTAACGACCATTGTAGCATCCCCACGGTCGCACGATCAAAAATTCAGGCGCTGTTCTGACCCAACCGGGTTCCCAAAGAGCAAACACAGACAAAGACAGCAGCCCCCCCCCCGCCCCCCCCTTTTAAGGTTTATCATCTGATAAACTGATGATCTCCTTTTACCGATCCACAATAGAAAGCATCCTCTCATATTGCTTGATGGAGTGGTATGCTGGCTTGACAGCCGCAGATAGAAAGATGTTACAGAGAGTGGTGAGCACAGCACAAAACATCGTGGGCTGTTCCCTGACACCACTAGATGACCTTGCTAGGGCTCACTGCCTTAGAAGAGTGAGGAAAATCCTCAGGGACGAATCACACCCCGGTCAGCCCTTCTTCACTCTCCTACCATCGGGTAATAATAATAATAATAATAATATTTATTTATATACCGCTCCTCTCCCGAAGGACTCGGAGCGGTGCACAGCCATACAATTAAAACATTAAATATATAAAAGTTAAAACTAAATTAAACTAAAGGCCCTGGCTGGAAACAATTAAAACCCCTCCCTAAAACCCTAAAATTTAATATAAAAATTAAATAGAGAAGCATAGCCCAGCCGCACCAACAGGCTGAAGAACAGTTTCTACCCGTGGCTGTCAAGACTCCTGAACGGATAATAACCTTCATGTTAACATCGTAGGATAGACTTGCAGGGCCGGCGCGTTGTGTGCCAAGGTCGCAAGGTGTAATAAGATTGGGACTGGGTTGAGGGCTTCTGTCCTCACTGAGGGTTGTGTTGGGTGGGTACGCACGAAGGGACGCTCAGCCAATCTCATTGTGCACATGTTCTACTCCGACAATAAAGGTAATAATAATGACGAGAAAAACAACGTCGCGCTTTGAAGTCCTAGAAATCAGGAAAATCGAGAGAGTGACCTCCTTTGACCCATGCCAGGACTTCAGTGGCGTGGTTGCCTCTGCCATCTTGACTTTTTTGACCACCCCTGGGTGGCCTTTATACAAAGCTGGGTCTTCCCATGCCGAATTTAACATCCAAAGAGCAACCGCGTTGCTCTCTTACTAGGCTGGGCGGCTGCCCCTTTTCCCAGTGTGATCCTGCAAGCTTCTCGGGCTCTATAAACACCAGGGACTAGCAACTTAAGCCGCTTTCTCCTTCTCTGCAGAGCCTCACATTTGGATCTGCAAGCCCACCAGCTCCAACCAAGGCCGAGGCATCTTCCTCCTGAAAAGCCAAGCCGAGGTCCGAACCTTGCAAGCCAAACTCCAAAGCATGGAGGACGAGCCGACGTATAAGAAGCTCCCTTACAAGCTGCCTCAGGCACGAATCGTCCAAAGGTAGAGCACCCACCACGCAGCCCGCCCAGCTATCCAGCTCCCGGCTGGTGAGCGACGTCGGAGCCCTTCTCGGACTTGAGCTAAAGCCCAGAGTTGAGAGGGGGGTGTATTCAGGCAATAGACACGACAGGGCAGTCTCCCTGGGCAGCCCAGCCCATCGGTGGGGAAAGATATCACCGAATGGAGCCTTTATTTAGTTGACTTTATTGTCATTGCACCTCTTACAATGAAACTGAGTGCCATCTTCAGTGTACATCATACATAAGAAAACTATAAAAGGAAAACAAAGACACACATCCTTCACATTCTACGCAATTGAATTGAAAACCCCTGATACTGCATTAATATTGCACTAGACACAGGGGTGGCATTCCAATTTTTTAACAACCGGTTCTGTGGGCGTGGCTTAGGTGGTGGGCATGGCTTGGTGGTCATGTGACTGGCTGGGTGTAGGCCAGCTCAATGTCACTCACATCGAGGCACGCATCTCCTCGCCTGGCCTCTCATGACTGTGGGGATGCTGCAACAGTCGTAAGTGTGAAAAAGGGTCATAAGTCACTTATTTCAGTGCCATTGCAACTTTGAATGGTCACTCCACACAAGCAAAGTACCAGCAAAGGAGGGAACAATAACTCCAGAGACGTTCCTGAGACAGGAAGTCTAGTCCTGCCAAGAATGTAATAAGGGCCAACGGAGAGACCATATCTGTAAGCAACACCAGAATGTTTCCTTCCTGCCTTCCTTACAGGATTAGGCCAGTAATTTCTTCTAACAACCGGTTCCCCGAACTGCTTAGAAGGTTAACAACCAGTTCTAGCAAATAGGTGCAAACTGGTAGAATCCCATCCCTGACTATACAGTAGAATTCAACAGAGCTACTGCCCTGGGATAGAAGTTGTTTTTCAGCCTATTAGTCCTTGTTTCTATTGCCCTGTACTGTCTGCCAGATAGTAATAGTTCACAAAAAAAAAGGGTTCCCAGGATGAGATGGATCTTTGAGAATGTTTTGAACTTTCTTAAGGCAGCGGGAGCTATAAAGCTCTTCCAAAGAGGGGAGGGGGCAACCAATGATCCTCTGGGCAATGACGTTAACCCTCTGGAGCGCTGTCCTAGCTACCATGGTGCAATTGGCAAACCAGACACAGGTGTGCAGTAAATTAAAATACTCTCTGTGGTGCAGCGGTGGAAGGTCACCAGCAGTTTTTCATTCAGTCTCAGCAATAATATAATCTCTGCTGGGCCCTTTTGACCAGGGCTGCAATGTGAGCACCCCAGGTCAGGTCCTCTTTTAGGATAACACCCAGAAACTTAGAACTGGCCACTTGCTCCACTCGGTCTCCCTTGATAAGCAAGGGCTGGATGTCTGATCTGTTCCATCCACTATAGGCTCCTTGCTCTTATTGGTGTTGAGGACCAAGTTATTGTCTCCTTACCATGAAAGCAACCAGTCCACCTCATCTCGACAGGCAGACTCATCCCCTCACCCCGGAGTTGAATTCCATCACTATTGTATCATCTGCAAATTTAATAATGGTATTACTGACGTGACCAGGAAAGGTAGGGAGAGAAAAGCAGGAGATAATTGGAAGATAATTTCCATCTTGGAAGTTGAGGAGGGCTTCAAAGAGGCCGACGGGCCGCGTTGTGCGAATTAAGTGTAGCAGCAGCAGCAGCTGCCTCAAATCCTTTTGGATTCAGGAGCTATTTTAGATTCCAGAGTAAGACTTTTTTTAAATAGTTATTTATAGTCTTCGGAAAGGATAGTCAGGATTGCATTGGAGAAAGAGATAATAATAATAATAATAATAATAATAATAATAATAATAATAACTATCACCACCACCAACAATAATAATAATAATAATACCACAAATCCTTTGGCATCGCTTGTATGGGAAAAAAGAAATTACACCCTGTGGAAAAGCAGCATGGGGACCCTGAACCCAACTGGTGGGCACCCGGCACCAAGAACAGCTCCATGGGAGTTGTAGTCCTGCACGATCCAGGGAAACAACTGTTTCGTTTTCGGCCAGCTCACCTGCCCTTCCTTTGCCTCAGGTACATCGACCGTCCGCTGTTGCTGGAGGGGAAAAAATTTGACGTCCGCTCTTACCTGCTGATCGCCTGCACGGTGCCTTACATGGTCTTTTTCGGCCACGGTTACGTCCGCCTCACCTGCCTCAACTACGACCCCAAATCCAATGACCTCACTTCTCACCTGACCAACCAGGTGGGAATTGCCTTGGACCCAGCTGGGGAATCTCACCATTTTAGAACGGAACAGAACAAAACATAGAATAGGAATAGGAATAGCATAGCATAGCATAGTTAAGGAATAGAATAGATAAGGAATAGAAATAGAATATAATAATTTCAATTTCAATTTCAATTTATTCAATTTATATACCGCCCTTCTCCCGAGGGACTCAGGGCGGTGTACAGCCCATCTAAAACCCCACAGAAAATACAAAAGTTAAAAAAGTATTAAATTAATACCGGCTGGTTAATAAACTAAAGACCCCATCCCCGCCCTTAAAACCCCAATTTAAAATTAAATGAGATGGAGACCGAATTAAAACCATCTCAGCCCTTAATAGATAAGGAATAGGATAGATAAGGAATAGATAGAAATAGAATAGAATAGATAAGAAATAGAATAGATAAGGAATACAAATAGAATATAATAGATAAGGAATCGAATAGATAAGAAATAGAATAGAATAAATAAGGAATAGGAATAGAATAGAGTAAAATAGAATAGAAAATACAGAATATAGAATAGGAACAGAACAGAACGTAGAATAGGAATAGAATAGAATAGAAAATATAGAATATAGAATAGGAACAGAACAAAACAGAATAGGAATAGGAATTAAAATAGAATAAGAGAACAGAGAAGAGAGAAGAGAAGAGAATAGCAAAGGAAAGGAATAGAATAGAATAGAAAATATAGAATATAGAATAGGAACAGAACAGAGCGTAGAATAGGAATAGGAAAGAATAGAATAGAATGCAGAATAGAATAGAATATAGTATAGAATATTGAAAATAGAATAGAATAGAATAGAATAGAATAGAATAGAATAGAATAGAATAGAACAGGCTTGGTAACAACTCTGAAACCTCCAAGATGGTCTCAGCCATATTGGAAAAATAAAAATAAATCAAAGGTCGTAAAATCGGGTACGACTCCCTTAACAATCCTCTTGCAACAGAAATCCGTTTGCGATCGTAAGTCGAGGACCACCTGTGCTGAGACTCTCTCTCCCCTCCACCGATTTTTTTTTATTGAAAATTAGGTTTTAAAAACATTGAATGTGGTGATCTTTTTGACATATATTTCAGTCTTTACATTATTATATAAACAAAATACCATCAAACAGTATAGACATTTATATACATGTATACAACTATACATATATTTACACTGTAATTTTTGTATTGGTTTCTATCTTAGACATTATGTTACAAGATAATCTCTTCTTAAATTCTATTTCACATTTTTTAGACTTCCTTTCATATCCCTCCAATTATAAAACTTTTCCCATATTACACAGAATTCTGAAGTGTCTCGTTCTTTCAGTTCTAACGTCATACTATCTAACTCAGCGCACTGGAAAAATTTTTTTTTTCTATTATTGCTTCATTGTTTGGTATTCCTTTTAACTTCCACGTTTGGGCAATTAATAATCTTGCAGCTGTAATAATATGAATGATTAGGTATATATCTGCTTTAGGTTATTTTTCCTGAAGGGTCCAGGTGCCGGATCAAAAAAAGAGACATCACTGGCAAACAGAGCCATCTGGAGCAGGCGTGGTTTCCTTCAGCTCTGCCCACTAGGCATTGTCTCTGGGCACCTGTTGCAAGTGGCCAAGCTATTGCCTTTGTGTTGCCCGATTCAGACGGCTTGTTGTTTGGCTGTGCGTTAAAGACAGCTGTTGGCACCGGATGCTCCACAGAGACTCCTGCCCGCCCCCCCCCCCCCCGCCTGAAAAAGATGTTCTGCTGGGTTTTATTTTGTCATTTTTTTATTTGTTTTTTTAATTTCCCAGAGACCGAGTTTATCTCCTGGAATCCAGCAGGGTTTGAAATCTTGCCCAAGCGGCTGACAAACTCTGTATTCCTCCCCCTCCATCCCTTTTCTTTTCCCCTGCAATTGGATCCTGCTTCTCTTTTCTGAGGCTGAATGCTTTGCCCAGGGAAGTGGAAATGGATTTGGAAAGCAAAATGCTGGGGTTTTTTTTTTGGTTTTTTTAGCTTCTGCTTTTTGTCCTCTGCGGAATTTAGCAAAGCGATCTAAGCAAGAGGGAAAAATACTAAATTTGGCCTCAATTAACAAGTTAAATAGTTAATAAGATTAAATGCAGCTAATTGAAGAACTCTCCCTCTTTAGATATTTCTGTCTCCCTCTCTCCTTCTCCCTCTCCCTGTCTCTCTCTCTCCCCCTCTATCTATGTATCCATCCATCCATCCTTCCATCTATCCATCTATCCATTCAACTATCTATCTATCTACTCTTCCTCCCTCTCTCAATCTCTTCCTCTCTCTCTCTCTTTTTTTTTTGCAAGAGCTAAGATTTAAATCAACTTCCCCCAGCTTATCAGCCCCTGGTTTCTAGCCTGCCTGTTAGTCAAGCTCTCCCTGGGAACCCTCAAAAAACCCCAGAGCATTTGAAATTCATGTAATTTTAGCAAATGTCCTGGCAGAGACCCAAAGTAAATACAACCCTCTTTCTTGCTGTGGTTGTGGTTCCTCCACCTGAAATCAAGGAACAGAGGCAAAACAGGAGAAAGAAAAGGAAAATATATATTTTTTTAAAGCCAGCAAGTGAAGCGATGCTCATGCCATATAGACAAATGAATGGATAAGAGAAAAGGGGAAAACACAGAATCGATCTGGGCTTGAGGCTTGACCTGAGCAGCCCACCTAAGGTCACCTATCCGAGCCACATTTTCATTTTTTAAATTTCTCCCTCGCTCAACTCTCAGTACGTGCAAAAGAAGAGCCCCATCTACACCCACGTCAAGGAGGAGACAGTATGGCTGATGGAGCGCTTCAACAACTACGTCAACGAGAAGTTCAGACAAGCCAAAGGGCTCCCCAGAGACTGGGTCTTCAACAGCTTTACCGTAAGTTGTTGATTAAATCCATCCTTATTTTTGGGGGGAGGGGGGGGCTGCTTGCTAAGGTCAGTGATGAGAGAGGCCATGTCCTTTGGCTAAAAGACATAGCAGACAAGGAAGAGGAAAAAGGCAGCTGCATCAGTTCTTTCTTAGAATGCCTAACGGGAATGAGATTAGCTTAGTTTAGGTAGGTAAGTAGAGTTAGGAGGGAAACCAGACTAAATAGAAGATCTAGAAATGATTGCTTTCTGAGAGTGTCAACAGAGGATAGCCGCAGGCCGAACTTGTCTGGCCTAAGAATCTGAGAATCCCATACTTGAAAAGGAGACCACCAGAAAAGGCCACATCTGTAAACTAGTTCAGAGATCCCCAAACTTGGCAACTTTAAGATTTGTGGAATTCAACTCCCAACTATTCTGGCTGGAGAATTCTGGGAGTTGAAGTGCACACATCCTAAAGTTGCCAAGTTGGAAAAATCTTACAACTGCTCTATATCTTGCAGTTTGGGATTGTTGTTTTTTCACCCCTTACCTTTAGCAATGTATTCGCCGCAAAAGAAGTCTTGGGTAATATATTTTCTTCAAAAAGGGAGGCTCGATTTTTGGGGGACCCCCCTCCCTCCAATATTTGTCTCCTGTGCTTTGCAGAAGAGAATGAAAGAAATCATGTTACAGTGTTTTCTCTCGGTCAAATCCAAGCTGGAGTGCAAGCTGGGTTTCTTTGATCTCATCGGCTGCGACTTCCTGATCGATGAAGATTTTAAGGTACCCACCTGCGATCTGGAGAAGGGAAGAGGCCTCCCATCCCATCCCTGACAATTTCTCTACAGCTTCAAACATATAAAAGTGAACTGTGTTAGCTAGATTTTATCTCCCCTGTGGTTAATTAATCGCTTTGCAAACTCCCTGGAGAGTCAATCTGTCTCTTTTACAGTCCTCTTTCCCCTCCCCCCCAAGATCTATTAGTAATTGTAGATCTCCTTGTTATTCTGGATTAATTGCCACCGATGATAAAGCATCGTTTAATTTTAGCCGAGTTGCAAACTCATTACACATTGTGGGTAAGGGTGCCTGCTTGCTTTGCATCCACCCAGCCTGGTTTTGGCTTTTGTCTTGTCTATGGTGGAAATCCAGGAAAATATGTCCATTCTGTTATCAGCTTCAGTTGGTCCTATGGGGACATTTCGGGGACGAAGGATGGGGTTTCCCAAAGGCACCACCTGTTTCTGCAAAGATCATCATTCTCCCTTATTTTTTCCCCCCTCCCACTTACCTCTTGCTAGTCAAAGAAACAAAAACTTTGCAGAAACTGGAGTGGAATTCCAGCGTCACCCAGTGGCAAAAAAAAAACCACAAAATATTTTCAGGGGAGATTTTAAAGCTGGAAGATTCAAACCGGCTGTAAAAATACAAATTGCTTTATTTTTAAAAAACCAGGGAAATTGAATTTGATAGAACGAAGAGGATTCTAGTCTCTGAGATTCAACATAGCTACGGTACAACTTTGTTATTTGATACTAGAATAAAACATTTTGGGGCTCGGGGTGTCTTGCAAAGCCAGCCAGAACATATAGCAATAGCAATATAGCAATAGCAATATAGCAATAGCACTTAGACTTATATACTGCTTTAAGTTCTTTACAGCCCTCTCTAAGAGGTTTCAGTCAGCCTCTTGCCCCCAACTATCTGGGTCCTTGTTTTATTGACCTCGGAAGGATGGAAGGCTGAGTCAACCTTGAGCCAGTCGGTCAGGATCGAACTGCTGGCAGTGGGCAGATGTAGCCTGCAATACTGCATTCTAACCACTTGGAGGGAGGGAGGATTCATTTGACCCATCTTGGAAGGATGGAAGGCTGAGTCAACCTTGAGCCTGGTGGGATTTGAACTGCCAAATTGCAGGCAGCCAACAGTCAGCAGAAGTGGCCTGCAGTACTGCACTGCGCCACCGAGGCTCAGCAGATTGTGGTTATACAAACTTGGATTGATAATTGTGTAACCAGTCCCCATGTCAGAGGCTCTAGGAAGGCAAGGGTCTTGTCCAAAAGGAGGAAAAAACCCCCCAAATGGAAACAAAGTGGACAATAAATGGGAATATAATCACGATTCTGGTTCAAAAATACGTTGGTGTGGTGTATTTTTTTAAACTCAACCCATTTTTTATTTTTCCTTTTAGAATTATTTCTCTGTGTATATGTGATATTTGATCTGGACTTGAAAAAAAAAATTTGGAGCAGGGGGAGTAAAAGTACAAAGCCAAAGAAAACATGTTTAGTTTTAAGCTTCGGAAAGATTTCGGAGGGATGTTTTTGAAATTTTGAATAAATCATCACAAAACAGGGAGGAAAATATTGTAGGCCTCAATTTAACCAGTGTTATCCAAAGGGGCTTTTTTTTCAGGGGGCAACTGGACTTTCTGGGGGGGGGGGTGTTTGAAGATGTTTTGCTTCTCATCCGAGAAGCTTCTTCAGCTCTGACTGGATGGAGTGTTCTTCAGAGCTGAAGAAGCTTCTTGGATGAGAAGCAAAACGTCTTCAAAGAAAAACCAGGATGTCCAATTACCTCTCAAAAAAAAAAAAAAACCCTTTGGGACAACCATGACCTGGAGGACTGAGAATGTCCATGTAGACATAACCAGTGTTAATGTTCACAGGTGTGGCTCTTGGAAATGAACGCCAACCCTGCATTGCACAGCAACTGCACGGCATTGAGGACCGTGATTCCCACGGTGGTGAACGAGACGTTGGGTAAGTTGCAAGAATCTGGGGGGAGTGGGGGCTGAGAAAGGGCTCTTGCCACACCTTTGCAAAATATCCCTAAGCCCAGGGGTGGGAATTCAAATTTCTTAACAACCGGTTCTGTGGGTGTGGCCTAATTTGTGGGGGAGTGGCTTGGCGGTCACATGACTGGCTGGGCGTGGCTTGTATGTAAATATTGATGTAAATATTGAGCATGGCCTGTATGTAGGCGAGGCTCGTATGGGCGTGACTTGTATATAAATATTGGTGTAAATATTGATTTTTTTATTTAAAAAAAAAAGAACGACTTTTACCCAAAGTCAAGCAAAGCAGGCAGGCAGATTGAGTTGCTCGCAGAATCACAGATTCACTCACAGATCTACCTTTCTGCAATTGCTGCCTGAGTCTGACACATAAAATTGGCTTGCACAACGCAGGCGAGTTAGATGGCACACATGCTAGATAAGGAGTGACTGGGTGGGGCAGGGAAGGGTGGGCGGAGAGGGGCGGGGCCAGCCAGTGGCGCGATTTGCCGATTCTCCAAACGGCACAGAATGGTAACAACCGGTGCTGTAGAACTGGTCCAGACTGGTAGAATCCCACCCCTGCCTAAACCCTAATATAGGTAGTCCTCGACTTACGATGACGATTGAGCCCCAAATGTCCTTTGCTAAGCGAGACATTCGTTCACTGAGTTTCCCCCAACTTTACGATCTTTTCTGGCCACCGTTGCTAAGTGAATCGCTGCGATTGTTAAATGAATCTGGCTTCCCCCTTGACTTTGCCCATCAGAAGGTCGTAATAGGGGGATGAAGTGACCCTGGGGAATGCTGCAACGGTCGTAAAATGTGAAAAAGGGGTCATAAGTCTCTTTTTTTCCACTGCCGTGGGAACTTCAAACCGCCCTTAAATGAATTGTTGTAAGTCAAAGACTAACTGTGGCTAGTAGAACGTTTCTCGATCTTGATGTTAGGCAAGACACATTTAAGCATATTTCTGAATAATTTAAGTCTCAATGCAGTGAGGGAATACTGGGAGTTGAAGTCCCCATAGTTTTAAGTTGCCAAATACTAGATTAGAACCTTTGCAAGCCACTTTAGACTAGTGGTGGAATTCAAATTTTGTTTACTATCGGTTTGGTGGGTGTGGTGTGGCTTGGTGGGTGTGGTTTGGTGGGTGTGGCAGGGGAAGGTTACCCTTTCCCTCCCTACCCCCCTAACCTGCTTTCCAGCTCCGTTCTCCTGTGCAGGGCAACCAAAGAAGACCCAACCGATCAGCTGGGACTCAATGAGAGGCAGAGAATATATGGGGGCCAGTCAGAGGTGGCATTGGCCAGTTCTCCGAACTATGCAAAATTTCTGCTATCAGTTCTCCAGAACTGGTCAGAACCGGCTGAATACCACCTCTGCTTTAGACCATTGCTGGCTCTCTTTGCTCCAATCTTCTCTCCTTTAGGCCGCCTCTGTTGAGTTTTCTATGTAAAACTCAGTGTTTTCACTGAGACTTTCCCCCAATCCCTGGCAAGACTGAGCCCCATGCCAACTGCCCAATTAGTGAACCCAAAACAAGGAAGCACTCTCAGGAGAATTGAATTCCCAAAAGTAAAACTTGATTGGATATATCATGTTGGTACTGAAGAATCGAAACCAGCTCTGGTTTCCTGCACAAATGCTTGCCCTGTTAAAAGCAATCCTTTCTCCTTCTCCCCACCCCTGGTTGATCAAATCTGCATCCAGTGTTGGTCGCCACGATGTAAAAAAGATGTTGAGACTCTAGAAAGAGGGCAGAGAAGAGCAACCAGGATGATTAGGGGACTGGAGGCTAAAACATAGGAAGAAGGGTTGCAGGAATTGGGCCTGGCTAGTCTAGGGAAGAGAAGGACCAGGGGAGACGTGATAGCAGTCTTCTAATATCTCAGGGGCTGCCCCAAAGAAGAGGGAGTCAATCTATTCCCCAAAGCACCTGAAGGCAGGACAAGAAGCAATGGGTAGAAACTAATCAAGGAGAGAAGCAACCTAAAAAATAAGGATAAATTTCCTGACTGTTAGAACAATTAACCAGTGGGACAACTTGCCTCCTAAAGTTGTGAATGCTCCAACACTGGAAGTTTTTAACAAGAGATTGGATAACATTTTGTCTGAAGCGGTGTAGGGTTTCCTTCCTAAACAAGGGGTTGGACTAGAAGACCTCCAAGCTCCCTTCCAACTCTGTTATTCTTATTCTAAATTGCCTGAACCGTCCACTTCTTTATTTATTTATTTTATTTTTTATTTTATTTGGTTTGTCAATTGCTTACAAGATAATAGGTGTAAGTAAAACCATAGTTATGAATACATGGAGACAGATAAGAAAAATAAAAGAAACAATAGGAGAGGGACGGTAGGCACGTTGGTGGGCTTATGCACGCCCCCTACAGGCCTCTTAGGAAAGGGGTGAGGTTAGGAAAGGGGTGAGCAGGATCTCTGCATACATTCTCCACATCCCTTTTCCCTCCATTCCCTTGGCAAGCTGAAAAGCGTTAGGTGTGAAAGGAGCGAAGCAAAGGTTCAATCCTGACAACACGCCCCCCCCACCTCTTGATTTCCTCTCCGCTTTCAGATCTGACCCTCGAGATCTTCACCAAGGCTCAGAAAAACCAGAGCATCCTCCCTCTAGAGTCCCTCTGCCATTTCGGCCTCCTCTACAACGGGATGGCGTCCAACAACGGGCTCCCCCAGCCAGCCAAGAGCAAGACGTCCCTCTGTTCTCTAAAGATCCCCCGGGCAAACCTGGAGAAAGCCGCCAGGAGCAGCAGCCCCGGGCTGCCCAGCCCTCTGCGGGACAAACAGCCGCCCCCCAAAATCCCCGAGAAGTTGCCGAGGGCGGACAGCCAGGGAGACAGCAGGGGAGAGCCCTCTGGCGCTCCGGAAGGGCTGGCTGTGCCCCCCAGCAAAGGCGCCCGGCGAGATCCCCTCCCCATGCCTCAGATCCAGATTTCCATCGTCCCCAGCCTGACCTGCTGCCCTTCCGTCAAAGCCATCCTCCGGGGACATCAAGTCTGCACCAGCGGCAGCCAGTACATCATCAAGCCCGTTCCGGCTGCCCCGGATAAAGCCGAGGGCCCCGAGGAGCAAGGCAAGGCCCTCAACCTCTCCCGCGGGAACTCCAAAGATAAGTCCTACACCACCTGGTTCCAGCAAACCTTTGGGACCAAGCTGCCCCCGGCCAGCGACCCCAGCGGTGCCGAGAACCCGTTGACCAGCTCCCAGATGCTCTCCCTCCACCTTCAGTCCAACTTGCCGCCCAACGGCCTGCTCCTCCCAGACTTCCCCAAGTCCTTCTCCCCGCTGGTGGTGCGCGTCAAGAGGCCGGAGAGCAAGACCAGGGCCGTAGCCAGCAGCCACAGTTGCCAGGAATCCCTCGCAGAGGAGAAAAAAACCTCCCACCGGGGCTCTTAAAACGCCGGACGCTGGTGCGTTTCCCCAAAGTCCTCGTTCTCTTTTTCTTATAAAGAACAAAATCAGGAAGAAAATACCCTTCTTTCTGATGTGTTCCAGCATTTTTCCTGGCAAGGGGCTGGTGGGTGGGCATAGTGTCTTTTTTTAAAAAAAAAAAAATCTCTCCGGGCCTCTTAAAACATTTCTCAGAAAAACCACACGGAGAAATACTGTATTTGCTAAAAGCCAATAGCTAATTTTTTTTTTTTTAATCTGTTGAGCCTCGGAGAGCTTTCTGGGTTCTGCTTTTCTACCCCTCCCCCCTTAGCATTATTTTTTTCACACTCTCCCCCCCTCCCCCGCCCCCCCAAGACTTACGACCACACACAAATGGGCTGGACTACAATTCCCATCCTCCCAAGGTAGACCAAAATAATGGGTGGCTTCAAAGATTTGATTTTGGGCGATGATCTCTCCCGTCCAACTCTCCGGTTCTGGATTTTGAGACATTCCAAAGATACCAGATTATACCAGGTCTTTTGGTAGGTGATGATGCATTATGGGGGAAATTACATCACACACTGAGACCCTTATGGATGAATAATATGCAGCCAATAATAATAATAATAATATACTGTATCTTAAACTAGAGTCAAAATGCCCAGAATCCAGTTTATTTCAGTAGGCCTTTTTGCTGTGGCCACAACCATCTGCTTCATTAAGTGGGTTGAAAAACCAGCCTGTGGGATGACCCACCAACAGGACAAACTCTGTCTTCTAATTCGTGCCACCTAGAAGTTGGCTTCTCTTTTTCTGCTTCATTCTCAGCTCCCACACCACCCTCAAAAAAGGTCTGTAGGCCAGCTTCCAAAAGGCTGCAGCCTGCCCTGCAGTGTTGGACAGAAGTTGGGCACCTTTCCCAGTGCTTTATCCGGGATCCAGTATGCTCCCAGCATGCTCCCTGTGTGCTAGGTACTATTCCAGGATGCCCAGGCAGAGGTAATTTGAGAGGCTCACGGCAGTTCACACAACCGGCGGATTCCAGCCCTCCTTCCCAATCCTTGCAGGATCGTGATTATTTGTGGCACCATCTTCCTGGCCTTTCCATATCCTCTCCCTCCTCCATGTGGAATCTGATTTTGCAAATCCAGCCACAGGCTCCAGTTTGCAAAGAGTTGCACGAAGGCAACCAAGATTCCCAACTCCCGGGTGGGAAAATGAGCTTTCCATGAGATTTTGCCTCCCACTAAAGAATGTATGTGGTTATTCTTCCTCACACAATCACTTGTAGAATTCTCTCTATCCATGAGTATCTTTGGTGGAGGGACGAAGTAAGCAGCTACGGCCATCAAGAGGTTAAAAAACCTTTAACTGCCTTCCTCCTTCATCCTTGTGAGTCCATCTCTCCTAAATTTTTATGACACCCATGACAATATCCCATTGGGTGCAGTGATTTTAATGAACACCAAAACACCAAGGAACCCTTTGCAATGCTAAATCCTGAAGGATTTGGGATTGGTGCAAATTATGCTCTTTATTCCTAGAAGGCCAGCATTCTCCTGCAAAGCTAAGAAATTCAGAAAAGGAATAATTTGCCTCTACAAATCTCCCTGTTTCTAGCTTCACTACCCCAAAGGAGAGCAAAACAACACTTCAGGAATCAAAGTCTGTCTGGTTTTGTAAAGGAGGCACACACACAAAAAAATCAAAGCTCCACATTCCTTTTTAAAAAAATCTTACTATTTATTTGACAAAGAGGCTCTTACTTCGTCTCAGGAGTGGCTCTGCAAAGCTTTAGAAACTAGGATTTCCTTTGGGGCAGGGAGACCCCGTTTGAAAGCAAAAAAACAGGCCAACATGGAAGGGGTGTTTGTGTGTGTGTGTGAAAACGCAACCCATTTCAAGAAATGTCTTGGAGCAAAACAAAAAAATGTGTTTAGGAAAGCTAGTTGGTTCATCTTTCAGGAACTTCTGAGCTGACTTGTTTAACTCCGTTAGAAATAAAACTGGGACGTCAACTATTCGTGCTATTGAAAACTGCACAGGGAGGAGGTTTTGTGGGAATATATTATCTGGTAAAATGGTGAGACAATCCAGGTTGGGAAAAAAAAGAAGAATAAAATCCAGACACCGTTTTAATTTAACCTTCAACTCATCAGATTCTTCTTGAGATCTACCCTATTCTGTGATTCCAACTCTGGCCTCAAGTCAGGGGATCGGTTTTTTGTTTTTTGTTTTAAATTCAAATCCTAAATCAGCAGATCTACTCTAAAACAGAAAAATCCAATGTTCTCATCTCTGAAAACAAGGACAGGTATGGGGCTCACTTGTGACTCAGGTGTATAATTTTCTCTACGGAGCCAAAAGGTCCACAGAGACCTCCAACTTCACAACTGATAATGGAGTCAATCTGGAGCTTCTTAAAAGCCGACCGTTCATTTTCATTCATTACCTGAATCTGGAGAAGAGATTTACGTCCCAGAGAGGTAAGCTGTGATGCTTGGACGCCCACGTTCTTTTGCCAACTAGCCTGAGCTTTCAGTGGACCACTGATGCCCAATGAGAAGTTCTCTCTTAGTACCTTCTCCCCATGTTTTTTCCTCTGGGAATTGGCAGCTGAAGGTATCTTCTTGGTCCAGTTGAGTTCCTAGCAGGTCCAGAGGATGAATGAATTTGGGTTCTGTAAGACAGAGACACATCAAAAATACGTAGAATGAGATCGCTGGTGGGATCTACATTCTGAATCCCAATCATGAAAATGCGAGGAGCCACTGGAACGCTCAGATTCAATCTCAAGCTTTTGCCCAGGACTCCATAGCTAATCTAGGATGTTGAAGCTTCAACTGCAGCATCTTCCAGATACAGCAGGCAGTCGCCATTATGACCACCTCGACCTTAATGTCCTCCAAACTTACTGGACTGCAATTCGCACCAACATCTGGACTGGGTAGCGTGTAATGTGTGGACAAACCAAAGCCCTTCAGATGTGGCAGAGCTAATTCTCAGAAGGGCCAGCCACCGTGTCTGAGGCTAGAAATTGTGGAACGTCTACCGAAGGGAGGCCCTGCCTCTGTAAGCCAGTTGAGGGAAGAAACGATGCAAAACCAGTTATGGAAGCTCACAACCGAGAAAATAAGATTCCAGAATTTTGGAAACTGGAAATAGCCTCAGAGATCAAAACTAAGGTAGGCCTTCCCTGATTTTCCTTCAAACTATCTCTTGGTTAATGGGGAAGATGGTGATCCTTTATGTGATGCCACCAGAAGATCCATGTCTTCTTCTACAATGTTTTGGAAACTTCTATTCTTCTTCCCAACCCAGACAAAATCCCATATCACCAGAGGTGAGATTCAAAATTTTTAACAACCGGTTCTGTGGGCGTGGCTTAGTTGGTGGGCATGGCTTGATGGTCATGTGACTGGCTGCGCGTGGCCAACTCAACATCACTCACCTCGAGGCACGCATCTCCTTGCATGGCCTCTCGTGACTGTGGGGATGTTGCAATAGTCGTAAGTGTGAAAAAGGGTCATAAGTCACTTTTTTCAGTGCCATTGTAACTTTGAATGGTCCCTCCACACAAGCAAAGTACCATCAAAGGAGGGGAAATAAACTCCAGATACGTTCCTGAGACAGGAAGTCTAGTCCTGCCAAGAATGTAATAAGGGTTAATGGAGAGGCAGTTTCTGTAAGCAACACCAGAATGTTTCCTTCCTGCCTTCCTTACAGGATTAGGCCAGTAATTTCTTCTAACAACCAGTTCTCCGAACTGCTTAGAATGTTAACAATCGGTTGTAGCGAATAGGTGCGAACTGGTAGAATCCCACCCCTACATATCACCAACGATTGGATGTTGGCAGGAATTGGGGAATTAGATTTTTTTTTTCTTTTAGGAACAGTATAATATTCCTTGGGGCGGATTAACCCCACTGGGGTAGGAAGCCAAAAGCGGGGTGGAGCTCGAGGTAGGAAGTGGGAGGGGCCAGGCTTTGGAAGTGGGAGGGGCCAAAGGCAAACAACGGGAAACCTTGGAGAAATGCATGAGATGTACCGAAGATCCGGGAGGAAAGGGAAGTGGGCAGGAGAACTCATCCAGAAGATGCTGAGATCTTACTTTGTCTAAAGACCCTGATGGCGAGCATGAGAACACTGGCTGCTATCAAGATGATCGCGAAGGTGAGGAATCTTCCTGCTGGGATCCAGTGGCTCAGTGGTTCTCTGTGGAAGAAGGAAAGCAACCGGGTTCCCCCCACGGCTCTTCCTGTTCCAGCGGCTCGCACAGCCGATTGCAAGGTGTTGGAAGGAGGGAAGGAATGCTGGCTTCTCTAGGAGGTAGGGACCCATCATGGCCTGTTAATAAGATCCATCCCAAAGGTCACGTGTCAGAGCGCCACGATTGGTGGCTTAATAGGAAAACGTGGGCCTCGAACCCCGGAGTTGACAGCTTGTGACAACGTGCGTGTGTTTGTGCCTGTGAATAGACACAAACACACACACACCTCAGCAGAACCAGCTTTCCACACTGAGACTTCCCAAGCACTAAGGTAGCTTCATCCAAGTGTTTAGGGCTGTGGTCAAAGAAGGAAGGAAAGTCAGATCGGGTGAGTGGTTGAACGCGACACCACTAAGAAATCTCCTTTAGCTGCAAGCTAAACTGGGTGGAACAACCTTGGGGCAGCAAACTGCACAGCTGAAGTCACGGGGGTTGAACTAACGGGGGTCTCCAACCGTGGCAACTTTAAGCCTGGGGGATTTCAACTCCCAGACTTCCCCAGCCAGCTTTGCAGTGCAGCATATTCTTATCCAGCTTGGGTCCCCTCCTTGGAAGCTGTTCCTAGCGCCATGCTCAAGCCAGAGTCCCATCAAGAACCCCAGGAAGCATCTCCTTCCCATCTTCTGTTTCCTCTGCTCCTCCTGATTCAGTTCAGCCCCCTGCTTCCCCGTGGGAACCCTGCTCTGAGCAGCGGGTTGGACTAGATGACCTCCAGGATCCCTTCCAACTCTGCGATTCTATGGTTCTCTCACTCTTCTGGAGAAGAGGGGTCCCCTTTCTCCCTCAACCTCTCCCTCTTGCCCCCCGGCCCCGTGTTTTGCAGTGGGGGGGGGACCTGCGCCACCCTCGTCACAAAGGACGTTTCCTGAGCGACGCGGTTGAGCTCGGCCAGGAAAAGGCTGACTTTTCGGATAAAAGTAGGTGGGAGAGAAAAGGCAACAGGCAGGAAATACGATGAGGGCTGCGAAACCTTGCCCCCCCTCCCAAAAGGGTAGTTGTGTGAATTCAGCAGGAAACGCAAGGCTAGGCTTTGCAGGTGACCCCCCCCACACACACACACACCTGTAGGCTTTTCGTGTGAGTTTTTAGCCGTTTCCTTCCCAGCCAAACCCTGGCGCTGGGTTTCAATGTAGGGGAAGATCTGTGGTTGGTTTGTTTTTTCCTCCCGAGCTTAGAAAAAGCTAACTTGCATTGTCTTTGCTGAAAAAGAATAGAGTAGACTAGAATAGAATAAGGAATAGAATAAAATGCAGAATAGAATAGAATGCAGAATAGAATAGAACAAGGAATAGGATAGAATAGAGTAGAATAGAATAGAATAGAATAGAATAGAATAGAATAGAATAGAATAGAATAGAATAGAATAAGGAATAGGGTAGAATAGAATAAGGAGTAGAGTAGAATAAGGAATAAGGTAGAATAGAATAGAATAAGGAATAGGATAAAATAAGGAATAGGGTAGAATAGAATAAAATAGGGAATAGGATAGAATAGAATAGAATAAGGAATAGGATAAAATAGAATAGGATAAGGAATAGAATAGAATAGAATAGAATAGAATAGAATAGAATAGAATTCTTTAATTGGCCAAGTGTGATTGGACTCACAAGGAATTTGTCTTTGGTGCATATGCTCTCAGCGTAAATAAAAAATAAAATACATTTGTCAAAAATCATATGATACAACACTTATAGGATACTAATACTCAATGAAATGCAGTAAAATTTTTGTTTTATCTGGGATTACCTGTTTTCAGGCCATCTGTCCTTTCCAATATTGGTCAAATCCCAAAAGAAGACGCCCAAAGTTTTTCAACCTTTCCAAGCAAGCAGCAAAGTGGGTCAAACTTTGGATCATCCAGAAAGCTACAGAGAGAACCCTTTGCTTACAAAACAAACAAGGTCGAATCATGTTTGAATGGAGCTTTGCGCACACAGCCAGGTGGTTCTCTCGTCTAGCCAGTAACGGTAGCCATTCTCCATTCAAGCTAGCCCCGAGGATCTCCTAGTGGCCCCCATGAACTCAGTTGGAGATCAACGCACCCTAGAAGCCCAAGGAAGTTGAACCTCAAACATTTAAAAGACATCTCCCTGAGATTTTTTGAGCATCATGGAGCCTCAAAAGAGTCAAAGTCATCTTGAACCATGAGTTGGGCAAGATATAAATGAGTTTATATCTTCTTTGGTGCTCTCTGAGTTTGGCTGTTTTCTTGCGGACGTTTCATTCCCCAAATAGGCAACATCAGCAGTGCTAGAAGGCAGTAGGCTTTGGCAGACCCCAACTCCCTTTCAGCATGATGATGTTACCTAGTTGGATAACGAAGCGTCTGCAAGAAAACAATTAAGCTCAGATAGCACCAAGGACCCCTCCCTTTCAACTCCGAATTACACATATTATTTTTTATCGATAAATTGGATTGATAAATAAAATAAAAGATTGCAAGATGGATTGCAATTTCGCCTTGGGGAGGGGGGGTAGTCCCTCCCCTTGTGGCCTCCTGGCCAGGTATCCTGCGAATTTGCTGGAGGTTGCAAAAGCCTGTGGATTTGTATTTCTTTGCTGCCGTTTCCTGTCAAAACCTCAGCAGCAGAATGAGCAAAAGATCTGCTCGGTTTCCGTCGCGCTTTCAAACCGAGCGGGCGAGTGAGTCACCCTTGTGAGGTTTTGAGGGGGAAAGATATGTACTCATCCTGCTTGACGTCAAATGAACCGCTGTCTTTTCCAGATGTTGAGCAAGGAGGTGAATATCATTCGGCATCAGGAAAGGCCAGGCACGTCTGGGTTGGGGCCAAAGAACGGAGTTCGGGGACAATAGGGGTCCCTGCCCAGTTGTGCCAAGCATGGAAGGCCAAGGACAGAAAAGGGGATTCCAAAGTTGTACCCACGGAGACTTTCACACACCTCCTTTGTCCTGCAGCCTCCAGAAACCAGGCCTCTCTAACCACTCACCACCCACCCACCCACCCCGCTGCCATGAAGGTGAAGGAGAGTCAACCTCTTTAAATTGGAAAATAAAGTGCCAGCTGTGGGAGGGAGACTAGAAGGAGTTCTCTCTCTGCCAGGTGTGTGTGTGTGCAGGGATCATCTTGCCCCCAGACCAACTTCTCAGACCAACCACCTATCTGAAATGGTCTAGGGCAGGGCCTTCTGCTTGAGCAGGGGGTTGGACTAGAAAACCTCCAAGGTCCCTTCCAGCTCTATTCTGATCCTCTCTTTCTCTCTTTTCATCATAGAATCCTGCCTTCCTATCCATCATATCCTTCCTTCCTTCCTTCCTTCCTTCCTTCCTTCCTTCCTTCCTTCCTTCCTTCCTTCCTTCCTTCCTTCCTTCTTTCCTTCCTATCACATCCTTCTTCCCTCCCTCCCTCTTAAACTCCCTTCTTCCTTCCTCCCTCCCTCCCCATTTCTCTCTGTTTCTCTCCCTGCCTCCCCTCTCTCTGTCTCTTTCTCTCTCTCTCTATCTCTCTCTGTGTGTCTCTGTCTCTCTCTCTCTCTCATTTCCTTGCAAAGCCAACCCAATTTATTCAGTTTATGTTCCTTTCTTTGAATTAAAAGAATGGGCTATGTGTGTTAACTGGAATCCAGGCTTCACTCACAATCCTTCTAAACTTTAGCAACTTGAAGAGGGGAGGACTCCAACTCCCATGCTGGCTGGGATACCCGGGGAATTGAAGTCCACCCATCTTAAAAATTCCTGGCGTCCTTAACTATTTTAGACCAAAGCTCACAAGATGTTCATTTGGCCACATTTAAATGTCCTTTGCCAGCCAAGTATGATTTCCTACCATAAGAAACAATTTCCCAGAAGAAAAACAGCATTTTCGGTGTTTGTGAACACTTCAATAATTTCAAAATTCAGACAGAGTGGCTGCACTGAAGTCACCCACATGTGTTCTTTTCCATTGATTCAAAAAGCCAGATTTTAGGTTTTTCAAGTGTCAGCCTTTCAGAATTTCCATCTTCTCTCTCTCTCTTTCTTCTTCTTCTTCTTCTTCTTCTTCTTCTTCTTCTTCTTCTTCTTCTTCTTCTTCTTCTTCTTCTTCTTCTTCTTCTTCTTCTTCTTCTTCTTCTTCTTCTTCTTCTTCTTCTTCTTCTTCTTCCTCCTCCTCCTCCTCCTCCTCTTCTTCTTCTTCTTCTTCTTCTTCTACTACTTCCTCCTCCTCCTCCTCCTCCTCCTCCTCTCTCTTTCTGCTCCTCTTTCTCTCTGTCTCTTTCTCACTTTTTTCTTTCTCTCTTCTTTCTCTTTCTCTCTCTCTCTCTCCTTCTCTCTCTATCCCTCTTTCTCTCTGTCTCTCTTTCACTTTCTTTTCTTTCTCTCTCTCTTTCTCCTCCTTTCTATCTCCCTCTCCCTCCCCCCTCTCTCTGTCTCTCTCTCTCTCATCTCTCTTTATATCTATCTGTCTCTCTGCCTTCCTGGCTGCCTATCTATCTACCTACCTACTAACATACCCTGACCAAAAGAAAGTTACGATTGGTCAGAACAAAAGGAAGTGCTGAGGGACATACGATTTGGGTGGAGAGTATTGCCAATACTCTTGTATGTCAATAATTAAATTGTCCATTAATATTCTCAAGTCATCCAGCAGAGCTATCTGGAAGAAAAGAAGTCCAGTTGCCAGTCACTTCCTGATCAGTAATAAAACTACCCTTTATTAAATACATTCTTATCTTTATTAGTCTTATCCTAACCAGAAACTGGATTCAGACATGAAGAGCCAAGCTAGGATAAACTTGGAACTAAGGTTCCCCGAACAAATCTGGATTAGGACAGCATAATTGATTTTACAAGCATCAGCATCATTGAATGGGAAAGTCCCCCCCACCCTTGCCTTGCAATGAATTACGAAAACTGATAGGTATGAATAACTGATGCCTCAGCTATTTCTGAATCTGCAAAGGTTCTTTCATATGCAGATTTTTCTAAGATTATTTTTATTTGGTGTCTGACAAGAAGTTAGGTGATACAATCTGAAGATTGTCTTACTTGATGACTATGGGTGATTCATCATAGGAGTGAAAGGGACTGTGAAAATTGTTGGAAAGAGAGAAAGGGAGGAGAGAGAAAGAGGAAGAGAGAGAGGGAGGGAGGGAGGGAGAGGGAGGGAGAGAGAAAGAAAAAGGGAGAGAGGGAGGGAGAGAGAAAGAGGCAGAGGGGGAGAGAAAATGAGAGGGAGAGAGAAGGAGGGAGGGAGAGAGAAAGAGGGAGAGGGGGAGAGAGAGAAAGGGAGGGAGAGAGAAAGAAAGAGAGGGAGAGAGAGAAAGGGAGGGAGGGAGGGAGAGAGAATTCCCTTATTTTCTTTAAAATATATTCCGCTATTGATTGGCTTGTTGACATTTCAAAATATTCTTTTCAGATTTGTACTGAATAGCATGCTCGAAGGGAGCATTACATTTTTTAAAAAAAGGGTGTGTGTGTGAGGAGGAAGAACGGAAAATTGTTACAAAATAAGAAAATGGCCCATCAGTTTTCAGGGAAGCTTGGTTGCAATTGTAAGAAATTGTAAGAAACGGTTGGACAATTCTTGCTTTATTTTAAGGGGGAAATGGCCTTTTGCTAAGTTGAAGAAATTTAGGTTGAAGAAGTCAGAACTCAAAAGCTGGGGAAGAAAATCACAATTTTTTCCATTATCAATAGATTCCTTCCTTTTCTTTCTCTCTTCTTTCCCTTTCTGTTTCTATTTCTCTCTCCTCCCTCCCTCCCTCCCTCCCTCCCTCCCTTCTTTCTTTCTTTCTTTCTTTCTTTCTTTCTTTCTTTCTTTCTTTCTTTCTTTCTTTCTTTCTTTCTTTCTTTCTTTTTCTTCTTTCTCTCTAATCTTGGTAGAGGAAAACAGATTTACAAGGAGAATGTGGAGGCATTTTTCCTCTGGCTTATTTTTGGACCTTAGCCTCATCCTCTGAAGTTAGATTTAAGCCATTCAATAATGTAATGTCTTTCTTTACCCAAGTTACCTTTTGGAACTCCCAGCCACCAGATGGCTTTCAAAAATAGCTAAATTCCTGGAGGGCATCTTGATATGAAGACTCTGTAGCAAGGTTTCTCAACCTTGGCAACTTTTAAGATGTGTGGATTTCAATTCCAGAATTCCCCAGCCAGTAGAGGGTATAAGAGTCAAAGCTAAACAAGCCAGAGGCTTTATAGATTCTGGTCTGCTAAATGAAGTGATGGGCTTGTTTGAAACCAGTTATTTGCTTATCTGCCCAGGAATTTGGGGAAGCCAATTTCTTGAATCACAGGGGTTGGATTAGATGACCTCGGAGGTCATTTCCAAACCCTTAGGGTTGCTTGGAGCATTTCTAGAAGCAAACGAAAATCAGATGATCAATGAAAAGAAGATTGGCTTTAGCCATACACCTTTATGCTTATGCAAAGAAAAAGAAGCACAGAAAATTTTACGTAGTTTGTATGCTGCATTTATTATTTTTACAAATAATTTCAGGGCGACAAACATGTCCAATGCACCTTCCTCCTCCTATTTTCCCCACAACAACAGCCCTGTGGGGTGGACTGAGCTGAGAGAATGGGAGTTTGGCCCAGCCAGCTTTCATGCCTAAAGCGAGATTTGGCATAGGGTCTGCTGCTTGAGCACGGCGGGGGGGGGGGGGGTAGGAATAGAAGACCTCCAAGGTCCCTCTTCTATTCTGTTAAAAACTTAGCCAGAAACAGACCAACAGACATGAAAAGCATTTGTGGGATTTTACAAGGGAACCACATTTATAGATCAACATTATGTAATCAAAAAGAAAATAGTATTTTTACATCAGGTCTCAGCCTTCCTCCTCCTCTTCCTCCTCTTCCTCTCTCCAAAAAGTTGAAGAAGGCCAAGAGAATAATCAAAGGAGATCCAAACATTTCGTCAACAAGATGGTTATGGGTGAATTTTAAAAAAATGATTGGCCGAACCTTAAAATAGTCCATTCAAACAGATGTTTCAAAAATTACACCCCTTTGAAATACTTAAAACTATTTGGAGGCAGCATCTAATGACATTAGAACAAATTCTACAGTGCAACAAATAGTATAAATGTTCCTTATTTGTGAACTGTACAATTCCCTGGGCGAGTTTGCCCTATATTGGAAAACTTTCTCTGCTCTTAGTTTTGACCAAGAGCCTGGCAAGTCCCATTTTAATTTTTTTAAAAAATCAACAAGCTCTTTTACCATTTCACCCACATGTAAGATGGGTTTTTTGCAAGCTCAAACCCCAATCTTTGTATTACAGCCCTGGCATTTTATGCACCAATAAAATCCCCTGAATAGCCATGGAGATCCAGTGGATCTAACTGAGGATTCACATCTATATATTTATGCCTATCAGGCTCCCTTTTTGGGAGTAAAGTTAACATTTCCTTCAAGAAACAGAGTGAAAAGTTGAAGGGCGTTCAACTTTTAAAAAAAAAATACAACATGGCATATATTGCTTTTATAAAAGCAGATATCTGTTGCCAGCTTCTCTTTTTAAATATTTTAACTTCAAAGCTTGTTTGGCTGTAATTGAATTCTGTTGCATTCCTCAATGTAAATTGAAAAAATCACTATTGCCTGCTCTTATTTACAGCCTGAATTATTAGAAGCTGAACAACAAATATTAATAATAATTGTTATTATTATTGTAATAGTTATATTAATATCAGCTGGGCCCATCTAACTTCCTTGTTGTAATTCTTAGGCTTCTGGTTATAATACCTCAAGTTTCCTAAGAAATCAAGGGTTACTATGAGTCTTTCTGTTATCCTTGGATGAATAAAAACAGAAGAATAAAATGATTTGCAAGCAGGTTTTTCACATTCTTTTTTTAAAACAAAGAAGGCTGTGAAAAAAAATATGAATATATAAATTCGGGCAGGTTCTTCAAAAGGAACCACAAGAAGAAGAAGAAAAACCGGAAACAACATCAGGTGGGAGAAATGGGGGAAAAAAGATACGGAAAAGATGCTGATTCATTCAGAATAAGAAAAGAACCGGTTGAAAAAACAAACTCGGATGAACTCTGAGTTATTTCTGATTCAGAAGTCAAAATTCGTTTTTTTTTTTTTAATTGCTGCTGTTCCTTTTCGTAGGTCAGCCCTGAACAAAATCGGATTTATCCCCGACTTCTTGTTCTTGGATTGGCATTCGAAAATCGTTCTCTTCTGAAAGAAGAAGAGGATAGAAAAGTTACATTTCAAAGAAGGCAACTCAAAAGGTGATATGCAAATTGCAGTTAAAGCATAATCTTTAATAATCTTTAGCTTGTTAACGAAGCTACAGGTAGTTCTTGACTTACAAAGATTTGTTTAGCAACTGCCAGACTGAAAAAAGTGACGTACGACCAGTTCTCGTACCTATGCTTTTTGCTTATTAATTTATAATATAAAATGCAAAAAAGAAAAGAGTAGGAAAAAGAGGGGAGGGAGAAAGGGAAGGGAAAAGTGTAGAAAAACAGGGGAAGAAAGAAAGAGAAGGTGTTGGGTGCAGCAGAATAAGATAATAACATCAAACCTCAACTTTTTTACTCTTGCCTAATAATGTAAATTAGTCATTTCTGTAGCAACAAATTTATCTAACCGGCAAAGCCCCAAATCAAAAGTTTTCATTTTTTCCCCCACCCCAAGCACAAAAATTTCCAAGCAGAAACAAAAGTAGTTGTGTGTTTTGTTTTGTTTTCTTTCATCAGAACAGCCCCTTCTAAGCCGTTTTCTGCTAACTCCATCAACTTCTGCAGCCAACGTTCGATGGAAATGCAAATGCCCGAGAAGGGACTTTTTCATTATCAAAGAAATATTCCACAGTAAGTAAGATTCTCATCCTTGATACAGAAGATTGTCAAAGTGAATAGTGAAGATAGAACCAGAAACTTTTCTTTTGGGTTTCATGGAAAAAGACTTTGGGGGGTGGAGTGGGATGGGGGGGGGGGAGAAATTGGAGCTCAGCTTTGATGTTATATGTGTTGATGGAAACAAGAGTGCTTTACGCACAAAAATGGAAAGACACTTTGATTCCCACAATGGCTGGATGACTGGGGCAGCCCTTGCACTTACGTCCATCGCAGCGATCAAAATTTGGGTGTTTAGTAACCGGCATGGCTTTACAATGGTTACAGCATCCTGTGGGCATATGACCTGCCATTGGTGACCCTCCCAGCTAGTTCTGACTAGCCAAAGTCAAATGAGGGAATTGGATTTGCTTAATGACTGACTTTCAGCGTGGTTTGCTTAAAAGTTATAGTGAACAAAAAAAAAAGGGTCTTAAAGCTGGCTGTGGCTCACTTAACAACTGCCAGGTCTCAATTATAGTCATACATTGAGGACTTCTCGTCATTTGGCAGGAATTGCAACAAATTTCACTAGAAAACAATTAGCCAACTGCAGTAAAATGCCCCCCTTCCTCCTCCTCATATTAATAATATAAAAAAGGGGAGAAACATTTTTAAATAAGAAAGGATGTAATTCATTGGCTTATATTCAGCCCCATCCGGCCTGGAAAGGAGTCCCTCAAAGCCAACAATATCACATTTTAAACCGGCCTTTCGGCGGCAGCCCCAAACTCACCCTTGCAAGGGATGGCACGAATCCCGTTGCACAAAATGTCCAGTTCCTTTTTCTTCGTCCTGCGATAAGAGAACAGGAGGACCAAGGCCCCAGCTACGGTCAGCAGGAGGACAAAGGTGATCAGAATCCATACGAATCCTAAAATAAATAAAATAAAACCAAAGAGGAAAATCCGATGAAATGTTCGTTCCTCTTGCTTTCCCCCAATTTCTTTGCAAGCTAGAAAAGGCAAGACAAGAAGCAATGGATGGAAACTAATCAAGGAGAGAAATTGCCTGCCAGGGAGAACAATTAACCAGGGGAACGGCTTGCCACCAGAAGTTGTGGGTGCTCCAACACTGGAAGTTTTTAAGAAGAGACTGGACGGCCATTTGTCTATATAAGGCCATTCTTGGAATATTGCATCCAATTTTGGTCATCACAACACAAAAAAGATGTTGAGACTCTAGAAAGAGGGCAGAGAAGAGCAACAAAGAGTATTAGGGGACTGGAGGATAAAACATACGAAGAACGGTTGCAGGAACTGGGCCTGGCTCGTCTAGGGAAGAGAAGGACTAGGGGAGACATGATAGCAGTGTCCCAATATTTGAGGGGCTGCCCCAAAGAAGAGGGAGTCAAGCTATTCTCCAAAGCCCCAGAAGGCTGGCCAAGAAGCAACGGATGAAGACTAACCAAGGAGAGAAGCAACTTAGAACTAAGGAGGAATTTCCTGACAGTTAGAACAATTAATCCATGGAACAACTTGCCACCAGAAGTTGTGAATGCTCCAACACTGTAAGTTTTTAAAAAGATGTTGGATAACCATTTGTCTGAAGCGGTGTAAGGTTTCCTGCTTAGGCAGAAGGTTGGACTAGAAGACCTCCAAGGTCCCTTCCGACTCTGTTATTCTATTCTATTCTATTCTACTCTACTCTACTCTACTCTACTCTACCCTACCCTACCCTACCCTACCCTACCCTACCCTACCCTACCCTACCCTACTCTACTCTATTCTATTCTATTCTATTCTATTCTATTCTATTCTATTCTATTCTATTCTATTCTATTCTATTCTATATAAGGTCTCCTGCTTGAACAAGGGGTTGGACCAGATGACCTCCGAGGTCCCTTTCAGCTCTGTTATTTTACATTCTAGAAAGTACCCACTTCTGCTGTTTTTCCCCTGCAGACTTTCTAAATTTTAAGGAGTAAACTTCCTTGCCCCTTCATGCCTGGTAATTTACCTGGATTTGTATGCACAACAGTCAGAGAGGAATCCAGCTCCTTGGTGAAGACAACGGTCTTTGGAAAGGGAGTGGGCTGCGTGATGGTGCCCTGGGTGGGAATCTTGCTGGACAGTGTGTCACAGATCGCATCCGCATCCCGCTTCCCGGGCCGTAGGGTTTTGCTGCCTCTGGCTGCGCAACTACGAAATGGAAGGAAGGAATAAGTTGCAGCCAGATTTTAAGACAAAGGATGGGGCGCCATTACTGAACATAATAATAATAACAACAACAACAACGACACTTTGTAGAAATTGTTCCTCGTCCTATCTTGCACCAAAAAGAATCCAGGGTGGATAGTTTTAAATCAGTATTTCTCTATCTCATCTAGGTCAAAATCTGTGGACTTCAACTCCCAGAATTCCCCCAGCCAGCATGGGTATTCTGGGAGCTGAAGTCCACAGTCTTACAGTTGCCGAGATTAAAAAAAAAACAAAACCCACAGGTTGCAATCTCTTCCTTTACACGTCTCGCTTTCCTAGGGCTGAGATTTCGTTCACGCTCTCCTTTTGAATGTCAACCTGCCCGGTTGGCGAAATCCAGGAAAAGAAACTCCCCGGGACATTATTTTTTCCAAGAGTATAAAACTTTACTGAATAAATCCACTTTGTGTTGTGGTTAGCGGCAGCAGGTGCGGACGGCTGAGGAGAGTGAGGACTCAAATGAGGGGCCAGGACCATTAGGGAGTGGACTGCTGCCTTCGGAGATTGGCGGGGATGGCAGCAGCGATGAGGAGGTTCCCGAGGAGCCTGTGCCCAATGCGCGTGTTTGCAGGGTTGCTCGTAGGAAAGAGCAGTTACAACGGCACGGGTGACTCGGGAGTAAGGTTGCAAGATAATGGCCCCTCCTTCAAGAAGATATAAGCCAGCTGTGAAACTAACCTTTGCAGAAGGCAAAGACGTTTTGAAACTCCAGCCTCGTGGACATTCTAGTATCCTGACTTTGTTTTTGAAGTTTCTTATTTCGCAAATTATTTCTTGTCTGTTATCTTTTGGCAAGTCTCTCACAGTTTGACAAGGCTTGTGCTTATCACAGCTAATTATTTTGTAAAAGTTTTATAAGGTTTCTGTTCCTTTTGGATTGCGTTTGATTTGTCGGAAAAAGGCATGAGTCAGAACACTTTGGCACCGAAGAAGCAAAACCAGCTCTGGGTTTCTCCACGCAAAAGCAGGCCTGGTTCATTCCCCCTTTCCCCGCGGGGCCACCCACAGTCCATTACATCCACCAATCACTTTCGTTCATTTCGTTTTGGGAACCAGCCGGCCACGCTGTGGCACCTGCTCGCCTGTGGCACCTTGAAGCAGGAGCAACGTTTCACGGGAAACGATGGCGCTTAGATGCCATTCTCTCCTCCCCCATCTTGCATGCCAATCCACCACCACCCCTTCACTATTTTTTATCAAGCGAAGAGGAATACAGGGGAAAGTTTGAATCTGTTTTGACATCAACGTTCACACATCTGGCACCCACTTTATCTCACTCAGCCTCTCTCTTGCAATCGGGCAACAGTGAAATACCTCTAAACCCATCAAGGAGCAGCTGCATCCAACGGCATTTCCTCCCCAGCATTCAAACTTCTATTTAAACCAGAGGTGTCCAAACTTGGCAACACACACACCACACCCCTTTCCATTCAACGCACCATTCATGCGAGGTTCATTTAAGGAAATACATACTTGGTCCAAGGGTGACATTTCATGTTCCCTCCTTTGGAAAAATACCCGCTGGGACAGGGTTTGCATCCTGCAAAACGATACAGAGGACAAACAAATGGAAGTTTTGAACAAAATTTGCTGATTGGCTAAGGAGCCCCTGTGTGTCAACTTATACATACACGTTTTATAGTTGACAACAGAAAGAGGGGGGGAGTTTCAATGAGCAGGCGGCAGTGTGGAATCGAAAATACATTCCATTCATATTTTCTTCAAACACTGATTAGACGACTGAAGCTTCTGCCACGCAAAAATCTAATTGGAGAGCATGATTGATGACTCTTGGCTATGGACTTGATACCCCCAGAGGGGTGGGAGCGGGGAAGCAGGATCAAGGTTGATAGTGAATTGCGTATCTCAGAGTTGGCTATGCCCAGATAAATGCTGGGCATAGAATGTTACCCCCAGGGCGTGTCATAAATCACATTCTCCAACCAGAGCACTTTCAAGGGCTGTAGAGCTCACACCTCTCTGGTTGGTCCCGGTAGCCTGGGATACAACCTTGAAGAAAGTATGCGTGGAATGTGCTTCTGGTTGTGGCTGCCATGCTGCTCCATCAGTTTTCCCGCCCCCTCCTGCCTATGGCAACTCAAGACCAGGCCAGGGATGCTTTACGAGTTGACATCGAACCCTTCTTTAGACCAGACCTACCCAGGTTCCCACTGCAATCGTACAATTTAGCCTCTGAGCATCTCTGTTGCTCTTCTTTGCACGCTTTCTCGGGTAAATAAATGTTCCCCACGCCAAGGGAAGAAAAGAACCGATCAAGAAACCTCCTATTTGGGAACAAATTTGAGGGAAAAAAATGTCCCTTTTTCCAAAACAGCACCCTGGGCAACGATCGATGTATCCCACTAGGTTTGACTTTGGATGGGCCCATCTCTCTCTCTTTCTCTCTTCCCTGAAATGCCATCCTCGGTCCTTACTTTTCTCCCCTTCGCTCTCTTCGGGAGCGTGGCCGGGAAGGCAGGTGCACACGGTGTTCGAAGTCCTCTGACACGGTCTAATCTGCTGGAGGCCTCGGCCTACGAAAAATAAAACATCAATTCCAGACTGCAAAGAGCGAGATTTCGGACAATTTGTGGGCATGTGCCATGTCTAGCAGCGCTTCCTGGAAACGGACGGGGAAAGTTTCAGTGTATATATATATATTTAGATTTAGATTTAGATTTATAACACAGGAAAAAGCCATTCAAAACCAATCCAGACCTAAGCTGCCGTTTGTGAACCACAAAACGACACTTTTTCCTGTGAAGGAAGCCGAGGAAGGAGGTTGCGGTGGTTTCGTTTGCTGACGGGGCCTTACCAGCGTTACATTTGGTGCAAGGTTTACACCGTGAGTAGGTATAGGCGTCGTTGTAGTAATTTTCATCGCAAGGCTCGCACTTGGTCGGGGATGCCACCGTGCAGCGTTTCACCAGCTCTTCTCCTAAAGGCAAGATGATGTTTGCAGATGGAAACGGAGCCTCGTTCGTGCAAACCCCCCTCCCCCCCCGCCCCAAATGACAGGCCATCCTCTGGGGAGCTCAGTTTCCCTCTCCCTGTCACCCTCCAAACAACCCTGTGAGGCAGGTTGAGGAGTAGCCATCAACCTTCCTTTGAGGAGGGATTAGAACTCGGGGCCCTCTTCAGCTAGCTGGACACTTCGACTAACAGGGAACTATTTGGCCAGACATCCTGCTGAAGACCTGTCAGTTATCATGGTCAAGGAGGATGGGAATTGTAATCCACAGCCCAGGAGTCTCAGTCTCTCTGTCTCTCTCTCTGTTTTCTGTCTCTCTCTTTCTCCCCTCTCTTCTCTCTGTCTCTGTCTCTCTCTGTCTCTGTGTCTCTTTCTCCCCTCTCTCTTCTCTCTGTCTCTCTCTCTCTTTCTCCTCTCTCTCTCCTCTCTCTCTCTCTCTCTCTGTCTCTCTTTCTCCCCTCTTCTCTCTGTCTCTGTCTCTCTGTGTCTCTGTGTCTATCTGTCTCCCCACTTTCTTCTCTCTCTCTCTCTGTCTCTCTCTTTCTCTCCTCTCTCCTCTCTATCTCTGCCTCTCTGTCTCTCTCTTTCTCTCTCTCTCTCTCTCTTTCACATACACACACACACCAAACTCAAAATGAGAGCATATTCATGAGGATAGAACAGTGAAAATTTACTTGGGGGAAAAATGGAGAAATTCAGCCTCTCCCTGATTTTATAGTCTCACAAAGGAGGGTTGACCTGACTGGAGTTTCTGCCCCCACCCCACCCCACCACCCCGGTGAGGTACATACCCCTTCACTGAACCTTTCAGAAGGAATCAACATTGCAATTCAAATCACAACAAGCCTGATTATTAAATAAAGAGACAGCATCCAATTAATTTGGGGCCATTCCCCAAACTGCCACCCAAGAGTCTTCGGATGGGAGACCACCAGGAGTTTCTAACTGAGTAAGCTAGACTGGGTGGGCTGAGAAACATGCAGGACAATGTCAGTGGCAAATCCAAAATACAGCAGAGTCAGCACTGGATGTCAATTTTAAAATTAGTAATTTTTTTAAAAAAGTGCTAGAGAATCAAGGAAACCTCCAGAAAAACAGAGACCAGCCAGATAAGACAAGATTCCCCCCATGCCAGCCAGAAAAATCTGGTTTTTTTTCTTCCCTTTGCAAACAATTGAAAACAATTTTGGATACAGCAGCCTCAGAATGCAAAGGATTAAAAAAAAAAACCTGGGTATAAAGTGACAGTCTGGGAATGACAGCCTGGGTATAAAGTGACAGTCTGGGAACCCATAAATGCAGAAACGGTGGATTCAAACAAGATTTAAGATCAAATGCCCCCCAAAACCTTCAGCATCACTAACCTGCAGGACAATATTTGCAGCATTTCATATTTGAGAGGAGATATTCCTTGTTCGAACATGATAGCCCCCAGCCCAGGGAGGACCAGAGAGACACAGCCAGTGAAATCAACCCCAAACTCCGCTTCATGTCCCGTGCCACGGACTCACAAACGCTGCTGTGCTCGAAGGGGGAGGGAAAAAACACCCCACAATCCTGTGTGAGCACCGCAAGGCCAGAACTCCTCTGACTTTCGTGAGCTTCTGGTAAACTCCAAAGATCTGAGATCTCTTTGAATATCAGGTGTTTTACCATAGGTGAGAAGTTTGCATCAATGTGGCGCCTCCCCCAATGTGGGACTTGTCGGCACGAAGGGTGACTCACAATATTGCAGGCGACTTCTGCTGACTGCCAGTTCCCAGCAGTTCGATTCTCACCAGCTCATGGCTGACTCAGCTTTATGTCTTTCCAACGTTGGTAAACTGAGGACCCAGATTGTTGGGGTCAAGAGGCTGACTCTGTAAACTGTTTAGAGAAGGCTGGAGAAAGCACGGTGAAGTGGTATATAAGTCTAATATTGCTATTGCTATTGCTCTGCACTGGAAAGAATGACAGGGGGCAATTGGGTATGTCTAGTTTAATTAGGGACGCAGCGGCTCAGGGGCTAAGACGCTGAGCTTGTCAGTCAGAAAGGTTGGCAGTTTGGCGGTTTGAATCCCTAGCGCTGCGGAATGGAGTGAGCTCCTGTTACTTGTCCTGTTACTTGTCCCTAGCAGTTCGAAAACACATAAAAAAAATGCAAGTAGAAAAATAGGGACCACTTTGGTGGGAAGGTAACAGCGTTCTGTGTGCTTTCGGTGTTTGGTCAGCCACATGACCAGAGAGACGTCTTCGGACAGTGCTGGCTCTTCGGTTTTATAACGGAAATTAGCACACCGCCCCCTAGAGCCGGAAACGATGAGCACGTATGTGCAAGGGGATTTACTTTGCATTTACTTAGTTTCATTAAACAAAGGACATGATAGCAGTCTTCCAATATTTCAGGGACTGCCACAAGATGTTATAGGATGGTCTGTTTAGTCCCTGTAAGGCAGAAATATCCTGAATGGCCACCAGAGGGCACTGTTTCCATACCCTGTGATATAGATGATGTATTTATTGCCTGCCAGGCTGAAATATCCTGAAATGCCACGCAAGGGCATTGTTTTCATACCCTTTGCTATTGATGGTCTATTTAGTGCCTGCCAGGCAGAAATGGCCACAAGAGGGCACTGTTTTTATTCCCTGTGGCTATAGATAGTCTATTTAGTCCCTGTAGGGCAGAAATACCCTGAATGGCCACCGGAGGGCACTGTTTTCATACCCTTTGCTTTTGATGGTCTATTTATTGCCTGCTATGCAGAAATACCTTGAATGGCAAACACACATTTTTTAATCTGCCATCTAATGGTTGATTTAGGAACTGCTTATTTATGTAACTCTGTAACCTCTTATTGGCTTATTGGCAAAATGGCCACGAGATGGCAGGCTATTATTGTTAATGCAATTTCCCATGGAGTTTGAAAATGGCGGTTTTCATGTAATTTGAGGTCTATTTTCATCCCGTTTTCCCCTCTAGAGTGATGGGGGACTCAGAGTAAGAACCCTCGTCGGATTTCGCCAGGTCTATAATCTGATTATTTTTATTTATATTAACTTTTGCGATTTCTTCCCTGCACTTGCCATAACGAAAAACCTCCACAAGGTGGCAGGCTGTTATTGCTGGGCAATTTCTTTACTCTACCTGCCATGCGCAAAATGGCCACGAGATGGCAGGCTATTTTTGTTAATGCAATTTCCCATAGGCTTTGAAAACCGCGGTGTTCATTTAATTTGAGGTCTATTTCACCCGGTGTTCACCTCTAGAGTGATGGGGGACTCAGAGTAAGATCCCTCGTCGGATTTCGCCAGGTCTGTAATCTGATTATTTTTATTTATATTAGCTTTTTCGATTTCTTCCCTGCACCTGCCATACGAAAAATCTCCACAAGGTGGCAGGCTGTTATTGCTGGGCAATTTCTTTACTCCACCTGCCATGCGCAAAATGGCCACGAGATGGCAGGCTATTATTATTAATGCAATTTCCCATAGGCTTTGAAAACCGCGGGTTTCATTTAATTTGAGATCTATTTTCACCCCGTTTTTAATTGGGCCTTTTTCCGCGAGGCTGAGAATTTTCCCCGAGTCCCTTCGGCAAAAGCTCCGGCTAAATCAGCCCCTCCCGCTCCTGGCCGCCGTTCCATTTAGAAGGCGATGGTTGCAATCAAGGCGCGACGTCTCCCTCCTTTAGGCCCCTTGCAATCGCCCTATCTTTTCCAATAGAACCGAATTTAGGCGGCCGGCTGACTGCCTGCAAGGGGGCAACCGGTTGGGACAGAGAAAATATCCAATTACCGGATATTACCGGAGGGGAAGGGAACTCATCACGCGAGAGAGAAATATGACGTTTGAAAACGGTCCGGTTATTAATGTATTTGAGCGAGGCAGGCAATTGGATAGACACCTCCCCAAAAGGGGCCTTTATCTCCAGAGCCTAGAGCGTCGAAAAAAGTCCTATTAGGAGGAAAGGCAGCAGCTGGGAGGTTGCCTGGTTCCATTAATAATCCACTTTCAAAGCCTAAAAAGAGCATTTTTAGAGGCGAGCCTCTACATTTGCAAAGCAATACTTCTTTTGCTTGAGCCAGAGCCGCTTCTGCCACCCTTGGGCCTGTGGCTTTTTTCTTGCAGGCGCTACTATCAAGTCGAAATTGCAATTTTATTTTTTGGGGGGAGCAAAGCCGCAATGAACTCGGCCAGAACTCGCTACTTAATATTCTTCCAGTACTTCGGGGCCAAATAGAGGTAAGGTGAACAGCTTGCATGCAAATTGCAGTCTTAAAAAAAAGGGGGGGGGGGCAGGGAAATTTAAAAAAAAAAACTTCAGAGAAAATGGGGGAACCCACAAGGGAGGAAAATGATGATTGGCGTCTTTGGGTCATCGAAGAAAGATTAGACCCAGAAAGTTGGAGGCAAGAAATGGAAGTTTTTTATTGCAAGTGCATTAAGTGTCCTTATCCTATTGTGCTGTAGTCTATTCTTATTCCTATATTCTATTTTATTCTATTCTATATTCTATTCTATTCCTGAATTCTGTTCTATTCCAATTCCATTCCATTCCACTCTATTCTATTCTATTGGTGTGTGTTAGCCAGAGAGAAACCACCCGGCCCATGTGCCAAGCATGGATTTCTGGGCTCCTCCCCAGGTGTGCTTCTCTTCATCAATTCTATTCTGCTATTGTGTTTCTGAGGAAGAGAATTTTTGCTTAAATTGAAGGAGTCGTACAATTCCCCGCTGGTTGGATTGTACCATCCTCCATTGAGCTAAAAGCTGTCCGTTACATAGTTAACCTGGGTTAAGGGTCTTGTGAACCCACAGCCAACGTGGCTCCGTGCTTAGCCATGCCTGTCATAAATTGCCTCTACTGTGGCCTTAGCAGGCTGGCTGAAAACTAGTTCATCGTGTTTTAGCCCATCCTGGTTTAACTGTCAATGCTTTGTGGAATGCATGGGTCCAATCTGGGTTTGCTGCCCAGGTAATAAACCTTTTGGGTTTAAATCTTGGAAGGGCCTCCTTTTGTGTCTTAAGACTGAATTTCTGAAGGTGCAATCCCCCAAATCTTCAAGGCCTTTGCCCAGTGTTCCTCAATCCCAATTTCTCTTTGTGTGCTGTTAAAACCACCTGTGCAGGTGCTTTGAGCCAATGTCTGCATGCCAAAAAAGGGCTTCCTGATTTTTTTGATCTCTTTATTTCTCTTTTTAAATGCTCTGGCTTCCAAATTTCTTCCTGCTCTCCCACTCACCCCATCCCTTTGTATGTCCCTCTCCCCCCCCCCAAACAAAACCAGACAGATTCCCTTTTTGGCCTGTTTTAGATCCTATAGATCTCTCTCAGGATTGCACTGGTTCTCCCTTCTTTCTCTGAATCAGGGTTATTTCCAGTACAAATCGTTCCATGGGGAACCATTGCCCAAAGAACCTTTTTATGAGATTCCTCATAAAGAGCCCAGGCTTGAGGGGAAAGTAATAATGCTGCCCTTATCGTTTTAACATAATAAAACAAATGTGTATGATGGGGAGGGGATTGGGTGGGCTGGAGAGCAAGGGGTGTGTTTTTTTTTTTTTTGCATTGGTAAATAATGTTTATTGCTCTGTGCGTGATTTGCAACCATTTAGAGTAGGCCAGAAAAATGCACCGTTTGAGGTGCAAGCAGTACAACGTGACCTGGAAGCCCCCCCCCTCCCCCCCCTTCACCTACAAGCATTGAAGGGTGGCAGTTCCCAGGGCCCCTTCACCTGTTCAGGTATAAGACCCAAGAAGGTACAACAGGATTCGGGCGGGAACACAAAACGATGCTTCGGGAGTTTGGGGTGAAGAGCGATGCCTGGGGCCATGTGAGCCTTCCAAGTCCCAAATTTCTGGAGATTCTCCTTTTGGCCCAAGAGACATGCCTGGATCTGCAGCCCAGATTTGGGCCTCTTTTCAAAGAGCCCCCCCCACACACACACACACAAACAAACGCACATGTTGAATTTCCACATTGCAACCTTCAGTTTGGTTGCTTAGACACACCACTGTGCAAAATTTGATTTATGAGCTTGGCAGTTTTCTTGCAGACATTTCGTGACCCAAGTAGGTAACATCATCACTGCGCTGATGATGTTACCTAGTTGGGTCATGAAAGGTCTTCAAGAAAACCACCAAGCTCAGAGAGCATCAAGGACCCCACAATCTTCCTCCTCTTCCTCTCTTCCTCCTCCTTTTCCTCTTCCTCAAACCCCATTTCCTTCCAACATTGATGATATTACTTAGTTTGGTTTTGAAACGTCTACAAGGAAAGCACCCAGCTTGGAGAGCCCCAAGGACCTCACAGTTCAGCCCTGAGCTACAAATATTCTTATTGATGTCCCAAAGTTGCTTTTCCAAGGGAGAACTGGACTTTCCTGGGGTTTCTTTGAAGACGTTTCGCTTCCCATCCAAGAAGCTTCTTCAGCTCTATCGACGTCCTATCGATACCTTCTCTCATTCTCCACTTGGAGGATGAGTCCCTTAAGGTTTGCTCCTCGCTCTTCTTCCCATCAAGCTTCCTGTCCTGCAGAGGGCACGCGTAAGGCTTTAAAGCCCGTGGCACGTACCACGCGGGCTCCTCCTTAGTGCCAGGGCTGTTAACTCCTCTGTGCTCTGGAAGAAAGGTTGCATTTCAGAATTTATTTTTGAAATAGTTTGCACCCTCCGCTTGATTTGGCTCTCGGTTTCCCAAATCTCTGGCTCTCGGCCCTGTGCTCGAATCCTCCCAGGTGCTTCATTTGCTTTCCTTGCTGTTTTTCCCTCCAGGTAGCCAAGAGGATGGGGAGGGTGTTGTGTATGACCAGTTTCCCGGCGGCTTCCCCAATGCAGCCACCCGGCCTGCGACCTGCCGACTGCAACCTTCCTCCCGTGGAGCTTCGCCCACCCTCCACCGGAAGCGTGGCCTCATCCCCCCACGGAGGGACGCTTCTCCCCAGCCGGGTCTCCCCCAAGCAGGAAAATGGGACCTCTCTTTCTTGGAGGCTCTGGGCGATGCCCCCAAGCCCCCTTCGTGATGCCTGGATTCTCCACCGTCAGACAGCTCATTGAAGAAGGAAGTTTCCCCCCATCAAGAGGCCGCATGGAAATCTGCTAAAATATTCATATTGGGGGGAGGAAATAAAGACTCGGCGGGATGGGTTTTTTATTTATTTATTTATTTATTAGGGAGGCTCCAAAGAAACCTTGGAAGGAAGACACAGTTGGAGAAGGAGAAACGGCTCTGCAAACCGGCCATGGAGGGGCAAGAAACCACCCCTTCCTTTTTGCAGAGGGGGGGTGGAAACACCTCCCTGGCTGGAACCGGTACAGTGTTCTTTTCTTGTGGGGGGAGGTCTATGCATCGATAGCAGCTTTTGAGACTGACAAAGTGATCCAATGTCTAAACTCCATGTCCTTTTTTTAATTTTTATTATTATTTTTAATTTGGATGATACAGCACAGCCTGTTGTGTGTGGGACTATCTTCTTCCTTTTTTTTCTCCTTTGACTTTCTGCGTCTCTCTCTTTGATGGCATCGGTTGATTGGTTTGCTCGCTCGCTTGTTTGCTTCCATCCTGGCCTTTCTGGGCATTTGGTTGACTCGGGACTCCCGTCCTTCCGAGGTCGGTAAAAGGATGGACCCGAATTGTTGGGAGGGAGGCAATGCCCTGCTGACTCTGCAAACCGCTTAGAGAGGGTTTGTAAAAGCCCGTGAAGCGGCATAGAAGTCTTTTAAGTGCTGTTGCAGTTTTAGAGGCCCATCAGCAGCGGGTTAGTTGCCTGGGAATTGTTGGGAAGGAGGCAGAAAGAAAGCAGGAAGGATACTGTGCTTGGGGGGGAGGGTGTGTGTGTAACCCTTTACTTCCCTTCTGGAAGTCTGTGTGTGTGTGAGGGGTCCTTGGTGCTCTCCAAGCTTTGGTTTTCTTGCAGACGTCTCATTACCCAATTAGGTAACATCCTCAGTGCAGTGAGGATGGGATGATCAGGGCACTGATGACGTTACCAAGCTGGGTGATGAAATGCCTGCAAGAAAGCCAAGTTTGGAGAGCACCAAAGACCCCTCGTTCAACCCTGAGCTATAAATGTTCTCCTGTGTGTGTGTCTGTGCTACAATACACAGGTATGCTCCGTTTTAATTGGCTTTTGTGCCAAAGGAGGGCGCCTGGGGAGGATACGGAATTGCACATTTTTCCCTGGTATCCACACCCAGGCAACCACTTGGAGCCCTTGCCAGCTTTCAACCAACGGTGTGTGTGTGTGTGTGTGTGTGTGTTTGTCTGCCCAGTTTGGGGTGGGGGAGAGAAATGCAGGGGCCAATTTTGAAGACACACCCCTGCTGCGTCTGTGTTTTCTCCTCCCCTGGTGCATTAATCCAAGATAGCTCAGTTGGTACCTTTGTCTTCTGTTAAAAGCATCACCTCCACTTGAAGGCTTTCCAGCAAAAGCACTTGAAATAACATAAAAAGAATTCACTCCATTTGTAAAACAGGTAGGTGTCGGGGTGCATCCTTCAGAACTTACAATTCTTTTTTGGGTGGGTGGGAGGATCTTGAAGTATTGGTGGTAAACAAAGCCCAGTTTATTAGATTGAAATCCTGGCCTAACCAGCCAGCCAAAGGGGTAAGTATGAAATAATAGTGTTAGTTTTTAATTAGTTTTGTGGGAACCACCAAGAGGCAACGAGGACAAGGAAGGACAGGTAAGGGAGGCACAGGTGTGGGAAGATTGGTTGGGTTTTGGCAGTGCAGTTATTACGTGGTTATTGAGCAGATTGGGGTGGGCTAAGAGTCCTTTATCATAATTAGAGGGTGTCCTGCTGCTATTCCCTCTTTTCCCTAGCCCTCTTTTGTCCTTTCCCTCCCTCCTCTTGGCTCCCCATCTTTGGCCTCAAGGGCGGGCGCCGAGGGAGGGAGGGGCAGGCCCGGGGTGCCCCCACCCAGGTCTGCACGGTTGGGGTGGCCACTGCCATCTGAACAGGGCCTCCGTCCTCTTCCTCCCCCCCTCTCTGCCCAGGAGGGTTGCTGGGGGGCTAAGTGGAGGTGCGGAAGAGGGACGGAACTTGGGAGGATGTAGAGGATGGTGGGAGGGGTCATGCCAACGCACTCCTCTTCCATTCCCAGCTCCCCCTGGATGGCCATGCAATGGGGGGAATGGGAGGTGCCTGGGGGTAGGGTTGGGGGCATGGCAGGCAACACCTCCCTTGAAAGCGGGGAGAGCATGCAAGCCCCCACCTCTCTGAGGCCACCCTCATTTCCCTGCTGGGTCTTCTGCCAGCATGGCACCAAGGGGGTGAGGAAGAGAAGAGGAGGTGGGCAAGGAGCCCCTCCCAGCACCCCTTGACATCCTTACAGGGGACTTCCTTGCCCACTCCTCCAGCAGCCATTGGGGGGGGGGGAGGAGAGAAGAAGCCATGGAAGATGGGGGGGGGATCGTAGCCCAGTAGACCTGGGGGGGCACAAAGGGTATGCCCTCCATGGTCTCCCCTTGGGGGGCCAAAGATGGGAGGGGCCAGAGGAAGGGAGGGAAATGGGTGGGGGGAGGGAGAGTGGGGGATGGGGGGGAGGGAGGGGAAAAAAACAAAACACCAGGATGGCCGAAGAGACAATCTTTATTAGCGTCAAAAAAACAGCAATAACCCCACTTTCTCATACACCCACCCACATCCCCCCCAACGCTCTTGGCTTCAATCCTGGTTAAAGGGGGAGCAGGGGGAGGGAGGTCCCAGGAAGAGCGAGGGACAATACCCCTCTCCTCCTCCCAGGACAACCCCTTTCGCCCGGCCCCCCCTTTAGGCAGGATTGAAGCCCAAAGGACTGATGGGGCGAGGGAGGCCCATGGGACATGGGTGAGCTGTGATGGGCCAGAGAAGGATTGCCAACTACCTGGCTGGAGTGGCCAAACTGCCACCCTGACAGCACAGGACAGTGGGCAAGCCGCTCTTGCCCGCCCACCTTGACACCCCAGCCCACCTCCGGCCTCCCAGTCCCCAACAACCCTCACTTCAAACCGTGGCAACAGAGACGCTGGCAAGAGGGGCTCTGGGGATGCTACCAGGGCTGCCCAGGGTGCTTGGATGCCCCAGACCTTCCTAGGGCATACATGCCCAGCCTCCCTGATACATGGTGGCTCCTCGGGCCTTTCTCCCCCCTCCGTGAGGGTGACACACCATGCAACAGAGATTCTCTGGGAACCCCTGCTTTGAAGCGAAATGCCAACCGAGAATATTGAAATGTAACTTCCAAGATTTGGAATTTGAAATAAATTGTGCCACCTGCTTCTAGAACAAGGGAGAACTGCAGACTTGCCAAGAAACACCTGGATTTTTGGCTCACCTGCTTAGGTGCTGGAAGATTGGGGGAGGGATTGATTACAACCAATTATTCTAAGACCCTACATCAAGTTTTAAGGGTTGTGCATTTCTAACTAGAGCCGAAAGCACCCACCTAAGTTTGCCAAGACCAAGAACCACGGGACCCTTAACACAAGGAACTATCTGGAAATGAGGTGCACCCATTTGGGGTGGAGGGAGCAGATCCTAAAGAAGT